>JAUIMM010000312.1:4330000-4930000 GCA_031769625.1 Taudactylus pleione | reverse complement strand
GCACATAATGCTACAGTACAACACCCGGCTCCTGTCACTGAGGAGGAGTCGGCACTTTGGTGTCGCCACTCAGGGGTTGACACCCGGGTGTGGCGTGCGCCCCCCTTGTGACGCCACAGACTGATTGTATTTCCTCATTGGGAATAACAAAGCCAGCATCAGAGCCTTTGAAACGATCTCGACTGAGTATTTTTGTGCCTTGTAACAATTATTACACACTATGGGCGGGATGTAATAGGGTGTTAAACTGGTATTTTTTTACAACTCGCACTTGCATTTCTAAAACTCGCAATGCCGAAACTTGCATCCAGATGTTTTACCATGGAAAACATATAACTCGGCTAATGTAATAGAGTGCAAGTTTTTTAACTTGCACAATATTACCTACTTAAAACTCGCAAAATAATAGACCTGCTTCAGAAGAGCAAGTATAGCCTGAGCAGGTGCAAGTTACACAGAAGTATGCACAGATCAGTGAGATCCATGCATGCTTTTGTGTGTAAAAGATAGTAAAATGTTTTAAAAAAAAAAATACCCTGAGGTCATCCCTCCCCCCCCTAAAAATCACAACCAGCACCAGGCTTTTTTTAGTTGGTCCTGGTTGTGAAAATATGGGAGGAAAATTACTTAGGGGTGTAATGCCACAGCCATGGGACTTGCTTCTCGGGGTACCCCGGCCAAAGCATTCGCACCTCACGCTAATCAGCCCAGGCCGGGGATCCCTGGGAAGGAGGTGACCCATCCAATAAGGGGTTCCCCCTCTACAGGGCACCCCTGGATGGTACTTCTTGAATGCCGGTTCAGCCGCATCATTTCACATAGAAATGTATTGGGTGAACGTTCATTGGCTAAGAGAGGCAAGCCTCCGCCTCCCAGCCAATGAGTGGTTCCCACCATTGACTTCAATGTCGGGAACTGCTAGGTTACTAAAGTGCATTCCCACCGTTGATAGCGCTGTCCTTCTCTGCGCGGCAGCTGCTGCTATCCAGAGGAGGAGTGAGAGAAGGGCAGCGCTGTCAGCGCTGCCTTCTCTGCCCTGTCAGCAGCCGCCGGGCTACTGCTAGCCGGAGGAGGAGTGAGAGAAGGACAGCGCTGTCAGTGCTGCCTTCTCTGTCCTGTCAGAAGCCGCCGGGCTGCTGCTAGTGCCATCAGCGCTGCTGTTTCTATTTACCCGACAGCTGCTCTGTCCCCTCGGCAGTCGCCGAGGGTGGGTGCGCCGACGCTGGGCTGTCCGATCACTGCTAGCAGTGATCGGCCGGCCCACGGGGAGGGACAGTGTGCAGAGGGACCAGGAGGTCCCTCTGTGATTGGTGGCTGCTAGAATATGATTTTCTAGCAGCCGCCCACAGAGCTTTTCTGACTGGTCGTATCAGATACGACCATGTCATGGAAAGCCCAGTCTGGTATGGTTGTATCTAATACGACCATGCCAGGCAAGTGGTTAAATAAAGTTTGTGTACATACATGAAATTAATTTATGTTTTATATACACCCAGGGGCGTCTTAACAGAGGAGGGGGCCCGTGTGCACTCCCTGTGCGGGGCTCCCTCCTCTCTCCGCGGTGGCCGGCAGCCGACTGATGCGGCTGGCCAGCCACCGGAGCGTTAGTAGACTCCGGGCACTAGAGCGTGCTTGGAGTCTACTGCGCATGTGCAGAACACTGAGAAAATGGCTGCGGCAGCCATTTTCCTGCGTTCTGTGCATGCACAGTAAACTCTGGGCCCTAGAGTGTGCCCGGAGTCTACTGCGCATGCGCAGAACACGGGAAAAATGGCCGCAGCGGCCATTTTCCGGTGTTCTAAGCAACGCTGACACCCATCGCGGGACCACGGACAGGTAAGTTTAAACTAATATGGGTGAAAGGCGTGCGGTGTGGGGCCCCCCTGGACCCAGGGGCCCGTGTGCCCCGCACACACTGCACCCATTATAGAAACGCCACTGTATACACCTTATACACAGAGCCTGGAGGTAATTTTATACAATATTTTTTATAATTTTGTGCCTTAACTAAAGTTTGTGTACATTGAACCATCAAAAAGCAAAAGTTTCACTATCTCAGTCATGCTAAAAATATTCCGTAATTCGGAAATATTTGGATATGGGAGACTCAACCTGTATATAACTATATTTTAAGGCCCTAACTGTGTGGAGTTTGTATATTCTCCCTGTGCTTGCATGGGTTTCCTCCGGGTACTCCGGTTTCCTCCCATACTCCAAAAATATACTGGTAGGTTAATTGGGTCCCAACAAAATTAACTCTAGTGTGTGTGTGTGTGTGTGAGCATGTGGGTAAAAGTATAGATTGTAAGCTCCACTGGGGCAGGGACTGATGTGAATGGACAAATATTCTCTGTAAAGCGCTGCGGAATATGTGTGCGCCATATAAAGAACTGGTAATAAATAAATAAATGCAGAATGCTAGTACCTGTACTTTTTATTCTGTACATATCACTGAAGATGTAATCAGCTGTGCCACTCTGTCTGTTTATATGTTCATGGAAGGTTACAAGCATGCCAGATCTACCAGGAGCAACAACACACTTATCTGAACCACCAGTCAATTTGCTTGTTCCACATAAAAGTTCCCCAATTCATAGCAGCAGAATTTTGAACTGATAAGAAGTGAAGCCTGCGTGCTTCCTTTCCTGGAGCACCAGCCCGACCTCCATCCATGAATCGGATGCCAATTTCAATTAAAAATTGGCTCTCGCTCTGACATCAGCGACATCCCATCAGATAGCCCCGACAGCATCCTTTAGCTTCTGTTCAAGTACCAGTCCAACCGGCAGCACGCAGGGCGTCTCACTGCGTCACTAATTCCAGTTGGAAACTTTATCTGCAGATTCGAGCGCTGCAAAAAGCTCCTGACTGATAACAGCAGAGGCTCATCTGCCGCAACCACGACTCCTGCCAGTTTATCAGCCGCTTAACTCATCAATAAATCAAGGCCTCTGTTTATTTTTTTTTTATACTCGATCAGAATTCATCTCTTGCCATTGTAACAGTTAATACTTTAATAGCAGCCCCATAGATGGGAACATTAAGAAGTTAGTTAGAGACATTTTGCAGGCGCCGTTTACCCTGTCATTGACAAGGAGGGTAATCCTATACACAGGCAGCTATTGTCAGACGGGAAACTGGCCTCTTCCACTGCCAGAGACCAGATGCACCTCTCTCTATCCTAATCTGTAAACGACTTAAAGGGGCCTTATCTCCTGGTTCTTCTGCTTCATTTCATGCTTGATTTACTTTAATTTGTCTGATAGGGCATAGGATTTGGAGACAGACCATCTTTCTGCAGAAAGTGTTCACATTTTTTTTTTCTTCCGCCTGGCATTGTTGTGTAAGGATTTTTTGCCTTTTTTTTTCTTTTTTTCTCCCTTGTGGAGGGAATCTTGCTCCTGTGCAGCATGCTGCTCGAGTGTGTTCAGATTTAAGCCATACCAGCAGAAAAGACCAATTTTTTTATTTTTTTTTACCTGAAGTGCTGGTGATTGTACGATGAGCGACATTTACATTGAAATCATATTATGCAATAAATTCGAGGTGAGCGGGCCGATGGAGCGCAGGTACCCGCCAGATACGTTGAAAGGACTATATATAGTAGCTACAACGGAGGCGAGAGTCTATGTTTTTTTTTTTTAAGGGACCTTTATAAATATGTAAATACGTTTTATCTGATCGGGCCACTTCAGCTAAACATCTTCTGCTAGAATAGAGTAATGGTTGGAGGACCACAGGGGAGGGGATGCTCATTAGTATTCTAAGTGGGTCTGTGAAATAAAAATGTCTCCTAGGTTGACAGCAGGTCGAGGTAGAGTCAGGAAGTATACTTTGGTGGTAAGTCTCTTTCATGCCAGAGACATCTCCTGCGACTAAAAGGGGAGGAAAAAAAAAAACTAATTTGCTATTAACTTTGTGGTGTTTATATTCCAGTGATCTTTAGCTTGGCTGTCAATTATTTAAAGAGCTGAGCCAATCTCCATCAAGGGGACCAGATTGTCTTCAACGTGCTTGACTCTTCCAGACAGGTTCTGAAATGCCTCATTATATCCATTGGTCATCGGTTAACTAATTCTGTACTGTCTTGATATCCATGGCCAAGGAAACATTTCTTTGTCAGACAGTCAAGTCCCTGGACAGTTCTGTGGTTATGCCCTTTTTTTTTTTTTTGCCACTGTAATCTTAAAATCTTACACAAGTCCTGTGTTATGTCTAGGAGTTGAAGACGTTCTCCTCAGGGGATGGAATGTATATCAAGAGCCATTAACTCTGCATTTTAATAACTTTGGCAGTCGTAATTGCTCCCGGGTGATTCATTAAAGTTTTTAAGGATGTAACTTTTGATAGCTAACTATATCTTGCTAATTTGCACCGAAGGGAATGCTGTGACATAGGGGGGAGGACTGCGGTCGTTTGATATAGATCTTTAAACAAGGTGTGATATAATGTGGTTGCAAAGTCATAACTTGGGAAGAACGTAGAACAAATAAACGTATAGGTAATTAAGAGACATACAGCTGTTGGATGGGTAAGAATAAAGTTCTAGCTGGAACAAATGTTTTTTCATGAATTGTCATTATATTATGTATTAGTTGAACATTAATATAGGATTACATTTGTGACTGTCACTATAGTTACAAACAAAATGACTAAAATAAAATGTTATATTGTTATATTGGATCTTTACTGTAGCTGCCGCTGTACCAGAATCCCAGAAGTTGTATCTCATAAAATGGTAAATATTGCATCTGTATGGTTTTTCTTGCAATGCCCTTACTAAAAGTTAGCTCCCCCTAATATTATAAATGTTGTTTTAGGTACAATTTAGGGATTTGGGGCCTGATTCAGCAAGGAACGCAGTTGTTAACATGCACGCAATATGCCATTTGTTGCGTACTGCAAATGCATCGGAGTGAGCATGCGCACACTAGACATTGCGATCGGAACTGCGATTGCAGTGGCTGCGCAGACCCATCGCAGAGTGATTGACAGGAAGTGCTGTTTGTGGGTGGTAACGGGGAGGTGGTCGGCCGAACGCAGGCGTGCCAGTGCGTTTGAACGCCGTTGCAGAGGCGTGCATAAATTATCCACTGCAATGCCCTACGCACCATGAGACCTCGTAGCGTGCAATGAAGTTAACAATTCCTAAGTAAGGTCAGATCTTGTGCAAGTGTGCGCGAGGCTGCGATGGTACTCGATGGTACTCGATTGTACCGATGGTTTTGCAGTCTTGCTAAACATTATGGATGTGTGTAAGGTAAAGTCATTGCGATCGCAGCCCCGATCGCAGTTGCCAGTTTGTGCACGTGCCCTGCGATGCATACACATGCGCAGTGCGCAACAATCGGATGATTGCGTGCGTATTAGCAACTGCTATCCGTGCTGAACCAGGCTCTATGTTACAGAGGTGCCTCCTGAAGCTTAGTTCATACTCCTTTGTATTACATTTCTATATTTTACTTAGCTTAAACTCAGGAAAAACAACTGCACTGGGTATTAATCATCTTGGACTCATACTAGGGTTTTACATAGAACCTGGTATACTATGTATGGGAGTTTCTTTGCTTTATTATAGAAAAAAGGGAGCATAGAAATAAAGAGCGCTCTGTACTAGTGCACACAGGGCCGATGCTAGGGTGTTCCGCGCCCCCCTGCAAACTATAAATTTGCGCCCTCCCACCCATATTCTCTAAAGGGACAGCTTGCCCCAAAGAGGTGTGGTCTCACAGGGGCTTGATAACAATTCAAATTACATCACACAGTAGCTCAATCTTATCACATTACAGCGCACGTAGTGCCCTATTCACATTACACCACATAGTAGTGTCCCTCATTCACGTTATGACACACAGTAGTGCTCCTTATTCACGTTACAATACACAGTAGTGCCCCTTGTACACATAATACCACAGTAGTAGAGCCCCTTATACACATGTCACAGTAGTACTGATAGGAAACTGGTAGTACTGATAGGAATCATTTGGTCTGGCCCTCTGATCTTTTTTCTGCTAGCCTCATCTGGCTAGCTTAGTGCCTAGAATGGCACACTGCAGCCAGAATCTATGTAGCAGTGCCTTCTGGAGCGTCCTTAGGATGCTTCAGATGGTCACACTGCTGCCCTTACAGCTCCCTGGAGCATCCTCAGGATGCTGCGGGCATTGCAGTAATCACCGGCGATTGTGGTCCCGCCCTGTGTGACATCACATGTAGGGGGCGTGGCCTGCACCGGACCCGCAAATAATGGCCCTCGGCAGAAAAAAGGTTCCCCACCCCGGTTGTATAAGAACATGACCTCCACAGACTCTGCGCCTGCTGGGATGGCTGCTACCTACAATAACACAAACTACCAAGAACATTTGTATCAGTAATACATACAAAATATAACATAATGACAGCTGCATTATTATTCCGTTTACCAACATGGCAGAAACCATTTAGCATTCTGCAGCAAATAAAGTAGCATTTTTAATGAAGTGACCATCAGATAATACAGGGAACATCCCAGTGACCACCATATAATGCAGGAAACATCGCAGTAACTGCCAGATAATGCAGGGAACATTGCAGTGACCTCCAGATAAAGCAGACAGCATAACAATGACCACCATATAATGCAGGGAACACCGCAGTGACCACCATATAATGCAGGGAACACCACAGTGACCACCATATAATGCAGGAAACATCGCAGTGACTGCCAGATAATGCAGGGAACATTGCAGTGACCTCCAGATAAAGCAGACAGCATAACAATGACCACCATATAATGCAGGGAACATCACAGTGACCACCATATAATGCAGGAAACATCGCAGTGACCACCATATAATGCAGGAAACATCGCAGTGACCACCATATAATGCAGGGAACATTGCAGTGACTGCCACATAATACAGGGAACATCCCAGTGACCACCATATAATGCAGACAACATCGCAGTGACTGCCAGATAATACAGGGAACATCCCAGTGACCACCATATAATGCAGGGAACATTGCAGTGACTGCCAGATAATACAGGGAACATCCCAGTGACCACCATATAATGCAGACAACATCGCAGTGACTGCCAGATAATGCAGGGAACATTGCAGTGACTGCCAGATAATACAGGGAACATTGCAGTACTGTCAGATAATACAGGGAACATTGCAGTGACCGCCAGATAATGCATAGAGCGCAACAGTGACCTTCCGCTCCTCCGTCCTCATGGCCTGCTCTGCACCATGGGAGAGACGTCAGTCTGACTCTCATTGACTGCTAAAACAAACACACTGCTGCCAGGTAGTACGAGTGTACTATCCGGCGCTGGCGATGTGTTTGTTTCTGCGTAGTGTGAACCACACTCACTGCAGTCCGCACTACACTAACCATCGGCGGTACCGACAGCAGCAAGAACTGACAGGGAGAGCGCCTCTCCAATCTGGCGCCTTCTTGCAGTGCAGGAGCTGCTGAGCGGGTTGCGCCGGCCCTGATTGCACACATACAGTAGGGAGTGATTCAGCAAGGATCGCATTTGCGATTTTGTGTGGCATCTCTGCCCTAGCCTGTTTCTGCAGTGTCATATACATCTGGAAAACAGAGAGACTCAATACTACTTACACACCCAGGTTACGGGGACAGTCGACTACCACACACTCAGTGATATATTTACTAAAGTGCAGGTTTGTAAAAGTTGAGATGTTGCCCATAGCAACCAATCAGATTCTAGCTATTATCTTCTAGAAGGTGCTAGATAAATGTTAAGTAGAATCTGATTGGTTGCTATGGGCAACATCTCCACTTCTAAAACCACCACTTTAGTAAATATACTCTTCGGTCTTCTGCACAACTTCATTACAAAAATCCATGTAGCTCTATGTGTTGTAAGGCAGGCTTATAAATGAGTGACATTAGTTTCTGGCAGTACCACAATTCCATAGGAACAGAACAGTACAGTGCTTTGTATCGGTAGAGTTTTTGTTGGCCCTAAAACAGCCTACATGGTGGGTGCCATTTTTGATGGCTATGGTGATTTTTATCTAACTTGCCATCTTTATATTCACAAATGCAAATATGGAAGGAGGTGCTCATGGACAAACAGTGCAGCATGCTGGACACAAATAGTGCTGCACAGTCTGACATAAACAGACTCCGATGTCTTACTGTCAGTGTAGGGTTACCCATTGGCCATTCACCATCGATGATTAGCAACCATTTGATGGTCTGATAACTAGTTGTGACAACTAGTTGTACCATTGTTGGAAGGCCTCCGATGGTGTACATTGGTGATGGAGTCCCGATGAATAATGGCAGGGCACTGTCAATCTGTGCATAGTGTACGCGTGAGCAAAATTAAACTATTGATATCCTAACCATCAATGAATTAAAACCATCACCATTGACCAGTTATAGTTCTATACATTATATACATAGTAGTTTTCATATGTGTGTTTGTTATAATATGAAAGCACAAATGAAATGATTGCAAGAGTCCTATGTCTATAGAATTTTGCAGCCCGTACATATATATATATATATGTCCTCATTATAATAAATCTGAAGCAGCAATCCTTTGTATAGGTTAAGCACACTTTACAGTTGGAAATGTTTAATAAACTGCAACACTTTTCTTGATTCATTAGATACAATAGTGTGCTGGAGACATTTGCAGGGCAGGGGGATAAATGGATGCTCTGGAGACTGGAACATGTGACTGGTTGATCAGAACTAAGAACACTTAGTCATCCAGTTCACAACACACCATAATTCTTTATGACCAAAAACACCTGCACACTGGAGCGGGGCGGACTGTCCCTGCCAACCCACTGTGCAGCTCCAGATAGCCCATTTATACAGAATTCACTGTGGATTGCTGCTTTGTCTCAGGAACTGAACTTAATATTGACATTTATTATACAAAGATTGCACAGAATGTCTGAATTTCGGGAGGAGTCATAACTACAGAGCTTCATGCAATAAAACACCTTTAAACTTGGTGTTTTCCTTTAACGGTTCTAATCTAGTGCTGATGAAAGTAAAATATAAGCGCTATTCTCTCCGAAATAACATTTATAAGAGTGTAGACGAATTGGACTGTCTCAATGGGGTGCTGCTGGGTTCCGCTGCCACTCCGTTTATTCCAGGACAACGTTTAGAGGTACACGGTACTCTGCCCCCGCACCTACAATCTCTGATTGATGGTAACATCAGTGATGCAATGCCAATTGTATGTGCCGGTGCAGGTGCCTCTGAACCTTGTCGTGGCATGCACGCGGTCTAGCCGACGATCCAACCAATACCCCAGTGAGCCAGTCTGGTAGGCAACTGGTGGCACTCTAGCTGCTGTGGAACTACACATCCCAGCATGCACTGCTAGAGTTATGCTGTTAGGGTGTGCTAACACTGTGGCAGGGAATGCTAGGATGTGTAGTTCCACGGCAGCTGGAGTGCCACACGTTGCCTAACCCTTGTACAGAAGACCTATGTCTATGAGGTGACCCTCATCTCAGCCTCCGAGTCTCTTACACGTGAGCGAGAGAGCCAATCACAAACTGGGCTCAATGGATTAGGCCACTGTAGACAATGGTTTATACTTGTGGTACTGTAAATCAGTTTGTTTTATTATTATTTAAGCTACTTTTGTAAACATGAAACAGAAATGTCTCTTTCTGTATATTTTGTATAATTTCGCTTTATTGCATTTGCGTGTAAAGATGGAGGTGATAAGATGAAGTAATGAGAGTTAAAAGAATCCAAGTACTTTTTTTTTTTTCTTTTTTAATGACGCTGGACTAAAGGGGCCCATACTGTACATCAACAATCTATCGGCATAATGCTCAGTTTTGCTGATTATTGGAAATCCTTGATTCTTCGATTCTGATCCAAAAATGATAGAAATCGGAGTCAGGGATTTCTAACATGCTGGATTCTGCCAGTCGTCTGAGAAATGGAAAAATGGGAATTAGCAAATCGGAAAGGGGAATTGGCCAATTGATGTATGGGCCCCTTTTAGTCTGAGCTGGTTCAATGCTCGGGATTTCCACAGTTCGGTAGACACTAGGGGCAAGATTTTATTAGACCACAGTTTTTTGGTGGCTTTTGGCCGCTTTTGAAACTGTGAAAAAAATCGCCAATTTATAAGATACCACATTAGATGATATTATGGGGGTGGCAATAATGGATCGCTATTCTGCTTATATGCACGCAACGCAGTTGCTAATATCAGCGGCGACATGCAAATGTTTGCATTCGCATTTCAATCACAGCCTGACATAAGGACGCCCACTTCCCCTTACTCACATCCGTATACTTTGGCAACATAGTGAAACAATCGGTAACATCGAGTAACTTCGGATCCATACACACAGTTAAGGCAGGTCAGACCTCACTCGGGAAATGCTTATTTCAGTGCACACTATGAGTCCTCAGGCTGTGTATGGTGTCGCAGTGGCTAATTTATGCACGCCCCTGCGACGCCGTCCCAACGCACTGGCACTTCTGCATTCGGCCAACCCCCATCACCACCCACAAACGACACTTCCTGTCAATTACTCTGTGATGGGTTTGCGTAGCCGCTATAAACGCCGTCCCGATCGCAATAGTATACGCATCCGCAGTGCACAACAATCGGCTATTTGCGTGCGTTTAAGCAACTGCGATTCTTGCTGAATCAGGTCCAATGTCTTTATAATGGTGCAACACTTAAAATTTAATTTTATTAGTGTTGCTTATTATTTCCCCCATAATATCATTATTGCCCCCTTGATAGTATTGCCCTCTTAATATAATCAGAAAGTAAAAATCTGCCAGTTGATGCTGGCACAGGGATGCTGCAGGTGGGGTGGGCATGGACGAAGGTCTCCAGGGCAAAGATTAGGTAGTGACCTTGTCCTTGAGATCATTGCATGACTAATAGTGCACAGATATAGGAACAGAGCTCTCCTAGGCACAAGAATCTCCGTACACAACAACATTGTCATACATTTATTTTTTGATGTCAGAAGTACAAGTTGTGTTTTTTTTCGTGAAATGATTCTGTTAAAATATATTTGGCTGCAGCAAAACACCATCTGCTGTGCTGTATCTGCTCCTAGGTTCTGTGTGAAATAGGCTACATCTGTTCGCTCATGTACAGTAAAGTACAGGTGTACAGTGTTTGGAGAAGGCTGAAGTGAGAAATGGCATAATATTATGAATAGCATCATTCTGCCAGAAATAAAATCACTGCAGAGTGTTCGAAACAATTCGCCATGCCTCGCATTATATAACAATAAAACCACTCTGTACAATATATCATGATGTGTTTACATTCTGGGGACTGTAGTGCAGAGCAGCACAACGCAGACAGCCGTACATGAATTTAAACAATAATGGGGGATTAAATTAGCCGCCAGGGTATAACAGAACTTCTTGCGCTAATACAATGCGGTTTGTTCATCAGAAACTCTGTTAGTTTTTCTCGCACCCAATAGAGCTGAGAGCAAAAATCAGTAAGATATTCTTACCTACCAGATTAAGGCCCCTATTTACTAACGAGTTTTATCACCAAAACGAGTGATAAATGTCACTGTGTATGATAAATGGTGCTCCAGCCAATCAGCTCCCAGCTGTAATTTTTCGAACAGTTGACAGCTGGGAGCTGATTGGCTGGAGCACCATTATCATACACAGTGACAGTAATCACCCCGTGTGTGGCTCCACCGCCTTAATCAGTCCCTGTTATATGCTATGGGCCTGTCAGACTTGATGGTGGGTGGACTGTGCATGCGCAGGTCCTGTGTGCAGATCGTGTCCAGCGTTATTGCTATTTTTTGGGAGTGCCGAAACCAGTGTCTGCATCTTCCGCCGCAGATTTACTGGCCTCGGCAGTGCAAATAAAGCTGCCAATCTGAGTAGCCTACGGTCACGATGATGATCCAATGCTGCGTTTTCGCATGCAGCACTCAGATCTGAGATGCTGCGGATGCTGGCAGGAGCCGTCTTTTGTCCTCAAACGCCTTCTGGAGCCTTACACCTCTGAATCATGCCCTCTGTGGAACATGGGAACGGCACAATTAATGTTTGCCTTCTATAGAAAGTGAACTTGGAGTTCTGTATAGAGTTTGGCTTGCTGTACCTCTGAATATGTTTCTCTGTTTCTTCTTCATCAACATATTGCAAAGTTAGGTTATTGGGTTTCACTATGAAACAGGTTGTATTGCAGAGGTGCAGGGTTCTGGATATACTCTCTCTTTTGCATTGCCGCGCCACGGTTTTCCATACAGCACTTTAGTCTTACCTTTGCAGTTTGTGGAATGAATAGAACTGGGGGGGGGGGGGACTGAACATTCCTCACGGCGGGTGGTGTGGCTGGGGGTAGGACTGGGAACACTTAAGGCCGAATATTTTGCATAGAAATCCAGAATGGGGTGAATGTTGTGCGGAACCGTTTATAATTTCTGTCATCTCTGCTTGAGTGGATGTAGCTATACACATCATTGATTAGTGTGGAAAACTCACTGTCTATCTATATACATTGCTCCTTGCTTCAAATGGTGTCTAATCCTTAAATGCTGTTCATAAATGTCTGTGTGTGTCACATAGATAATATTATATGCAACACACATACAAACATGGTAAAGGTCATTGAAGTGGAGCCGTGTTCATCAGTGACATGCGGTGAGGTCAATGGCTGGGGAGGCACACATGGAGATGGGTCTGAGTGCTGTCTCACCCCCTCCTCACTGTAACTCTCCCCTCACTACACTATGCTGCAGTATCCATTGATTCTCCTACCTGCATCATTGTCTTCTCTTGTTGCTGCTGATAGATCCGATCTCTAAACACTGCAGTGCACTTCCTGGTCACATGACACGTCCAAGGTGTCTATCAGTGCTCAAGGCAATATACTCGGAGGCATGCCTCTATTAGCTCTCTTTCTGTGTAGATTACTGCCTGTGGTGTGGCCCCGCCGACAGCTCTGCCAGCACTGTCTGAATATACAGTAGTGAGGCTGAGCTGTTGCTGCCTCATCTCCCTGCAGTTCCAGGGAGCTTCACAAAGCTGATGAGTGTTAACTATAAAAATTATTACAATAAACAAAAAAGATGTTTATAAGTTATAAATATCTTCTTTGTATTATTTTAATCATTTTTACATCAAATCTCATGAGTATGACAGGGGAGGCTCCGCCTGCTCTAATTGCACATCCCTAGCGTTCATATTTGTAGTGTGTATTGAGTGCACTGATTATCCAGGTAACCTGAGTGCTAAATATTACCTGCATAGAAACCTAATTCTATTCCCTGCAGTTCTTGATGGCTTAGAAGTTTGGTGCCAGCTGCAAGATCGTTTTGCTATGCTAGCAGTGGCGTCACTTACCTTTATTGCACCCGGTGCGTTGGTCGGTCCTGGACCATAATCTCGCGCGCCGGAGGGAGGGGGCGTGGCTTTGTCCTGTGAAGCCACGCCTACTTATGGTTGGCAATCTTGGGGATGCGTCACGCCCCTGTCCTCTGCAGTCAATGGCCAGGAGAGAGGCTATGCCCGGCTCAGCGCAGAAGCAGCTGCTGGACAGCAAACAGCCTCTCCCCTGCCTGAGTGTGGCTGCTTGGTGACACCATCAAGGGGGTGACACCAAAATAGCAGAGCAGCTCTGCTATTTTGGTGTCACCCCCTCGGATGGTGTCACCCGGTGCGGCCCGCACCCCCCTTGTGATGCCAGTGTATGCTAGTACAAGGTGTGTTTTAAGGGCTGGGCAGAGCAGTGTGCAGGGGGGCACCCGCTACACCCACAACAAGTGCAGCAGCCCCATATCCCATACCTGCAGTGGCGGACTGGGCTGGGGGGCAGGGTGCCATTTGCCCCCCGGGCCGGTATAGTTTCAATGTTATGGGGCCGGTCCAGTGGTCAAAGTGTGTGACATACCGGCACATACGATTTGCGTAGACCCGGAAGTGTCTGTACAGAGGGAGCGCCTGTACAGCAGGTGAGATGCTAATGCTGCATGTGTGACTCACACAGCCACACATTCCAGAGCTGTTGCAATGCCGCACTTCTATATAATGATGTGCCTCTCCGGAAGTTCTGCTGGCTGCTGGCCAGCCGTTGACTACCGCTACTGTTGCTCCTGGGTTGCCGCTGCGGCTGGATGGATCTCTGTTCCCGGCTCCTCCTCTCATCATCATTACTCCCTCTGTGTGTCCCCTCCCCTCCTCATGAATTGACTGCTGCTCCTGGCTCCCGCGGAGTTGCATTTTAATGATGGTCGGAACTGCAGACACTGCCCCATTCACTTCCTCCTTACTTGACGGCTACTGCTCCTGGCCTCCGTTGGGGTGCGGTTTGTCGCTGGATGGAAGTCCTTGTTCCCGAACACATCTCCACTCCCTCTGTGCTGTGCCTAACCTCCCCAGCTCCTCACTCGACTGCTGCTGCTTCTGGCTCCCCTGGGGTTCCCGGGTTATCGATGGTCGGGACTCCGCTCCCTGCTCCATTCTCATCTCCACTCCTGTGACTTTCTTACACCACCTCTGGATCCCTCTCTACTCTGCCACCCACAGACACCATCCTAGCAGATAGCCTGCCTACCAGGAGGGAGCATGTTCTCTCAGCTCTGCTGACTGTTTATAGAAGCACCTGGTGAGTAATATAATCCAGGGGGCTTATGTAAGTGTTTTTCCTGTGGGGGCTTATAGGTGACTGTTTTTTTCTTTGGGGCATATAGGTGAGTGGATTTTTCCTGTGGAGGCCTACATGTGTGTGTGTTTTTCCTATGGGGGTCTATGTGTGTGTGTGTGTGTGTTTTTAATATTAGGGTCTATGTGTGTGTTTAATCTAGTGGGGGCCTATGTGTGTGTTGTGTGTGTGTGTTTATTCCAGTGGGGGCCTATGTCTGTGTGTGCTTTACCTGTAGGGGACAATGTATGCGTGTTTTTGCCTGTGGGTAATGTAATATGTTTGTTTTCTTTCTTATCTATGTGAGTGTGGTTTTTTTTTGTGTGAAGCCTATTTGTTTTAATTTTTTATGTTCTATGTGTTTGTTTCATTTTTCCTTTTAATGTGTGTGTTTTTTTATGTGAATCCTATGGGGGAATTCAATGTGCATAATGTATAAGGGAGTATTACTACTGAATTTCATAATGTGTATAAGGGGTACTACAGAGTGTGGTGCACCACATTGATGAAAAGGGGCGCATCTTACGGACACACCCGTCTGAGGGGTCACACCCCCTACAACCTTAAATTTTACAAACCCCCCCCCTCCACACACACACACACACACTTCTAAATTCCCACTTCGACCACTGGGCCGGTTAATACGTCGTTCGCAATCTACCAGTAGCTCGCAGAGCTCTTGCATGTAGATCGTGACCGACTTGCTGCAGTAACTGGGAATGCTGGTCTCTAAAGTGATCAGAGACTAAAGAAGCCTCTTATCATTTCAGAGGCTAGCATTCCCAGTAATGCAGTGCACGGATGACGCCACCCGCATCTCCCATGATGTGAAGAGCCTGCGTCTGCTTGATCTAATTAGATTCAGTCAGCGGCAGGCAGCGGACGTCTATGCGGGAGCGCTGACCAGCGTGAAGAGAGGTAAGTACTGCACAGGGGAGGGGGCACAGCATAAAGGGCATTCATGGGGGAATAGCATAACAAGCAGTAGGAAAGCTTAAGGGGCACTACTGGGGCACTGCATAAAGGGCACTATTGGGGTCATTCTTGTGTGGATATTTTTTTGCTGTAATGTTGTGTGATTTGAGAAAAGGGTAATAGCCGAATCCATTCTGAATACTGAATGCCGATACACACACACATGCAAGATCGACTCTAAGGGGTCTGTGTACTAAGCCTTAGAGAGAGAGAAAGTGGATGGAGATAAAGTACCAGCCAATCAGCTCCTGTCATTTTACAGGCTGTGTTTGAAAAGTGACAGAAGCTGATTGGTTGGTACTTTATTTTCATCCACTTTAACTCTCTCCAGGGCTTAGTACTGATGTTGCAGTGTGCCGGTGCTGCCAGTGGCTGAGGGCAAGGGGGAGACTGGGATATCCTCTCTCTATACCGCTCTTCAGCGCCTGCAACTAGTAGTTTTGCTGTGTGAATCTGACAGGTCAGGTAAGACTTTTGTAGGGTGGCATCGGTAATGAATATGTGTTTTATTTTTTTTTCTGTGAGGGCTATTGTGTTTACATGCAACCTCTAGTCGGGGTTAACAACACCAGGGCCACTTGCTTGTGTTGCCCCCCAGGCTGAAAGTTGCCAGCCAGCCCATGCATACCTGTTCCTGGTGGCGCCATCTTTACAGATGTATATTCTGAAAAGTGTGCAGAAGAGAGCTATGCTGCTCCTGTGTGGAGCCATCTTTCTGAATATAGCACAGGAAAGATAGCAATGCCTGACAGATACAGGGTGAAGCGCCACACAGGCAGCCACAGTGGTGAATAGGTTGGTGCAGGCTGAGCGTCACAATGCCTCCATGGGTCCAGGTGCCCTCAGCACCCATGATAGATACGCCGATGGTTAGTACATAACAATGTTTGGTGAGACGGGGGATTGATGGAAGTATTTTCTGTGTCAAGTTATATATTTTCCTGTATGTTGTGGCTAAAAAGATACTAATGGGGGGATGGGAGAATAGAACCTGTATATCATTATGTGCTATCTGTTATATTGCCATAAAGAGGATATTTGCATTGTTCATGCTTTGCATCCTTCTCTGACTGCGGACATGAAAGTTTTCCTAGGCATTATTTTAGCTTGGAGTGAAATGTTAATCATTATAATTCACACACACAGAATTCCATGCATCTCATTAAAACACATCTCTGTTAAGTCCTGGTGATACATAGACGCCGGAGCTGGTGGAAAGCAGAGACACGCGATTAAATGCTCTAGTAGAGCTCCAAATTCACCTTCATTTTGTCTATAGACTTTGCCGCGCACTTCAGACTATTCGCATTTCTGATGATTGAACGACTGTTTTAGTACAAGTCTAAAATATTTTATTTTGTTTAATTAAAATGAGTTCAAAATGAAACTTTGGGCCTGATTCAGAGTTGTACACAAACCTGATGGTTTGCATATAACTCCCATGGCTGCTGAGCGGCGGGTGCGCTGGGTCAGCACTGCGCATGCGCCGATCAGTGTCTGCAACAACGGCCGCAGTGCCCCCCTAAGCTGCTGTATCATGATTGACATGCTACGGCCGTTTGGGGACAGGGGAGGGGCAGCAATGGCCAGCATCCCCCCCCCCAAGATAGACTATCTCTATGCGTCTAAATAGCCAAAACCCAGGACCTATGTGCGACAATCATATGTGCAGCGCACAAAGCAGCACTATGGCAGGTGCAGATTCTCGGTCTAAATATGGCCTCCTATGTGAAGGAATCTGCGTCTATTAAAGCAACCCCTATCAGCGACACTCCCATAAACCACAACATCTCCGTGCGGCTGATTATCCTCCCCTATGTTATCTCCCAGACATTGCCCAGGAGTGCCCCACACATGTCCAATGCGCTTCTGCTACCATGCTTCTAAATTTTACACTGGGACTCATGGCCTAATTCAGACCCGCTCGCAAGCGCTATGCGCTCGCAAGCGGGTCAATGGTGGGGTACTGCGCATGCGCGGCATGCACAATGTGCGTGCACAAGCCCCGGGGCAAGTGAGAAATTCACTCGCTCCGGGGCTCGCTACAAACGGGGCGGCTGTCAATGTTGATTGACAGCTCGCCCCATTTTGTAGGCGGGGTGGGGGGCTGGCTAGACAAACGGAGGCGTTCCTGAAGGGACGCCTGCCGTTCGTGATGTCAGTAGTGAGCTTTCGGCTCTATTAGAGCCGGAGGCTCACTGGGGCTTGCAGCAGATGAGACCCTACCGCAAGGGTCTCGTCGCAAGCCCGATGGTCGCGACCATCACGACCATCACCTGGCAGCTCGCAAAAGCTGTGGGTGGTCACCCACAGCTTAGCGAGCAGCCAGCAGGACGCCCTCATTCAGAGCGAGTGCTCGCTTTTTGCGAGCAGCTCTGAATGAGGTCCTCAGTGTGTTAACAATCGGGACACATGCATGGTGAGAGTCAGGCGCATGTGCAGATGAAAAACATTGCTCCACTGCGTGTGACATCACCGCTGTGTCCGATTTAGTCTCAGGCCCTAAGGCGCCTGTACATTGGGCAAAAAATGTTCATGTATATTGTGCGGGATGCGGTCAATATCCCGATGGTCTGAATCCCAACACCTGTCAGAATCCCGGCGCCGGCATCCCGAAGGTAAGTAGCGGTGTTAGGGGAAGGTATAGGGGTTTAGGGTTAGGCACTAAGGGGAAGGCACTAAGAGGGGAGGGTTAAGGTGCGGGGAGGGGGAGGTTAGGTTTAGGGGATAGGGTTAAGCACTAGGAGTTAGGGTTAGGTTTAGGCACTAAGCAGGGAGGGTTAGGCACTAAGGGTGGAGGGTTAGATTTAGGGAGCAGGGAGGGGGAGGTTAGGTTTAGGCACCAGGGAGGGAGGGTTAGAGGTAGGGAGAGGGGGAAGGTTAGGATACTGACCGACAAGTGTCGGTATCCTAACCCTGTCAGGATGCTGATGTCGGGTTTTTGACCACCGAGATCCAGAGCGTCGGCATCCCATACCCAACCCTTTTGTGTCACTCAGTGTGCAAACATGGACCCTTCTACCAGGAGATCCCAGAGGGGAGGTACAAGTGGCACACGCAAGTGGCGAGGCAACACAATTTATACTATTGCAGCCTCACCCAGTGCCATTACTAGAAATAGTAGCGCCTGGGGCAAGAATGATATTTGACACAATTACTCAATTGTAAGCAAGATTCCAATATATAACAATTCACTCCCCATGTAGATAATTTCCTCTCCCCACCTCTGCTTACAAGTCCAGTCTTTGTGGTGTGTGTCTTACCCAGATATTCGTGGACTAATTCGTGAATGGCAACTAAAGCAGTAACTTAAAGCAGTCTCAAGTTACCGGTGGCACCACAATTCAGGTTTTGTTAGTAGGACAGACTGTGTGGACATGTAACTACTGTGGAGAGATATAACTACTGTGGAGAGCAGAAGTGGGTAACCACAAAGGTTACGCAATGTAGGGGGCCATTGTCATACATAGTGGAAATTGAGCCCAGTTTACTATGGCACAGATACAGAGGATTGTGCAGATGACTTGTCCGGGCTAGTGCAATTGTTTCAACCCCATGATACTGTTGGCGTGGACACCGATCCGGTTGAGTCTGCAGACACTGTAAACTCTCATGCTTCAAGTTCACAGGTCCTACATGAGGACCACTGTAACCCTCCTCAAACTCATCTGGGAGAGGAATGGGTGAGGGCTTTGTAAGTGAGTGTGAGAACCTTAAATTGGGTTCTGAAAGGGAAGGGGAGCCAGTGGAGAGCTTGTAGGAGAGGGGAGGCAGATGCAGAGCATTTTGAGAGGAAGATGAGCCGAGCAGCAGCAATGAGGACAGACTGGAGAGGAGAGAGAAGGGAGTTGGGGAGGCCAGATAGGAGGAGGTTACAATAGTCCAATCTGGAGATGACCAATGAGTGTATGAGGGTTTTAGTGGCATCCTGAGTGAGAAAGGGGCTAATCTTGGAAATATTTTTAAGTTGAAAATGACAGGACTGCGAGAGATTCTGGATATGTGGTTTGAAGGAGAGGGAGGAGCCCAGGATAATCAGATCAGCTTTATTTCGCCAAGTATAAGACACATAAATGGAATTTGACTCCGGAACCACTGACCAAGTACTCAAATTACACAGCTATCACAATTACAATACATACTCAATTTGAATAATTTAAAAGAAAGGAAGTTATAATACAATAAAATTCATATAGAACCACCTAACGAGCAGTTATTAGTGATTTAACTGCATAATTGCCTGCAGGAAAAACTATTTGCATGTCTTGAGGTCCTAGCCCGGCAAGAAAACAGATCATGGCCAGCATGGGCCACATCCCCCACAATAGCTTTGGACCGTTTCCCAACCCTCACCAAATAGAGGTCAAGGATGGAAGGCAGGGCTACACCAATAATCTTTTCCGCAGATTTGGCTACCCTCTGTAACCTGGCCCTATCCAAGACAGCGCACTTTGGGGCTAGAGCAGATAGTTGTGCAATCAATTGATAATGAAATGGTGGAAGTGAGGTTATGTTGGGGGGTGGGAAAATTATCAGCTCAGCCTTAGACATATTAAGTTAAAGAAATCGCTGGCACATCCAGGAAGTGATGGCAGAGAGACAGTTGATGATACGAGAGAGAAGAGAGGGGGAGAGGTCAGGGGAGGAAAGGCAGATCTGAGTATCATCAGCATAGGGATGATAGTGGAGGTCAAAAGAGCTGATGAGTTCACCTAGTGAGGACGTATAGAGTGAGAAAAGGAGAGGTCCAAGAACAGAACCTTGGGGAATACCTACTGTAAGAGGCTGTGGGGGGGGAGAGGAGACAGAGGATCGGTCAGAGAGGTAGGAGGATATCCAGGAGAGGGCAGTGTCACGTAAACCAAGGGAGTGAAAGATTTGCAGAAGGAGAGGGTGGTCCACAGTGTGACATTACAGAGACTGCTGATCCTGTGTCCAGTTCCATTTAAATAGGTTGGCCATTTATTCGTGGAGTGACCCAAATTGATTGTTTGTCACCACCTTTTACTGCAAACACTTCCAAACTGCCCAGATCATTGTCTCTGTCTGCGCCCACCTTCTAGTCTTTCAAAGCATATGTATTCCGCACTTTAGGGCGATTTTGTCTCCCACCAGTGGCCTCAGGGTGATATCCCTGTGACTGGCAATGCCGTTTAATATGCCCTTTATTGTTGCATTTCCTACACAGTTCGTGTTTAAACCTACAGTCTCTGGGTGAATGTGTACCTGCACCACAGCGGTAGTATACATCTACCGGGGCGCCATGTGCCTGCAAAGGTGTTGTTGGTGTTGTTGCCACCATTTTGTGAACTTGAGATGCTGACTTGCCTCCTATCTGCAGTTCCATAACATCTTTAGGTGCAGCTTCTATAGACAGTGCCACCTGTACTGCACGTTTAAACGTAAGATCTGTCTCTGGGCCTGATTCAGCAAGGAATTGAAGGAGTTGCTTATACGCACGCAATTGGTCGATTGTTGCATACTGCGCATTTGTATGCATCGCAGTGCGTGAACTAGCCACTGTGAACGGGACATCGATTGCAGAGGATACGCTGATCCATGGTAGAGTAATTGACAGGAAGTGCCGTTTGTGGGTGGTGAAGGGGGAGTGGTCGGCCGAACGCAGGCGTGCCAGTGCGTAAGGTCTGGGCCTCATAACTGTCCGATGTTACAGATTGTTTCTCTATGTTGGCAAAGTATAAGGATGTGAGTATGGGAAAGTGGACGTCCTTATGTCAGGCTGCAATCGCAATGCGAATATTTTCATATCACCGCTGATATTAGCAACTGCGTTGCATTCGTATAAGCAGGATAGAGATCCATAGTGAATCAGGCCCTCTGTTAAGAAACGTTTTTGCGCACTCTCGCTAGAAATCCCACACACCAGACGATCTCTCAGGGCATCGTTCAGGTCATCTCCAACCTGACAGTGCTCTGACAGTCTTTTTAGTTCTGCCACATACTTACACAGCCACTGACTTCCCCTCCTCCTGGCCCCATTTATGGAATCTGAACCGGAGAGGTTTAGGGGACAGATGCGAATATAAAATCTTAACAATATCTGTAAAAGACTTTGCAGCAGGTTTCTCAGGGGTTGTTAAACTGCGGAGCAGACCGTAGGCTTTCCCCCCATAGCACTACATAGGACTGGTACTTGTTTCTCCTCAGCACAAGGCCACTGCAGGGTGGTAGTGTGGACGGCACATAAGTGTCGTCCGCACTACACGAGTAGTATAATACAGAGCCGCCGACGCTGGCAGCTGTGTGTTTGTTTTAGCAGCCGATGAGAGTCAAACAGACTCTTATCGGCTGCTGCGCCCACTGCCGGAGCCACAGTGACCGATGGGGAGAGACTTCATGACGTCTCTCCCATCATGCAGAGCGGGCCGGCCCGGGAGGACGCCAGACGGAGGAGCATGCTGGAGCGGGATTAAAGTAAGTGGAGGGTTTTTTTTTATGTATGTGTGTGTGAGTGTGTCTGGTGGGGGGGGGTGGACTACTGCTGGGGTACTACTAGGGGCACTGATGGGGGTACTACTAGGGGCACTGATGGGGGTACTACTAGGGGCACTGATGGGGGTACTAATAGGGGCACTGCAGGGGTACTACTAGGGGCACTGATGGGGATACTAATAGGAGCACTGCGGGGGTACTACTAGGGGCACTGATGGGGGTACTAATAGGGGCACTGTGGGGGTACTGTTGGGGGCACTGATGGTACTACTAGGGGCACTGTTGGGGGTACTACTAGGGGCACTGATGGGGGTACTACTAGGAGCACTGTTGGGGCACTGATGGGGGTACTAATAGAGGCACTGCGGGGGTACGACTAGGGGGACTGATGGGGGTACTACTAGGGGGTACTACTAGGGGCACTGCAGGGGTACTACTAAGGGCACTGATGGGGTTACTACTAGGGGCACTGATGGGGGTACTACTAGGGGCACTGCTGGGGGTACTACTGGGGGCACTGCTGGGGGTACTACTAGGGGCACTGCTGGGGGTACTACTAGGGGCACTGCTGGGGGTGCTACTAGGAGCACTACTGGGGGTACTACTAGGGGCACTGCTGGGGGAACTACTAGGCGCACTGCTGGGGGAACTACTGGAGGCACTGCATAGAGGGGGGTTACTACTAGGGGTACTGTTGGGGGGGACTGCTACTGGGGGCACTGCTGGGGCAGAATGCTACTAGGGGCACTGCTGAGGGGACTACTACTGGGGGCACTGCTACTGGAGGCACTGCACTGGCGGGACCACTACTGGGGGCACTGCAAGGGATTACTGCTGGGGGAAGGGCTGCTACTGGGGGGATTACTACTGGGGGCACTGCATTGGGGGGACCACTACTGGGGGAACTGCAAAGGGAGGGTTACTCCTGGGGTCACTATATAAGGGGCACTGCATAGGTGGGGGACTTATACTGGGGGCACTGTATAAGGGGAACTATATAGGGGGCACTGCATGGGGGGACCACTACTGCACTACTGGGGGCACTGTATAGGGGGGACCACTACTGGGGGCACTGTATAAGGGCTTGTATAGCTATCAAGGGTGGGGGAGGGGGGCGTAAGGCTGAAGAAATGCCTACGGTGCTAAGAAACCTTGCACCGGCCCTGCCTCAGCAACATTATTTGCCACAAAATACTGTTCCAGTCTTTCTGTATACAGGAGCCAGTCATCCTTTTCTATCAATGTGCCTATGTGCATAGCCATGACAGCAGGTCCTTACCAGAGCTTGTAGCTGAACAGAGTGCAAGGTGATTCACTCACAAATGCTGCCACTCCACTTCCCTTCTGATCTGGAAGATGTGGCCTGGGTTCATAAGCCACTCATCGCCAATCGTGGTGTCTGTGTATGTGCTCAGTCATACAGGCATACATGGAGATCAGGAGCTGTAGTCAGCATGCTTTCAACATCTTTACTAAACTGAGAACAAACATAAAGCAACAACATTACTGTAAAATAACACAGTGGTGGGACATGGTACTGCAGGCATTAAACAACAATGTGAATCTGGCAGAGCCAGTTCCAATTTATCATACCTCCCAACATTTGCCCACAGAGAGTCAGGCGCGCCCAAAAAGGGGGCGTGGCCTGGTAGTAAAGGGGCATGGTCTCATGACATGCCCCCATTTATGTCACTAATGGGGCGTACCCAGCATCTCCGAGATGCTGGGCTGCCCCTGAGCTTCCCCCCCGTACTGTGAATAGATGCTGTGCACATGCGCACAGCATCTATTCTCGCTCTGCATACCCGCTGCTCTGCTATGCAGAGCAGCGGTGTATGCTTCCCTCAACTTCCCCCCTACTGCAGCGGTGTATGCTTCCCTCACTGCGGCACGTGGGTGAGACAGCGGGACAGTCCCAGAAAAGCGGGACTGTCCCGCTGAATGCGGGCAGTTGGGAGGTATGAATATATAACAAAATTAACCTAAAATATTCATTCTCTGCACCCTCCTTTAGATTTGCACACTGGGCGACTGACCCTTGAAACAGCTCTATTTACAGCCCTGGATTCATGTAACTCGCAACATCACACAGCGAGGGGAGCAGGGCAGCGATTATGCAAATTGCTACAGATGGCGTCATGGAGTGCTCACTCATCCTAGTTCACTATGGAACTGAGTGGGGTGTGGGAGGGCCGCCCTCACACCTGTGAGTTTGGAAAAAACTCTCTAAATTCTGCACGTGCGATAATATAAATACGGTTTAATATTACACTAATGTGAAAGAATAAACGTAATGTGTATAATAATAACTAGGGAGCCATAAACAGAAATATTAGCACCTGGGACAAGAGGTAAAAATGACACTGAAAACCCTCAATTGTAACCAAATTTACCTAAAGTAATAATTTCCATGCACCCTTCTTGGCGCTTGCCCCTATTGCACAGCCCCAATTCATAAAGTACTAGCCTACACTCCTGCAATTTCACTCTATTGTAGATCAATGCAATTAAATGATAAGTTGTTGTTATTATTATTATTATTATCCTTTATTTATATGGCGCCACAAGTGTTCCGCAGCGCCTTACATAGTACATAAACAAATAAATTGACAAGTGACTTACAGTACAATATAGGACAAGGACATGGATAATATACATTGCTACATTGTTGTTACATAAATAAGCAATACCTACCATATTAAAATAACATTTGATCAGTTGCTATTTTCATGCCTTGTCCTCCAGTATCTTGCTGCACCGATGGTGAACAGCAGTGTAACAGGTCCGTATAATCCACTTTGGCTGACCGGTTGGGGAACGGCAGGTCGCATAGCAATGCACACTTGTAAAGAGCCGTCACAGAGGAATGGAGAAGTCACATTGAGCCTTTTGACCCTTGCAGTGTATTTAGGTTAATGTTATGCTTTGTTTTTTTTTCTAGTGTAACATGCTTTATATTCTTCTTTAGAAATATAAGATATTATCTGTGATCAAAGCAGCTGGTACTGCCTATGTGCTCCCTAGCTGGGTGACCTCGAGGGTCTACTAGTGGCCTTTCTGCCACCCATTGCGTGGTTGCCTGGAAACTTTAGCCACTTAAGTGTCAACTTTCTTTCAAGAAGTTTGAGCCTAACAGAGAGCTTCAGTCTGGAGAAAGGGCCCTTGTGTGTGTTTTAAAACAAGTGTCTCGGCCTGAGATAATGGCGGGGCTCCGGGTTATAAATGATGCATTCTCCTTGATAATCTCACCAGGAAGGGGTAAAAAGTTTATTGCTCTCTAATCAAAATGCTGTGACATTCCGCCTTCAAATATAGAGTTTGCTAGCACACTTCTGCCCCCACCGCATCACAGGATAAAAAATAGGACATCACCCGTTCTCCGTATCTTGTAATTCCGAACTCTTTCAGATTTCCATCTTAAACTGTTATATCCTCTACACGATGTCAGCACCGATATTTTACTGTCCTAAAATGTGATTGCTGTGTCTAGGGCGTAGGCGATTCAGTGATGATGGATTAATAATGAATCTTTTCACATAAAAGGGCTCATTCTGCATCCGTGCCTGGGTCTTTTGGCAGTCAGTCGTCTGCGACCTTATACAAATGCAGCTACAAACCTTCCCCGGTGGACATCCGTGCCTCTAACTGTGTAAGGACTGAGGACCTCATTCAGAGGCGGACGGAGGATGCAAGCGGTCGCTCAGAAACTGGGCGGCCACTTGCATCCTGACCGCCCGCCTCTGATGCGGTCGTTAGGCTGTGGGTTAACACCCACAGCTCTAACGATCGCTCGGGTGATGGTCGCGATGGTCAGAGACTTACGACGAGACCCTAGGGTAGGGTCTCACTTGTCGTAAGCCCCGGAGAGCTTCTGGCTCTGTCAGAGCCGGAAGCTCTCCACTGACATCACTAGTGATGTCAGTGGGGCCTCCCCCAAACAGTAGGCGTTCCCATGGGAACGCCTCCGTTTGGGCTGCCACCCCCCCGGCCCCCTCAATCAACATCGACAGCTCGCCCCCTTTGGATCGAGACCCGCTACGACCGGCGCTGTCGGTCTTAGCGGGTCTCACGCATGCGCACGACGGCGCCATCGACCCGGTCCGAGCGCATCGGCGCTAACGACCTGGTCTGAATGACCCCCTGAGACTCCCACTGTCAGTGTCCATAGATGTGGATGCACTGACGGTCGCACCATCGAAACTTACACCAGCCCTATGACAGGTGTAGTTTCTCTGTGCTTCCTATGTGAGCGCTTCAGCGTCTCTGTATGTAACAACATTCCGCCACACGTGGCCACAACACTCTCATAACACCCCTATGAGATGGACCATCTCCGTGCGTGCCCTAAGTCACCTCCCTGTCACCGCCCAGGAACGCCTAATACATTTCTGAGACGGCGAGTTTCCCGCACTACAATCACACCTCCGACTCTGGAGCCCATTCAGAGCCGCTCGCAAGTGGCCAATCGGTCGTTTGCAGCCGATGGTAAGTGACCGCGCATGCATACGCTTCGTCCTGCACGTGCGCGAACTACTCGTAGCGATCGGATTCCGCTCGCTCGTCCAGCAAAGACAGCCCAGTTTGATGAGTGACAGGAGAGGCCATTTGTGGGTGGTAACAGGGGCAGGACACTAATAACGGGGGAGTGGAGGTGCGAACGGAGCCGTGCCTGAGTGTAGCAACGCCGTTTCAGAGGCGTGCATAATTATCAGCCAACGTCATAGTACACGTCACCTGCCTGTTATTTACACTGAAGTCCTCGCAGTGCTTGCGGTAGGGTAAGACAACCACTAGCACTGCGAGCCCTTCCGATGGTCCTCGATGTACCAGCTGCGAGCCCTTCCGATGGTCCTCGATGTACCAGTGTTTTAATACACTTCCTGGAGATGACGTGCGCTAGTGGGCGTCTACATACGCTAATGGGCATCTATAGACACAAAGTGATCGCTCGTCGACACAAAGTGGGCGTGCTTATGCCTTTCCAAGCGAGCGCCTGCCATGCCGTCACATAGCAACCAATCAGATTCTACTTAACATGTAACTAGCACCTTCTAGAAGATAATAGCTAGAGTCTGATTGGTTGCTATGGGCAACATCACTTTTAAAACTCACTTCTAAAAACTCTCACTTTAGTAAATTTACCCCGCTGGGTGCGAGAGATCGCATCTAGCGAGCGGTTACGAAATTAGCTCCTCTGCACGCATGCACAGAAAATAAAATGATTTCATTGCGTCTGACATCAGCAGTGCCTTCTATTAAGTATCAGAGCCAAGATGTATTTTTGTATATGATGAATGTCACAATAAACATATGGAAGAAACGTTTATATCTTTCTGTCCCTCCCAAAAAAAACAACTGTTTTTACCACATGTTGGAGTTGGTTGTAGCATTACACTGATCAGGTCACTTTTTCTAGTCCAAGTATGAAAAAGACATGGAAATAGTAAGTGATGGTATTAACTCGTTATGTGTAAACGGTTTCGGCATGTTTTATCTCAATGTCGACACCCAATTTTAAGCCTAACCTTAAAATTTATATTTTCGCCATTTTGGCTATATCGACATTTCATGTGACATTTTCACTGTGTCGACACTTTGCAGGCGTCGACATGCTGGTTTTAATCATGGCAACATTATGACATTATGGTGTGTGATTGTCGACATGATGACTACGTCATACTTGCCGAGTCTCCCGCAATGGCCGGGAGGCTCCCGAAAATCCGGTGGCGCTCCTGGCCCCCCGCAAGGAAGGCCTATTTGGGCATTATAACTACTGCTGCAAACAAAAAAATGGCAGCTGCTCAATCAATCTGATAGTACTTTTCAGGTGCATGAAAGGGAGGGGTCATACCAAGTAGAAAAGAGAGGGGGGGTTTTAACCCCCTATTCCTCAGCACACTGAATTGTACTAGCAACAACATATGAACACTATATGGTAATAGAAATCAGAGATATTGGTTGCATGCATTTGCAAATACATGGGAAGCTGCTAGGCCTCTTCACGGCTTCTCTGTCACTAGCAGTCCCTAACACTAAGAGGTTCATGTCCGGGGTGCAGTGCACCCCAAAAAACATCCAGCCCAGGACCCCCTAGGGCATCACACGAAAATGGAAAAAGAGTGATAGTGCAGTGTATTTGCAAATGCATGCAACCAATATCTCTGTTTTCTATTACCATATAGTGTTCATATGTTGTCATACTTACCTACCTTTATAAATCTCTTCCCGGGAGAAGCCCGGGTAAGAGAAGCAACAGGGGGCCGATGGGGGCGGGGCCTAACGATTCACGTCATTAAGCCCCGCCCCCTTGCGGCAAAACTGTCGCGATTGGGTAAAATGCTGTGATTCATGCAGAATCACATCTTAAGCCCCGCCCCCTTCGCCGCGGGTATTCTCCTCATTCTGCCCACTTCACTAGGAAGTGGGCAGAATGCGGGAGAAATGCCTACCCTTCCGGGGGTGCGGGGGGTTACCCGAAAAATCGGTAGCCTCCCGCGAAAGCCGGGAGGGTAGGCATGTATGTATGTTGTTGCTAGTACAATTCAGTGTGCTGAGGAACAACAGGGGGTTAAACCCCCCCCCTCTCTTTTCTAACTGCTGCTGCAGCAATGTCTATAAACTTTGTCCATGTTCTGCATTGTTTTGTACTGTAAGTAACTTTTTTCTTGTTTGGTTCATAGGGCCTGATTCAGAGCTGGACACTCTGAACGAGCGCCCGCTCTGAATCAGGGCGTTTTTTGGTTTTTTTTGGAGCGTCCTCCTGGACGCTCGCATAGCTGTGGTTTGCCACCCACAGTTTATGTGAGCGTCCATGATGATGGTCGCGATGGTCAAGACAATCGCGACCATCGGGCTTGCGACGAGACCCTGCGGTAGGGTCTCGGTGACTGCAAGCCCTCGAGTGATTTTGGCTCTATCAGAGCCAAAATCACTCCCACTGACATCACTAGTGATGTCAGTGGGGCCGGACCCAGACGGTAGGCGTTCCCATGGGCACGCCTCCGTCTGGCAGCTACGCCCCCGGCGCGCCCACCAAAGGGGGCGTGCTGTCACTCAACATCGACAGCACGCCCCCTTTGGTGCGAGACCCGGAGCGACAGCTTGGCTGTCGCTACCTGGGTCTCGCGCATGCGCACGACAGAGCTCCCTCCATCGTGCGCATGCGCACTAGGGCACCATCGACCCGCTTGCGAGCGCTCGCGAGCGGGTCTGAATCAGGCCCATAGTTCGTACTGTTTGTGATTATGTACTTTGTAAGGTGCTGCGGACCAATTGTGGCACCATATAAATAATAATATAATAAATATATATACACACACATAAAGTAGAAGGGCACTCTCCAAATTCAACTTAAATGTCTTAGGGGTCTATTCGTGATGTTAATTATCAGGATAGGATAATTAACATCCTAACTCGCTGCAGACACCGGAGCAATTCATCATTGCTGCAGCGCGGAGACAGCCGATTAGAAAATCCCCCTGTGTAACGAGTGCGTATGCGTGACCTACAGGTCACACATGCTCACAAGAGCCCCGACGTTCGGCAGAGGGAGCCGGACAGGAGTAGAGGGATCCGAAAGGATCCCTCTTCACAACCCGGGACTCCTTCCCAACGGGTTGGGGTTGCACTCGCCAACTGAAGATGACGAATGCTTCAGCAATCAAGCTCCGAAAATATTGTATTTTCGTAGCCTGATGAATTCTATCCCCATACTAGTGTATGGGGACAGCGGGCCATTCCGCAAGAGGAAGGTGCTTTACCCTCTTAATTACTTGCCCGATAACTTCATTTCTACAATTGCAGGTGAAAATGTTCATTTTCACCTGCTTTTGTAGAAATTAAGTGATGATGAATAGACCCCTAAGTATCTTCACCACCCAGTCCATACAAAGTTATGACATAGCAGATTTGCAACAACCCAACAGATCCCATAGGTACACAGCAGCATGTCAATTGGCAGAAACTTCAATATAAATACTTATGTGTTTGTCGACTTCAGTCCCCTGCCAGACCGTAAGTATTCTGCTGTTGACCTATGGGCATGCTGGAGATTGCCCTTCTACTTTATGTGAATATGGAAGACTTTGGTTATACAAGCCATGGTAATTAAGGTAGCACCCCTGAAGCAGAATGACTAATGGAGTGCATTCACCTGCATTTAAGGATATATATATATATATATGTATAATTATGTATATATACACTGGCATAACTACCGTAGGTGCATGGGGCGCTGCTGCTATGGGTCCCTGACTGCCTCCAGGGCCTGGTCACGTCCTCCAGCAGTGTTCTGCGTAAGGCAGGCACATCTGCCCGTCTGGTCGGCTCCGCCACCAGTTCTCCTTATTGACTGATACAGGGAGGAGGCGTGGCCACATCCTCCCAGCATCAGTCAGTGGCCGCCTCCTCCCAGCATCAGTCAGTGGCCGCCTCCTCCCAGCATCAGTCAGTGGCCGCCTCCTCCCAGCATCAGTCAGTGGCCGCCTCCTCTCAGCATCAGTCAGTGGTCGCCTCCTCCCAGCATCAGTCAGTGGCCGCCTCCTCCCAGCATCAGTCAGTGGCCGCCTCCTCCCAGCATCAGTCAGTGGCCGCCTCCTCCCAACATCAGTCAGTGGCCGCCTCCTCCCAGCATCAGTCAGTGGCCGCCTCCTCCCAGCATCAGTCAGTGGTCGCCTCCTCCCAGCATCAGTCAGTGGTCGCCTCCTCCCAGCATCAGTCAGTGGTCGCCTCCTCCCAGCATCAGTCAGTGGTCGCCTCCTCCCAGCATCAGTCAGTGGTCGCCTCCTCCCAGCATCAGTCAGTGGCCGCCTCCTCCCAGCATCAGTCAGTGGCCGCCTCCTCCCAGCATCAGTCAGTGGCCGCCTCCTCCCAGCATTAGTCAGTGGCCGCCTCCTCCCAACATCAGTCAGTGGCCGCCTCCTCCCAGCATCAGTCAGTGGCCGCCTCCTCCCAGCATCAGTCAGTGGTCGCCTCCTCCCAGCATCAGTCAGTGGTCGCCTCCTCCCAGCATCAGTCAGTGGTCGCCTCCTCCCAGCATCAGTCAGTGGCCGCCTCCTCCCAGCATCAGTCAGTGGCCGCCTCCTCCCAGCATCAGTCAGTGGCCGCCTCCTCCCAGCATCAGTCAGTGAGGAGAGATGGAGCCGACCAGGAGAGGAGGCGTGCCTGCCCTGCGCAGCACACACTGAAGGAGGAAGCGACCACCATGGGTAAGTCGAGGAGAGGGGGAGGGGGGAGTGCGGAGGGGTGGCGGGGACCAAGGGGGGGGGCGGGGACTATATATATATATATATATATACATATATATATATATATATATATATATATACTATACATATACACACATATATAAATGTTAATTCCTATTTCAGTGTCTCTATTACTTTGCCTGATAAACTGCTGTGTGGTTGACGGAGGGAGTGTGAAATGCAGAGGAGTACAGTACAGTACAGTACTTAAGATCCTGGTTGTTTATTGATTATATGAAAATCACTTTATTTTTTTAAGGTTTCAAGCATCAAAAACTAAACCGTCAGCTCTATGGTGCAGTAGCATGGCTTCTAAGATGTGTGTATGTGATGTCCATATACTGTATGTACAACTCAATTATTTACCCATACTGTACTTTTTTGTCTCCATCTTTTGGAGAAAGTGGTATTTTCATTAACCTGTTCTCGACTCGTGTAGTCCCGTTACTGTTTATCACAACCAGGGACAGGATGTGTTCTATATAGAGAGGGCTTGTAGTGTTTCTAGAGATGCCTCAATGGAAAGCATTGGACTGTGCAATATTAATCCTGAACACATAACAAAACAAACAGATGGGAGGACAAAATGTCTTTGCATGTATCAGAAAAGATCTTCACACAAAGGGACATTTATCAGGGGTAGCTGCACCTCTTCCAAGGAAAGAAGCAAGCCCTTGAGTCCAGCAGCAGCAGATGATCTTATCAACAAAACCCTCTCCAGTCCTATCATCAGCTGTGTCTTGCCAAGTCCCTGGCATTTCTGTATCATGTGCATTTGTGCGAGAAAACCCAGGCAGGGCGAGAGTGACAGAGGAATAGAGATATACAGGGGGACAAATGGAGGCAGAGGGAGGGAGGCATGATTCACAACCGGGCAAAGGTTGCGAGCGAGATGTGTACAGGCAACACCTGGCCGCTCGGACACTGGCTGCATACCTGGATATGTTTTACCCGTAGACCTCGCACCTAAATTGAATTCAAATCCATAAAAATAAATCAGGCCTTATTATGTGCAGATGAAAATATATAGGGTTTGCCAGGCACGGCAATGCTCATAGTGGTCTGATGATTACACCTGGAACAATATATACTGTACCGCTAGGTAAAGGATGCTGCCTAGGTGCCCAGTGCGATAGTTTACTGAGAAAAAATAAATGCAGAATTTTTGTTGTAGTTACAGAAAAAATCAGAAGGATTTACACAGCTGGTGGTTAAAAAAAATAGGGATGTAGTTAGGAAGCCGGCGGTCAAAATGCCGACCACCGGCTTCCCGACTGTGAAATCCCGGCATGGGACTAATGATAGGCGTCTAAATGCCGATGCCCATCATCAGCCCCAGGCTGAAATTCGACGCCTGGCATACCGATCGTAAGTAAGCCGGGCGTCAGGAGCGCTTAGCCGCGGGAAGGAAGGTTAGGACTAGGGACTCTCGGGGGGGACTTAGGGTTAGGCACCCCCCACAGGAGGGTTAGGTTTAGGCTAGGGGAAGGAGGGTTAGGGTCAGGCACCATCGGGGGAGGTTAGGTTTAGGTTCCCACCTGGGAGGGTTAGGTTTAGGGTGCGGGGAGGGGCGGTTAGGTTTAGCCACCCCTCGGGGGAGGTTATGGTTAGGCACTAGGCGGGGAGGTTAGGGTTAGGTACCCCTAAGGGAGGTTTAGGGTTAGGGCGTGAGAGGGGTAGGGATAACCTACTTACCTCCCCTGTCGGGATCTTCAGCTGCCGGCCTTCCGGCATCAGTATTTCATCTGCCGGCCTTAGGTCCGGTGGTGATTCATACCGGTTCCCTCCGCCAAAACCTGGAGTTGTGTGGGAGGGGTACAGCACCACTCTTAACACTCTTAAAAGAAAGTTACTCAGCAGACACCTGGTTGATGGAAAACGCTCTCTCAGGTGTCGTTCTAGGCTGTCCCATGAATGGTCCATTCGGCTGAGATCTGGTGACTTAACATATGGATATCAGTACCACGATCATTAAACCACTGGGCAACCACACATGTTTTGTTAATTGTCATTTTGGAAGACACTGCTCCCTTCAGTAAAGAATTGCTGCTATCTGCAATAAAGACCTCTCAGTACTGTTAAATAGTGATTAATATTAATATTGCATTTAAAAGGATCATGCCAGGAAAATGCCCCCCCCCATCCCCCAAAATTATTAGTTACCAGATGCCTTCACTGACGACTCAAGAGTTCTGTAGGTTGGAATATGCACACATACAGGTCAGTTCTCCATATGTCGGGGATGATTCATTTGACCATATCAACTCCCTCCTCAACCACCCATTGTCTATGCACCATCAGCCACTTATGCACTGCAGCCCGACTATGACATCCTGCACTGCAGCCCGACTATGACATCCCGCACTGCAGCCCGACTATGACATCCCGCACTGCAGCCCCACTATGACATCCTGCACTGCAGCCCGACTATGACATCCTGCACTGCAGCCCCACTATGACATCCCGCACTGCAGCCCGACTATGACATCCCGCACTGCAGCCCCACTATGACATCCCGCACTGCAGCCCCACTATGACATCCTGCACTGCAGCCCGACTATGACATCCCGCACTGCAGCCCCAGTATGACATCCCGCACTGCAGCCCCACTATGACATCCCGCACTGCAGCCCCACTATGACATCCTGCACTGCAGCCCGACTATGACATCCTGCACTGCAGCCCCACTATGACATCCTGCACTGCAGCCCCACTATGACATCCTGCACTGCAGCCCCACTATGACATCCTGCACTGCAGCCCCACTATGACATCCCGCACTGCAGCCCGACTATGACATCCCGCACTGCAGCCCGACTGACATCCCGCACTGCAGCCCGACTATGACATCCCGCACTGCAGCCCGACTATGACATCCCGCACTGCAGCCCGACTATGACATCCCGCACTGCAGCCCGACTATGACATCCCGCACTGCAGCCCGACTATGACATCCCGCACTGCAACCCGACTATGACATCCCGCACTGCAGCCCGACTATGACATCCCGCACTGCAGCCCGACTATGACATCCCGCACTGCAGCCCGACTATGACATCCTGCACTGCAGCCCCACTATGACATCCTGCACTGCAGCCCCACTATGACATCCCGCACTGCAGCCCCACTATGACATCCCGCACTGCAGCCCGACTATGACATCCCGCACTGCAGCCCCACTATGACATCCCGCACTGCAGCCCCACTATGACATCCCGCACTGCAGCCCCACTATGACATCCCGCACTGCAGCCCCACTATGACATCCCGCACTGCAGCCCCACTATGACATCCTGCACTGCAGCCCCACTATGACATCCTGCACTGCAGCCCCACTATGACATCCTGCACTGCAGCCCGACTATGACATCCTGCACTGCAGCCCGACTATGACATCCCGCACTGCAGCCCGACTATGACATCCCGCACTGCAGCCCCACTATGACATCCCGCACTGCAGCCCCACTATGACATCCTGCACTGCAGCCCCACTATGACATCCTGCACTGCAGCCCCACTATGACATCCTGCACTGCAGCCCGACTATGACATCCTGCACTGCAGAATTTTTATAAAATGGGCTACTGGTGTCAATGATTGACATTTGCAGTCATTTGATCTGCAGCTGCATGACTATTTTTCCTTGTATTAATACACATATATTAGGATCCTGGAGTGTGCCCTATCATCTACTGTTACCATTTGCCAAAGACATTTTTCCCTCAGAGTTCTATGCTGACATCAGCACATGAAACATTAGCACGCTGAGCTGTTCTGGTCACTGAAGTTCCTACACACCCCTACAATCACCCCTCTCCCAAAATCACTCTGGTCCCTTCTCGCCCACTCCAGCAATTTTATACATGACCTTGACAATCCTGGGCTGTTATTTGTTCAATTAATGCATGTACCACACCAGTGTGGAAGCCCTTTCAGTTTAGCTGGTGCCACTTACCCAGGTGTTTCCATTTTTGGGGGGAATCGGTATGTAATGACGGCTGTCTCCTGTAATGACGGCTGTCGGTATGTCTCTTGTCAAAATACAGACAGCAGCATACCGATGGTTGGTATCCCGACAGGGCTCAGGTAAGTATACTTACCCTTCCCCCTTCTGCCCCTAACCCTCCCTTCTTGTAACCTAACCCTAACCTTCCCCATCCCACACCCTAACCCTCCCCGTTAGTGCCTAAACCTAAGTCTCCCCCCTTCATGCCTAAACCTAACCCTCTCCCCTTAGTGCCTAACTCTAACCCCCCCAGTGGTGCCTAACCCTAACCCTCCCCTCTAGGGGTGCCTAACACTAACCTCCTCCCCCAAAATCTAACCCTAACCCCACTATGCTGCCTAAATATAACACTCCCCCCAATGGCTATCACTAAGGGCGCCCCCGATTTACCTCGTTCAGGGTGCAGTCCTTCTGGTTTCCGGCGTTGGGATTAAGATAGGCCTGGTATTTTGACGCTTATTTTAAGTTCCGTGTCAGACTTTCAGTGTTGGGATTCAGACTGGTGACATGTCGTCCGGCGATCTGATAACTACATCCCATTGTTTTGTCTTCTACATGTATTTAGTTGCATGTGGGATATGGGATGATGGGTGGGGGCACCATGTCTGCATCACCCATGTTTATGCTTGTGTGCCCGGGCATAACTCACTACAAGTTGCCCACACACTGTCAGATATTTTACACAATTTGCCGATTTCGACGCATCGGAACGACAGATCGTGTAAAATATGTGCAAATCGTGAGTGTCCACTCACGATCATGATGCCGATGCGTGTACCCAGGGGTCGTACATCACATCTTCAAATCTTCCCCCCTGCTGGTATACTGTAAATAGTTAAGGACGCACGATAGGTCGTTAGTAGATCGTTTGTCAAAATGAACACTTTATGCACTATGGGGTTCATTCAGACCCACTCGCGAGCGGCAGTACGCTCGCAAGTGGGTCGATGGTCCCCACTGCGCATGCGCACGACGAATGGAGCTCCGTTGTGCGCATGCGCGAGACCCGGCGAGCGAAGGACTTACCATCGCTCCGGGTCTTGCACCAAAGGGGGCGTGCTGTCGATGTTGATTGACAGCACGCCCCCTTTGGTGGGCGTTCCGGGGGCGTGCCTGCCAGACGGAGGCGTTCCTATGGGAACGCCTACCATCTGAAGCCGGCCCCACTGACATCACATGTCAGTGGGAGTGATTTTGGCTCTGATAGAGCCAAAATCACTCCTGGCCTTGCGGTTGTGAAACCCGACCACAGGGTTTCACTCGCAAGTCCGATGGTCGCGATGGTCAAGACCATCGCGACCATTTTGTTGGACGCTCGTATATGCTGTGGGTGGTGACCCACAGCTATACGAGCGTCTAGGAGGACGCTCCATTTTAATGTAGGTGGGTCCTGATTCAGAGCGAGCGCTCTGGTTAGAGCGTCCGGCTCTGAATCAGGGCTCATATCGTCAGTCTAGGACTGCCAGGGAGCTGCCGGGGAGTTGTGAGTGTAGGCTTGTTTTTCATCTCACAAATTTACTAAAGGCAAAGTCGGTTGAGTTACTGAGAGATTTCTCTCATCTCACTGGCAAAACTCGGGCAAGCTAGCAAACTCGAATCTTCTCACCATCGGCCAAACGCTGAAGTACTTTTCACCTAAAACATGCATGTCGCAAATTTACCAAGAATCAACATGAGAATCTCGGGTGAGATGTCTGCAAACTCTCTGCCAAATTGACGTTTTAAACACTCACCTCCAGGTCTGCGAGTTTGGCTGAAACATACACAAATCATTGTGATTTGTGTTTGTTTTTTTAACTTGTTAAATTATTTTTTTTTTATTTTTTTTTAATTACGTGAGGTCCCCCCCAACAAGACTAACCAAAAAATGTGTAGGTTTCCACTAATTTAAGAACCAGCACCAGACAGTAGGGCCACACCTGGTTTTAAATATATGGATAACATTTTTGCGTGTGGTTCGCCATATATTTAAAACAAACTCTGGACCCTTTCTAGCGGGGGACTGATGCCACAGCCAGGGGAGTCATTTCACCGATCCCCCCATTTTATTTTCACGGTGTGTGTTGTGCTTTTTTACACATTTCTTTACAGGTGAACTACACGTACCATTGAGCCCTTAATGTCCCGCATGCTGGTACTTGTGGTTCTCCAAGTACCAGCATGCGGGGGATGCTTGCTGGGACCTGTAGTTCCACTGTGAAGACAATGTAAAATTTCTAATTTTGACACACTACACCTACACTTTCAACCCACCACCCACCGCCCAGGGGTGGTGGGGATAGCCCCGAGCTATCAGCCTAGGACAGAGGTGCCCTGGAGAGGGGGAACCCTATATTGGAGGGGTCCCCAACTACCCAGGGATCCCTGGCCTGGGCTGAGTAGCGGTCAGGGCTGATGCTGCGGCTGGGGGCCCCAGTGAAAGGGCTCCACTGTCTGTGGCATCAGTCCCCCACTAGAAAGGGTCCAGAGCTGGTTTTAAATATATGGTGACCCACACGCAACCATTTTATCCATATATTTAAAACCAGGTCTGGCCCTGCTGCCTGGTGCTGGTTCTTAAATTACAGTGGAGCCCTACACTTCTTTTGCCCTGTAATTTTAAGAACCAGGACAGGCTGACAAGTCTGGGGCTGGTTAGTCCTTTGGGGGGGACCTCACATCATTTTTACAGGTCCTAACACACAAGCAGCAAGCACATATTTCACTGATATGTGCAGGCTGCTAGCTCGGGGGTTAGATTTGCACAGAGAAAACACTGCAATCTCGGGTGAGTAATCTGATCTTCACTTGCAGCTCGGGGGAGATATCTCGATTTGCTTCACCATCGAAAAACTCACTTTCAGCTAAACTCACTTCTTAGTAAATTTGCAAAAAAAAAAAAAAACTTACCCGAGTTTTGGCGATGCAAATTGAGTTTAAAAAATAACTAAATTCTTAGTAAATTTACCCCTTAAACTCATTCGCACACAGATATACAAGCCTACCCTCCCGGAATTCGCAGGAGGTTCCCCATTTGTCCTAGTGAAGTGGGCAGAATGAGAAGATTTCCGTGGCCATCGCAGGTCCCCGTGCAGGGGGCAGGGCTTAAAGAAGCGATTCTTCATTAATTGAGTCATTTAGCCCGGCCCCCTATTTACATTTGTGCCAATGGTGGTCATTTACCGTGAAGCGGGGCTTAATGACGTGAATCGTCAGGCCCAGCCCCTGTCGCAACCCACCTGCTTCTCCTCCCCGGGCTTCTCCCGGGGAGGAGAAAGAAAAGGTAGGCAAGTATGTATACAAGTGTCGTACCTCAAAATGGTCAGTGTAATCTAACAGTGTAGTTTTGTCGTTCCCAGTTGTTATTTATGCAAATAAGATGCACGTTTTGAGCGAGAAAGACACTTGGAGCAGTCGGGTCTCCCGCGACCTAGCGCACAGAAAGGGGCTATTATTTACCACAACTTTACCAACATTGTATGAGGACACATCTGTAGCTTCTAGCATGAGTCATCATTTTCCCAATAGAATCCATCCTGTGGACATACAGTCAGGTGCATAAATATTGGGACATTGACAGAATTTTTATATTTTGGCCTATATTCACCACCACAATGGCTTTGAAATGAAACAAACAAGATGTGCTTTAACTGCAGACTTTCAAATTTAATTTGAGGGTAATTACATCCAAATCAGGTGAACGGTGTAGGAATTACTACGGTTTCTATATGTGCCTCCCACTTTTTAAGGGGCCAAAAGTAATGGGACAAACTAAACAATCCTAAATCTAACTTTCACTTTGTAATACTTTGTTGCAATCCAAAGCCTGAAGTCTGGAATGCATAGACATCACCAGACGCTGGGTTTCATCCCTGGTGATGCTCTGCCAGGCCTCTACTGCAAATGTATTCAGTTCCTGCTTGTTCTTGGGGCATTTTCCCTTCAGTTTTGTCTTCATCAAGTGAAATGCATGCTCAATCGGATTCAGGTCAGGGGATTGACTTGCCCATTGCATAACATTCCACTTTTTAGTCTTAAAAAACTCTTTAGTTGCTTTTGCAGTATGCTTTGGGTCATTGTCCATCTGCACTGTGAAGCGCCGTCCAATGAGTTCTGAAGCATTTGACTGAATATGAGCATATAATAATGCCCGAAACACTTCAGAATTCATTATGCTGCTTTTGTCAGCAGTCACATCATCAATAAATACAAGGGAACCACTTCCATTGGCAGCCATACATGCCCATGCCATGACACTACCACCACCATGCTTCACTGATGAGGTGGTATATTTTGAATCATGAGCAGTTCCTTTCCTTCTCCATACTCTTCTCTTCCCATCACTCTGGTACAAGTTGATCTTTGTCTCATCTGTCCATAGGATGTTGTTCCAGAACTGTAATGGCTTTTTTAGATGTTGTTTGGCAAACTCTAATCTGGTCTTCCTGTTTTTGTGGCTCACCAATGGTTTACATCTTGTGGTGAACCCTCTATATTCACTCTTGTGAAGTCTTCTCTTGATTGTTGACTTTGACACATATACACCTATCTCCTGGAGAGTGTTCTTGATTTGGCCAACTGTTGTGAAGGGGTTTTTCTTCACAAGGGAAATAATTCTTCTGTCATCCACCACAGTTGTTTTCCGTGGTCTTCTGGGTCTTTTGGTGTTGCTGAGCTCTCCGGTGCGTTCTTTCTTTTTAAGAATGTTCCAAACAGTTGATTTGGCCACACCTAATGTTTTTACTATCTCTTTGATGGGTTTGGTTTGATTTTTCAGCCTAATGATGGCTTTCTTCACTGATAGTGACAGCTCTTTGGATCTCATATTGAGAGTCGACAGCAACTGATTCCAAATGCAAATGTCACACCTAGAATCAACTCCAGACCTTTTACCTGCTTAATTGATAATGAAATAACGAGGGAATAGCCCACACCTGTCCATGAAATAGCTTTTGAGTTGATAGTCCCATTACTTTTGGCCCCTTAAAAAGTGGGAGGCACATATAGAAACCGTTGTAATTCCTACACCGTTCACCTGATTTGGATGTAATTACCCTCAAATTAAATCTGAAAGTCTGCAGTTAAAGCACATCTTGTTTGTTTAATTTCAAAGCCATTGTGGTAGTGAATAGAGGCCAAAATATGAAGATTCTGTCAATGTCCCAATATTTATGCACCTGACTGTATATTCATACTATGGGGTAAAATCACTAAGATGGGAGTTCTATTAAGAAGTGATTTTGCCCATAGCAACCAATCAGATTCCAGGTATTATCTTCTAGAAGGTGCTAGAGAAGTCAAATCTGATTGGTTGCTATGGGCAAACATCACTTAATAGAACTCCCGTCTTAGTAAATTTACCCCTATAACTGGGAAGCACAACTGAAAAAAGAACTTTTTTTATTTATATTCACGTGGATTTTTCTTTATTTAGTTCCACTGACGTTTTACCTTTTCACCTTCATTTATCACGTCTATTATATAATGTGATTGATTGTATGTATGCTATCTCAATGAATAACTGTTATGAGCTACAGTATGACTTGTTTGTGTTTAGTATTATCTGTTGTAAATTAACAGCAAGGACAAGCTTACTGTAAGATACTGTAGTAATGTGTCCTGGGTCCTGTATTTTACATACAGACCCCTCTGTTACCTGTAGCGGCTGCCTGTTTTGTGGTTGTCCCGGCATCAACGCATCGCTAATAAACATGACAAAGCTGTCGCCTCTGCAAGATGCGCATATCCCAGATTACAATTATCCAAAGTATTTTTTTTCCCCTCGTTCTGTAATCTTCACAATAAATGTGGCTGTCTGCCGGATAAGTTCACATATCGGATAAGGTCACAGTTCTATTTAGTGACAACTTCCAACAACATGAACTTGCAAGGCTGGAGTTATTTAAGTCAGGAGGGATAAGATCACTGCTTGGCTAGTCTGATTTATCAGGGTTTGACCGGAGTACTTGAGTAGAAAATGTCATATTTCAACTTTATGTTCCCAGCGATACTTTAGTGTGTTTTGTGTCTGAGACTTCAGCATCGTGGTAGTAAAATTGAAAAAAAGGCTTTTCAATAAGTCAGCCTAACTCTGCCAGATGAGAGTAATAATATATTTTCTTGAACTACTGTACATTGTTTCAAGAGCAATAGAAGCGAGATGAACACAGCGCTTTATCTAATGTGCAGATGCAACAATTATTCAGATACAATTCTGTGCAATTTGTGATGTTTATTTATTATTTATTTATTATTTTATTATTTTTTTTACAGACTGTGAGGAATCAAATTACATTAATCTGCCCCTGCTGCCTTTGGGCATTCACCAAATTGCCAATTTACTTGCATATATCCTCAGCACTAGGGATTTACTGCATGGTTTTAATGCACTGCTCAGTGTTTAGCTGCTAACGCTGGGAGTGCACATTTACAGTAGGTGTTGTGTTGCCAGGGATTGTGACTTCTGCAAGTTTGCGGCTTATTGACACATTGGCATTCATTTATGAGGGCTGGGGGCTGTGAAAAAAGGTCAACATTCTAGCATCAGGGCCATAACATAGCAAGGCACTAAAGCGCCCTGGGTGAGCCCCTTCGACTTCATCCCCTCTGCACATGTGATGTTATGAGTTCACAAATGGGGGCTGCAACCAGGAAGCTGAACGCCGTTTGTTTCCTGGAAATGTGTCAGATGGCTCAGTAGGCAGTAGGGTGCCATTACAGTCACCCTGCAAGATAAATTCTGGTACCACTGGGGCAGCAATGGTGCTGCCCCCGCAGCTTTACGCTATGGGCGGTGGCACCACTTGCACACACCTCTATTTACAGCTCTGTCTAGCTTACTTCTTTATACAGTACACTTAGGGGCTTATTCTGAGTTGGGAGCAAAGCTGAAAAAAATAAGTAACTTTACACCTTGGCACATAGCTGTAACTAGACTTTTTGGTGCCCTGTGCCAGAGAGATCATTGCCCCCCCCCTCCCCGATTTTTTAAATAGTGCACCTGAAAAAAGGCCATGGCCTCATGGGGAAGGGCCAGGGAAGAGATAGGAGAGGTCAGGAGATGCTGGGGATGAAAGTAGAGGAAGCTATAAGTAAGATTGACATGCCCAAACAGCGCCCCCTGCCCAGCGGTGCCCAGTGCCATGGCACAGGTCGCACCACCCTAGGTACGGCCCTGCCTTGGCAGGCCATGTTGCTCTGCAAGGGGAGAAAATACATTTACTATTTTTGAATGCAGGCTAAATACTGGCTGCCTTTGCATGTACCCCACAAATGCTGGACAGATTTATTTTTATACTGCAACTAGCTGGAGTACCCAGCATTGCCCGGGATTTTAAGAATGTTTGTTTACACATCATCCTCCAACAAACCTCTCCTTAGGCAGGCCTCACGTGTGACAAACTTCCCCATCAACAGTCCTAAGGTCTTTGAAGGAAGTAGGACCTGTAACGGTGTAAAGCAAACTTTGGAGATAGAAGCATTCAAAATTTGTAGGATGTACAGTGTAAACATGGCCAAGAGCTTCTGTTGCTCTGATACCAGGATGACCATCTACAGCGACTCCCTGTTTTCTGCGCAGAAAAACTTTAGGAGAAGCATTCCATGTGTAATATTTTGGCAGCTCACAGTACAGCAGGGTCCTTCCAAAGTCATCATTTTGACACAGTTGGAAGAAAGAAGTCAGTGTTGTTGCATAATTTGGTATAGTCAGAGAGCTGAGAATGCTAAAGCTCTCTTCAATAATAAACATTAAGATCATGACAAAACATGACAGCTCTGCCTGCCTTGCCTGGTTTTTTTTTTGTTGTTGCTTTCTGGACCCCGCCCCTTTACTATTCATATGAATAGTTTTTACCATTGAATGCTTTTGATGCGATGGTTAGTTACCATTGCATCGAAAGATTCAATGGTGGAAGCACTGCCATCATATGATGGTGAGCTTCCGATGTCCATCCCTAGACAGAAGGACAGAAATAGTATAAATAGTAGAGATAGAAAGTTCTTAAATATCACCACTGGAGGCAGCAGACAGCAGTACTGAGTGCAAGGCCCCACATATGAGCATAAGGCCCCACAATGTTTTTTTTTTATTAATTAAAAATTAACAGTAATTCATTTCGATTTCAAACTTTTTTAGTTGTTTCAGCCATGTTTTAATAGCTCGTATGTAAAATTTTATGATCTTGGCTTGTAAACTGTGGATTTGTATAGAAAGACAGAAGGACAGAAGGAAAAATTTTCGCTTTTATATAGAAGATTTAGATTTTAATTTGGACACGCCCCTCCCCAGAGTCCGTTTAAGGTATGTGGGCGGCCCCGGGGCATCTAATTTGTGGGGGCCCCTACCAATAAAATTACTTTGTGCCACACATTGCCCCAGTAATGATGTACAAACAAGAGACTGCGCTACCCAATCCAGCAAGAATATTACTTAGGCCTCTATTTATTAACATAATTTTTACTAAAATAAAGTGAAAAGAGTGTTTTCACACCCTTTTCACATTATGTTAGTATCACCTATATTTACAAAAGGGCAATTGGAGTAGAATTCATAAAATTCTACTCCAAGCCCTAATTATCACATATTTTTAGTAAGCAGATCGTATTTCCCATAATTGTAATGCGAAATGTGATCTGCCTGAGATTTACTAAAAATAAATGTGAAAAAATACTGGGGGAAGCCCTGTGATAATAACGCCAACTGGCTGAGCAGGGCCTGGAGCCGTCCCCAGTGATCAGCTGTGTAGTCTACACAGACCACAAGCTGATCACTGCTAAAACAAAAAAAAGTTAAAAAAAAAACTTACCTGAGTCCAGGGCCGGTGATCGGGGCTCCGGTGATGTCCTCCCTCCGGTCAGCTGGTCTTCCGCCTCCTGCATTGTGACCGGGTACACTGGAGGATGGGAGATCAGCTAGCCAGAGTCAGTAAAGGACATCACCGGAGCCCCGATCACCGGAGGTAAGTGAAACTAAGGAGGGGGAGGCACGGTGGGGGGTCGCAGCGGCCGGTCAGCGCATGTGCGGCAGCTTGTCACTGTACTTTTTCCGAAAAATAGTGATAAGGCTGCGGAAGGGATTCGCAGTGACAGAGCTTTATCGCAAGCTCTGTCCCTGCAAGGGATTTTTAATAAATCCCTGTGATATCGCTGGAATTCGCAATGCAAATTCAGTCTGTAATCACACTACAATCTGCATTTTAATGTGGATTGTAGTAAATAGGGCACTTATTCACAATAGATAATTTTTATGATGTTTACAAACAATATCGCTGCAGCTGTTGAAGAATCAGTGGTTAACTGATAGAGTAAAGGGTATCTGTATATTATATATAAATATATATATATATGTAGGAGCAGCGCAAGGATATTGTAAGTATATAGACCACTGCACGTAATAGGTCAGAGATAAAAGTTATTTGACATAATTCATAGCTTTTTGAATCCTTAAAAGCAATGAGCATTCTCATAAATGTAGGAATAAATAAAATATAAGATTTGTATATTAAATTAAATAAAGTGAAAAAGTCCCATATGGAAATATATGTCTCTGGTTCAAAAAGGTGAAGCCTAACCTGCAGGTAGGGAATAATGTTGTCACCGTGTTCAAATCTGAGTGTTCATACCATCCGGTGAGAATATTCCTGAAGATGAAATCATTCCAGCAGCTCCATGCAGTCCCGCTGATGGGATGAAAATGTTGCAAGATGGTTATGAAATACCTGCTGCTGTGTGCCGTCACGCTTGGGGTATAACCTGTATTCGTAAGGTGATGGAGGAGGTATGGCTTAGAGGACCGGAATAAATAATTAGCAAATTATCGATGAACCAGATCAATCTGGTGTATAAATCCGGGATAGTGGGGGTCCTTTTAATGCGTTTCTCTGTCTGTTGCAGCTTTGTCAGAGGCTCATTGATAATTACAATATCCTTGAGCTGCTCCTATATATATATACAGTGCCCCAGTGTAAACATTATGTTACATTGTGACCCCATTAGGCAACACAGACCACCCCAGTATGCCACACAGAGGGTCTCATTCAGACCCGCTCGCGAGCGCAGGACGCTCGCAAGCTGGTCGATGGTACCCAAATGCGCATGTGCACGATGGAGGCTGTCTCGCACCAAAGGGGGCGTGCTGTCGATGCTGAGTGACAGCACGCCCCTTTGGTGGGCGTACCAGGGCGTGGCTGCCCAGACGGAGGCATTCCCACGGAACGCCTACCGTCTGGGTCCGGCCCCACTGACATCACTAGTCATGTCAGTGGGAGTGATTTTGGCTCTGATAGAGCCAAAATCACTCCAGGGATTGCGGCAGCGAGACCCTAATGCAGGGTCTCGTCGCAAGCCCGATGGTCGCGATGGTCTTGACCATCACGACCATCATTTTGGCCACTCGCATTAGCTGTGGGTGGTCACCCACAGCTATGCGAGCGGCCAGGAGGCCGCTCCATTTTTAGGTAGGAGGGCCCTGATTCAGAGCGAGCGCTCTGGTCAGAGCGTCCGGCTCTGAATCAGGCCCAGAGTCCCCATATTAATATTACGTCTCACTGCCCCTCCCAGTATGCCATTTGATGCCCTCATTTTAATATGTCCCAGTGTCCCCTCAGTATGAAACAGAGTCCTCCATATTAATATTATCATGTCCCAGACAGTGTCTGCACAGTATGTCACACATTGCCCCCACATATGCTATATATTGCCCCCCCCACCCAGTATGCCGCACAGGGGCCCCAAAGTGCTTACCTTTTGTGGCGGGCTCCTGCTGCTGAATGCATTGTGTTACTGCCTACAGGGCGGGTCCCACCGGGCACCTGTTCTCTGTAATTGCTGGGTCAGCCCGACCCTGTGTGGGGGGCTCTCATGTATTGGGGTCCTCGATAATCCACCCCTGACCAGCGTTAATCCGCGGGGGAAGGGTAGCGGCAGCTGGTGACGGCGCATGTGCAAACACCTCATGGTAATTTTTGCAAAAAAAGTGTGCAAAGAGGATTCGCAGGGACAGAGCTTTACCCCAAGCTCTGTCCCTGCATGCAGATGTTAGTACATCCAAGTGATATGTCCTAAATTCGCAATGCTACATTTGCTCACAAATATCACATTACAACTGCATTTAAAATAGGGTCCTTTGTGAGCTGATATTGTATTTGTAATATGCACCCCTAGCATCTCTATGACATAGGTGACTACTCTTCCGGAATGTTCTGGAGGCTTTCTTACTTTGGGTGGTCTCTCAGACTCCTTAGAGTAAAGACCAGGCTCCCACATCTGGGGAAGTGGGGGATACTGATGGCTTGATGATGGAATTGTGGATAGTTGCTTCATCATGGCCCACCCCCCACTACCATGTGCACAGCACCCGCAAACCTGACTCCTGCGTCTGCCCCAGGGCTCCACTAGATGGCACTACTAAGAAGTCACTAAGCGTGCTCTATGGAAAGTACCCGCAACATTTATGAAACAATATCTCTGCCCAAAACGATAACTGTACCCAAAACTGAAAACGCTGTTCAGAATAAGTTAATAATAATGATGTATTCATTCCCAGCTTGCGGCTATCGTCTGGGTCTGGAGAGTCCCCCAGTTTTGGATCAAACAGACAACATGTTGCGGATGCCCTTCATTATGCAATAGGGAAGATCATGGAGTGGGGTTTGTAGTAATTCTTCTGTCTGTTTGAAACAGGCAAAAGCAACTGTTAAGGGGGTTAGGTTTAGCAAAAAAGATGGGGGGGGGGGCAGGTTGCAAAACATTAAAATCCAGGTAAAAAATGAAAAGAAAAAGGGATAATTATATGTACTCAACTCGCTAGATCTTAGATGTAATCAATATTTTATGTTATTTTTACGCCATAATAAACATTTGCTCCAGACATGAATTATGAGAACACTTAAATAGTTTTTGTGATCTTCAATGGGATGTGTATAATGTATAAGGTCACAGCATCCATTAGGGTGAAAATGGTATCTATCTAGAAGTGTTTCTTTGTAGTGTAATGAGTCACTGCTTTTTTTCTCCCTTTAAAGCTATCATAAGTCTTTGATTAATCACTGACTCTAAAGTATGCAACATCAACATAATAAGATAAGCAGGCTGCAACACTAACAGTGCTATCTCTGACCACTAATTAATTAGTCCAGTGGATACTTCTCATCTGTTTTGTACAAAACATTTTTAAATCTGGAAACGTAAGCATTTTATTAAGTGCACCACTGGTAAAAATTCTGATGCTTATACAAACTTTATGAATATGGGGTTTTGTTTTTTTAGTTTTTGTTTGTTTAGGTGAGCCTTTTTGTTTATTTTTACTTCTCTTTATAGTGTTTGTAGGATAACTGCGATTGTTTGGGCGACACTTGACAGAACTTATTATTGCCTTTGCTATGATATATATTTATTCAGGAATGTAGTTAATAGACTGGTGGATGTGATGCCGCCAGTCTAAATCCCAACTGCACATGCTCGACACGGGATTTAAGATAGGCGTTGAAATACCGACACCTATCTTAATCTCAACGCCGGAAGCCAGACCCCCGCCACCCCGATTGTCAAGAGCCGAGTAAATATACTACTTAACCCGGGGATGGGGGGGTTAGGTTTAGGGAGCCCCAGGGGGACTTAGGAATAGGCACCTCCCGGGGAAGGTTAGGGTTAGGCTAGGGGAAGGGGGTTCAGGGTTAGGCACCCCCGGGAGTTTTAGGGTTAGGCACCACTAAGGGAAGGTTAGGGTTAGGGGGGGAAGAAGGGAGGGTTAGGGTACTTACCAGCCAGCATCGGGATGTCCTCCTGTTGGACTGCCATAGTCGGGATTTGAACAGGCGGCTAAACAGTCGTCGGTATATTAATCTCATTCCATTTATTAATTTTACCTGCTGTTCCTATTTAGCCCCTACTGTATCTTATACACATATGGTTCTTGTACATGTATATTACATATATACATGCGCACACACACATGTCCATGTGTATTTGGTTGGAGTTCCATACCGGTGCCTCTTCATTATAATCTGTACTTGGCCAATACTTGCCTATTCTGCCAGAATGTTCGGGCCTAAACATCGACCCGCTTGTGAGCGCTCAGCGCTTGCGAGTGGGTCTGAATGAGGCCCACTGTCTCTTTTACAAATCCGACCTACAGTATATAGAAGTACATCTGTTGTGCTACAGTGTACATTATTCTAAATACTGTTAAGGTATCGCTGGTCGTTGCCGACATTTTTCTGCACGATAGCTGCACCATTAATGTCGTTATCGTTCAATTGCTCATTTTTCTCGGCTAGTGGATACACGTCATTACTCTGTTACCATAAATACTCATGTAAAAAAAATCTTTTTCTTTATTGTTTTATCCATTGCGAATATAAATGAAATGATTGCACGGCTTCTTATCCACTTGATGAAAGTGACTGTTATCTGTCAATCTTCATGCACTGTATAGTTAGGTCGCTGCATGAGATTAAGTTAGCTGGTGCATTGACAACCGCTAGCATATAACCTGTGTAAGCAGAATAGACATGGGGATGGTATTTATCAAAGCTTGGAGAAAGATAAAACTGTGAGCGATAGGGGCCCATTTATTAATGATCGCATTTGCAATGCGATCTGGGCGCGATATTAACACCCATGATACATTGCAGGATGCGATCATAGCGCAGTAATGTATCAAATTGCCCCCGCAGGGACAGAAAAGGAGCCCGCCCCTGCAATGTGGTGGGGGTGAACTGACAGTGTCAGCGGTCTCTTCACTCCTGTGCAGGGGCAATTACTGCGGGAGGGTTCCTATCACTGAGGAGGGGTCAACACTTTGGTATCAACCCACGGCGGGTGACTCACGGGTGTGGCCCACCCCCCACACACACTTTGTGATGCCACTGACTAACCATTTAGCTCTTACCTTACATTTTACTGGCTGTGTTTGAAAAATGTCAGTTAGGAGCAGATTGGTTGGTACTTTATCTCTCACAATTTTATCTCCTTCCATGCTTTAATAAATACCCCATCCCAGCGATGCATTAGAAGTCCATCATAAATAAAATGTTATTGATGCAATTTGTATTAGTAAATAATAATGAACTCTTCATAGAATGAAACATTAATGAGACCCTCACAATATATGCTAATTGGCAAGATCGTTCTAGTTGTTTCTCCAGTGGTTTTGAAACCAATTCACATCATCGGTAGATTGAGTTTTTACCTTCAAACCACATGATAGTAAATCCAGCGGCTTGGAAGTAAAAAAAAACATTGCCTATGTTGTGCCAGGTGATGTTTTAATGACAGCATCACCTGGCACCGTATGCAAATGTCCAATTTGCATGTAGTGCTGAAAGGAAAATTATCCATTTCTCCCTGACCAGTTCTATCCACAAAATACGTACACAGCTGATGTTTTTTAGTCTGCTCAAGAGATGTTCCCTAAGTGTTCATTTTTTCAATAGGTCTAACGGAGGAGTCCGCATCCTCCAACTTTACAGCTCAGAGTCACTTTATCGAAGCAGCTTGTTTATTTTGCCATATTTCAATGCCTTAAATTTACTTTGGTATTTGTGTATCTGTTGACTATCTGCTCTAAAGTTTGTAGTTCTTAATCCATTTAAAGAGAGGCCGCTTGTAAATCCACAGGTAGAGATAAGGAGTCACTGTTTGACGGAGTCTGAACCCTTTTCAAATGAAAAATGTCACTGACGGCAGGGAAAACGGAATTATATTTTATAAAGGTTTTTAAAGATTTTGACGATTCCGGTACTATCAGATAAATGTGTCATGTCCACAGACCTCATCGCTTCCTTTTATACGTAAACGCATCGGTTCGGATCTTATAGTTGCCGGCATGAAAAAGGTTTTTTTTTTTTTTGTGCCACAGAAGCCGGTTAGTTGAATATAGAAGGCAGAAGAAAATAAGATTACTTTTCAGACTTTAATCTATTTATTATTTACTGTTTCCATGTATTTTTTCTTAGCAGCAGTAGTCAACAGTCATATGAAATGTATTCAGGATAAGTTAGTTTTGTTAAGGGTCTGCGATAACGGAATTCCCAAACCGCCTTTTATCAGAAAACATTTGCATCATCTCTCTTCTATAGTCTAAATGAAATACATCTAAGAATGGCAGATTTCTAGAGAAAGAAAGATACAATGTATTATTTAAAAAATATATATATTTATTTATTTTAATGATGTTTGTTAATATTTTTATTCGCTTGCTTCATATTGTTACTAATGAAAATAACGATGACTGATGTCTTTAATATGCCGTCCAATAGTGCGGATTTTCACAGGACAGTCTATGCTGCCTGAGCCGGAAAGGGGTGTGGTACAAAAGACTGACAATAAAAAAAGGTCGACAGTCAATTGGTCAACACCGAGTGGTTGGCATGCAATAGGTTGATAGGGACAAAAGGTCGACAGAGCAGAAGGTTTACAGTATTAAAAGGTCGACAGGTTCAAATGGTCAACGCATATATTGTCGACACAAAAATGGTCGCTGCTTTTTTGTCATTTAACCCAAGTCCTAACCCGCCCCCAAGTGCCTAAAGCTAACTCTAGCCTAACCCTAACCTTACCCCAAGTGCCTAACACTAACAGGCCTTCCGCCGGATACATGCCGCTACAACTCTTCCTGCTTTGCCTCTTTACCGAGGAGAAGCTGGAGGTAGTACTGACGAGATGTAAGAACATCTCATCATTTCTGCTTCCTGCTTCGGCCTGATGCTGAATGATGCTGAAATTAGGGCCTAATGCTGAATTTATGCTGCGCTATATAGAGAATAATTTACAACAGTCCAAGGCCCAGTGGAGCTTACAGTCTATATATATTCCATACATACAAATTCCACCCATTAAGGGTGCTGATGGGAATCAAACACATGACCCTAATCCAGGGGTGGGGAACCTTCATTCTGCTGAGGGCCATTTTGATTTATAAAATATTATTCGTGGGGCGGTGCAGGCCATGACCCCTCTGTGTGATGTCACACCGGGGCGGGGCCACAATTGCCGGTGATTACAGCAATGCCTGGAGCATCCTGAGGATGTTCCCCCGGGGAGCTGTACGGGCAGCGGTGTGACCGTTTGAAGCTTCCTAAGGACGCTCCAGGCAGCACTGCTGCATAGATTCTGGCTGCAGGGTGCCATTCTAGGCACCCTGCTAACTAGATGAGGCTAGCAGAATCAAGCTCCGAGGGCCTGACCAAATGATTCCCCGGGCCTTATACAGCCCCCGGGCCTGAGTTTCCCCATCCCTGCCCTAATCCATACTTGCCCACTCTCCCGGAATAAGCAGTAGGCTCTCGAAAAACGTGTGGCTTTCCCGGCCGCCCGGAAGAGTAGGCAAGTATCCCGGAGCCAACCGGAACCTTCCTGCACCCCCAGTAGCTGCCCGCACCACTTAACCCCCCCCCCCGACCCCCCACTTACTGAGCAAAAGTGGGCAGTCCTGGGGTGCCGATGATGCAATACAGTTACTGTAATATTGGCACTGTATAGCGGGAGGCGGGGCCATGATTACACGGTCGTGACATCACGTATCCTGCACCGCCCACCTATGGCGATGCCACGTCCCTCTGCTGTGACGAGTCAGCCAGAAAGTCGGTAGGTATACCCCAATCCTGTGAGGCAGCAATGCAAACCACTGTGCGAGCATGCTGCCCTAATAATATGAAGATGTTGATAACTGTCCAACATATTGTATCCATGACAGACCTCTTCTAGCCCAGCACATATTGTATGCTACTATTTCCACCACATGCAGTCAGAATAGCTAACATGCTGTTATATGGTCTACAAAGCAGCCATGTACATGTACCCATGATATATGTACAGCCACGTGCCATCAGCTGTCACGAAATTGATGTCGTATCCTGCAAATCTAACATTCTAACACTAGGGGGTGCTCTTTCATGGGAGACTACGGCTGACATTGAATGTTAGCCAAGATAGCAAAATTAAAGTTTCCAATTATATCTGATGTTTCATGAATAAATATGTGTTCTATGCCCAGTAATATATATAATTAGATGTTGTATATTACAATTACTGATATAAAGTAAAAATAATAGTTATACCCAGGGGTGCAGCGAGGGTAGTTCCAGTGGAGCATGAGCTTCGGGCGCCAAAATGGACAGAGGGTGCCATCCAGGGTTCCCAAATTGATGGGACGCTGCACAGTATGATGGCTGCCTGTTAGTTTTATCTCAATTTGTTTGCTCTATGGGCCTGATGCAGAGCCGCTCGTAAGCGGCCGCTCGTTCGTTCCGAGCGATGTTTGCACAACTGCGCATGCGTACGGATCGTAATACGCATGCGCGAACCAGTCAGTGCGGCCGAAAATCGTTTGTTCGCTAAATAGCGAATTCCTGCTATTTTGAGTGACAGGAGGAGGCGTATGTAGGTGGTAACAGGGGAAGGTGCTTGAAAACGGGGAGTGGAGATCAGAACGTAGGCGTGCTTAATGGTGAAAACGGGCGTTTTAAGGGTGTGCATAATTAATACAGCAGCGTCATTGCCCACGTCACTGGGTTATTTTATAGTCAGAACTGCTCGCAAGATTGCGGTAGGAAAAACCAACCACAAGAATAGCGAGCAGGTCATACCCTGGTCGATGTACTCGATTAATCTAATAAATAGCGGACATGACATAGGATGCGAGCGGCCAGGGGGGCGTAGTTTTCCAAAAAACAACCGCAAGTTTTGTTTGCTCGTTCAGACCTAGAGGCGTGAACAGACCGCAAAGAGCGAACGGTTCATTTGAATAGCCACCCCTTTTTTCTGAACGAGCGAGCGCAAATAGCGTCCAGCTCTGAATGAGGTCCTATATCCTAAATAAGTTACGGATCTGAGATCTGTTTCTACATTTCATGCTCCATCAAGCTGCCCAGATTGTCTCCCCTCCAGCGCACCCTCCTCTGTGATCATCTTCTGTCACCTCCCCTTTCTTGTCAGATTGATTACATTCACTTCTGACCTCTTTAATTCCCTCCCCTCTCTACCCCGTGATCGGCTCTTTGCCCCTGTCCACTCCTTTCTTATTGACTTCTGTCACCACCCCTCTCTAATCGACTCTTTGTCCCTCCCCTCTCCTTTCTTATTGGCTTCTGTCACCACCCCTCTCTAATCGACTCTTTGTCCCTCCCCTCTCCTTTCTTATTGGCTTCTGTCACCACCCCTCTCTAATCGACTCTTTGTCCCTCCCCTCTCCTTTCTTATTGGCTTCTGTCACCACCCCTCTCTGATCGACTCTTTGCCACTACCCTTTCTTATTGGCTTCTGTCACAACCCCTCTCTGATCGAGTCTTTGCCCTCCCCTCTACTTTCTTATTGGCTTCTGTCACCACCCCTCTCTGATCAACTTTTTGCCCCTCCCATCTCCTTTCTTATTAGCTTCTCTCACCTTCCCTCTCCTCTCCTTTTCTTATTGGCTTCTGTCGCTGGCCCTCTCTCATTGGCATTTCCCCTCCCCTCTCCTTTCTTATTGGTCTCTGTCACCTCCCCTCTCTGATCGGCACTTTCCTCTCCCCTCTTCTCTTTGATCCCCTCCCTCCTCTCATTATTAATTCATTGTGCTTCAATGGACTTAAAAGTGACACATCTGAGGTAAAATCCTAAACTTCAGTTATAAGGTATGAGTGTAGAAAAAAGTCACTGCTTTGCTATCTAAAGTAATGGAGGTGTTCCAAGACATGACCACACAGTGTTATTTGAAAAGTCTTTTAAAAAATATTAGGAGACCAGATATAATAATAATGGTGCCAGACAGAACATGATTAATAGTACTCACATTAATATAGGTGCAATGTATATTTGCAAAGTAGGAGCATAGCTGAGAAGGGAGCTTCCCATAGGTGTCCCCACTCCAGTGATAGCTGCTTGGGGCAGTAGTAAGCTGTGCACCCTGTGGAATCTCACTCTAGCACATTTATTCTGTCAATTTAAGTTAAATGATCAGAATATATAATACAATCTCCTCTACTGACTAATAACAATGATTCAAAGGAGATAAAAGTCAGATTCTAGGAGCTATACATAAATAAAGCAGTGACAAAGGAGCTTCCCCTTCATGTCAGATAGTGCATCACCGAAGCATTCTATTCCCCCAATGGGACCTCAATGCCCAGCGTGGTACTGCCACTGTTTGCTGTTTTTCTCTTCACTTCAGTATTCCCCCACTGGCTGGCCATACCCCACTGGCACAGTTCAGTACAGGGAGGGGGGCGCTATGACATGTACTTTCTCCGGGCACCATGGTTCCACGCTACTCCTCTGGTTATACCTTACAATCTAGCCATTTTATCGGCTGATCATTGGACTGTTCCATTAAAGAAAGAACTGTCGGGGGGGTGAGAGTATGACTGCTTATCAATAGGTATAGTTTCCCCGTAATAAATGAGTTTTGGCAAGGACTGTACGCCATTGCAAGTAACGCTTTGCCTCTGGTACTGCTGGGGTTATTCTAGATCACTCTCTCTATATGTATATATACAATATCCTTTTTCCCACATATCTTATCTGTCTCTTGTACTGTAACATTACTTTTTATGACTGGGAAATTTTAGTTCAGCAGCTTCTCTTTCTTCAACTTCCACCAGAATGACACGGTGACCTTGTATGATCACGCTGTGACCTTGTAAGATGAAGATCAGAGAGCTTCGCTGCATTAGTTCTGTGTATTTGACTTCAAAATGCTGAGACAGTGCAGAGATTTAAATCTCAACTCCACAGGATTTGGAAGTTGCACTTTAGAAATAAACCGTCTGCCTTTTATAAAGTCAGCGGCGGCAATCTGTGTCCAAACTGATAGGCATGCACCAGCTCTAATACACCGCACCTATAATATTACAGGCGTATACTGTATCCAGGGCCAAGCTCAGGATTTCTAGTGGGGGGAGGTGGGGGGTGTTTCCAATACTTTGATTTTGTAATGTAAAAAATACAAATGTTTGTAGTCTTGCTGTTTTACTGTAAATGACAAGTATATTTGCCTCACAAAGTGTTGCATATTCTTTTAGCGTAATATGTTATCTGATAATAAGGCGTCTATTTACTAAGCAGTGTTAGGAGACAGAGTAAAAAGTGATAAGAAAGTGATAAGGTACCAGCCAATCAGCTCCCAACTGTCAATTTTCAAGCACAGCCTGTGAGATGGCAGTTAGGAGCTGATTGGCTGTTACCTTATCACTTTTCACTCAGGGCCTGATTCAGAGCCGCTCGTAAGTGGCCGCTCGTTCGCTCCGAGCGATGTTCGCACATCTGCGCATGCGTATGGGTGGTAAAGCGCATGCTCCAACCAGTCATTGCGGTCGGATATCGAGCGCTCGCAAAATAGCGAGTGCCTGCTAATTTGAGTGACAGGATGAGGCGTTTGTGGGTGGTAACAGGGGAAGGTGCTTGAAAACGATGAGTGGTGATCCGAACGCAGGCGTGCCAAAAGGTCAAAACGGGCGTTTTAAGGGTGTGCATAATTAACAAAGCAGCGTCATCGACCACGTCACTTGGTTGTTTCTTAGCCTGAACTGTTCGCATGATTGCGGTAGGAAAATCATACCACAAGCACTGCGAGCAGTTCAGATGCCTTTCGATGTACTCGATTAATCAAATAAATAGCGGAGATGACATAGGATGCGAGTGGCCAGGGGGTGTCTTTACAAAATAGCGAGCGCATATTTCGCTCGCTCGCTCAGACATAGAGGCGTCAACAGACCGCAAAAAGCGAGCGCTCAATTTAAATAGCCGGCCCCTTTTTCTGAACGAGCGAGCGCAAATAGCGTCCGGCTCTGAATCAGGCCCTCTGTCTCCTAACACTGCTTAGTAAATAGACCCCTTGGATTGAAAAATAACAGTCTGTTCATGAATAATTAGTGCACACTTATGGAGCAAGTAGCGTGCATGCAGAAGCAGCTGTCACATTGTGCACACAGCTCTTGAGCAGGAGGGAAACCACGAGAGGGATGTTTACCACGTGGCTCCCCACCATCCATGCAAATGTGATTGGCCAGTGGGAGCTGATGTTGTACGAAAGAAGCAGAGAAAACTTGTCAGAGCATGAAACAAGCGGCAGCACATCATTGTAATGCTGGGTACACACTGGACGATAAGTCGTTTGTACGGCCGACAAACGATATATCGTCCCGACTATCGGCTAGTTTTATAATCACAAAACTACAAATCTACGGAACCAAAAGCATATGGTGTTCTAGCCAATTTAGATTTGTCCTGTATTAGTCAAGCAGCATGGCAGACACAATATATCTTGACCCATATGCCGGTCACAGGAAGCAGTTAAAATTAAGTCAGCAATACTTCCTCTGGTCAGATATAGCAGTCGGTCGATTGATTATTATGTATGCACAGAGAAATACTTAACCAAATCGGTCGTTCCGCCACGTGTGTACCTCATTTAAGTGGTAAAATGGTGGACCGTCAGGACCACTGAGATATCTGACGAACTCTGATGCTAGAATGGGCAGGTCAAGAATAAGGGTGTGGCCATGTCCGCTCGTAAAAAGATCTACTATAAAATTTGTGCTTTTTGGCTGTTTTCCTCCATCTCATTGGCTGGCCTGGGCCCCGAAGACAAGCCAATCCCAGGGTTATCAGTACCTGCCCCACGTGCCTCTCGAAGTCCCTGTATTTGATAGGCCCACGGCAAGTTATATCATATTATTATTGTGGTAAAGTAAAACCTAGTGTACTTGCCAGTTTATATGTGTTCTATATTTGTCAAGCAATATTATCCCACCACTCACCACAGAGCAACTCAGTGTAGTAAATAATTTAAAATATCAATGTATCACTTTTAGGTCCCTCATTCTGAGTTTCCCGTGATTGCAAGTTGCAGCTTTTTTGGCCAGTAACTTGCAACTAGCTCTCTCATTTTTTTTTCTAGCTCACATGCGCGACTTTTCGCTCTGTGCGACTTTTGCCATGGCGACTCGGCTGCAAACTGCACTTGCGACTCCCTGCGCCAAGTGTGCCAGAATGGGTGTCGGAGGGGGCATGTAGAGGTGGCCAAAATACAGTAAGGGCGTGTCGATGTGAAATGTCTCCAAGATGCACCCGGAGGAAGATGACTTGCATGCACTCAAGCCACGGACAGCGCCTGAATTGCCACAAAATATAGTATAATTGCTGTGGCTACAATCTAATAGCAGGATCACCGTGCACTGAATAAAGCTTGTTTCCTAATCTCATTGGGGCTGCTGATGTCTTTATTACTGTGCACATTTTATACATTTTTGTGATTTTATATTTAACATTTGTTCGATTTGCTTTTAACATGTTCCATACGATTTGGGTACTTATTATTAACACTTTCCTTACATGTACTGCAATGTGTATGAGTTGCGTAGTGTGCTTTTGAGCAGCTTGTATACCCACAGTGAAGCCGAATCTTCTGTCATTTTCCTGCCACATCTGCCCCTGTTACTTGCATGGGGAGGGAGTTGCTTTTGCTACCTATGCAGAATTGGTCGTATCTCTGCATAGGTAGCAAAATTCGATTTCTTTTTTCCCACGGGTGTATTATATGTTTGCGCTTAGATGCAAAATGTGTCCAACTCTGAACAATGGACCTCATTCAGAGGCGGTCGCTCGGGAGCGATCGGTAGCACCCAAAGTGATCGAGAATATGCAAAACGAGCGCTCAGTCGCAACGCACATCGTAAGCGCGGAAACACCCACAACAATGAAAGCACACCTCCTATCTCTACGGCCTAATTCAGAGTCGGTCGCAGGCGGCAACCTACGTCAGCACGATTAACACCTGCTAGAGTGTTAATTGCCTACAGACATCGGTTGAGGCAGAAAACATCGCCAGCACTCGCAATGCTTAAGGTAGACCCTGGGCTACCCTTAGCTCTGCGAGCAGTCGCGTCGTTATTGCAACGAGATGACGTGTGTGATGACTCGCTCAGTAATATATACACGCCCTTAAAACGCCCTTTTTAAGGTCAACCACGCCTGCGTGCGCACCACCACACCCCCGTTCACAAGCACCTTCCCCTGTAACCACCCACAAACGGCACAAAATGTCAATCTCAGCTACGACCTCGTAGTGACTAACGAGCAAGAGGATTGCGGTCGGAAAGAAAGGCTTGCGCACGCGCACTGCCATGTACACGCATGCGCAGTTGAAAAAAACATCGCTCGCTACGACCAATCGCTCCGTGCGACCGCCTCTGAATGAGGTCCAATGTTGCGTGTGTACAACATTTTGGATAGCCTTGCAGTCACAGTACAATTATCAGGGTATATTAATAGAACTATTTAACAGCAGGATTTCAGAACACTCACTGGGTTTTGACCCTGAGAGTATTCATTTTGCTGAACGAGCTATGTCTGCCTGTTACAGGCAATTACGTAAACACAAACTCCAACATGGAGACAGACACTTCCAAAAACAGTTGTTCTTTGCATGGAGCCACTGGTAAAAGAATGACGCGACAGATAATCACTGTGATAACTGGACGAGCAACGCCGTGAAGTATAAACGTTCCCCTTCCAAACTATAAACTACAGATAATCACACATGTAAGTTTGGACATTTAGGTGATCAAATCATATTTGCTTACATGTACCCAAACAACGAGCAGACGGGAACAGAGATTAAATTAGTTTTGAATGATGTCAGCCTTCATATTATCAAGTCTTGTGTCTTTTATTATGTGATTAAACTTGCTGTGTTGTTTCCAAATGTGCCACGTCTATGAACATAGAAAAGAGTCTAACCCAACTAAATACCATATACTTGTCTGTTTTCTTTATCACTGAAATGACTGGAACTTATGAGGTCCATTTACTAAGCCTTGGATGGAGATAAAGTGGACGGAGATAAAGTACCAACCAATCAGCTCCTAACTGTCATTTTTCAAACACAGCCTGTGACATGGAGCTGATTGGCTGATACGTTGCCTTTATCTCCATCCAAGGCTTAAGGGTCTATTTACTAAGCAGTGTTAGGAGACAGAGTGAAAAGTGATAAGAAAGTGATAAGGTGCCAGCCAATCAGCTCCCAACTGTCATTTTTCAAACACAGCCTGTGAGATGACAGTTGGGAGCTGATTGGCTGGCACGTTATCACTTTCTTATCACTTTTCACTCTGTCTCCTAAATCTGCTTAGTAAATAGACCCCTTAGTAATAGACCCCGTAGTCTCTTATGCCACTTATAATATTTCACTTTATTAAAAGAGACTAGCAAACATTACCACAGTTTTCACCCACTTGGTTATACGGATAACGGTCCTTAATAAACATACTCAATTTGTAAAGGATATGAATGCACCCTAAGTAATAAATCCTCTAGTAATCTAAAGTATCAGTAATGTCTTAATTCCTCACCATAAAGGTATATTATACATTTTACTTTCATCAATACACACACATAAAGTTACTTATACTGTATATGTAATTTATAAATAAAATAGTGTAACAATGTAGTCAATATAATATTATTCATTCCACAATTGCATATAATGGGGACTTTACAGAAAATAATTTTGTGTATCTGTCTCTGGGCCTGATTCAGCTTGGATCGCAGTTGCTAATATGCACGCAATCGGCCGATTGTTGCGTTCTGTGCATGCGTATGCTTCGCAGTGCGCGAGCCGGTCACTACGATCGGGACTGCGATCGCAGTGACTACACAGACCCATCCCAGAGTGATTGACAGGAAGTGCCATTTGTGGGTGGGGACGGTGGTGGGGAAACGCATGTGCGCCAGTGTGTTTGAACACCGTTGCAGAGGTGTGCATAAATTATCCACTGCGGGCCGGATAGTGTGCGCTGAAGTTAGCAATTCCTGAGTAAGGTCAGAGCTTGTGCAAGTGTGCGTACTCGATTGTACCGATGGTTTTGCAGTCTTGCTAAACATTATGGATGTGTGTAAGGTAAAGTGGGCGTCCTATGTTATGTTATGAATTAGCATAGTATCGCAGTTGAACTGCGTGCGTAATCGCTATTGTATTCGCATTTACGATCCGTAATGAATCAGTCCGTCTATCTCTGTCTCTCTCTCTCTCAGAGCTGTTAAGTCTTTAAAATCTTATGTAGACTTAATACATTTGGGGGTCTGTTCATGATGTTAATTAACATTCTAACTCGCCGCAGAATCCGGAGCAATTCAGCATTGCTCCGGCATGGTGACAGCTGATCCGAAAATCAGCTGTCCCACGAGAGGCTTCACTGATCCTTTTCGGAGCATTGAATCTTTTCACTGCTCCTTTCACAGCAGTGACGCTAGTGCGCATGCATGACCTACAGATCACGCATGCACACATGAGCCCCGATGTCCATCAGAAGGAGTCGGACAGGGGCGGAGGGATCCCTCTTTGCAACCCGGGACTCGGAGCGGGTTCCGAGCCATCTGAAGACGGCGAATGCTCCCACACTCAAGCTTGATGAATTCTGTCCCCATTGTATGGGGACAACGGGCCATTCCACCAGGGGAAGGTAAGCAGGAGATATCTGTGATATCTCCTGCTATACCTACCTGATGAATGGCCCGAAAACTAAATTTTTAAAATTGCCGGTGAAAATGTTAATTTTCACCTGTTTTTGCAAAAATTAAGTGATGATGAATAGGCCCCATGGTCTGAATAAAGTCCTGTAAGTTCTGCAGTATACAGTATGTGCGAGCATTACTAAAAGATCATATGACAATATTCGTTTAATGGATCTGTAAGGGATTTTCATCCTATTATCTGTGAGGAGTTTGCACCAATCAAGAATTGTACTGAAAGAATATTCCAAGGAATAGATAATATGTATCATTCTGAGATAAAGAGGACAATTTACAGATGAAGTAGATTTTATTGCAACATATCACTTCCTTGGCTCACCTGTTAAATAGGTCTTTGTCATCCTCTGAAGTGAAAGAGTATTAGCTGTGACAGGTGATGACATCTTCACAATAAAACATCACAAAAGTCTGCTCCATCTGAATCAATAATCAGTAAAAGTTCCCAAATGAGGGGGCACATTCCGGTCTTAACGTATTAGCACGTTTTCTGTATCTGAGAAATACTGATTTCTAGTAATATACAGTTGATAGGGTAAATTGCCAGTATTATACGAGTGACGTTTTGACAATTGTTGTAAGTTATTTTGATTCTTTGTAAGACAGACAGACAGGGATGTGACTGTTGTCGAGGAACAAGAGAGTGCTCAGTACATGTCTCATTTTGTGTCTGCGCAGGAGAGCTGGAAGTTTTTCAGAAGGATGGAGAGAACAGGGTCCAGAGCCGACAACAGCTACCAGTTGGAACGACGTGGGGGCCTTTTGCTGGCAAGATGGATTTGCACAATGATAGCAGCACTTTGGTATGTGGCTGGTTTTTTTTTATCAAGTCAACAATGGTACATTCTCACATAAAGTCACATGATGTATTCTCACATAAAGTCACATGATGTATCGTCACATAAAGTCACATGATGTATCGTCACATAAAGTCACATGATGTATTGTCACATAAAGTCACATGATGTATTCTCACGTAAAGTCACATGATGTATTGTCATAATACATGATTGATTGTGGAGATAAATATTTGGAATTCAAATTTTTAACCCGCTTGTGGAGTGTCTTAGGTGTCAGATAAAATACACGTTCTGTCTAATAAATGTCCTCCTTCCCTTTTGCATGTGCTGCCTCTGGATGATGTTCCAACACATGTAGTGACTACTGGGTTAGGGTTGCTATAGTATCTATAGCAGTGTTTCCCAAGCTCGGTCCTCAAGGCACACTAACAGTCCTGGTTTTAGTGATATCCATTCTTCAGCACAGGTGGTTAAATGAAAATAACTGAGGTACTAATTAAGATACCTGTGCTCAATTATGGCTATCCCTAAAACCTGGACTGTTAGTGTGCCTTGAGGACCGTGGTTGGGAACCCCTGAACTATAGTATAGTATCTCTTTAATCAGGGACACATACTGGGGCGTAACCAGAACTCTGTGGACACCATAGCAACATTTTGGAGGACCCCCCTCCCCAATACTAATCTCCACAGTGGTTGTGCCTTTAATACACCATAATATTGCCCTAGTTCATTTTATAGATCATACAGTAATAGTGCCCTAGCTCATTTTATACACCACAGTAGGGCCCTAGTTCACTTTAATCCCCATAGAAGTGCCCTAGTTCACATTATGTCACCAGTTCATATTATGCCACATTGTATTCCCACAGTTCACAGTATGCCACATTGTAGAGCTGCCAGTACACATTATGCCACACTGTGCCTCCAGTACACATTATGCCACACAGTGTCTCCAGAACACATTATGCCACACAGTGTCTCCAGTACACATTATGCCACACAGTGCCTCCAGTACACATTATGCCACACATTGCCTCCAGTACACATTATGCTACACAGTGCCTCCAGTACACATTATGCTACAAAGTTTCTTCAACACACATTATGCCACACAGTGCCTCCAGTACACATGATGCCACACAGTGCCTCCAGTACACATTATGCCACACAGTGTCTCCAGTACACATTATGCTACACAGGGGACAGGGACCAACCAGCTCCTACCTGAGAGGGATATTTCATAATGCAGGCTGTACCATTTTGAGTGGAAATCTTCCTAATTGAGGCAAACTGTCCCTTTCTGGGAGAGTCGTAATCTCGGAGCTCAATTCCCACCCCCAGCTTCAGAATGGTTGTAAGGAGAAGCCTACTCTGAAACAGCAGTGTGGGAGATGGATCATATCAGTGTAGAGTTTAATTGAGAGGGAGAGATCGCTGATGATGAGCCTGGGCAATGGGCTGAACCCAATTTCTTAGCAGGCAATTTTGGGAACTTGATAGACAACTATATGAACTTGGTCCGAGGCCCCTTAAGCCTCGGCCCCATAGCAGTGGCACTCCTTGCACCCTCTATAGCTACGCCCATGGACACATATGAATCACACAGCAGGGCTCTAACTAGGGGTGTGAGACCGGTGCCACCCCACAGATCACAAAGTCTTTGTGGGAGGCACTATCTCCACATCATAGCTCTTGCATCTGGCTTGCTGGGTGCCTGTAATGATACCCTGCAGCCAGGATCACTTGCACAGTGCCGTCTGGAGAATCCTGCAGCAGACCAGAGATCCTCAGGACACACAGTCAGCACTGCACTTACCAGTACTGTCGACCCCGGCCCATGATGTCATGCATGTCGCACACTTGGGGGTCGGAGCTGACAAAGAGTGCATTTGTGCTCTGTTATGGCCCTGTCACACCTGTGTAATTCATATATGTCCCTGATTAATGGGGTATTTCAGGGACCCTATACTAGAGTATACATGTACTGTAATGTAAGAGAAAAGAGCTGAAAGCTTATTTATATACCAATACTAAAATAGTACCAGGACTAATATAGTGGGTTGCATGGTGTGTTTAGGAGCTCAGTATCTTGTAAACATATTGGAATGCAAATATGTAAATATGTGACCCCCATTGTCTGAACTGTTCAACTATAATTATGGGCCTGATTATGAGTCTGATGCATCTGCGCCCGGCCATGCATTTCACAGTAAGAGTGAGCCATCGACGGACAGATCAATCCTTCTGCACTCTCAATCTCTGTCCGCACTTCAGAAATGAGCACAAAACTCTGCCTACACTTCCACCACACTCCCACGAGACGGACGACTTCCGTACCCAGAAACCACGCATTTCACAGTAAGAGTGAGCCATCGACGGACAGATCAATCCTTGTGCACTCTCAATCTCTGTCCGCACTTCAGAAACGATCACAAAACGCTGCCTACACTTCCACCACACTCCCACGAGACGGATGACTTCCGTACCCAGAAACCACGCATTTCACATTAAGAGTGAGCCATAGACAGACATATCAATCCTTCTGCACTCTCAATCTCTGTCCGCACTTCAGAAACGAGCACAAAACTCTGCCTAGGCGTACACAACACTCCAACATGATGGATTAGTTCCGTACCCAGAAATCACACGTTTCACAGTAAAAGTGAACCGTCCACAGACAGATCAATTAACAATACTACTGTTTTCTGTGCAATCCTAACTTGGATGGAACAGGGGGAGGGGTAGGAGTAGGTTAGAGCAGTTAGAAAGATGGGGGGGAATGAAAAAGATAAGAAAGAAGTTAGCCACTGCATACAATATTATAAAATAGTGTTTATCCTTATAAAAATAAGTTTAGTTTTTTCTTCCCTTTACCTGGTTTCGGTGGCGTCTTCTGGGTCCGGACAGTCATCTGACAACAGTGTGACTGGATACCCTTTACTCTACATCAAACAATGACAGGATATAAAAACTGTACAGCATCCCTGTCATCATGTGTAAATATTCCATGTATAGAAATATTTGTATGTCACTGTGAGATATGTGTGTTTTAGGTAAAGTAAGTGTTGCACACATACGACCATATATACAGTATAGTGGGGGGGATGTATGAACCGCCAAAGCGGCATCAGCGCATGTTATGTGCGCTGATACTGCTTCTCCCCCATGTATGATTGGGGCTTTGGGTGGTAAATGACAGGGCCGCTATGTATGAACGGTCAGTTCGACTGACCATTCCGCCCGCTGCAGCTGTCGCTATCGACAGCTGCAGCCTGGCAATGCCCTATCCCCATAGCAGGGACAGCGCTGGACGCGGGATCTCGCGATGCTTGCGAGATCCCGCGTATGCTCAGTGGAGCCGGCCGGGACTGAGACACAGCGCATGAGCACTAGGCGAAGCAGGAAGCGTTATAGCGGCACGATAAGTGCCGCTATAACGCTATAATACATCTGCCCCACTGTACTGCAGTGATTAAACTTAAACCAGAATGCATAGTTGAATAGTAAAAAATTCAGAAGTGTAATATACAAGTAGGTGCTACAATGAACATACCCCATTATGATACATAGTGAATGGTTGTACAGTATAATGTGAGTCTTGTGAAAATGCTGCGTGATTGCATGGTATTTAATGCAGTTTGGATGTACTGTATATTATATACTGTGTATTTATATGATGCTCATTTTGCATGACTAGATACAGTATTGCTGACTATAGAGCAGATGCATGACACATGTCTGCATAGTGCTAAGGTACTGCAATTTATATTGATACATTGCACAGTACTCTTGCTTAGTGTTGGACTGGGGTATAAATCAGTGATGTGCGGTGAGGTGAGGCAGAGCCTTTCCTTTCATACTTAGGTATACTCCAGAGTTTTGACTTGAAGGGCCCACCAGGGTTGTGTAGGTGTGGTCATGCACTAGAAGGGGTGTGGCCAGCCACCACAGTTGCTTGGCTCTAACCATTTGGCAAATCTTGGTGTCGTTTCTATAGAAGCAAACACAGGCCCAATGTTATCAGTGGTCATGCTCCACAAGCTAACTGACCCTCTAATAGAGTAATAATGTACAATTCAGTGCACACTCTAGAACATGACACCTAAAAGAGGGAGTGGGCCCTTTAGGCAGTGGGGCCCAATGGGGATTTCCCCTGTATCCCTGTGGGCCAGTCGAACCCTGTTCTTGCTCACAAGCCCAGTGCATACTATTATTGTAATGTTCAGTTCTGGTTCATACTTCATAGTACATTGCTGCATCATTTTCATCCTGATGCCTACTAACGTAGCAGAATAGTATTAATTTCTAATATATGACCCTAGTGTGTGTTCATGTGGTAGGGAAATTAGATTGTAAGCTCCACTGGGGCAGGGTCTGATGTCAATGACAAAATAATCTCAGTATAGGGCTGATTAATATGTAGGCGCTATATATTGTAGAAAGAGGTTAATACATTATTCTTCATTTTAGCTTGTGTTCAGGTTATATCATTGATCTCTGTTTTAGTAGGAAAATAATGTATTGCACCCAAACTAAAATGTTGAACACTCACTAATATGTAGAAATAACTTTGGAATGTCAGGTCATGAAGCTCGCTTTGCGCTGGCACAGATATGATGGGGCTGATACAGATGGGCACTTTGCCAGTTTGTACAGCGGATGTTGGATGTAATTACTCTGCGCACTCCCAGAAATTGCGGCACCACGGATGAGGAAGGGGCCATTGGGGAGACAGAGGCCGTACCAAAGGAGGGGGGGTGGAGGCTACCACCATGGAAGCAGAGGACGGCGGGACCACCAAGGAGGCAGAAGCGGTACCACAGGGGAGGAAGAGGCCACCACCATTGAAGAAAAGGAGGCTGATACCACCAGGGAGGAGTAGGCGGTACCACAGTGGAGCAGGATGGAGGTGCTGTGCATTATAGGAACAGGCTGCACGGCCCCTGCAATGAACGGAGCAGGAGTTCTAATGTGTAGTCTTTTTAGTTAAAAGACCGCACATTACAACTCCTCCTTCGTGTAATGCAGCCAATTCCTGTAATGCACAGCACCTGACCGTCTGCGGCCACCACTCCTCCGACCTATAGCAGACTGGCGCCTCTTCTCAAAATGAAGTCACATTGCCGCTGTTGTGGAGGAGTGGAGAGACCAGGGCCTCTGTCGGCTGAAGGAGATTTCCTGGCCTCTTTTACTCATCCCCGGTGTCCGGCTTGCGTGACCCCATGGACGATGGTAGCACAAATGATCCGATGCTGTGCCCAAGGATGCAACTCGGATCATTAGTGCATGCATGAGGCATGAAGCCTCCTGCCGCATTACCAAGGGCTGCAGCTGCGATAGCAAATGCGTCTGCAGCTGATTCACCCCCACTGGCTGCAGGGACCGGCGACCCTGACATCACAACTAGGCGCCCAGTTGTGATGTCAGACCAGACGTATCGAGCGGCCGATTAGTAAGTGTTAAAGCTAACCAATCGGCCCGCCAGGACAGTGAATTGATCTTTTGACCGATCCGTCGTGTGAGTGTGTACCCGGCACAACTCTTCTCACAGATACGGTATTGCACGCTTTCTGGATTCGGAGGCCAATCTGTGAGGTATCCCTTTGGCTATACTGTGCATAAAGGAGGAGCTTTGGGCTGATTCTGAGTTGGGAACAAAGCAAAAGAGAGTAAGTAACTTTAACTTCATACTTTGGTAAAACCATGCTGTACTGCAGGTGGGGCAGATATAACATGTATAGAGAGATTTAGATGTGAGAGGGGCATGTCATAGCTCAAATCTAAATTGCAGTGTAAAATTAAAGCTGTCCAGCATTTGTGGCCTACATGTAACAGCAGCCAGTATTTAGCCTGTGAGCAAAACAAATACATCTATTTGCACCCCTTGCATTGCCACATAATCTGTTCCAGATACAATGGTACTTGCTTTTTTGCCTTGCTCTCACCTCAAAATCAGCCCCTTTGAGGGGACTCTAATTAGCCTCGGGGTTAACCCATACTTGCCGACATTCAGCTCCCTCTCCCTCCTTCCGGGAGGGAGCTGAATACCTGCAAACAGTGGGGGGCGTGGCCGGGCAATGGCTCCATGTTGGGGGTGGGGCCAGGGGCGGAGCTGCACAATCGCGTCATCGTGGCCCCGTCCCCAAAATAGCGAAAATAAAGGCATTGTGAAGCAGGGGGCGGTGCCACGATGACGCGATTCAGCGCAAATCACATAATCGGGCCCTCCGCTGCGGGGGTTACTAATAGGTAGTCGGTGGGGCATGCAGTAGCCAGGAGGCTTGCCTGCCTTTCCGGGCCAGGAGGCTTGCCTGCCTTTCCGGGGGGTCGGGAGCGGCAACCGATATTCGGTGGGCTCCCGACCAAATCGGGAGGGTAGGCATGCCGGGGTTAACCCCGCCCATCATTTCCCAGAAGTGTAATTTTCCTCGCAGCTTCAGTAGCTGCAAGGAAAAGTCTATGAGAAAAGGTACCTGTGAGGGTTAGGGTGCGGGGAAAGCCCATTGAGTCCGCACTTTGCGCGCAATTAGTGGGTTTCAACGCATTAACCTTTGTTTTACCGCGCAGGGAAATTAGCCACCTGGTTGGATTCCCCTTTGTATTCCCAAATCTTACATGCACAGGTTTGGTTGAATACTGCATCATGTTAAAGCCAATCTGGGTCTTTAAAAGCTACTTGTCACGGATTTGGTACATTGGCCAAAATTGTGACCTTTGGGTCTCATAAGCTTATAATATATTTGTAATTAGTAATAAAAATGTCTCTTTTATATGTAAATTCCCATTCTTTCTGGCACAAACTGACCCTGTGTTTGTCCTATTGGCTAACATAGACCCTCGCTCATGTAATAAAATGCCAGTGACCAAAGACACCATTTCTGACCTCATTGAGACTATGGAGTAACAAATATCAGCTTATAATTGATTTAATGCGGGTGCTTTATTCACACCATGTACACGGCAGACCCGACGGCCTTAATTTGGACAGACTGCATCATATATACGCTAGTAGCGTAGCCAGTTACTTTCTCTCCAATCGATCCTTTATGTTTAGCAGCCTCTTCATATACTAATCCTGACTGTGAATCATGTAAGTTGAAATGACTTTTCAGATGTGAGACCTTTTAACAAAGGACATTTAGAAGGTGCTTGGTGAGAAAAGCTCCTTACTCTGAGCTGTTAGATGCTGCAGATAGGTACATATTCTAGACAGGATTCAGAGGCTGCTGTTAATGACTATGGAAGCCTGTTCAATGCACATCAAGACCGTACAAGGCAAATAAATAAGAATAACGTGACTATCAACAATACAATAACAACATGTACGTGTAAGAGACTATTGCCGCCATCACAATGTAATGTATAAAATATGACCCTTTTCTTAACCGGACATAGGAAAAATATAGCAGGTCCGATGTAGCTTTGCCTATGCCAGAAGCATCCTGTGTGTGACGCTAGCCTGGCAGAGCTGGCCTATGTCAGAAACAGAGATTTGTACATGTGCTGTCTTGGATCTGCAAGCAGTGTCTGAGATGAGCTATTATCTAATACACTTTAATATGTGTTATTATTCTCTGTTATCATTTATGTTATGTTCACCAATCACCATTGCAATTGTACTGTTACTATGGGGCTCATTTATCAATTATTTGGGTTTTAAATAAAATGATTTAAAAAATGTATTGCTGTCATTCAATAATAAATTCTGTACCGCACCGGATGCATCAGCGATCGCTTTACTTAATGCTGCGGGTCCTACTGCGCAAGTGCGGGCATCAGACAGCGCATTTGCGAGTGATTGTTACCGGGGAGGCTCTCCCCTTAAATTATGCTATATGTAGCCTATAGGCTACAGTGACTGACATCACCTTAAGACGTACATGCCTACTCTCCCGGAAGTCGCGGGAGGCTCACGATTTTTCGGGTAACCCCCCCGCATTTCTCCCGCATTCCTGCCCACTTCCTAGTGACGTGTGCAGAATGGGGAGAGTTTCCATGGTGATCGGGGGTCTCCGAGTAGGGGGCGGGGCTTAACGAGGCGATTCCATCAGAATCGCAACATTTGGCCCCGCCCCTATTTAAATATGCGCTAATACCCTGAGGGGGCGGGGCTTATGATGCGACATGGGCTTCTCCTGGGGAGGAAAAAAAAAAGTAGGCAAGTAAGTATGCCTTAAGATGATGTTAGCTAATGGGGCCAAACTTACAATATAGCAACCCCTATATGAAAAAATGGGGGCTGCTATTGCGATCGGAAATGGCGATCTCTGCCGCGTTATTCCCATAATACATCCAGGGGTCACACAACATTTGTTTAATAAATACGTATGCCCCTGTAAGTGAAAAGTGAATTAGACTCCCTAACACAGTGCCAAAATCATGATACTGGAACTCTTTGTTGTAGGATTGATAACGTAGGAGCATTCGTCCCTCTACACAGCTGGCAGGGTCCCTGTTAGGCACCTTAGAGATCCCTGTACCCCTGCTGAACCCCTTAGACAAGCCTGGGCTTTGGTAATTAGTGCTTCCCTTTCGGTGCCCCTGTATTTTGTATTTAAAGTAGGGATGTGCAGGCTCGGATAGGTTCGAGTTTGCACGTGGAGTTCGGATTTTTCCCTCCAAAAAAACGGAACTCAGAACGAGGCAAAACGTCATCTTACATGGACGAACATCATCATTCCTGGACAAAAGACCAGGAATGATGATGTTCGTCCATGCAAGATGACGTTTTGCCTCGTTCTGAGTTCCGTTTTTTTGGAGGGAAAAATCCGAACTCCACGTGCAAACTCGAACCTATCCGAGCCTGCACATCCCTAATTTAAAGCAATGGAGATCTACATAAAACAGCACAATGTATTAATGCCATTGTTATTAGTACAGTATATTTAGTAGATGAGTCGTGTTTTGGTTTATTTGTGCATACGTTACTCCGCAGTCGGACACTATATAGATTGAGCTTTGTTCAACGACTGCATTTTGGCCTCCCACATCCCCCTCCCATTATATAAGCCGAAAATAAATATGAACGATTCTCTGTATGAGACCTCACCGATGCCTCGGCTGCGTTTGGTATCACGTCTATAATTTGTGTTTGTTTTACACGGTGTTGGGGGAAGTTGTGAGATCTTACATGTGCTGTCTCTGATCTACAAGCAGGCCACTGGGAATAAGTTCAATGCGAACACTTCAATAGGCTATTGTCAGCTGTGTGATGGAAACACTCTGATTACAGGCCTAAATAAAGCATCGCTATGTAAGGGGCTTCCAGGAGCCTAAAATATGCCTGCTGAGACTATTGTCATCACATGAGCTCCCGTATATACAGTTTCTGTTGCACAAAGGTGCTTTAAATAGCCTATCCCCTCATGTGGCTGGTATCTCTTCATATGAATAGCTAAGTCCTAGCAAGAAGTAAAATATAAGTTTATCTGACTGAATGCGATCTAACCTGGCCTTTACAGCATTGTGCCAATACAGAGTCTCTAATGCATGAGACTAACACATACTTATGTCAGAAAATTGTCACACTGTAACAACCGATTTTAATTGTCAAATTGTTTTGCTTATAGAAGAGCACATTGGGGGCCTGATTCAGACCCGCTCGCGAGCACTGAGCGCTCGCAAGCGGGTCGATGTTGCCCAAATGCGCATGCGCACGACAGAGGCGGCTCCGTCGTGCACATGCGCGAGACCCGAATAACGACGGCCAAGCCGTCGTTATGGGTCTCGCACCAAAGGGGGCGTGCTGTCGATGGTGATTGACAGCACGCCCCCTTTGGTGGGCGTGCCGGGGGCGTGGCTGCCCAGACAGAGGTGTTCCCATGGGAACGCCTACCATCAGGGGCCGGCCCCACTGACATCACTAGTGATGTCAGTGGGAGTGCTTTTGGCTCTGATAGAGCCAAAAGCACTCCAGGGCTTGCGGCAGTGAGACCCTACCGCAAGGGTCTCGTCGCAAGCCCGATGGTCGCGATGGTCTTGACCATCGCGACCAACATTTTGGCCGCTCGCTATAGCTGTGGGTGGTCACCCACAGCTATGCGAGCGGCCAGGAGGCCGCTCCAAAAAGTAGGAGGGACGGCCCTGATTCAGAGCGAGCGCTCTGTCAGAGCGTCCGGCTCTGAATCAGGGCCTGGGTTCTATTTAAGAGCACATCATGCTATAAATAACTACTTTAGCTCTCGCTAAAAAGGTTTATGGCATCTGTTGAGTATATAGCAAGCGGCAGTGAGCTTAGCTTTACCACTGTGACTGTACCACTTTCGCCATCTACATATAGCGGTACGGTCACTATTTGCGGCAATGAGGACTTAGTGGCTGATTCAGAGCCGCTCGCAAGCGCACAGCGCTCGCAAGCGCACAGCGCTCGGGCCTGCGGGAGCCGAGACCCTACCACAGGGTCTCGTCGCAAGCCCGATGGTCACGATAATCGCAACGGACTCCAGGCCACTCGCACAAGCTGTGGGTGGTCACCCACAGCTTTGCGAGCGGGCTGGAGAAAAAAAAAAGAAAACACGCCCTGATTCAGAGCGAGCACTCACTAGCAGCGAGCAGCTCTGAATCAGGCCCTTAGTACGCCCTTTCAGGCTTCAGCGAATCCTTCCAAGCTCTGCTTTGTCTCCACTGGATTGAAGTACGTGGAGACAACGTCGCATATGCGCATTAACCAGCAGCATTTCACCTGCTGGAAACTCAACAGAAAACACTACCGAAGAAGAAGGCGATGTGGGACCTCGCTGGACAGTTAAGTGATGGTACTGTAAGTAAGTACCTACGCCATATTTGTTAGTATCACTGTGATACTAAACAATATATGCCACTGGAAATAAGTACCATTGATAAGTTGAGCCCTTAGCACACTGCTACCTGAAATAACTACATTTGTACCCTCATTTCATACATAAATGAAAGCATAACTAGCTACTGCGCCGATTCCGGTGGTGCAGTCCTCATTTCAGCACAGAAGAAAGGGGCGAGTCTTTGAGATTTAAGCATTGCCTCATGGTTGGCATTGTTTGGGTGAATATGGGTGTAGTTTGGACTGGGATGTTGCAAAAAATGTTCAAAGGTATATTAAAGTAATATTCTGTTAGGGATTATAAAACCTCTTGAAACTGGTGCTTCCCAAAATCCTGATACCTATTACAATTGCCTCATTATAGAACAGTCGTTGACTTTGTTGCATATTTGATGATAGCAGCGCAAATTGCATCATCACGGCCCGCCCCCTTACTGCGCTATGCCAGGTTACAACAGGGGAGCGGGGCCATAATGGCGCGATTGGTCCTAGCCGAGCCAGGCTGCTTTTGCCTTTTAAATTATTGCCGCTTTAGACCTGCTGGCTAAATCGTCGGAAAAACAGTATGCCGGTTCCTGCAACTTATAAGCTATTCCATATGGGCTTGCATTTATACATTCCGTCTATATTTGTATTTGTATTGATAAACTGATTTATTCTGCAGGCTGACACTTAAGTGACTGTGTAATTCAGTAAATTTTACCGCAAACGACAATGTCATTTGAATACATGGGCTGCCATATTTATGGGTTAATTATTTAACACAGTGCCTCGGTTCTGCATTTTATTAAGAATGATGAAAACTATATCTCTCAGCTATATGTCACATGTGTTCATGTTTTTGCTCATAGAGATGCTGTATGTGGAGATATTGATCTCTTCTCCTAATACGTTTTCTGGAGACAATACCAGGTAAAGTGATTTTCAGGAGAAGACTCTAATGGCCTTGCATGACCTTCTGCCAGACCCCACAAATACTCCAGCTTTATAGCTTGTCATAGACATTACGTATTGTAGTGCACGGTTGTATCAATGGAGTTGGTGTCGTTGAGTTACACATTGCAGAACATTTTTATTTAATTTCAGTTTGTTTTATTTCTGAGCTGTATTAGTCTTGATAAGTACATTTAGCTGCACAGTGTTTCCTGTCTTTTAAAAGGTTATTGGGGTATGGTGCAAATACAACCTTTTTTGACAAAAGTCAGATTCCTTATTTATTATATATACTGTATATAACACATAATGTGTCACATTTTGGTATGGGGTCTATTTATATTCTAATAATGCTAAAGATATATTAGGGGGAAGGAGTGGAAAAGGGGGTTGAAGCAGGGATGGACTGGGGCTGTATATAAGCCTTGACAGTCACAGGGGGCTGGCTTGCGGCACGACCCTGTCTCTTTTCGGCCCAGCATAGCTGCCACCGACCCATACACGCCTCCACCCATTCCGGCTCCGTGAAATCTTAATGATTTTGGAGCCGTTGGGTGGAGGGTGGGGGTCTTTTCCTTCACCCCTCCTTAAGCCGGTCCTTAGGCCATCAGCCCTTCTGGCATATGCCAGAAGTGCCCGATGGCCAGTCCGGCCCTGGGTTGAAGTGAGCCAGGGGTGTGGCTAGCACTTTTGAAGGACTAAGCTGCCCCCCGTATTCCCCTACCTTTGCTTCCCAACACCCATTCATTGCCCCACCCACTACACCTCCCATCTTCCTGATCTGCTGGACATAAGCAGGAGAGAGACCTCAAATCGGGACTGTCCAACCTAAATGAGGACAGTTGGGAGTTATGACTTTGTTGACACTGATGAAAAAAGTCCTTTTTTCTCTTGTTTTATGAATGGATTTTTTTAGCATCTGAGATGATAAAACCTTATATTATAAATATAAAAGCAAATTACAGCAGTTACCAAGAGATAGCATCCTCTCTACATATATCATGATTTGTGCATGTGTGACTAAATTATCACCAAAGAGCATTGGTTTGAGGGTCAATATGGTGGCATCTGCAGAGGAGTAGAAGCTTGTACTGGGTGCTGGGATGACTGAGGGGTGCGTAGCCATTTTCCAACTGCAAAAACATTCTGCCACCTCCCTGGGCCTGCATAAGGCATACTTCTAGTTTGTCTAAGCATCTCCATAGTCCAGAAAGCATTTGGTGTTGGGGCCTAATGAGGAGGAGTCCTTTGCTTCACCCCACCCAGTGAGACATGCACCTTGAAGTGTTTTAGGTGAAGCAGAGGCGCATCTATTTGTGGTGCTCCTCCAATACTCATCATAAATTAAGTCCATGGAGCATCTGCCTCTTGTTGGCGCATTGCTAAGAGCAATCTTGTTCTGCATTACCTAATATACCAACTGTGCAATAACAGGTGGTCAGAAGCCTTTTAGATGGCTTCTTCTGTGTGGCTGATAGTTACTTATTTCTCCTTTTTTGTTACATTTGTTAAAAACAACCTGTGAGATCTGATTCTGGACCGACGGAGCATGCACAAAGATGTTGGGAGGTTGACGCTGGGACTGGTAAGTAAGGATGTAGCAACATCGCTACGTGCAACTGTGCAAGCGATGAAAAGCACTGCTTTTCGGTGCTTATCAAGTGCTCACAACGCTTCCCTGCCATAGCTTGCTACAGCGGTGGCATTATTATCAGATGACAAAGCCGACGCTGGAGAAATCTCCAATTAGTGGTAATAACTCCTTTCTACGTGGAATACCCTGGAAAAAGGGATTATCACCACTTCATACATTCAGTTTACCCAAACGAGACTTGTATCTGATGTTCTGAAATAAAGTACTATATTGTGTATGATTTGCGTACTGTAACTCAGTGGTGCACGTACTGTACTTTGAATGTCTTTGCGGTACGCCCCCATGGCTATGCATCATGGGGGCGTGTCTGCATGACACGGCCCCATTTATCCTTACTCTGGGGACATGCACGGCCCCTGGCCACAGATGGCCCAGTCTGTCTCGCCGCCGAGCGGTGTGACTCATTCGACGGTGCCTGTGGTAAGGTGGTAAGTGGTACGGCGCACCGGCTACTAATTTCATAGTGGTATGCAATACCAGCCCGTACCACCTTACTTGCACCACTGGTGTAACGGTATACGTTCAGGAAGCCGGCGGACGGAATGCCGACCGCCGGCTTGTTATCCTGACTAGGGATGATTGACAGGCGTCTAAATCTAGACGCCTGTCATTTGACTGACGTCTGGAGATGGCGCCCGGCATCCCGATCGAGCGGATGTCAGGCACTGCAGCGGACAGCTGCGGGGGTGGGGTGGGGGGAGGGTTAGGATTAGAGCTCCTGGGTGGGACTTAGGGTTAGGCACCCCCGGGAGGTTAGGGTTAGGCTAGGGGGAGGGAGGGTTAGGGTTAGGCACCCCCGGGGGGAGGTTAGGGTTAGGCACCCCCCCGGGAGGTTAGGGTTAGGCTAGGGGGGGGAGGGTTAGGGTTAGGCACCCCCCCGGGAGACTTAGGTTTAGGCGGCAGGGAAGGGGGGATTAGGGTTAGGCACTGGGGGGAAAGGTTAGGATTAGGCACCCTAAAGGAGGGTTAGGGTTAGGGGGTAGATTAGCTTAGTGTATACTTACCTAGGGACGATCGAGATTTCTTCCTCTGTCGGCCAGGCGCTGTCGGGATTTGAACCGCCGGCAAGGGGTCCAGCGGTATGTACAATTTACAACTAATACTGTCAAGCCGTACCTCCAGACACATATACTGTAACACTGCTTAATCCTATCATCAACCTGGAGCACATTCTATTGTCTTCACCTGACGCACAACTGGCCTTTGGGCTACCGTAGCAGAGCTGGACTTATCTTGCGCAAAATCTTACTTCTTGTTGGGAGCTTTCTACGCAAACGTTTTGGATGCAAAATGCTTCCAACTCCACATTAGCCCCAATATCCCCATTCATCTATTTAAGTTACACATTACAAAGTGTGAATAAGCTTCTCATCTCTTGGCAGCATCTGTAATACAGGCAATATAATATTCCTCCTTTGAGAATCAGCACTGTACGGTCCTTTGTGCCGGTAACAAAATCACAGTTACCTCTGCACAACTCCGCACCGAAATTCAGCAGGGATTGTAAGACTCCAATTTGTTTGGAGACAGCTTCAATTACCAATAGCTATTGATGATAATGACTTGTTTTACTATAACAGATCCCTGATAATATCACGTGGAGATGATTGTGATCTTATCCAGAACTACAGCGACACTCCTTCTGTTATACGCCGGCCGCGATAAGACCGTGCCTGTTAGGATCAGACATGAGTTGGAATCGATATCTGAAAATGTGTCTGTTTGTGCTTAATCGCAAACTTAGTGCAAGGGTCGAAGTGAGATCATTTGTTGGATGAGATTGCACAGCTTCTTCATCTTGTCATAAAAATGTGTGTACTTTCCAGGGCGTGCAGTTAAAATAAGGAAACACATCCTATTTTTCCCCCCACTACGTTAGGATAAAACACAAAGCAGACATTAACCGCTTGTTTGCCCCCGTAAAGCCAGTTTCATTCTGGAGGACTTAAGCTCAAAATTTTGGATGATATCACAGCTCCAGATATTTTTTTTTTTTCATTTTTCACATTTGTGCAGATTTAAATAACATCTGGAAGCACATGTATTCTCCAGGATGAAACCAATGTATTTTAGGATCTCAAGTACAAGAGGCTGTCATATGGTAGATATATTATTAGCTAAAACAATTGTTTGCTTAATATTTTTGAGACTTTATAACGCAGAATAAAGACAAAAGAACATTTTACATTTCAGGATTTCCCATTTTCACTTTAGTTTTTCTCATTTTTCTCATATTTCTCAGTCCACATATTGGGCTCCATTTACTAACGAGTTTAAAGTGTTTTCAATTCGTTGCGTGAAAACTAGTGATGCTGTTATTTATTAAAGTACGTTAGTGCTTCCGTAATGCGGCGTCTTGTTTTCTTTTTCGTTTGTAGATTTAAATCAGTAGGCTGCATTTATAAATCAACGAGCGGTATTTGTTAATTACAGTTCATTGCCTTATTTGAAACTCTCCAGCCTCATGCTTCTGTTAATCTGCGCTCACAAGTCACTGTGGTCTTGTCGGCCAGCATCCAGGTCTATACCCATAATCCCCCTCCCTAGTGCGCAGCAGACGGTGCCCCTCCTGCCTCCCTCCCTTAGCAGTCGGCGCCCCCCCATCCTACCTCCCTGCAGCAGCCGGTGGCCCTACTCCCTTCCTCTCTCCGTTAGTGATAAATTCAAGTATAAAACATACAAAACAAGAGCGCAGCGAGTTGTAACGGTAATTAACATATTAGGACAAATTCGTTAATAAATGGAGCCCATTATCTGATGCACTTCCAGATCTCTGTTATCTTGAATCTGCATTTCCTTATTCTGTATTTCATAGTATAAAACTTACCCAGATATTATTTTGTATTGTAAAAAGACTGTACGGTACCTCCTTTTGCTATTGTGTATTAATGCAAATTTAAAGTAAGGTATTATGTTTTACTATTGCAAACCTTAGAAATCCTGTCCTGGAATGTCCACGAGACTCGCAAATTTCAGGAAGCTCTCCCCGGGCTGCAGGACAGCAGATCAGCCTCATTCATTTGCTCAAATGATTCCTATACATACTGTAACCAATCACAGCTTACAGAACTTCTGGTTTATATTCAAAGACATTTAAATAAACCAGGAGACCTGGGCTTCACATAAATGAAAACACATAGCTATCGTTGTGACGGAAATATTTCCAAAGCAAATTTATACCAATATATCACTATTAGTATGTTAATTCTTCTGCTATTTTCAGCACTGACATTTTCCTGTACATGAAAATAGATCCAGAATAGTGATAAAAGATTCCAATGAGAACCTGTGTTGGAAAAGTTTGGGCCGTGATGTCACCATGTGAGATTTTGGACATAGTGAGTCTGCTGCACCTGTTCTGATATCAGATCCCATAGTCGTTATGTCTAGTAATTAGAGCCTCTTAGTTTGCTTTCTGTGATATCATGTGAAACATCACATATGCTATGATAGCATATGTGATATCAAGGCAAATTGCATCACGCTGCGGTTCGGTTTGGCTGCGGACTATTATAAAAGTCTGTTTTAAGACGGGTATCCACTACATGATTAAACAGCGATTGAACGATAATGACATCGAGGCACAAATCGGGCAGCTCAATGTCAAAAACGAACAGCGATGCGCGCTCCTGCTGGTCGTTTTTGACATCTGTCATCGCCCGAACCAAAAAGTGATTCAGAGTCAGGAATTTTTAACATGTTTTTTTTCCCGATCCACCGTCTGATCGCAAATCATCGATGAATGGAGATCGTGGACATCAATGTATGAATGTTGTCTTATTTTTTATACAACTACAACTGCTGATTAGTAAAATGATGGCCAAATTCTAAAGCCGCATATCCACTAGCAAATGGGTACACGACAGTATGATTACGACATGGTGGATCAGTTCGGCAGAATGCGAATCAAGACCGTAGATGTATGGCCCACAGCCAACTATTCGAGGAGGGGATAAACTCTGATCTTTCACCTCTCAGAGATCTATTTAAGATGCCGGAGGGTACCTACACTGAACGACTGATCGTTCAGTGTAGGCACTGCAGGGGATGGGGAATGACGGTACAATTACGATGTCGTATTTGTACTGTCTCGTACCCATTTGTAGTGGATGTGCAGATTTAGAATTTGGCCATCATTTTACTAATCAGTAACTTGTGGTTGTAGAGAAAATAAGACAACATTCTTATGCGGGCCATACATCGATGACCACGATCTCCGTTCATCGATGATTTGCAATCCGACGATGGGTCGGGAAAAAAAACATGTTAAAAATTCCTGACTCTGAATCACTTTTTGGTAACGGATTTCCAACATGTTGGATTTCCCCAATTCCCCGTCCCCTATGTCAGCAAAACAGGGAATTGGGGCAATACATCACAGATGTATTGGCTCCATTAAAAGTGATACCCACTTACCATTCTGCAGTGCGCAATGCAGCTCAGGTACTCCTACCCCAAACACAGACTTCAGAATACAGAATTGCACTGTTATAGGGCCCATATATCTGCGATGTATTGCCCCAATTCCCCGGTCTGCTGACGCCAGGTTTGAAGAATCTGGGAAATCCAACTTGTTGGAAATCCTCGATTTCCCGAACTCGGGTATTTTGTAACATGCTGGTTTTCCCCGACCCACTGACCGATCATTGATCATCAATGGCCGCCCTCTGGCGAGTCGGATTGGTGGATCGGTTCGGCAGAATGCGAATCAAGACCGTAAATGCATGGCCCTCAGCCAACTATTCGAGGAGGGGATAAACTCTGATCTCTCACCTCTCAGAGATCTATTTAAGATAGGAAGCTCACATCTGCCCAGACAAAAAGGAGTAACCAATTTGCACCTGAATGGAGTGGATCCATATAGATCGGGAAGCAGTCGGGAAGCCGACAGACCTAATCCTGACCGTCGGCTTCCCGACTGTCTAATCCCGGCAAGTGTCTGATGGCAGGCGTCGAAATCCTGATGCCTGTTATTAGACATACGCTGGGAGCCCGACACCTGGCTTACCGATCGAAGGTAAGCCGGACGTGGACAGCCACGGGGGAAAGGGTTAGGTTAGGGGCTCCCAGGGGGGAATTAGGGTTAGGCACCCCTCTGGGAGGTTAGGGTTAGGCTAGGGGAAGGGGAGGTTAGGGTTAGGCACCCCCGGGGGGGAGGTTAGGGTTAGGCACCCCCCCGGGAGACTTAGGGTTAGGCTGCGGGGAAGGGGGTTAGGTTTAGGCACTTGGAGGGGAGTTAGGGTTAGGCACCACTAAAGGAGGCCGGCGGTAAATCATACTGATTCCTATAGATCCTGTCCGTAAAGCAATATGACAAATAATAAACACAGTAATCCTGTCCGTAAAGCAATATGACAAATAATAAACACAGTAATCCCCTGGTCCCTAGCACAAGGGTTTATTAAGTTTCAGAAACCACCTACAGCTTCATCAGTATGACATAGCTGCTGCTTGCTGAACAAACCATTATCACACATACGTTTTATTCAGAAATGAGCCATAGTTTTACATATACCTTTGTGAATATTATTATCAACCCTTGCACGGCACTGTGTACACCTACCAGCTCCTTCAGCAGTCTTAGCGGAAGGCTTAGACAAACACTAGATTGGGCTGAGACATCCATGTCTCACCAGACGTGGTAGAACTACAAGTCTCAGAACCAATGCTAGCCTCTAACTTGCAGATCATTCTGTGACTTGTAGTTCCACAGAGACTGAATAGCCATAGTTTGCTCATTTCTGCTGCTTAGTATTCTAAGTTTTTTTTCTAGTGTCTGTGCAACTTGCACTCGTCTTATTTAAATGCAGCCTTGTTTGTAAGGAAGCAGTAGAGCAGATGCCAGCCAGGAGCAGTGCTGCACAAACCTTCACACAACCATAGCTCAGGGTATTAAGACCTTGGACTTGAAAGGGGAAAGCTGCTGAATGCCAAGAGTAGTACAGTAGTTTGGGTCCCATCCAACAAAATATAAATAGAGGATGGATTAGTGGGATAAAGCAGAGTTATTACAAGAATTTATCAGTGTTCAGTAGATAAGTTAAAGAGAGGATATCATGCTTAGTATTCCTAAAATGGTCTCCGTTTAGACAAGCAAACACATGATCAATCATTACAGCATTCTGACTGTATATACAATAGTATAGTGTGCCTTCTGAGGAGATTTGTACATTGCTCAGAAAATATAAACACTGGAAGCAGATCATGTTTTCACAGCCTTTGACAGCACGAAGGCAATCTGACATTCTCCAACATCTTCACAAAATGCCCATCCAGATGTGGTGTGTTATTACAACACAGCGAGGTGTCACAGAGGCATCGTTCATCTCTCGGCCCCGGGGCCCCCCAAATACTGGAGAAAGCTTTGTTAACGCTCAGGTAAAAAGGGAGAGCTATATATTATTAATTCATATAATTAATTAATTGATAATAAGACAATTTGCACATTATTGTTATTATGTTTTCTGCTTCAATAAGTATTTACTAAAGTTGCCATGTCTACATGTGAGCTGAAGATTTCAGCTGACATATATGAGATTGAAAAGATGGCGATCTGAGCTCTTTCACTACAAAAGAATTTAACCAATTAATGCTACTTTGGTTACAATGTTGCAACTGCCTTCAAAGTGGTAAATCCTTAGTGCTTGTAAGGAGCTATATTCATGTAAATCTTATTGTCATCCATAAGCCAGCAAATAAATGTAAATGTATATGTATATATAACTGAGTGAATAATGTTAGTTTTACTTACTAATATATGGTAATTGTCATAGTGTATCAAGCCACCGTGTACCATCAAATAATATTTACTTAGTTACTATAAGAATTTTTGGCAAAGAAAGTTATTTTCAAATATAATAATAATAATAATAATAATAATAATAATAATAATAATAATAAAAGACTAAGGGCCTGATTCAGAGACGGACGCAATACAGAGTTTTAGGCAGATTGAGCGATTGTTAGCCATTGGGCATGCGTATCAGCCGCACACGCAGCAATTGTTTTGCGGTTATGCCTGCACAGAGGATCCATTCACAAAGTGAGTGACAGAAAATCACTGTATGGGAGAGGTAACGTGTTGTGGTTAAAAAAATGCAGGTGTGCCTGACCATTTAAATGCCATTAAATGGGCGTGCATAAATTAGCCATTGGAATCTCCTAGACAGCATGAGAGCTCTCAGACCTGCCACAAGGGCTACATGGCTGGGCGATGTTCCTGATTTGTCCTATGTCGCTGGTAAGCGACATAGGACACAGATGAGAAGGCAGCAGTGGGCGTCCCTATCCTCGGGTAATCTTTGGAACTATTAGCTTATTTTCGCAACTGCGATCTGTGTGGATTCGCAGCTGCAATCACATTAGCGCCCATCTCTGAATCAGGCCCTAAGTTTCATCGCTGGAGTTAAAAACACGACAAGTTTTATATGGAAAATTATCACTATCTTGTATTATGTGACCATTACCTTTCTCAGTCGAATATTAGAATAATATGTTTTGGATAATGTTTAGTTCTAAATTGATTTCATATGTGTGTGTGTGTGTCTCAAACAAACCAATGATACTAAATAAATATATTGAAGGCTAAATAATAATAATAATTCATCAAACTAAAAGATTAGTAGGTTTGTATGCCTTCCATTGGTAATTTATATTATCAACAGTTTGTATAATAAAATAACTTTGATGCCAGTGTGAGTAAGTCTATTACTAAGAACTCAACATCATTTATGACATAAAAATTAACATTTGTCAGCGTCAAATGATTGCAATATATTTTATATATATATATATATAATAATTTATTTCTTAAACTAATTTGGTGTTTATTTTATTAGAATTGTAATATATTTAATATTTTATATATATAAATATATATATATATATATATATATGTATATATTAAACTTACATTTATTTGGTGTTTATTTATTTTATTAGAGAATAAACTTTTACATCTTTGCAGCTCAGAACAACTGATATCCCCTCCTACATTTAGGCAAATACTCCACAAGAAAAAAAAAAAAACATTATTTAATTTTTTTTTCACTGAAAAAAGTAAATAACTAATGCCTTAAAAAATCCAAAAAGAAATACATTAAAATGTTAATGCCACCATGAAAACACTGATACATCTGCCCTAAACTCGCCAGTTACTTATTAACACTTTGTTTCATGTGGCATATTGAAAATAAAATATCTGTGTTGTCATGTCGGCATCATTTAGAATTGCAGAGATATGGTAATACATGCAGCCGCTTTGCATCATTCCATTTAACTACTATAAAATATCAATTTTAATAGGCAAATTCCTGGGCAAACACCCTCGCGTGCACACACACATATACATAAACTAATATTGGTCGGATTATATAAGTTTAAAGAGAAGGAAAATGCCTTTTAGGATCCATATCTTGCAGAGCAGATATGTGCCATTATCACTGAAATGACTTCCTTTCAGTCTTGAAACAGTTAAAAGAGTTCGACGGCCACAAAAGAGATTTCTTCAGAATTATCTACTGCCTCACATTTGCTCTTAGGCAAGCAGTTTAAAAAAACCCAGTGATTGAGCCAGTGATCCAATTTGAAATGCAGAAATGATTAGAGCTGCTTGCCTCATTTCATATCGAAATTCTCTGATTTATGACAGGGCTGCAGCCAAGATCTATCTCCAAAGGGAATTAGTGTGCAAGTTTGCATATTTTTGCTATTGAGGTTTGTGATAGCAGCTGCTAGCTAGAAATGCAGAATTGGGTGGTGGTAGCACAATGTTTTCTTTTTTTCTTTTTTGTTTTTTAGCTGGTGAAATAAAGGCTGGATAAAAGCCTTATGTACAGGAAATAGACACCTCTTGACCAACACACTGTACCACGTATGACAAAGTATGAAATAAACTACAGTAATTGTGGTGTTTGATAAAAGAAATGATCAACCATAAAAAAAAAAAAAAACTCAACCAGTTGAATACTAATGAGCCATAGAACTTCAATCATCGCCCCTGACCTGGCATCGTATAGATCATATAATGAGACCGAAATAGAATTCCAGAAAAAAAAAAAAAAAAGATGACTACCTTATCTGGAATTTACTTGAAGTGTTAACAGGAAATTAGGCAGCAGCTAAAAATGAGAGAAGGTGGGATTTCTACTTTGCATTACAGAAATAATTTTAGTATTTTATCTGGTTTATTTGGATGCTGTTGTTTCAGTTTTGGATTTAATCCGATCATTGTTGTTCATACATAATTTGGGAGTTATATACAGTGTACATATATATATATACTCTCAGAGGCTCCGGGCGAAGCTGGAGTATTTTATTGTGGCATTTACAAGGGTTCAAGGTCAGATTTTAGCTTCAGGAATTTTCCTTTAGCCACACTAATATAACCTTGTGGTGTGTTAACATCATGTTAAGTGAGTAGCTTTCATTTTTATGGACTTCTGTTGAAAAGAGGAATGTTAATTATATGCAAATGAAAAGCTCTGGTGAGTAAATCTAAATTAATGTATTTATATATGGTGTCCACAGCACTTTGGGGTGACAGTTCATTGACTTTCGGGGGTTATACAGTATACTGTTCCATTTTGTTAAAATTCATAAGTGTGACTTCATCTACTCGCTTCAACCTTCCTGGAATTTACTAACGAATTGAACTGGTCCTTGAACTTTTACAGCACAGTTGCGGCACCTGTGACCTCCCTCTATTAGTGATAACCTACTTATTTGTTAGTAACCAATCTGTTCTATGCAACTATTATTTTACTGCAGCTTCCATTATCCTAGAGTGCAGAGGTGGAACAGCTAGTTCAATGGCATTTGAAGAAAAGTAGATTCTAGGTTCAGTACCTGAGTATGTTTCTCTGTTGTCTAACCACCACCAAAAAAATAGTTTAATTCTAGGACTAAACTTTTAGAACTTCTACTTAATTAATTTATAGCATTTGCTCACTTAAAAGGGTTGATCATTCCTGCAGGCCAAGCATATCACTTAACACTGTCTTCTGGGAGGAGCTGAAGAAGTGGGCATCTGACCAGGCCAAAGATGGCGGCAGATGGCTTAATGTGTAGTGATCATGTGACTCTCACATCCAATCCTGCCCTTCTTCTAAGATCAGGAACACCGTTGCTGTGGTGTCTTCCGTCTGGTAGGGCACAATGATGAGATTGGCTAGAGGGTAGTCAAAGCAAGTTCATAAAAGTAACCCTTTAACTGAAGATCCAGGTTAAATAAAGATAATTATAATTTACAGAAGTGGTGTAATATCTCCATTTTAAATACATATCAGTGTCCATCACACCTGGAGTCACGCACTTATGGAATCATAGATCCAGCTACTCAAAAGGCCTGATTCAGAGACTTACACTTATCGGTCGCAACTGGATCTTTGTACACAGCGACTGTGCGAGAAAATGCTCACAGCCGCCTGGATTTGTATTGCGACGCCCACAGGCGGCATCGCAAATCAAAGCGGCTGCGTACAAAGATCCGTCAATAATCGACCTTCTGAGTAGCTCTATGGTCATGCAAATTAGGCGCATGTACTGAGACACCAGAGCCATTTTTATTGCGTAAGGGATCACAGACTCGGGTTGCGACATGCCCCCCGAAAACGATCATGACACACCTGCGTTTTTGCCACCGCTCCCCCGTTACCTCCCACAAACAGTCCCTGACTGTCAATCACACTGCGGGTAGTATGTCACTGCGACAATGGTAATGTACCTTTACGCATGCGCTGTGCGACTTAGAAGTGCCCACAGTATATTGATAATTGGTCAACTGCATAAATATCAGATTTGCGTACATCTCTAAATCAGGCCCGATGTCAGTGATGGCTGCTTACAATACAGATACGTACAAGTACATTAGTTTCTGAAATAAATGACCCTTTTTATTGGTGACATTATTTGAGTATGAGCAATGCGTTCATCAGGGCAGAAGTGCAAGTGGTGAGGTTCACACTAAGGTCGAGATACGTTTAACCAGAGGATTCCCTGTAGACCACAATAGGTGATAAATGCTTAAGACAAATGTATTAATATTATCCTGTAAGTGTATTACACAGCACTGTACATGGAGGGAATTATAATACACTCAAATTGCATAACATTACATGAAACAGAAGATAGAATGGCCTTTCCCAAAAGAGTTTACAATCGGAGAGGTGGGTGGATGGTTGATATCTAAGATAGTGGAATTACAATTGTAGCAGCTGGCCTAGGAAGTGCGTGCGGCTACTGCAAGGTAGAAACGTATCAGCCACCAATATTACAGCAGCCATTGGTATCTAATGCAACATATATATGTTGCTTTACAATCCAACTCTACCGTGTGTTAATTGGTCCATCTCACACGACACTATTAGGTTATTGATCCTTTGTCATAATATTGTATTTATGTAACTTTCACAAATTATGTATCTTATTCACATCACTAATGCGACTAAAGTACAATGTAGGGGGTGCAGGGAATACCGGTGCTGGCATTTTATGTATATTTGAGTACGAATGAGGCGCTTATCTGAGTAAAAGGCAAAAGACGGAGGTCCGATACAAGTGAACAGCGCCGTGCCTCACACGACATATCATTATGCTTGATCTGCATAATAATAATAATGCAATACAGAATATATGAGTATTGTATTTTAGCTAATAATATTCTATAGTTAAAGGTTCATACACTTATATTCTGCAATGCTCTTGATTCGCAATGCTCTGCTTTTTGAATTATTGCACAGGAGTGATGAACTGCAGACGTCCCCCATATAATACTTGGTATATGCAAATGGGATGTAGTTATGAGACCGGCGCCCGACAAGGGACTTAAGAAGGCGTCAAAATACCGACGCCTATCTTAATCCCAACGCCAGAATCCCGGAGGACGACAGGTAAGCAGGGGCAGCTGTAGTGTTTTTTTTGGGGGGGTTAAGGTTAGGCACCCCAAGGGGGGCGGGACAGGGTCAGGCACCACTGAGGGGGGGGGGGGGCGGTTAGGGTAAGGCACTAAGGGGGGAGGGATTGGTTTAGGCACGAAGGGGGGGAAACTTAGGTTTAGGCACCAAGGGGAGGGTTAGGGTGCAGGGTGGAGAGGGTTAGGCTACAAGAAGGGAGAGTTAGGGCGAGAAGGGGGGAGGGTAAGTATACATTCCCGACGCCTGTCGGGATACCAACCGTCAGGATGCCGCTGTCTGTATTTTGACAGGAGACATCCCGACAGCCGACATTACATACCGATTCCTATGCAAATATCTGTCAGCATTGTTTACAATAAACAGACCCACAATCTGGCCCTAAAAGACCTTCCCAACAGAATTGTGTTTCTAATAGTCACCATAAGGAGCACCATTTAATGTGGCATCCCATTGTATTCTGTCAGAGCTGACAAATGTATAATCTCTGAGCGGCCGATGCGTCTGAGAACATTTAATAAGGGAATAGAAGACGAAAAAACGCACAAGAGTAGTACAAATTGTGTGTAATCTTTATAACAGCTGCCAGACATTAAAGTTAACATACTGTAGACCGACTATAATTTTAATTAATGGGAGGCGCTCCCTAGAATAATTATTGTTAGAACTTGGGAAAAGTGTTCTATTATGGGGTACTCACTTTAAGAAATGATTTCCTCTTACATTCAGTGCCCCATAGGAGAGTAATTTTCCTTCCCCCCCCCCCAAGTTCTAACACATTTGAGACTGCATTTACTGTAAGTGAAGACTATAACACTGAAAACAATATAGTGTGCCGACTCATATAACCTTAATAAACCTCTAGAACCAGGGGCGCAGAGAGGGAGGGCGGAAACTAATTACCCGGCCCCAGGTTTGTTGCTAGCAGTGGTGACCCTCCCCGTGGTGACACCTGGTGCAGGGACGGGCTGTAGTCTGCACGGCGAAGCCGTGCATCAGGAAAGGGGGTTTGACCTAACGGATGGGGATGGCCTCACGGCCTGAACCCTTGTTGTAATCCCTCTGGGGGTCCCGGAAGTGCGCACTGCCCCTGGGAACCACTTTGGATGCAGTGCCATCTCCCTCATTGTGTCAGGAGCTGAGTGCTGCACGTAATGCTACAGTGCAGCACCCAGCTCCTGTCACTGAGGGGGAGTTGGCACTTTTGTGTCACCCCTCGGCGGGTGACACCCGGGTCCGGCCAGCACCCCACTTGTGACGTCACTGGTTGCTAGGACCCGGGTCAGCTGCTGAGGGAGACAAATGTCCCCTTTTGCAGCGCGTGGCATTGAGCATAGTGTGGTCAGCTCTCAGCTGCTGAGAGGAACATTAAAAATGAAATCTGTGGGTCCAGGGTGAGCAGGGCCGGCTATACCATTAGGCAGCTTTAGGCAGTTGCCTAGGCCACGGGATCTGGGGGGCACCAAAGAGTTTGCCTATCACAAAATTAAGGTACAGCATTCTTGCACTAAATGCAGGTTGAAGGCTGTGGAACTTCAAAGACGCTGCCTCCACGCTTTCACCTGAGGGGCTGGAATGTGGCTATTGGTGGAGGTGGGGACAGGGGGAAGGGAGTTGGTTCAGTAGGCTGAAGTTTTGCCTAGGGTGCCAAGAAACTTTGCCCCGGCCCTGGGGGCGAGATGGGGGAGAGCCGATGTGCCATTACCGGTGTTTCCATGCAAATGCAACGGCAATTCGCCTCGCTTACTGCTAAATGCATCAACCCAAAACAGTGGCTGTCTGTCTGTCACATTACTCTGTAATGAACAGGATAGGGAGGAAGTAGGAGCTCATTCTTTCTTCTTTTCATCTTAAAATCACAAGTAAGTTGGAAACAATTTTAAAATAAAAATAGGTTTATTTGCTGCATGTTCAGTACCCACTTTGGAGGGCAATTCAAATAGGCATGATGTGCTGCTCATCGCATTGCTGAACGGCAGATCTCGAGACCCCTACATCGCTGATTTCTGTATGCTGCCGTAGAGATGTGCACAGAAATCAATGATGTAGAGGGTACCGTATATGACAATTATGCAAATACACCTGGGCGTTATTTAAAAACAATGCAGATTCTAAAAGTTACCTGTCCGGATGATCGGGATTCCAGCGGTTCGAGATGCCGATGTCAGTGTCCTGTTCTCCTTCGGTATATCGACACCCGGCATCCCGTCCGCCGGCAATATGACTGCATCCCGGGCCTGCGTGTACAAGCCCAAACACTGACCAGCAGATGCTTTGTCTCTAGGTGGGAATCCTCCGCGACCAGTATTAGAAGTGCATCTTACAATATGTAGATTACTTTACAGCTTATCATTCTTGCACAGTCTGCTTCTATTAGCATTCTTTTATATATAAAGTTTTCGTTGCATTATTGCTTATTTGGCTTATTGTACAAAAGCTGAAAACACTCAATAATAATATTATAAAGAGTTTGCTTAGCAATTTCTCCACAATGCTTACATTTGCAGTGCTAATATTTAGCAGATACGCTTTCTGATATGTCATAGTTCTAAAAAAGGAGTTTTACACTTATCAGTGAATTGACTTTTTGTCTTATACATTCCCTCCTGCGACTGTTGCTCAAGGTATAGATTTATTTCTTGATTAATTTTTTTAGCTAACCTAAATACTTTTTTTTGTATAACTCCCAAAATTTATGGTAGACAGAGTGTATGCACCGCCGCCAAATTCAGAGGCCCACGCCAAATGTGGGCCTGATTCAGAGCCGCTCGTAAGCGGCCGCTCGTTCGCTCTGAGCGATGTTCGCACAACTGCGCATGCGTATGGGTCGTAATGCGCATGCGCAAAACAGTCATTGCGATCGGAAATCGTGCACTCGCAAAACAGCGAGGGGCTGCTAATGTGATTGACAGAATGTACCGTTTGTGGGTGGTAACAGGGGAAGGTGCTTGAAAACGGGGGATTGGAGATCCGAACGCAGGCGTGCCTAACGGTAAAAAGGGCGTTTAGTGGGAGTGCATAATTAGTAAAGGAGTGTCATTGACCACGTCACTTGGTTGTCTTTTAGCCTGAACTGCTCGCAGTGATAGCGGTTAGAAAAACCTACCACAAGCACTGCGAGCAGTTCAGATGCCTTTCGAGGTACCCGATTAATCAAATAAATACCGGAGATGACGTGTGATGCGAACGGCAAAGGGGCGTCTTTACAAAATAGCGAGCACATTTTTCGTTCGCTCGCTCAGACATAGAGGCGTCAACAAACCGCAAAGAGCGAGCGCTCAATTTAAATAGCTGGCCCCTTTTTTGGAACAACCGTCCGCAAATAGCGTCCGGCTCTGAATCAGGCCCTGTGATCCTATAGGGGTGTGATTATGCTCACATCACAAGGGAAATTTCATCATGCCCCTTTCCCTCACCGAAAATCATAACTTAGGGCCTGATTCAGAGCCGGACGCTATTTGCGCTCGCTCGTTCAGAATTGAGCACTCGCTCTTTGCGGTCTGTTGACGCCTCTATTTCTGAGCGAGCGAACAAAACATGCGCTCACTATTTTGTAAAGACGCCCCCTGGCCGCTCGCATCCTACGTCATCTCCGCTATTTATTTGATTAATCGAGTACATCGAAAGGCGTCTGAACTGTTCGCAGTGCTTGTGGTAGGATTTTCCTACTGCAATCATGCGAACAGTTCAAGCTAAGAAACAACCAAGTGACGTGGCCAATGACGCTGCTTTGTTAATTATGCACACCCTTAAAACGCTCGTTTTGACCGTTTGGCACGCCTGCGTTCGGATCTCCACTCCCCGTTTTCAAGCACCTTCCCCTGTTACCAGCCACAAATGTCTCATCCTGTCACTCAAATTACCAGCCCCTCGCTATTTTGCGAGCGCTCGATTTCCGACCGCACTAACTGGTTGGCGCATGCGCATTACGACCCATACGCATGCGCAGATGTGCAAACATCACTCGGAGCGAACGAGCGGCCGCTTACGAGCAGCTTTGAATCAGGCCCTTAATGCAATGTTCTCTTGCCGATGACATTGAACAAGCAGTACTCAATGGGATATTACTCTCTCATATCCAAATTAGGGGTGTGCACCGGCCACTTTTCGTGTTTTGTGTTTTGGTTTTGGATCTGGATCTTTCTTCGTGTTTTGGATCTGGATTGGTTTTGCCAAAACCACCCTTCCGTGTTTTGGGTTCTGGGTTTTGTGTTTTGGATCTGTATTTTTTTTAAAAAAAGCATAAAAACAGCTAAAATCACAGAATTTGTTGGTTTCTCTGCTCCTATGCTATTATTAACCTCAATAACCTTAATTTCCACTCATTTCCAGTCTATTCTGAACACCTCACACCTCACAATAGTGTTTTCATGTCCAAAAGGTTGCACCGAGGTAGCTGGATGACTATGCTAAGCGACACGAGTGGGCGGCACAAACACGTGACCCATCTAGGAGTGACACTGCAGTGGCAGACAGGATGGCAGTTAGAAAAACTAGGCCCCAAACTGTACATAATGCAAAGAAAAAAAAGAAGTGCAAGATGGAATTGTCCTTGGGCCCTCCCACCCACCCTTATGTTGTATAAACAGGACATGCACACTTTAACAAATCAATCATTTCAGCGCCAGGGTCTGCCACACAACTGTGGCTGAAATGATTGGTTCGTTTGGGCCCCCACAAAACAAGCTGGCAATTAATGTGTCCCTGCACAAACTGGCTCTACGGAGGCAAGATGTCATCCTCATCCTCCTCATCCACCGATTCCTCACCCTCTTCAGTGTGTACATCCTCATCCTCACAAAGTATTAACTCGTCCCCACTTGAATTCACCACCACAGGTCCCTCTGTACCTTCTGGAGGCTGGTCTCCCTGGAAGAGCTGATAATTTATTTTGATGAACATCATCTTCTCCACATTCTGTGGAAGCAACCTCCTACGCCTTTCGCTGACAAGGTTCCCGGCTGCACTAAACACTCTTTCGGAGTACACACTGGAGGGGGGGCAACTCAGGTAAAATAGAGCCAGCTTGTACAGGGGCCTCCAAATTGCCTCTTTTTCCTGCCAGTACAGGTATGGACTGTCTGACATGCCTACTTGGATGCTGTCACCGATGTAATCCTCCACCATTCTGTCAATGGTGACAGTATCATATGCAGTGACAGTAGACATGTCAGAAATTGTTGCCAGGTCCTTCAGTCCGGACCAGATGTCCAAACTTGGTCCTGCCTGCCCTGCATCACCGCCAGCGGGTTGCTTAGGATATCTAAGTTTTTTCCTGGCAGCCCCAGTTGCGGGAGAAAATGAAGAAGGAGCCGTTGACGTGTCACGTTCCGCTTCAGCTGACAGTGTGTTCACCAGCAGGTCTTTGCACCTCTGCAGGCTTGTGTCGGCCGGAAAGAGAGACACCACATAGGCTTTAAACCTAGGATCAAGCACGGTGGCCAAAATGTAGTGGTCTGATTTCAACAGATTGACCACCCTGGAATCCTGGCAAAGCGAATGAAGGGCTTCATCCACAAGTCCCACATGCCGAGCGGAAACGCTCCGTCTTAGCTCCTCCTTCACTTTCTCCAGCTGCTTCTGCAGAAGCCTGATGAGGGGAATGACCTGACTCAAGCTGGCTGTGTCTGAACTGACTTCACGTGTGGCAAGTTCGAAGGGCTGGAGAACCTTGCACAACACGGAAATCATTCTCCACTGCGCTTGAGTCAGGTGCATACCCCCTCCTTTGCCTATGTCATAGGTGGATGTATAGGCTTGTATGGCCTTTTGCTGCTCCTCCATCCTCTGAAGCATATAGAGGGTTGAGTTCCACCGCGTCACAACCTCTTGCTTCAGGTGATGGCGGGGCAGGTTCAAGAGTGTTTGCTGGCGCTCCAGTCTTCGGCACACAGTCGCTGAATGGCGAAAGTGGCCAGAAATTTTTCGGGCCACCCAAAGCATCTCCTGCACGCCCCTGTCGCTTTTCAGAAAATTCTGCACCACCAAGTTTATTGTGTGAGCAAAACATGGGACGTGCTGGAATTTGCCCAGATGTAATGCCCGCACAATATTGGTGGCGTTGTCAGATATCACAAATCCCCAGGAGAGTCTAAGTGGGGTAAGCCACTGGGCGATGATTTCCCTCAGTTTCTCTAAGAGGTTGTCGGCGGTGTGCCTCTTACTGAAACCGGTGATACACAGCGTAGCCTGCCTTGTAACGAGCTGGCGTTTCTGAGATGCTGCTACTGGTGACGCTGCTGCTGTTGCTGCGTAAGGTGATACATCTACCCAGTGGGCTGTCACAGTCATATAGTCCTTAGTCTGCCCTGTTCCACTTGTCCACATGTCCGTGGTTAAGTGGACATTGTGTACAACGGCATTTTTCAGGACACTGAGGACACTTTTTCTGACGTTTCTGTACAGTCTCGGTATCGCCTGCCTAGTGAAGTGGAATCTAGACGGGATTTGGAACCGGGGACACACTACCTCCATCAATTGTCTAAATCTCACTGCACTAATGGCGGATACCGGATGCACGTCTAACACCAACATAGCAGTCAAGGCCTCAGTTATACGTTTTGCTTCAGGATGACTGCTGTCGTACTTCATCCTCCTCGCTAAGGACTGTTGGAGGGTCAATTGTTTAGTAAAAGTAGTGGTGTTCCTACTTCCTCTCTGGGATGATGAACGACTCCCAGCAGCAGCAACAGCAGCAGCGGCAGCAGTAGGCGTAGCAATGCAGGATCCTCCAGAGGAATCCCGGATAGGAGAGTCAGTCATGCCAGTGACATGGCCTGCAGGACTACTTCCGATCCTGACTAAGGAGGAAATTGACGAGGAGGGAGTTGACGGTGTGGTTTGCAGGCGCTTGGATACAACAGGACAACGGGATTTAGGTGTCCCTGGACTGCTTACGGTCTTAGCCAAAGTTTCTGAACTTGACAGTAACTTTTTATGAACGCGCTGCAGGTGCCGTATAAGGGAGGATGTTCCTAGGTGGTTGACGTCCCTACCCCTACTTATTTCACCTTTACATATGGTACATATGGCAAGACAGTTGTTGTCCGGATTTGGATAGAAATATTGCCAGACCAAAGAGGTGGAATGTTTGGTCTTCTGCCCAGGCATGACCATGATGGGCTTTTTCATCCCACGGACAACAACTGTCTCCCCCGGAGCCTGATTTAAACAAACCACATCACCATCAGAATCCTCCTCGCCAACTTCCTCCTCAGCGCCAGCTACACCAGTATCCTCATCCTGTTGTACTTCAACAGTGACATCTTCAATTTGCATATCAGCAAGTGGACTGTGGGTGCTCCTTTCAGCACTTGCAGGGGGCGTGCAAATGGTGGAAAGAGCCACCTCTTCCCGTCCAGTGCTGGGAAGGTCAGGCATCGCAACCACCACCACACTTGGACTCTCCTTGGGGATTTGTGATATCTTCTTAGAAAGCACAGTTCTTCGCTGTGCTTTTGCCAGCTTAACTCTTTTGATTTTTTTAGTGGGAGGAGGGCTTCCATCGTCATGTGAAGCTGAACCACTAGTCATGAACATACTAGGGATCGACCTTAGCCGTTCCTTGCCACTCCGTGTCGTAAATGGCATATTGGCAAGTTTACGTTTCTCTTCAGCTGATTTAAATGTCTTTTTCAAGGTCATTTTCCTGAACTTTGCCATTTGGGATTGTATGTGCCCTCTACTATGACATTGGGCATCAGCCTTGCCAGACGACGTTGATGGCATGTTATCGTCTATGTCATGACTAGTGGCAGCAGCTTCAGCACTAGGAGGAAGTGGTTCTTGATCTTTCTCTATTTTATTTTTATCGGAGAAAGTTTGGTCCTCCATTTATGTTATATCGATTTGATATATACGTGCGGCTAAACACAGAAAATAATTTTTTTTTTGGTTTGGACTGGAGTGTACTTTCAGGGGTTACAGCACCCTTTAACGGTGAAGCCAGCCGGCCCTTTACTTATGACACAGGCGCACGCTTGGCACTACTTTGTTGATGCACGTGCGGCTACTGCGCACACAATTCACAAACACAGAAAATAATTTTTTTTTTGGTTTGGACTGGAGTGTACTTTGGGGGTTACAGCACCCTTTAACGGTCAAGCCAGCCGGCCCTTTACTTATGACACAGGCGCACTCTTGGCACTACTTTGTTGATGCACGTGCGGCTACTGCGCACACAATTCACAAACACAGAAAATAATTTTTTTTGTGGTTTGGACTGGAGTGTACTTTCGGGGGTTACAGCACCCTTTAACGGTCAAGCCAGCCGGCCCTTTACTTATGACACAGGCGCACTCTTGGCACTACTTTGTTGATGCACGTGCGGCTACTGCGCACACAATTCACAAACACAGAAAATTTTTTTTTTTTTGGTTTGGACTGGAGTGTACTTTCGGGGGTTACAGCAACCTTTAACGGTCAAGCCAGCCGGCCCTTTACTTATGACACAGGCGCACGCTTGGCACTACTTTGTTGATGCACGTGCGGCTACTGCGCACACAATTCACAAACACAGAAAATAATTTTTTTTTTGGTTTGGACTGGAGTGTACTTTCGGGGGTTACAGCACCCTTAACGGTCAAGCCAGCCGGCCCTTTACTTATGACACAGGCGCACGCTTGGCACTACTTTGTTGATGCACGTGCGGCTATTGCGCACACAATTCACAAACACAGAAAATAATTTTTTTTTTGGTTTGGACTGGAGTGTACTTTCGGGGGTTACAGCACCCTTAACGGTCAAGCCAGCTGGCCCTTTACTTATGATACAGGCGCACGCTTGGCACTACTTTGTTGATGCACGTGCGGCTACTGCGCACACAATTCACAAACACAGAAAATTATTTATTTTTTGGTTTGGACTGGAGTGTACTTTCAGGGGTTACAGCACCCTTTAACGGTCAAGCCAGCCGGCCCTTTACTTATGACACAGGCGCACGCTTGGCACTACTTTGTTGATGCACGTGCGGCTACTGCGCACACAATTCACAAACACAGAAAATAATTTTTTTTTTGGTTTGGACTGGAGTGTACTTTGGGGGTTACAGCACCCTTTAACGGTCAAGCCAGCCGGCCCTTTACTTATGACACAGGCGCACTCTTGGCACTACTTTGTTGATGCACGTGCGGCTACTGCGCACACAATTCACAAACACAGAAAATTATTTTTTTTTTGGTTTGGACTGGAGTGTACTTTCGGGGGTTACAGCAACCTTTAACGGTCAAGCCAGCCGGCCCTTTACTTATGACACAGGCGCACGCTTGGCACTACTTTGTTGATGCACGTGCGGCTACTGCGCACACAATTCACAAACACAGAAAATAATTTTTTTTTTGGTTTGGACTGGAGTGTACTTTCGGGGGTTACAGCACCCTTAACGGTCAAGCCAGCTGGCCCTTTACTTATGATACAGGCGCACGCTTGGCACTACTTTGTTGATGCACGTGCGGCTACTGCGCACACAATTCACAAACACAGAAAATAATTTTTTTTTTGGTTTGGACTGGAGTGTACTTTCAGGGGTTACAGCACCCTTTAACGGTGAAGCCAGCCGGCCCTTTACTTATGACACAGGCGCACGCTTGGCACTACTTTGTTGATGCACGTGCGGCTACTGCGCACACAATTCACAAACACAGAAAATAATTTTTTTTTTGGTTTGGACTGGAGTGTACTTTGGGGGTTACAGCACCCTTTAACGGTCAAGCCAGCCGGCCCTTTACTTATGACACAGGCGCACTCTTGGCACTACTTTGTTGATGCACGTGCGGCTACTGCGCACACAATTCACAAACACAGAAAATAATTTTTTTTTTGGTTTGGACTGGAGTGTACTTTCGGGGGTTACAGCACCCTTTAACGGTCAAGCCAGCCGGCCCTTTACTTATGACACAGGCGCACTCTTGGCACTACTTTGTTGATGCACGTGCGGCTACTGCGCACACAATTCACAAACACAGAAAATAATTTTTTTTTTGGTTTGGACTGGAGTGTACTTTCGGGGGTTACAGCACCCTTTAACTGTCAAGCCAGCCGGCCCTTTACTTATGACACAGGCGCACGCTTGGCACTACTTTGTTGATGCACGTGCGGCTACTGCGCACACAATTCACAAACACAGAAAATAATTTTTTTTTTGGTTTGGACTGGAGTGTACTTTCGGGGGTTACAGCACCCTTAACGGTCAAGCCAGCCGGCCCTTTACTTATGACACAGGCGCACGCTTGGCACTACTTTGTTGATGCACGTGCGGCTACTGCGCACACAATTCACAAACACAGAAAATAATTTTTTTTTTGGTTTGGACTGGAGTGTACTTTCGGGGGTTACAGCACCCTTAACGGTCAAGCCAGCTGGCCCTTTACTTATGATACAGGCGCACGCTTGGCACTACTTTGTTGATGCACGTGCGGCTACTGCGCACACAATTCACAAACACAGAAAATAATTTTTTTTTTGGTTTGGACTAGAGTGTACTTTCAGGGGTTACAGCACCCTTTAACGGTGAAGCCAGCCGGCCCTTTACTTATGACACAGGCGCACGCTTGGCACTACTTTGTTGATGCACGTGCGGCTACTGCGCACACAATTAGCAAACACAGAAAATAATTTTTTTTTTGGTTTGGACTGGAGTGTAATTTGGGGGTTACAGCACCCTTTAACGGTCAAGCCAGCCGGCCCTTTACTTATGACACAGGCGCACTCTTGGCACTACTTTGTTGATGCACGTGCGGCTACTGCGCACACAATTCACAAACACAGAAAATAATTTTTTTTTTGGTTTGGACTGGAGTGTACTTTCGGGGGTTACAGCACCCTTTAACGGTGAAGCCAGCCGGCCCTTTACTTATGACACAGGCGCACTCTTGGCACTACTTTGTTGATGCACGTGCGGCTACTGCGCACACAATTCACAAACACAGAAAATTATTTTTTTTTTGGTTTGGACTGGAGTGTACTTTCGGGGGTTACAGCACCCTTAACGGTCAAGCCAGCCGGCCCTTTACTTATGACACAGGCGCACGCTTGGCACTACTTTGTTGATGCACGTGCGGCTACTGCGCACACAATTCACAAACACAGAAAATATTTTTTTTTTTGGTTTGTACTGGAGTGTACTTTCGGTGGTTACAGCACCCTTAACGGTCAAGCCAGCTGGCCCTTTACTTATGATACAGGCGCACGCTTGGCACTACTTTGTTGATGCACGTGCGGCTACTGCGCACACAATTCACAAACACAGAAAATAATTTTTTTTTTGGCTTGGACTGGAGTGTACTTTCGGGGGTTACAGCACCCTTAACGGTCAAGCCAGCCGGCCCTTTACTTATGACACAGGCGCACGCTTGGCACTACTTTGTTGATGCACGTGCGGCTACTGCGCACACAATTCACAAACACAGAAAATAATTTTTTTTTTGGTTTGGACTGGAGTGTACTTTCGGGGGTTACAGCACCCTTAACGGTCAAGCCAGCCGGCCCTTTACTTATGACACAGGCGCACGCTTGGCACTACTTTGTTGATGCACGTGCGGCTACTGCGCACACAATTCACAAACACAGAAAATAATTTTTTTTTTGGTTTGGACTGGAGTGTACTTTGGGGGTTACAGCACCCTTTAACGGTCAAGCCAGCCGGCCCTTTACTTATGACACAGGCGCACTCTTGGCACTACTTTGTTGATGCACGTGCGGCTACTGCGCACACAATTCACAAACACAGAAAATAATTTTTTTTTTGGTTTGGACTGGAGTGTACTTTCGGGGGTTACAGCACCCTTTAACGGTCAAGCCAGCCGGCCCTTTACTTATGACACAGGCGCACTCTTGGCACTACTTTGTTGATGCACGTGCGGCTACTGCGCACACAATTCACAAACACAGAAAATAATTTTTTTTTTGGTTTGGACTGGAGTGTACTTTCGGGGGTTACAGCACCCTTTAACTGTCAAGCCAGCCGGCCCTTTACTTATGACACAGGCGCACGCTTGGCACTACTTTGTTGATGCACGTGCGGCTACTGCGCACACAATTCACAAACACAGAAAATAATTTTTTTTTTGGTTTGGACTGGAGTGTACTTTCGGGGGTTACAGCACCCTTAACGGTCAAGCCAGCCGGCCCTTTACTTATGACACAGGCGCACGCTTGGCACTACTTTGTTGATGCACGTGCGGCTACTGCGCACACAATTCACAAACACAGAAAATAATTTTTTTTTTGGTTTGTACTGGAGTGTACTTTCGGTGGTTACAGCACCCTTAACGGTCAAGCCAGCTGGCCCTTTACTTATGATACAGGCGCACGCTTGGCACTACTTTGTTGATGCACGTGCGGCTACTGCGCACACAATTCACAAACACAGAAAATAATTTTTTTTTTGGCTTGGACTGGAGTGTACTTTCGGGGGTTACAGCACCCTTAACGGTCAAGCCAGCCGGCCCTTTACTTATGACACAGGCGCACGCTTGGCACTACTTTGTTGATGCACGTGCGGCTACTGCGCACACAATTCACAAACACAGAAAATAATTTTTTTTTTGGTTTAGACTGGAGTGTACTTTCGGGGGTTACAGCACCCTTAACGGTCAAGCCAGCCGGCCCTTTACTTATGACACAGGCGCACGCTTGGCACTACTTTGTTGATGCACGTGCGGCTACTGCGCACGCAAATCACAAACACAGAAAATAATTTTTTTTTTGGTTTGGACTGGAGTGTACTTTCGGGGGTTACAGCACCCTTAACGGTCAAGCCAGCCGGCCCTTTACTTATGACACAGGCGCACGCTTGGCACTACTTTGTTGATGCACGTGCGGCTACTGCGCACACAATTCACAAACACAGAAAATATATTATTTTTTTAGCACTTGGGGGGAGCACCCCTGATGGACAGAGCACCCCCTGGACAACACTACAGCACCCCTTTAGGACTGGGACACTGCACAGGACTTTGGAGTGGACACAGCCCCTATGGAGAACTGACTGCCCAACACAGTCCAGCCAGCCCCTATGGACTTTGAAGTAGTGGACACAGCCCCTATTAACAACAGCAGCACAGCACAACACAGCCAGCCCCTAAGGACTTTGAAGTAGTGGACAACAGCAGCACTACACTACACTACACTACACAGCCCTAACTCCCACCCTCCCTCTTCACTGTCCACAGCCGAGTGAGAAAATGGCGCAGACGCGGGTACCTTATATAGGATCCAAAACCCGCGAGACTCGGAAGGCGGGATGATGACGTTTTGCCTCGATTTCAGATCCGAGTCAGGCGGGAAAAGTCGAGCCTGATTCGGATCGGACTCGGATCGGGGGGGCTCGGGGGGGTTCGGATTTCAGAAATCCGAACCCGCTCACCCCTAATCCAAATATTCATAAATACGGAATATTCTGAAATACAGAATTTTTATGGCATGACTGAGATAGTGAAGTCTTTGCTTTTTGAAGGTTTAATGTACACAAATTTTGTATAAGGCACAAAATTATTAAAAATATTGTATAAAAATACCTTCAGGCTGTGTGTATAAGGTGTATATGAAACAAACATGAATTTCATGTATGTACACAAACTTTGTTTGAGCCACAAAATTATTGAAAATATTGTATAAAATGACCTTCAGGCTGTGTGTATAAGGTGTATATAATACATACGTGTGTTCTATGTTTAGATTTCTGTCCCATTCCCAAGATATCTCATTATGGTATGCAAATATCCCAAAATACGTAATACTCCGATAACCAAAATACCCCTGGTCACAAGCATTTTGGATATGGGAGACTCAACTTGTACAATCAAAACAGGCCTCTCCCACCTACGCTTGGAAGGTGTGTTTGTAGCCATACATTTATATCATCAGTCAAAGCTTAGTTTTGTTAGGATATGATACAAGTGCTGGCTGACTGGATTCAGATGTATGCAGTGTAGGGAGCACGCCAGATCTGTGTCGTATTCCAGACCAGCGGTAGGCAACCTGAGGCACTTCAACTACTGTGGAACTACACATCCCAGCAACTAGGGATGGCCGTCAGAGGGGTGTCCATCGATGGTTAATATCGATGGGTCCATCTGTGGTTAGGGAATTCTGAAACTGCAGCAGGACCTGCTGGGATGTGTAGTTCCACAGCAGCTGGGATGCCACATGTTGCCTACCCCTGTTGCAGACAATGAACGTGAACAAACCAGATGATACTGTATAAATACATAGCCAAAAAAACCAAAGTAGTTGCTTAAAGCATATAAATCAAAACATCATATTGATCCATAGGCTAATTCGCCTTTTAAGGGTGCAATCAGGAGTCACTAAAACAGTCGTGTTTAAATAAAGTATATTCCTAGTAACACAAACCTGTTTATCAACACAATGTCCCAGGATAAAAAAAAAAAATAGTTGTAAATTGCATTTACCTGAGATATCTAATAAGCTGACATATTGTATTAATGTACAAAGGAAACTTACACTGCTTTAATTTTTTGGGACTGACGCTTTAAAAAATGTTATTTATTAATCAGGTTTAGATATAATGATGTATATAAAGTGCTTTATATTCACAAACCCTAATTACAGTGCAAACGGAGATACAGACTAAGGGCTTGGCCCAGCATTTTATTCTCAGTGCCAAACCTAATTGGGCTTAGCCAACAGACAGGTAGGAGAATCTAATGGAAAAAAAAGTAAATCTAATCTTTTTCAGACTGCACAAGATTACAAGTACTTTTAAAGTATGTGAAATAACATAGAATTTCAGAAAATCATGATTTGAAATAAAATATTGCAAGTGTAAAAAGAACTCAAAGGAAAATTCCTATACGGCCTAGAATTATTTTCCTTTGGCGAGAAGTAGTATTTTTTTTAATCCTAAGAAAACCTTTCATCTTTTTAAGCCTTTGCTGAGCAATCTGGGGGAAATGCTGGATGTCTAGAAGGGAGTAACAATGGATAACTATGTAGCTCAATTATATTTCCTGCTTAATGTGTCCCAAAAGACTGGTATATAGCAATAGTAGTCACTGGATTATTGTACATCTTGTTATGCATGTGCCTATGTAATTGCATAAGCCACTCAGGAGACTAAATGAGACCTATATGATTGGAAGAATCCAGCCTTAGAATGTGCAGTATATTTAAATAAAATGTATGTGGCTGCTAAATTAACTCTACACCATTTATTTGAGATTCAAATTCCTCATCTGATATCACAAAGATTTGCAAATCCTTTTTATTTCTTTTGTGTTGCCGTATGGTTGAAATATATCATTTCAGCATAACTGCGTCTTCCAAACAAGAGTTAACGGCTTTTCAGAGTAAAAAGTGATCTGGACCAATCTGGAAGGCGGCAGCCGAGAGGTGGCCACAATCTGTCCTAATAAAATTATATATGAATTAGAGATGGTTTTGGTTCTAAATCATCGTCGTGTTTTGGGTTTGGTTTTGGGTATTTCAAAAACACTCCCAAATGTTTTGGTTCGGTCCGGTTTTTAGATCCGAGTTCTGAACTTGGCGAGAAGACCCAAGTCGGGACTCGGTTCTACTTGGAACCCCAAAGTGTTCCAATCCGTGACTTGGATCAACTCAGAAAACAAAAAGTTCAGGTGTGTTCAGTTTTCAGCAAAGCCGAACCGCTCATCTCTACTATGAATAAGTGTGTGGCTGTGTAAATCCTGATTAATATTTTTCTTTTTAATTAGTTTGCCCTGGATTCTGCTTCATGTAAGAAGATGACTTTAAGAGATCGGTTGTAAGTGCTGTATTTCAGTCACAAGGCATGAAAAGAAAAAAAGAAAATGAATACAGGGAGCATGTTGCTTCATGTGAGGATCTATATTTTGATATTTATGCAGCCATAACTTACCAAATGCAGTGGAAACACCCCACTGACATTTTTCGAAGCCCTAGCTCCCACCATTGGCTTATGGAAATCTGGAGAAAGTGCTTGATTGGATCAGATGACGTCAGTCTCTATTTTAAGGCTATCTGCCACACTCTAGGTAGTGATCCTGGATGACCTCCGTCTGTCTGCTAGTCAGTGAAAATAGGAACCTCTGTTCCCAAAGGTATAAATCCACTTTAAACAGTAAAATTGGGTTTGCAATGGGGCAACTGGCATTCTTTTTAACTGGCTAAAAACCACTAGTAAGTGGCATGACTCGACAGACATGATTATGATTTATTATTAATCATTCTTTTGAAAGTAACAGAAATATAAAATATTCAATTAACATTCAAACTAACAATACTTCTTTAATCTTTTTTTGCTTTTATAGACTACTAGTTCTGAAAGGACTTATTATATATATTGATCCATGTCACCAATTTGGGATGGATATAATGCGGCATATTTCTCAGAAAGCACAGCTGTTCTGATATTCACATCCAGCATGCACGGCTACAGAAGGGGCGCTGTTATCCACATGTGGAATAAGAACAGACATTGAAAATGACATTTAGCATGCAGGACTACAGGATGGATCCTGTGCAGTTATCTATATCATACATGCCTACCCTCCCGGTTTTCCTGGGAGGCTCACGATTTTTTGGGTAACCCCCCGCAGCCCCGGAAGGGTAGGCATCTCTCTGGCATTCTGCCCACTTCTTAGTAAAGTGGGCAGAATGGGGAGAATTTCCACGGCATCCGTTGGTCCCCGAGTAGGGGGCGGGGCTTAATGACGGGATTCTCCATGAATTGCTTCATTTAGCCCTGCCCCCTATTGTGATTTAAGCCAATCGCGGCAATCTCCATGAAGGAGGTGGGGCTTAATGATGTGACCTGTCAGGCCCCGCCCCATCACAGCCCACCTGCTTGTCCTCCCCAGTCTTCTCCCGAGAGGGGAAGCAAAAGGTAGGCAACTATGATCTATATACATGGAATAACAGCAGTGAGAATTACATCCAGTATGCAGGACTATAGAAGGGGTGTGCAGTTATATATATACACAGAATAATGACAGTGAGAATTACATCCAGTATGCAGGACTACAGATGGGGTGTGCAGTTATATATATATATATATATATATATATATACACAGAATAATGACAGTGAGAATTACATCCAGTATGCAGGACTACAGATGGGGTGTGCAGTTATATATATATATATATATATATATATACACAGAATAATGACAGTGAGAATTACATCCAGTATGCAGGACTACAGATGGGGTGTGCAGTTATATATATACACAGAACAATGACAGTGAGAATTATATCCAGCATGCAGGACTATAGAAGGGGTGTGTGCAGTTATATATATACACAGAATAACAGCAGTGAGAATTACATCCAGTATGCAGGACTACAGATGGGGTGCTGTGCAGTTATCTCATACTTGCCTACTCTCCCGAAAGTTGCGGGAGGTTCCTGATTTTTCAGGTAGCCCCCCCACACCCCCAGAAGGGTAGGCAGATCTCCAACATCCCGCTCACTTCCTAATGAAGTGGGCAGGACGGGGAGATTTTACGGTAGTGTATAGATCCCCTTCAGTTGATGTATCTGGAAGTGACATAGAGTGAGAGCGGAAGTGCGGTTCCATGCCCATAAAGGCCACCAAAAGATGAAATTTGTCTCCTCGCGGGCTCGTTTTGCTCGCCAAACTTCGGGTACAGTGGCTCACTTTGCTCACCACAGTTTTATATTTCTCCTCTAAGTCCTCGTGGATAGTAAGTAATGACGTTGAATAGAAACTGATGACAGTCAGGGTACATCTACGAAAGGGAATCTATCCACTAAGTATGATCTACCTTTATACACAGAATAAGAATATTGAGAATTTCATACAGCATGCAGGACTGCAGAAGGATGGATCCTCTGCAGTTATCTATATACACTGAATAATGACAGTGTTAATTACATCCTGCATGCAGTGCTACAGAAAGGGTGCTGTGCAGTTATACACACAAAGAACAGCAACAGTCAGTGAGAATTATATCCAGCGTGCTGACCTACAGAAGGGGTACTATGTAGTTATCTACAAACACATATTAACAAGATACAGTCAGGTGCATAAATATTGGGACATTGACAGAGTTTTCATATTATGGCCTCTATTCACCACCACAATGGCTTTGAAATGAAACAAACAAGATGGGCTTTAACTGCAGACTTTCAGATTTAATTTGAGGGTAATTACATCCAAATCAGGTGAACGGTGTAGGAATTACAGCGGTTTCTATATGTGCCTCCCACTTTTTAAGGGGCCTAAAGTATGTTGGATGTAATTACCCTCAAATTAAATCTGAAAGTCTGCAGTAAAAGCACATCTTGTTTGTTTCATTTCAAAGCCATTGTGGTGGTGAATAGAGGCCATAATATGAAAATTCTGTCAATGTCCCAATATTTATGCACCTGACTGTACATTCAAGTAGATCACCATATTTTTTAAAAAGATAAGTTTGGTCTGATGGGCAATTGCCTCTTGCGAGCTTACCCTGTCCACCCCTGGCATTTACCATTGTATTTTTCAGAAGATAAGAAAAATAAAGGGTTATCACAAAGGTTCTTGTATTTGTATCTGTACATAGGGCCTGATTCAGACCCACTCAAAAGCGCATAGCTTGCTCGGGCTCGCAGCAAAATGGGGTGGCTGTCGATGTTGATTGACAGCTCGCCCTCCGTTTTGTAGGCGAGTCGGGGAGGTGGCTGGTCAAACGGAGACGTTCCCGAAGGAACGCCTGCCATTTGTGGGCGGCCCTACTGACATCACACGTGCTATTAGAGCAGGAAGTTCACTGGGGCTTGCGGTGGACGAGACCCTACCACAAGAGTCTCGTCGCAAGCCCGATGGTCGCGACCATCGCCAGGCCGCACGCTAAAGCTGTGGGTGGTCACCCACAGCTTAGCGAGCGATCTGGAGGCCGGTAAACAAGAAAAAACGGCCCGCCCTGATTCAATTGTATATTCTTGAAGCATTTATTTTTTTAATCTATTTTATTTTAAACTCTTTAGTAATTTAGAAATAACAAGGCATAATAATAATAATTATTGTTATTATTTTGCTGATAAGCTATTTATAAGATAAAGTGCCAGAGATAAAATATTTACTACTCTATCATTAATAACGATGAGCTCCTCTTGTTTGAAGTTGTTTTTATTTTTTAATTAATACATACGTGGTGGACCTGGGAAATCTTCGTCTGAATAAATAATTACAAGATTAGGGTCATTACTGCTAATTAACACCAGTCAGTAACGTGGCTTGTGGAACACCTGTATAATATGCTGAGGGTCTGCACCTGGATCAGTCACACCATATGTTCATTGTCTGGTATTTGGCAGAGTGTCCTCATCTCGATTCACTCTGGGCCTAATTCAGCATGGATCGCTATTGTGATCACAGCTCCATAATCGCACGGAAGTCTACTGCGAAAATATGCTAATGAATGCAATCACAAAGCCGTCGCACAGCCAGCATAGAGATGCCCACTACCGCTATCTCACAACCGTAATATCTGGCAGTCCTGCGTATACATCGGGAACATCGAGTAACATCAACCCCTCACGTGCAATTACAGCAGGTCTGACCTGCCACAGAAACTGCAAGTCTTGTTGAACGCAGTGTGTACTCCGTCTCAGTGGCTAATTTATTCTCCGACCACTCCCCCATCACCACCCCCAAACGCTCAATACCTGTCACTCACTCTGCAATGTCTTTTATTCTGCTTCAGTGATCGCAAAGCGATCACAATACTAACTAACGCACGCTCGCTGCATACGCATGCGCAGTACATATCAATCGATCGGTTGTTCTGCGTACGCTGTTGCAGTTGCGATCCATACTGAATCAGGCCCTTTGTTTGTTGAACTGAGATTTTCACTCGCATTGTGTAACTATCAGTGGTGGATTTTACCTGTAATGTCAACATTACAGGTTTTGGTTTAGGGTTCGGTTTAGAGCTAGGGTTAGGTTTAGAGCTAGGGTTCGGTTTAGAGCTAGGGTTAGGTTTAGAGCTAGGGTTCGGTTTAGAGCTAGGGATAGGTTTAGAGCTAGGGTTAGGTTTAGAGCTAGGGTTAGGTTTAGAGCTAGGGTTAGGTTTAGGATTAGGGTTCGGTTTAGAGCTAGGGTTAGGTCTAGAGCTAGGGTTAGGTTTAGAGCTAGGGTTCTGTTTAGAGCTAGGGTTAGGTTTAGAGCTAGGGTTCGGTTTAGAGCTAGGGTTAGGTTTAGAGCTAGAGTTCGGTTTAGAGCTAGGGTTAGGTCTAGAGCTAGGGTTAGGTTTAGAGCTATGGTTCAGTTTAGAGCTAGGGTTAGGTTTAGAGCTAGGGTTAGGTTTAGGAATAAGGTTAGGTTTAGAGCTAGGGATAGGTTTAGAGCTAGGGTTAGGTTTAGGATTAGGGTTAGGTTTAGAGCTAGGGTTAGGTTTAGAGCTAGGGTTCAGTTTAGAGCTAGGGTAAGGTTTAGAGCTAGGGTTAGGTTTAGGAATAGGATTAGGTTTAGAGCTAGGGATACGTTTAGAGCTAGGGTTAGGTTTAGGATTAGGGTTAGGTTTAGAGCTAGGGTTAGGTTTAGAGCTATGGTTAGGTTTAGTATTAGGGTTTGGTTTAGAGCTAGGGTTCGATTTAGAGCTAGGGTTAGGTTTAGAGCTAGGGTTAGGTTTAAAGCTAGGGTTAGGTTTAGAGCTAGGGTTAGGTTTAGGATTAGGGTTAGGTTTAGAGCTAGGGTTAGGTTTAGGATTAGTGTTAGAGCTAGGGTTAGGTTTAGAGCTAGGGTTAGGGTTAGGTTTAGAGCTAGGTTTAGGTTTAGAGCTAGGGTTAGGTTTAGGATTAGGGTTTGGTTTAGAGCTAGGTTTAGGTTTAGAGCTATGGTTAGGTTTAGAGATAATGTTAGGTTTAGAGCTAGGGTTAGGTTTAGAGCTATGGTTTGGTTTAGAGCTAGGGTTAGGTTTAGAGCTAGGGTTAGGTTTAGAGCTAGGGTTTGGTTTAGAGCTAGGGTTAGGTTTAGAGCTAGGGTTAAGTTTAGTGCTAGGGTTAAGTTTAGTGCTAGGGTTATGTTTAGGATTAGGTTTAGAGCTAAGGTTAGGTTTAGAGCCAGGGTTAGGTTTAGAGCTAGGGTTATGTTTAGGATTAGGGTTAGGTTTAGAGCTAGGGATAAGTTTAGAGCTAGGGTTAGGTTTAGGATTAGGGTTAGGTTTAGCGCTAGGGTTCGGTTTAGAGCTAGGGTTAGGTTTAGAGCTAGGGTTAGGTTTAGAGCTAGGGTTAGGATTAGGGTTAGGTATAGAGCTAGGGCTAGGTTTAGATCTTGGGTTAGGTTTAGGATTAGGGTTAGGTTTCGAGCTAGGGCTAGGTTTAGATCTTGGGTTAGGTTTCGAGCTAGGGCTAGGTTTAGATCTTGGGTTAGGTTTAGGGTTAGGTTTAGAGCTAGGATTAGGTTTAGAGCTAGGGTTAGGTTTAGGATTAGGGTTAAGCTGCAATTAGAGTTAGGTTTAGGGTTACATTTGGGGCTCAAACAGTAGAAAATTGTTATGTCAAAATGCTGACTGTTGACATGCACAATGTCAACATTATAACCATGTCGACACACCCTCCATGTTGACATTCTGAATCCCGACATTCAAATGTCGACATGTTTTACCACACCATTTTGGCATGTGATTCACAAGGGAAGATGAAAAAGCCTTGGAGAGAGATAAAGTAGAGTACAGTAGTTGTGCAAAGCAACCAATCAGCTTCTTTCATTTAAATTATACATGACAGTAGATACATGACAGAAGCTGACTATTGCTTAGGGCAACTTCCAAACCTTATTTCTCTCCCAAGACTTGATACATCTCCCCCACTGTCTGATAAACCAGTGTCACAGCTGATTATGGGTGAGCTCCTCCTTCCTGCTAAACAATCTCAAACCACTCTATGAATGAATGAAAAAAGAAGAAAGCAATATTGACTAGGTCTAGAAACATAACTGGTGCAAAAACATCAGTTACTACTAACAAAATATTTGCTAGAATGTTTAATTTGTTTTTTAAAATAATATTTGTAAATGGAGCTGTCTGTAATTCAGGCTATGTGTTATCTAAAGTATATAACTCATTATAAGCAAAAGTAAGATCCAGCATACAGCAGTCTTTATACCTGTGTTACAGTGTAGCATCTGTGTTCTCACCTGGATGGAGTGATGAGTAGAATCTATGTGCTCACCTGGACGGAGTGATGAGTAGAATCTGTTTGCTCACTTGGATGGAGTGAGGAGTAGAATTTGTGTGCTCACCTGGATGGAATGATGAGTAGAACCTGTGTGCTCACCTTGATCGAGTGATGAGTATACTTCCTGGATGGAGTGATGAGTAGAATCTGTGTGCTCACCTGGATGGAGTGATGAGTAGAATCTGTGTGCTCACCTGGGTGGAGTGATGAGTAGAATCTGTGTGCTTACCTGGATGGAGTGATGAGCAGAATATGTGTGCTCACCTGGGTGGAGTGATGAGTAGAATCTGTGTGCTCACCTGGGTGGAGTGATGAGTAGAATCTGCGTGCTTACCTGGATGTAGTGATGAGTAGAATCTGTGTGCTCACCTGGGTGGAGTGATGAGTAGAATCTGTGTGCTCATTTGGATGGAGTGAGGAGTAGAATATGTGTGCTCACCTGGGTGGAGTGATGGGTAGAATCTGTGTGCTTACCTGGATGGAGTGATGAGCAGAATCTGTGTGCTTACCTGGATGGAGTGATGAGTAGAACCTTTGAGCTCACTTGGATGGAATGATGAGCAGAATATGTGTGCTCACCTGGATGGAGTGATTAGTAGAATATGTCTGGTCACCTGGATGCAGTGATTAGTAGAATATGTGTGCTCACCTGGATGGAATAATGAGTAGAATCTGTGTGCTTACCTGAATGGAGTGATGAGCAGAATCTGTGTGCTCACCTGGATGGAGTGATGAGTAGAACCTTTGAGCTCACTTGGATGGAATGATGAGTAGAATCTGTGTGCTTACCTGAATGGAGTGATGAGCAGAATCTGTGTGCTCACCTGGATGGAGTGATGAGTAGAACCTTTGAGCTCACTTGGATGGAATGATGAGCAGAATCTGTTAGATTCCCTGGATGGAGTGATTAGTAGAATCTGTGTGCTCACCTGTATTGAGTGATGAGATTTATAAAAAAAAAGTGAAAAGAAAAATTGACAGTTACTGCAAAGTGCACAAACTGAATGTTGCATCCCTAATTAATGAGTAAAGCTGTGAAGAATAATGTGGTATCATTTGCTAAACAAATTGTATCCATTAGCGCTGTATTATTCAAAGTTACATTATTTCTTACCATTGATTTTTGAATACTGTTGGAAATAAGAACCCTAATGAAGCAACTGCACCACCTCACCTACACTCAGTGGAACATTATTGGTTGTTTGAGGCCTCACCATGTATACGTGTGAGTGTGTATGTGTACACAATGTTATGTACTATTGTCACATACAGTATTAGATTATAATGCACTGTTTCTGTTGTATGCTCTGTACACTTGTGTCCTTTAAACATATACCCTTTAAATTAATGTTACATGACTTGCCACCCTCATTGTTACATTTTTGTTCCCTTATGATTGAAAACAAGATTTAAATGGGTCATTTCAATTAGGCGCAACTAAGTGTCAGACTTGTGGATTTTTCTGTTCACAGCCCAAAGGGCTGCATACTATAAGCCACGCGTCCGGGACAAGATTGTGCTGCGTGGGAGGCGAGTTTAGATGACGTTGCCAGCATTTCTACATCGTTGCAACGACAACTCGTCCCACTCACTCCCATTTGAACTGACCCCAAAATGTTCTGCTTCTTTGCAGCATGAAGGCTTATCCGTCTTACAGAGAACTGAAGCGTTGTTCTAAAAATGTAAAAGTCCTGGCTACTGACCAAGTTCCCTGGTAGCGAATAAGGAACTCAGGGGCCTATTCATCACTACTAAAAACTCAATGGAGGTGAATAGGTTTAGAACTCGCATGGAGTTCTACCTAATTACCGGAGGAATTCATCATTCCTCCTCCCCATAATGATCTATTCCGAAAAGCTGCCATGTTTGCGATGGCAGCTTTTCAGGAAATAGATACTTTTCCCTATCTGCTCTATCTCACCACAGCTGTAATCAGTGCTGCGCATGCGCCATTACATCCGTAAAAGCAGCGCATGTACAGCACTGCCTACAGCTGCGGTAATTGTGTACCCCCCCTCCACCCCTCCGCTCACCTCCCTGCCCCCCACTTACCTGGCCGCTGCAGTCACTTCCGACTCTGGCTGCTGCTCTGACACGGTGTTCTCCTAGCGGAACACAGTAAAGTTTAGAAAAAAATCAAAAGTTGTTTTTTTTTTCTAAACTTTACTGTGTTCTGCCGGGAGAACACAGTGTCAGAGCAGCAGCCGGAGCCTGAGAAGCAACCTAGTGACGGAGGGAGCCGAGGAGGACCTGCCCACCTGACAGCAGGTAAGTATAACCCGCTATACGCCACCTGACAGTGGCAGATAGTGACACCATCAAATTTTGAAAGTACATAATTTTCGGAATTTGATGAATAGCATAATTTCCATGTCCCCATACTAATGTACTAATGTATGGGGAGTGTGGAAATTAACGCAGGCGGACTTAACCAGGAGATATCAGTGATATCCTGTGTTAAGTGTGTTCATGAATACTAAAATAACGGTAGTTAAGGAAAATGTCCTTAAAAAATTTATTTTAGTGTTGATGAATAGGCCCCTCAGACTTTTATCTTTTAAATCTCACTTGAGACAGTTGAAATCTCCAGTGAGAAAATCAGGTTAGAACCTTCAATAATGTTTCCTTATTTTCTACCAAAATACAGAAGAAATTCTACTAAAAACGTATAAAGTATCTGATTATTTTATTACTCCACGCAATCTCACTTACTATATAATATATAAGGTTTAGTGAAAACAACTTTAAAAATTGTGTTCCTACTTTTCTGAGATGAAGACCATGGGGCTTATGTAATAGGCTGCGACTTACAGTCTCTGCGGGAACTCCTGCGAGTCTTGCCGTATTTTTAAAGCGGCAATCATTTTAAAGGTAAAACCATGCTGGGTTTGCCTTTAAAATAATTGACACTTTAAAAATACGGGAAGATTCGCAAGAGTTCCTGCAGCAGCTGTAAATCACACCCTATTACATAAGCCCCTTCGTCTTTGTAATACAGTATCCAGCCCACACAAGTTATGAGCATTCCTGCAGCTATTTTATTACTTTCAATTACATAAACTACTCATCGAGAAAGTTCATTTCTAAAATGAAAGCAAACCGAAGTGACACAGGAAGTGTCTGAAGAAAAAGTTGAACACAGAAAAGTGCGGACATTTAAAGTTGACAAGTAAATAGTTTTACATTTTCCAGCTAGCGATTCCGCTGAATAAACTTTCTTAGACCACATCTCTTGACTGTTTTACCATCTGTTATTCTTGGACAACTGCGATACCAAGAGAGTATTTCCCTGCTCCAAAATCTTGGCCTAGGAGGCTTTGCAGGCGCTGAATTTGTGTTCTTGCAATCTTCTTACTAATTAATCCCCCAGTGTTTTGTTCCTTATCACTCGGCTTGTTCTCTGTAGGCAGTGTAGCAGATCTGCCGGAGGGAAGGTCACATTAGGAGATACACCTTAGCGCACATTACAGTGGACATAAAAATTCAGATATTTTCCTTAAAATGTCTAAAAAAAATCAGAGAGATGTTATTCTTGCTTTAGACACGTTTTTAAAGTATATTTAACTAAGCTAAAACATGTGCTAATGTTCTGTGCAAACCTGAACAGTTATCTGGTAAATGGTGCTAAGCTGTACATGAAAACATTTGCCACGAGAATACATTACTTACCAGTGTAATTTACTTGTACAGTTGGTGTATTGAAACAGCTATGAATGTGTAGCAACCCATAGCAACCAGTCAACAATAACTATAGAAAGTGACACGTGCACAGTGAGATTCTGCCATCCGGCCACGATAGAGGTGCCCCTTAGGATATGGCTGCTTAGGTCATGTGCCGTGTATGGGAACGGGTATGAAATACCGGCGGCTGAACATCTCAAATCCCGACCCCGGAAGCCCGACAGATGAAAATCCCGACGGGGGGGTGGTAAGTACCCTATACCTTCCCTCTCCCCCTCCCTAACACTCCCTAGGGGGTGCTTAACCCTAACCTCAGTGGATGCCTAACCCTAACCTCCCCCCAGTGGTGCCTAACCCTAACACCCCTCCTTCCCTTCCCGCACCCTAAACCTAACCGTCCCTAACACCCCCCCCTCCCCTTCCCGCACCCTAAACCTAACCGTCCTGGGGGGTGCCTAACCCTAACTTCCCCCCAGTGGTGCCTAACCCTAGACCTCCCACCTTCCCGCATCCTAAACCTAACCGTCCCGGGGGGGTGCCTAACCCTAACCTCCCCCCAATGCCTATCGCTAACCCCCACTTCCCTGGAGAAATGGACAATACTTACCTGTCCGGACGATCGGGATTGCGGCGGTTCGAGATGCCAACTCCGGTATCCTGTTCTCCTTCACTATATTGATGGCCGGCATCCCATGCGCTGGCAATATAACTGTATCCCCGTGGATGAGCATCTGAAAGCAAATGACTTATCTATAGATTGTAAGCTTGCGAGCAGGGCCCTCTTACCCTTATGTATGTCTTTTATGTATGTATGTCTTTTACAACCCATTATAATGTTAATGTTGATTCAAATTGTAAAGCGCGACGGAACTTGCTGCGCTATGTAAGAAACTGTTAATAAATAACTGTTAATAATAAATTAATTGTGCTGTTACTGGACATTTGCAGCTTGTTAGTGAATAACTCCTGGTCAGCGTGCCTGGAGGATGCTGTATAGGTGTCCCTGATGGGATGTAGTCAAGGTCACCACTAACATTGTCAACATTCATAATGTTAACACCACATTGTCGACAGTTATGATGTCGAAAATGGCGGCATTGTCAGAATGTCGACATTATGACTGTCAATATTTTGAACTTAACCCGTCCCTAATTAAACTTTAAAGGGCACGGGCACTTAGAAAATGTATTAGTACTATAAGTGAATAATTTAAGAGGCTGACCAATTAGATTTGTGATGCTTGGCGATCTCCCCAAGCCACGTATCACTATTACCTGGACTGAGGCAAAAGAGCACTGCATATGACAACAGGGACTGGGGAGAGCTGTCAGTGCTGCCATCCTAAATATTCATCCTGGAAGGACCGGAATGCGCTGTGAATGCATAGACACCACCTGATTGGATGGTTTGGGCTCCTAGCCAATCAGGTGCCATTTTCACTAGACATGTTCTGCACAGATAGTTTGAAGCTCCTGCAGAGTACCCCCAGGTTTCTCTGTACTCACAGCTCTTTACCCTCCAAGCTATTAGAGGGAATTCTAGTTTTTGATGGAAGTCATTAAGTCCAAACATAGGGCCTGATTCAGCATGGATTGCAATTGCAACCGCGTACGCAGTCGGGCGATCCTTGCGTACACCGCATGTGTATGCACTGCACTGTGCATGCACGGCAATCGCACTGCGATTATGCATTCAGACAGGAATCCACAGGAATCCATCGCAGATTGAGTGACAGGCCGTGAGCATTTGTTGGTGGTGACGGGGGAGTGGTTGGAGAAACGCAGGCTTGTGCCTGTTTGAACGGCGTTGCATGGGCGTGCATAAATTAGCCACTGTGATTGCCTACGCAGCTTGAGTGATCACTGCGGGCGACGAGACTTGCAATTTCTGCGAAGGGTTAGAGCTGCTGTAATTGTGCGCGAGGGGTCGATGTGCTTCGATGTTACCGATGTATACGCAGGACTGCGAGGTATTACGGATGTGAGAAAGCAGTAGTGAGCGTCTCTATGCTGGCTGAGCGGTGGCAGGCATTAGCATATTTTCACAGCTGCATTGCATGTGATTACGCAGCTGCGATTGAAATTGCGAACTGTGCTGAATCAGGCCCATAGTATTTAATATTACCGATTTTAAATTATGTGTTTCTCCCAATCCAGCGGGTTCCCAGATGTCTGTCAGTATCCAGCAATCTTCCTTCTATTTCTTATTCAAGTGAAGGGAAAGTTATTGAGGGGGGGCCGGATGGGTCACCAGGGGGCCGGGAGGCTTGCCTGCCTTTCCGGGGGGGCCGGTAGCTGCACCCAATTTTCGGGAGGCTCCCGGCCGAATCGGGAGGGTAGGCAAATATGGTGTGTATCCTGCTTAAGGTGCGATCAGGGAGATTGCTAGACTCTTCAGGTTCTCAGGGAGATTGCTACTATTTCAGGGAGTCCCCCTGATATTTAGGGAGAGTTGGCCAGTACTGTATGTTTATACTGACCCATCATTGTGAACCGTAAGGGCATTAAAAGATTACAGCATACAATTAAACTTTTATGTCATTTATTTATATTTATAGAAACAACAACAAAATTATACTATTTTGTGATACTTTTATCAATGACTGCCTTACACTATTATATATAAGAGAATAGGCCGACAGCATTGTAATTCGCAGCATTACAACAGGGACAAAGGCTGAAGAAAAAAACATTTAGTGTACGGTTCATTCCCCAAAGTCCCCCGCCCCCTTCCCCAAAGCCGAGGAACGTGTTAATAAAGGGAAGGATAGCACATGCAATTGAACTGGTCAGCGAGATATCATTAGCTGGTTGTATACATGAAATACTGGGGTTAGAGAAGCAGCAGTCAAAAGCCAGTCTCTTTACCTCCTTGAGCTGATCAGAGGATCAGAGTATCAAGAAAGGATTAACAGTGAGTTGGGATTTGTGTGATTGGCTAATTTATTGCAGCGATGGCAGGCCTTTCATCTATGGCAGGATTTAATCAGCCTGGCCATGGAGGCTATTACCGGTTAGCACTTTATTTTTATTTTTTTATTTTTTTTCAAGCCAGCCAGGTCTGCCCCAACAGCCCTATCACGATTCCACTGAAATTCCCAAATTATCTGGAACCAGCTTTAGCCTCACAGTAATAAAAATTAGAAGAGATCCCTGATAGAGCCGATGGACAGGCTTTCCACATACACAAGGCAAATTATAAATAGCATGAATGCGCACTTTAGAGGGGAAAAAAAATGCCACCTCTTAAAAGATGTGCAGGACTTATCTGCCCTGCTCTGATCCAAATCCTGCTGGTTGAAAATTTATATTAGATTTTATCAGCGAAGTCTAAGTCTATAAAAATCAATGAAGGTTATCTTTTATGTTGCAGGAACTTGTGGGAATATTGATTTTCATTTTATAGTGAATTTGGAGCATGGGTTGGTAATCACTGCAAAGCTGACTATAATATTCTGCTGCTACTGTATCCTTTACCGAGTATTTCTGTTCTTAGCGAGATAGCCTATTTCATCTTGATTATTTCACTTTATATGTTTTGGGGCTTAAATTACATTCTGTTTTTTTTTGTTTTGTTTTGTTTTACTATGTGCTGTAAAATGTTATTGCTAAGTTCTTTATCTGTACTTATTAAATACTGCCCTGTGGCACAGTAAGTTAATTATAGACTTAAGAAACAGCAACACAGAGAAGAAAATATTAGAAATAAAATGCTTTACACATTTGACTTTAGGATTTTTATGCATAGAAGTGGGATCGCTTCTGCAGAAACCAGTTGCTCAAAAATGTGCAAAAACTGGAACACAATTGTTTTTTTTATTTCTCAGTTTACTTTTATAGGGGCCTATTCATGATCACTTAATTTTTGCAAAAGCAGGTGAAAATGCACATTTTTACCTGCAATTATAAAAATTATGTTATTGGGCCACTCATCACCAAGGCAAAGCAGGAGATATAAACAGATATCTCCTATTTACCTTCCTCTGGCGGAATGGCCCGATGTCCCCATATACTAGTATCACAGATATCTCCTACTTACCTTCCTCTGGTGGAATGGCCCGCTGTCCCCATACACTAGTATCACAGATATCTCCTACTTACCTTCCTCTGGTGGAATGGCCTGCTGTCCCCATACACTAGTATCACAGGTATCTCCTACTTACTTTCCTCTGGCGGAATGGCCCGCTGTCCCCATACACTAGTATCGCAGATATCTCCTACTTACCTTCCTCTGGTGGAATGGCCCGCTATCCCCATACACTAGTATCAGAGATATCTCCTACTTACCTTCCTCTTGCAGAATGGCCCGCTGTCCCCATACACTAGTATCACAGATATCTCCTGCTTACCTTCCTCTTGCGGAATGGCCCGCTGTCCCCATACACTAATTTCACAGATATCTCCTAATTACCTTCCTCTGGCGGAATGGCCCGCTGTCCCCATACACTAGTATCACAGATATCTCCTACTTACCTTCCTCTGGCGGAATGACCAGCTGTCCCCATACACTAGTATCACAGGTATCTCCCACTTACTTTCCTCTGGCGGAATTGCCCACTGTCCCCATACACTAGGGGGTCCCCTTACTTTCCTCTGGCAGAATGGCCCGCTGTCCCCATGCTCCCGATACCAGTCCCGGGTCGCGAACGGGGAACCTTACGGATACCTCCGCCCCTGTCCGGATCCTTCCGCCGGACGACGAGGCTCTTGTGTGCATGCGTGACCTAAAGGTCACGCATGCGCACTCCCGTCACTCCTCCGAAAGATTTTGCATCAGCTGTCACCGTGCCGGAGCAATGATGAATTGCTTCATAATACGCAGCGAGTTAGAATGTTAATTATCGGGGTCCAAACAGATGCCGATAATTAGCATCATGAATAAGCCCCATAGTCACTATGAAGAGCACTGCTAAGCCATTTCATAAGTCGTTGACTGCAAGGTGCACTGGAGGATCCCCTGGAACCCTTTCCATTGCCCCTCAATGAGGAATGCACCGTACACAATTTGAAGCTGAACCAGGATGTAGAGTAATAGCATAAGCTCTTTGCCTCGACGGGCTCTTATCCGAACTCATCTCCCGGCAAGGAGTCTTTTTGGAAATTTGCGTGAATATATTAATTTTCACATTGCGAATTTATGCGTAACATATTTTTTATACCTGCATTAAAAATGTGGAATGTGATAAATATGCCCTATAAGCAGAGGAGTGCTGGAAAGATTGTGCCTTGGAATTCCATCAAACTCTAAAGGCGGGATGCATCGCAATCGAGATGCGATGCAATCTGCCACTCTAAGCATGCAGCGTTAATTACGCAAATGCCTGATTCATTGCCGGATCAACCATTAGGCAACACTGGGCCAGATTCAGCAAAGGACGGCATTGCAAATCCGCACTCAAGTGGCTTTGCAATTCCGTACTGCAAAAATTCAAGTGCAGCAGGAGGTGTCTGCGATCCCAGAGGTGTGACCTAGGACGCAGCCTGGGTACACCATCGCGACCATTAGTTGTGATGGCTGGCCATTTGGTCAGGCTGCAATAACTGAAGCTTACCGCAGCTTGACTGGGTCCTGTTAGCCTGCTTCCATGGACGCAGATTCTGGTCGGCCACTCCCAAAAAATGGGGATGACTCTCCCCTGTTCCCGGGAACGCAGGCCGTCCCTGCCCCCGCACCGCCTTGCAAACGCCGCTGCCTGTCAACCAGGCAGAGGCATATGTATGAGTATGCAGGTGTATGAAAAATGACAGTTGGAGCTAATTAGCTGGCACCTTATCACTTTCTTATCACTTTTCAGTCTGTCTCCTAACACTGCTTAGTAAATAGACCCCTATATTACTTAGGGCCCTTAGGGTCATAGGACCTCATTCAGAGTCGGTCGAAGCGGCCGCTCGGTCGTAAGGGAAAAGGGGCCGTATATGCAAATGATTCCCTCGCAAGTTGCGTCCCTAAGTTCAGATCGGTAGCTGGCCGACCAAGGGGAGGAAGCGGTCGGAAGACAAAAAAATACGCCCCCTTCTCGTACGCATTACACGTCATCTCCGGGCATATAAGGATTAATCGAGACCATCGGGAACCATCGGAACTGGTCGTAGAGCTTAAGGTTGACCATACCCTCTCTTAAGCTCTACGATCATGTCAGTGTATAAACCTCCCATGTCACATGTGCCATGACGCTACTTTGTTAATTATGCACTCCTATAAACCGTATGCACTCCCACAAAACGCCGTTCGCATAATTAGGCACGCCTGCGTTCGGATCTCCACTCCCCCGTTTTCAAGCACCTTCCCCTGTTACCACCCACAAACGCCTCATCCTGTCACTCAAACTACCGACCTGGCTGTGTTAAAGGAGAGAGAAATTTCTGATCGTAGCGGCCAGTTTGCGCACGCGCATTGCAAACTTTACGCATGCGCAGTATAGCGAACATCGGTGGTGTACGACCGTGCGGCCGCTTCGACCGACTCTGAATGAGGTCCATAATCCAGCTCCGGTCTGACTGACCTCTTGACTGCTATACCTTTTTTTTGCACAACTACCAGTGCACCAGTTTTCAGATTGCAAACCAAATACTATATGTTATAGCCTAACATCACTATTCTCACCATGTTTGTATAGAATTTTCATTTGGTTTTCATAATGTAGGCAACGTGTAATGTAATATGTTTATGCTAGGACTGGTAAAGTATATACTTTCTTAGCACATACATAGGCCCTCATTCAGAGCCGGACGCAATTAGCGCTCGCTCGTCCTGAAAATAGGGGTGGCTATTCAAATGAACCGGTCGCTGTTTGCGGTCTGTTCACGCCTCTAGGTCTGAACGAGCGAACAAAACTTGCGGTCGTTTTTTGGGAAACTACGCCCCCTGGCCGCTCGCATCCTACGTCATGTCCGCTATTTATTAGATTAATCGAGTACATCGAACAGGGTATGAACTGCTCGCTATTCGTGTGGTTGGTTTTTGCTACCACAATTTTGCGAGCAGTTCTGGCTATAAAATAACCCAGTGACGTGGTCAATGACGCTGCTGTTTTAATTATGCACACCCATAAAATGCCCGTTTGACCTTTAAGCACTCCTGCGTTCTGATTTCCACTCCCCGTTTTCAAGCACCTTCCCCTGTTACCACCCACATACGCCTCATTCTGTCACTCAAATTAGCAGGCATTCGCTGTTTTGCGAGCACATGAATTTCGACTGCACTGACTGGTTCGCGCATGCGTAAAACGATCCGTACGCATGCGCAGTTGGCCAAACATCGCTCGGAGTGAACGAGCTGCCGCTTACGAGTGGCTCTGAATCAGGCCCATAATTTGCACATTCATTTTTAAAACTTTTCTTTTTCAGTTGTCTGGGAAATATGTAAAACATGTTGTTAATTTTGTCATCAAGCGTATTTGTGTGTCTGATAAACGACAACAGAAATTAAACATTATTATCACTTGGAACAAGTAGGATTCATCATCCTTCTGTTATGGCTCTAATAACCTACGATGTCAACAGGAGACTCAGCTGTAAACCTGGGAATAAAACGGCAGAAACTTTCGCTTCTTGGCAGATTTTTTCACCTGCTTGTATTAATGATAGTTCATGATCTTGGCATATGCTAGAAATCACATAGAAAATGTTATACTGAAAATGTAATGTTAAAACGACAAGAAAAACTGTGTTGATAATAGGCTCAGATACTGTAGTTATGTTATACTTTTTTTATGTGTTACCGTATTTAATGTAACACCAAGCACCAATGGGTCTATAGAGTTGAATCTATGAAGTTATGGTGATAGGGTTGGTTTCACAGCAGTTGAAAAATGCCTATCTCCATAATTTACCAATAAAGTCTTGCCAAGGCTGCTTAGCAATACTCAGCTGCGTTGGGGATGCAGACCGACTGATACTACTTTGCTGGTCTCATGGCCGTTACTAGGGTGGTGCGACATGTGTCACAGCACAGGGCCCCGAAGGGCAGGGGGCGCTGTTTGGGCCTGTCAATTTTTTTACACTGCATAATTATTGTGCATCATCACTGCCGCCATTGGATTCACACAGTATTTGGCAGTGACACCTGGATAATGGAAGGGGCTGGAAATACCGGTAGTCTCCCCCCTAGTGCCTAACCCTAACCTCCTCCCCATGGGTGCCTAACCCTAACCCCCTCTCAATGCTCCCTAAACCTAACCCTCCCGGGGGGGTGCCTAACCCTAATCTCTCCCTGGGGGTGCCTAGACCTAATCTTCCTCTCCCCCAAACCTAACCCTAACCCTGCTAGACTCCCTAATCCTATAATCCTAACCCCCCCCCCCCCCTGGCGGCTAACGCTAAGGGCGTCCTGGACTTACCTACGTTCGGGCTGGCGCTCCTTGGTATCGGCGCTGGGATTAACATAGGCGCCGGTCTCATAACTACATCCCCTGGATAACAATAGTACATAAGGATCAATACCCTTTCATCATTGTATGGGACAAATAAGATTTGTCATGGCCCCTACCCATAAGGGCACTCCCCTTTTTCGGGCGTGCGTCTCATGTCACTATTTGAAAAATAGGGCACCAAAAAGTCTAGTTACAGCTCTGGCTGGCTAGTCTCAGAGGGTGTGCATAGAGATGTCCCAGTTAGCTGGGTCACTCATGCATAACGGAACTGAAAAGTGGGCTTGGACTATAACAGATGAAGAATTGCAGCGGTACTTTTATGGTTGCAATCATTGTTAGGTTTTCTAAGCGTTCATCGGCAAGACTCTGATCCGCCAGTGGAGACCCATTGATGTAAACGGTGAAGCCTTGTATCTGGTGAAAAACTTTTTTGGCTTTTTGCCCTTTAACAAATAATAGAACCCAGAGACACACAAAGCTTTTTATGCTCAGGTCACATTTGGTGCACTTCAATTGTGAAAGATACTATTTAAATCTCATTGAATTGTAATAAAATCAGTTTTATTTTTTTTTGGGTCGGTACAACTGACCGTTATAGTTCTTATGATAAAACCTGTGTTCTTCTGGAAATCTATGCCATTCATCTACATTTTCTGTATACAATATTTTTGCCCCATACTATATGCTAGTTTTTTGCAGCCAAGAATTATGCCACGATAGAAGATTAAATAGAGATTATTTATTGGCTTCCTGCTATATTATCCTTAAAGCAGAACGATCTTCAAAGATGAAACCTTCTGAATAATTTGCTGACAATTAGGTATTTCCATGCAGAGCATAAAAATCCCAGTGCCTATGGCCAGGGGCAGACTGTTTGTCGCTGCAGATTATTTGCAGCTGAAATGTGATGCATCGTATCAAGATTTTCTTTTACTTATAGAACCTACAACTGTGTATAATTACTAATGTAGGGCATATTCACTGCCAGCTTTCAGCCCTTGGGTCTGATTCAGATTTGTATGCTATGCCAATGTTTTTCGCAAATGAAGCGATTTTTTTTGCCACTGCGCATGATATTACCAGTCGTACACTGCAAATCTTTATTCACAGTGTGTTTGACAGGCAGATAGCATTTGGGGGAGGCAACGTGGAGTGTCGGCTAAAAACCCAGGAGTGTCCCGACCATTTTGGGGGTTTGTCACATCCTGCGTCACATGGAGTCGATGTTTGCATGATCTGCGTCCGATGCTGCTTATGTTTACGCAGTTACGGACAGCTGCGATGGCTCTGGTGGGCGTCTCAATACAAGTCCCGGCAACTGTACCATTAGCATGTGTTTGCAAATCTTCATCTACATAAAATCACAGCTGATGATTTAGGCAAAAATTGTTCCTTTTTGGGAGTCATTGAGAGCTGTTTTCACAAAGCTATGCAATATAGAAGTTAAAGGTTGAGTGGGGTTTTATTTTAATAAAAAAAGGTACCGGTTCTATGAAAGAAAGACACCGGTACTCTGCAGCCCGATGAGTGTCTCCCCAGTCTTTTAAAAAGCTGGAATACGGATGGGCATCGATCTATGATCTTTCGGAGACATCGATTTTCATGCCATTTGTATATTAATTTACGGATCGATTCTTGAGACATGATGCAGTATAGAATCGATCGAATAATCTTGATACTGCGGTAGCGGTATACTTATAGCGTCTCTGGCTGAACTACGCATACATTGACTTTTCATATTTATTATATATAATTACTGCTCATGCACAATCCCCCCCCCCATATCTCCCCAACTGCTTAACGATATTCAGAAGATCGATATTATTTTACCGATTATTTTCTGTAATTAAATACAGTCATGCAGATCCTGCAATCATCCAGGTGCAACGATTGGCCATCCCTAAGTTGGAATGCAGTAGTCTGCAGATACAAGATCCAGGAAGGAATTTGGAAATATAACAGCAACGCCAAAGGGAATAAAGAAAAAAAAAAAGTGCCAGTTCTCAGAACCATTGATTACCAGAATTAGAATTGATGCTGGCAAAATCAGTTATTGATAGGTGATAGTTTAGTGAATTGGGGCATTGCTTGAGCAAACCAGTGACCATGGCTAATTTGTCCTGATTTTGCATTAAGGAATGTAAGATGTTAATGAATAAAACATAAAAAGAAAAAGGAAAGTAAAACTCGTTCCTAGTTTATATTGTTATTGCAGAAAGCTGTGGATGTTTCATTATACCTATAGTAGGTACTATTTATCTCCAGAAACACAATATTTGGAAATTAATATACAGATGTGCCCTCATACATCATTGCTGCAGTCCCACCAAACAGCCCCTTGCGGCGTGCCAGGTCTTATGCGACTGTGATTGCGTCGAGCGTCTATTTTGCATCTTTTCACATGAAAATGTGTCTTAGCTGCAATGCTTTGTGACTAGTGATGGACCTGGGACTGCAACGGAGGCATAACTAAAATGACAAGACCACGCCCAGGAGACTGCTCTGATTAATTTGATATGTGACATTTATGTGTGCAATTGAGTCTCATAAGGGTCTATTTACTAAGCAGTGTTGTGAGACAGAGTGAAAAGTGATAAGTCTGTGATAAGGTGCCAGCCAATCAGCTCACAACTATCATATTTCAAACACAGCCTGTGAGATGACAGTTGGGACCTGATTGGCTGGCACCTTATCACAGACCTATCACTTTTCACTCTGTCTCATAACACTGCTTAGTAAATAGACCCCTTAATCTATATATGAAGTACTACGCTGCAGTGGGCGCCAAGTTCCATTGTGCTTCGCAGGGGCGTTTTAAGAGAGGAGGGGGCCCGTGTGCAGCCTCTGTTTGGGCCCCCTCCTCTCTGTCAGCGGCTCAGTGCGACACTGAGCACTTTAGATTCTGGCTTCATGCCAGAATCTACAGCGCATGCATGGGTTTCCGGGAAAATGGCGCCCGCGCCTACTTTCCCGGGGACATATTTTCTGCGCATGCGCAGATCACTGGGAAATTGGCCGCCGCCATTTTCCCAGTGAGTGTTTGCTGATCCGGTGCTGCGTAGTAGCACTTCGGGAATCGGCGGAGAGGTAAGTATGATTACCCGTGAGTGCAGCATGTGCGGAGTGGGCCCCCCCTGGACCCAGAGGCCCGTGTGCACCGCACACCTTGCACCCATTGTAAAGACGCCTATGGTGCTTTGTATACAGACTCAGTAGCGCACAGATATACATGTGTAGCATAAATTAGCCAGCACAGTCTCCTGGTGCGTCTTAATCCCATCGCACTGCGACCGTGACGCATTCCCGGCACAAAAAGACACAAAAAAGACACCCGGCGACTCACTTGCGCCAGACATTCTAAGGCTAGAAGTATGAGGACACCTCTGTACAGAATATGTACTATCTTCATGGTTCTAACCAACATCATTTGAAATTGTTTAAAATGCGGCATTTTTTCATCCCTAATGTGACAGAAGCATACTGGGTAATGATGTATCTGATCCTGAAGTTATTAGATGAGATACAGCAACAGAAAAGAGAATTGTCCATGTTATGTGTATTACTCATTGGCAGTTCTACAGCGGCCAAGTGTCATTTACTCTCCAGCAGCCTCAAACCTCGCCTGGAGGGACTTCCGCCCTGGGGAACAAATGAGTATCTCAGTGTGACATGTAAGCAGCTGCTGACAATTAGTAACTTGCTCTCCACATCACATATGTGGGCAGGCTGAGATACCATATGCACTGGAGACTTAATGCTCCCCCTATACAGGAGATCACACGGAGGAATCGTTCTACTGTAGGTACAATACATTTTTTTTTTTTACACAAGTGATGACAATACTTGTGTACATTTCCCTTCTATAGGCATGATTTTACATTGCAAGGACATTTGTAGTATTTGTAAATGTATTTCTTTAATCTTATTTGTGTTTCATAAACACCAGTAATTGCAGTGATAACGGGAACCTAGAGTGGTTCCGATTGGCAAGGTCACTGGGATTTCCCTGGGATAACTCCTAGAGTGCTGTACCACAATGAAACAGATGCAGTTAACCTAGAATGGAGAGACACATCTAGATTCTTGGTAACAGTGAGGTAGGTCTCTTAGGAGAAGTACTGTACTTGCCAGGGGTGCCGAGAGGGAGGTAGCTGATGCAAAATACCTGGGCCCTGGTCTGTCTGGGGACCTGGGAATTCAACAGAGGTGTAACTAAGATGACAAGACCATGCCTCCTGGGAGTGCAGTGGCACACAGCTTCTATTGATGACCCCTGACTGCATAGCCACGCCTTTACATGTAGCCACACCCCCACTTATTACTGGGGCCTATTTGATCTGGTGATGGACTTGGGACTTAATAAAGGAGAGTGTGGAAGGTTCCCGAACACTGACAATTTCTGACTTTTTTCAATTCCAGGAAACCCCTTAGTGTTTTTTTTTTTGATTAAACGGAATTCCTAGCCCCCCAAAATACTCCTATCTTGGACTTAAAAACTGTCAGAGTAGATAAACAGGAAATGGGACGTGTAACGTGAAATTGCAAGGATGTGAAAGTAGACAATTATGCGAGGACAATGTGCTACGCCATGGTCAGACGTCATTGTTTAGTAACCATGGTGTCCGTGTCTCGCTGTCTGATGTCACTGCTATAATGTTCAGATATTATTATATCTCAGGAAGCATCCACTCTCTGTTTCCTTCCTGTACACTCTTTATCATAACAATAATGACGGGATAGCAACAGAGTCAAGGAAACAATTGGTTGTCAACTCCAAAGTTATTTTACGATGTATATGTGTTACTGTACGTTTACCATCCCTGAGTTCAAATAAATTCTTTGACGTTATCAGACTGATAATGTGCATTCACGTAAGTATGATACAAATAAAATGTTGTGTGGGTGGGTTTTGTGTTGCTAAGTTGTTATGAGACCCTGAGCCACCACCCAAAATCCAAACATAAGCAAATTGTTGTTTTGTCTTATTCTTATTCATGTCAAAATTTAGCAGAAGACACTTTTTTTTTTTTCAGTTGAATTTATCGGTGTGTGAAACAGGTGTGGATCACTTTTCTTAAAATCCACTTTGCTAAACACAAAGGCACGATCACTGCAAGGAGAGCCCTTACTACAGCTACTGTGAGGAGCACTGCTAAACAATCTGCTAAGATGAGGAAAGCCACACAGCATTGTGGGGAGAAACAGGGGCCATTGTACAGAAAAAAGTGCTGGGTCTATACCAGGGGTTCCCAACCACGGTCCTCAAGGCATACTAACAGTCCAGGTTTTAAGGATAGCCATAGTTGAGCACAGGTGACTTAATTAGTACCTCAGTTAGTTTGATTTAACCATTTGTGCTTAAGCATGGATATTACTAAAACCAGGACTGTTAGTGTGCCTTGAGGACTGAGGTTGGGAATCACTGGTCTATACCATATGGATATGCTAAGTAAGTGGGTGTGGTGTAACTAAGGATATGGCTAATGAACATATAGAATAAGGTAAAACGGGGTGTTTCACTCGCTATAGGCCCCAAAGTTTTTCTTATAACTTTTAAAGTAATTGACATAATGTTGTGAAATGTGACACCACTACTCATACTTGCCTACACTCCCGGAAGTCGCGGGAAGCTCACGATTTTTTGGTTAGCTCCCCGCACCACCTGAAGTGCAGGCGAATCTCCCGTATCCTGCCCACTTCCTATATTTAATGGGGAATTTGTGGGTCCGCAGGGAGGGGGTAGGGCTAAACAGCACAGTATGCGTACTTTTGCCCCGCCCCCTCCTCGCGGATCCACGAATAGCAGGCTTTTCCAAGGAAAGAGGCGGGGCCTAATTTCGCTATGCTCCCGAACCGAGTTCTCCCAGCTGCTCCAGCAACGGAGGACTACAAAGTCGGTAAGTATGCACCAACTGCCAGTGAGGATATAACCAGTGAGGATGGCAGTTGGTGTGGTTCCCCTATTAGAATTTTGGACTGTGCTGCAGCTCCACCTCTGTTAGCCAGTAGGTATTCCTGCTCCTGACAGTGGTGTTGTATACTGTGCTGTCCACATTCATCGTGTCTGGGGCCAATAGTGAGTGAATCACCCTGTACTTAAAATCACATTAACATGTAGGTCTAGTTACTAAGCAGTGTTAGGAGACAGAGTGAAAAGTGATAAGGTGCCAGGTAATCAGCTCTCAACTGTCATTTTTCAAACACAGCCTGTGAGATGAGTTAGGAGCTGATTACCTGGCACCTTATCACTTTTCACTCTGTCTCCTAACACTGCTTAGTAAATAGACCCCGTAAGCAGGGATTTTAAATATAGAGGGGAGATGTATCAAGCCATTGATACAGTGGAGCGTTCTCATAGAAACCAATCAGCTTCTAACTATCATTTTATAGAATGTACTTGATAAATGTTAGCTAGAAGATGATTGGTTGTCCACTTCTCCACTGTTTAGGAGGCTTGATAAAATACATCTCCCGCTTCACATGGCGTTATGCAGGCCCCCTCCTGTCTGCAGATGCGATGATGATGATTTTACATCAGGGAGAGTGTTCTGTATCTCCCCTGTACTGTAACAGTAGAAGCAGGGAGAGGGATTCGCCAGGACATAGCTTTGCCGTAAGTAATCTCCTGGCATGCGTATTTTAATACATTCCTGTGATAATTAGAATTATCATAATGCAAAATAAATAGTTAATATCACTTAAAAAACTAAGGTTTTTTTCATAACTTTACTGAGGAAATCTGGTTATCAACTATTATAACCTGGACCTTGATCTCCCGCTATTTATGTATTATTTAGTTCAAATAGCTGTTATGCTATCAGTTAGTATAGCAACATAAACACAACAGCCAAGTGTAGCACTATTATTCCCTCAAACGCTGTATTTGTGTTCTAAAGGTGCGTACACACTAGACGATATTATTTGGCCAATTCCGGCGCATCGTAATGACGTGCATATCTGTGCAAATTGTGCAGTGTACACAAACGACAACGATGCCAATGTGCGTACCCGTGGGTCGTCCGTCTAATCTTCAGATCTTACCTACATTAGGTAAGATCTGGAGATTTGCGGAATATCGATTAGTGTTTAGGCACTAATGATGTCGTACCGATCTGCGCTATGCCGTCACTTGACACAGATGCATGCACGGAGCAGTGAGATCCATCCATGCATCTGTGTTAAAAAAAAATTAACTTAGCGGTTCTCACTATTGAAGACAATGGTGGGAGCCGCTCATTGGCTGAGAGGCAGAAGGCTCGCCTCTCTCAGCCATTGAATGCGCAGCACCAGGATTTCTATAGAGAAATCCCGTGGCTGGGCGATCATTCGGGTAGTACTGTCCTTAGAGGACAGTACTGTGTTCGTGGTCTGGGACAATTAGTTTTTCTTTTTTAAGAAGACCGAGGATGCCTACTTGGAACAAAGAGGACGTGATCCAGGCAAGGAATAGGTGAGTATGGAATTTTTTTTTACATGTATCTGTGGATTTCTAAATGAACAAGTGGACGTGAATGGGTACAGAGATACTAGGTGAGTATGTGTGAGTGTGAGTGTGCATGTATGTTTTAATAAACGTATACTGTCACTGTGTGTGTACTGTCTTTATTTTAATATTTATTTTTCAAGTGAACTACAGCTTCCAGTGGGCTCGTAATGCCCTGCATGTTGGTACTTGTGGTTCTCCAAGGAGGCTTGCTGGGACCAGTAGCTCACCTGTAAAATCTTTTACACCACATTTTTACACACCTCAACCCGGCCTGGGATGACTAGCAGTCGGGGGTAATGCTTTGGGCGGGGGACCCAGTGAAAGGGTTCCCCTGGCTGTGGCATTAAACCCCACTAGAAAGAGTTTGGTGCTGGTTATGACACATACAGGGGACTCCTACTCATTTTGTCCCCTGTATTTCCAAAACCAGGACCAGCCTGCTTAGCCCAGTGCTAGTTGTGCTAAATACAGGGGACCCCTACGACTTTTGTCCCCTATATTTTCACAACCAGGACTGGCTCTGAAAAGCCTGGGGCTGGTTGTGCTTTAGGGGGGGCACGTTGTTTTTTTTTTAACTGTTACACCTTTCAATAATTTTTTTTGATGCATGCATGGATCACTATTCTGTGCATGCATTTTTGTCAAATAGCCCAGCCCATATCTAAAGATTTGCAAATCGTGAGATCGTGCATGATATATCCTTGGTCAGATTGTACAGTTTATGAATCATATTGTGTCCTGGAGTGCCGTGGAGCTGTCGGGGAGAGTTGAAGGGAAATTACTGACAACATTGCATCGTTTGCAGGTCGTCTAGTGTGTAGGCACCCTTATATACACAAAAACACACACATATCTTTATCTATCTATCTATCTATATCTATATGTATATATATATATATATATGTATAGATTTTTTTATTTATTAAATACATGTGGATTTGAAGGTACTTTGATGTTCATAATTATCGACACAGGATACACCGCAACTTGGATTCTTTTGGTAATATAAACATTTTTTGTGGTATAGTATTCACTGTTTTGTTTTTTTTATTGAAAATGATTTATGAACAGCGTCTGTAAGGCTGCCTTTGATGACAACACTACTGTGATAATCTTTATACAATCCAAATATTCAAATTGCTCCATGACCCACTGTGATGGAAATAAGTATGAGATCATGCTCTCTCCATTGACTGGTATATAATGCAAACAGAGCTGGAATTCTGGAGCTTTTATTGTGGGAAAATAGCACAGCATACAAGCTGTGCCCGGTTTTATTCTGAAGACAATAAGATTAACTCACTTATAAGGATCTAAGTGTAAAAAAAAAAAAACAGAGCAGCGAGAAACCCCATACAGTCCAACATTTAGTAACTGAGATCATGTAGTCAGACACTTGCATTGCATCACTGTTACCTCTGAGATAAAATAAAATAAAAGTGTTAAAATCTGGTCTCTAGGACTGTGCAGGATTTCCCTGAACAGCAGATTTTCGAAGTTTAAGGGCTGAATAGTCCTCATTAGTTTAAGCTTTTCACTGTTTTCTTCCCAGATATGTCAGAATCAATACACAGAACAGATGAAGTACTGCTTTTTGTTTGTCTGTCAGTCCATGCAATGTGTAATTTGTGATGGCTACTCCCGTCTTGTGTCTATTAAAGTTTCACTGTGCTGTTATGATATCTGAGTTTAGTAGTGTAGGTTGTTACTCTAGTCGTGCAAGTCGTGCAGTTGTCCTCCTCAGCTGTCCAATCTGGAAATGAAATAGTTCAAATATTAGTCTAGTGTTGAGTCCACCGTAATAGATTGTTCCATACTTGCCAACTCTCCCTCATTGTCAGGGAGACTCCCTGATATAGTAGCAATCTCCCTGACTCCCTGAAGAGTGTAGTAATCTCCCTGATTGCACCTTAACCCCATTTTGAAGCTGGTTAATTAAAAATTAAATATATATATACATTCAAATGGGATCTTTAGTATCATTTCCCTGCATTGGTTATAAGGCACAATGATCCTTATGGCTACATGCATTTTCTGAAGAGTATTAGGGCTCTATTTATTAACATTATTTTTGCTAAAATAAAGTAAAAAAGGGTGTTTTCACACCCTTTTGACATTATTTTAGTTTCACCTACAGTTACTATAGGGCAATTGGAGTAGAATTCGTAAAATTCTACTCCAACCCCTAAGTATCACTTATTTTTAGTAAACAGATCGCATTTCCCATAATTGTAATGGGAAATGTGATCCGACCAGAGTTGCTAAAAATAAATTGTGAAAAAATACCGGGGAAAGCCCTGTGATAATAACGCCACCTGGAGGTGGCATTATCCAGGGTCTCCCCCGGTTACCAGACTCCTGCCCTGCTCTAACGGGGAGAGCAGAGCCGGGAGTCAGCCCCAGTAATCAGCTGTGTGGTCTAAACAGACCACACGCTGATACACTGTAAAAAGAAGAAAAAAAAAAAAAAGGAGAAAAAAGAATTTACTTACCTGACTCCAGGGACCGGTGGTCGGGGCTGTGGTGATGTTCTCCCTCCGGTCAGCTGGTCTCCCATGCTGCACTGCGGCCCAGTCATCAGGTGATCGGGTCCCAGTGCAGTATGGGATATCACCTGACCGGAGGACATGGAAGACATCACCGGAGTCCGGATCATGCAGGTAAGTGTAATTAAGGGAGAGGCGGGGGGTAGCGGGGGGGAGGGGTGGTCCGTGATCGCTGGGGCGGGGCTTAATGACATGGGCGGGGCTTAGCGCCGGGGGGGTAGCAGCGACGGTCGTTCGGCACATGTGCGGGGCACTGGTCACGGTATTTTTTTGCGAAACTACCGTGACTAGTGTGTGGAGAGGATTCGCAGGGACAGAGCTTTCTCGCAAGCTCTGTCCCTGCAAGGGATTTGTAGTAAATCCCTGTGATATTGCCTGAATATCACACTACAATTTGCATTACCAGTGTGGATTGTAGTAAATAGAGCCCTTAGTGTGTTGCCATCAACAAATAGATCTTATTAACTGCTTTTGGGCTCGCTTGAATGTGGATGTAAGTCAGTTTTATGACACGCCTCTCAGATGTAGCAGTACACGGCCACTTTACCGTAGCGCTCATAGGTGTTACTTTCACAATCTCCCTGAAATGCTTTTTCAAAAGTAGGCAAGTATGCATTGTTCACAACAGTGCACAACACAGATGAATTCTGTAGTAGTCTAGTTTTATGTGATTGCTGACTATAGTGCTCCTAGAAAATCCCATCTTGCTAGTCACATGACCAAGGGGCCGGGGGCGTAACTACAGTAAGTATTTAAAGGCCCCATAGCAAAACTTTGTACGGGCCCCTATGTACCACCCACTGGCGAAAAATGTATATAAAACATGCAACTTTGACAAAGATGATAGGCCCCCCTCAGCCCTGGGCCCCCATAGCAGCTGCTCCCCTTGCATCTATAGTAGTTAGGCCAGTGCCAAAAGGTATTTGAAGAGTGGTCATTGGTGATAAACGGAGTTCCAAAAAGGAAACAGCTTCATATGATTGGTTGTGAAGCCTGGCATCTCTATGGTGCAGGAGAGTCTCTGGGGGCAGCCCACAGAGTGATGACTCGGGGGTTTCGATGAGGCAGGCCACGCCCCTTTTTGGGGGCACACGTTGAAGGCATTCGAATAGTCCCTCTTCCAGGATCTATAATATTGGGAGGCATGCATTCTATATCACTGTGATCTGCTATGATACATAACCCACACACCAATAGTAAATAGACCCCTTAGCTTGATATAGAACAATAACAAGGTCATACTTTCAGCAATAATTAAACTGAATAAATACATGTCTTGAACAGTATACACAATCTTTATGCTACAGAAACAATAATATATCAATGTGGAGCTGCAGCATCATTTAATAAGAGGGTATAAAAATGATGCCCGTTATGTATGAAAAATAAATCCCCAGTGGAGAAAAATATGGAAAATGCACTATATTTTTTTTATACTTCAAAGGACAAGAGGTGTCATGTTCTGCCTCCCCGGCCTTGAAATACATTCGCTCCGTGTCTTTTATAGTCCTGAGACTACATATTGAAACATTAACAATATTATTATTTCAGCGTCAGTAAAACTGTACATCATCAGGCGGCAAAGATAGAGAGGGAAAAATTACATTATTCATTCAGAATAATTTCCGACTAGAAAATAAATGTTAGAGCGGATAAGGATTGGAAATGGATACTGATTCTCTGAATTCTTTCCTGTCTGTTTCAGGAAATAGTGAGATCTTGTTGATAATAAAGTACAATGTACCTAAAGTTCACTTGGAAAACATGGTTTTTCTGCTCTGAAAGTCCTCTGTATTCTCTTTATAATTTCAAACCACTGGAGATCTCGGCAATCTGTGACTTGGGATCCAGAATCTTTTGGAAATATCCCCAATGATAATTTAGCTATTGAGATCAGTGAAAGGGCTGACGCGCGTTCTTCTTCTTCCTCTAAGGAGATGACACAGGACTGGTCATGCCCAACTTGTGCAACATTTTTAATAATATGAATCTCAATTATTCATTTTGGTTATAAGCTGAACTAAGCGGTCTCTGTTGGTTATTTTATTTCCCGCAGAAAACAAAGGCTCCGGTGCCGCTGATACTGACTGATGGGCCCAAATGGCTGTTGGATGTGACCTGGCAAGGAATGGAAGATAGCAAGAACAACTGCATAGTGTACAGCAAAGGTAAAGAAGGCCTGGTGTCATTTTACTTTTGATACAATTACTTTATTGTTCAAAAGGTCGACAGTGCCAAAGGTCAACGGTACAAAAGGTAGGCGGGAACCAATGGTCGACACACATATCGTCACCACTAAAATGGTCAACACTTTTTTTTTTTTTAGCTTAGATCTAAGCCTATCCCTCCCATTAGTGCCTAAATTTAACCCTCCCCCTGGTGCCTAACCCTAGCCCTCAGCCAAGTGCCTAAACCTAACCATAGCCTAAACCTAAACCTCCCCCTAATGCCAAAACCTAACTGTCCCCTCCGGCAGCCTAACCCTAACCCTCCCCCAAGTGCCTTACCCTATTCCTAACCCTAACACCTAACCCTAACTTTAAAAATGTTGAATAAACAAACAAAAATATAATGTGTTGACCATTGGTGTGTCGACCATTCAAACCTGTCCACCTTTTGTACCTGTCGACCTTTTGCACCATCAACCTTTTGTAAGTCGACAATCTGGTATTGACCTATCTATTGTTGAACCTTCATCCGGATACCATTGTTCAGACCTTTAGGACTTTTCATACTGTTGCTATGTTCTTTTTTTTTTTTTTGTAATGAATGCTATCATCAAAATATACTTATATAATAGTGTAAGTGCTAAGATTAAATATTATTGAACAGTACAAATCACTTCATTAGAAATAAAATACAGAGTTTGTATGTTATATAGAGCGCGGACATGATTACTGTCCTACTTAGTATTCTTTGCTGTGGTTATTATTACCTCTATATGTCATTGATGCTGCTGCAGCTGCTGTTATTTTAAGCGGTTAAGGGGTCTGTTTATTATTAACAGCCCCTTTGTGTCTATAAATACCTTTTATTATGTATTGCCACCTGCAGTATCGTTGCCCCTTACTGGTCTGAAGTGTTAATGGGTATATTCACTAAAGTGCGGGTTTATAGAAGTGGTAATGTTGCCCATAGCAACCAATCAGATTCTAGCTATTATCTTCAAGAAGTTTGGTTGCTATGGGCAACACCTCAACTTCTTTAAACCCGCGCTTCAGTAAATGTAACCCTAAGAGTTAACATGCTGCTACGGCCGGTCTCTGTAGTCATGCACATGGGTTAGTCATCTTGTCGGCTCTTGCATGTACTGTGGATCTGAAAGTGTTTCCGTTACACTTACCGTAGTTTTTAGAAAAAAATACATTAAAAAATGTTTTTCAAAGTTGACAAAATGTTTTGAAAGTCTTTATGCATTAAATCATAATAATCTGAATAAAGATTTGGCATCATTCTGCTATGACCCACCTGAAATGGCCATAACAGAGCAGGTATTGCGGCAATACCGGTAATGTACCGCGATTATAGTTATTGATGGCTTTAAAAAGTTGTAGTGCCTGTGGTGAGACACTATGCGGCTGACTCAGTGGTGGACGTGTCTGTGTGATTATGCCGATTTTGTACAATGTGAGACGCCCACTTGCAGCAGTGCAAATACGTCTCAGTGCGTCTATTAGACCATTAGTCCATCGGTGCACCATTGGACGCACCACCAAAACTTGCGTAAGCCCTATGGCAGGCGCAATCTCTCAATCTGAACATGGTGTCCTATCCAAGCAGTTCTGCGTCTTTAGATGCTGCTGCTGTCAAGCGACACACCAGCATCTCACAAGCCACTTCCCTGTTACCTCCCTGTAATGCCCACTAAAGTCCTCATTCCCTGCATCCTAATTTATTCTGCGATAACCATCGGGATGCGTGCACAGTGCGACTCCAATGCATGCACAGTACTTCCAATTGCGCGCATATGGGCATGACGTCATGTTAGCATACACCTTGAATCAGGCCCTATATGCATTGTCCAAAATGAGAATGATCACTACGGCCAGCGTTTTTGCCGGCAATAACGCATTTCGCCCTCCCAGGAATATGCTCCTTAGTTTGTGACTAGTTACTCTCTACTGTTACAACATGCTAAGGGGGCGGAGCACCAGAATTAGATCCCAATGTGTTCAATATGGTTAATCCAAGATGACAAGAAAATAATCTGATAACCACTCACCAGTACTTTATTCTAAATATAGAATAGTGTCTTATGATAGATGCTGTAGAATGAGAAAATGTTACGTGAATGTGTTTTATTGATTTGGATTCACTGTGTGTGCAGGTTCACTGTGTTTATATAAGTGCATTGCATATTGACTAGGTCTCACTTGGTAATATCTCATGTACCTTTCCCAGACTACCTAGGCTATAGAACTACTATCTGATATAACTAGTGCTAATCCAGCTAGTTAGGAGTGGATGCTGAATCTCCATTTGGTGCAGTGTATTTTGCATCTTGCATGAGATCGTATGGCCCAATGCAGAATTGCATAGCTGTGCCATTTACGCCCCATCTGGGTCTGAATAAGGGGCACATGACAGTGTGAAGGACATTGTGTAATTTATGATAATATCTGCAAGGGCTTTTTCGCACAGTTGAGAACATGTGCAGACCGGGTAAAAGATGCATATAGGGCCTGGGAAAGCTGTATTATTAATGGGTGCAAATAATGGATGATGAAGATGGTCCTCTGGCATTGATTTGTGGTTCAACTTCTTTCATCATTTGGGCATTGATTAAGCTTTTGTAAGTGGGTGTAAGCAAACTTAAATCAACTTACAACATGGTTTCAAGTATATCCTAAGTGTCTGTGACGTGTGCCTGACGTGAATCGCCCGTATTTACTATTGTTGCCTACCGGCACCCATGTTGTGCTCTGCATATGATATTTTTGCATTCAACTTTTTCAATAGTAAAATACGATCAATTTTTGGTTAACTCTGCATCAGGCAAAATTGTTCCCATATTAATTAAATAATTGATTGTCCTTGTGGGCCCATGTATGTGGCAGTGAGGATCCACTGTGGCTGAAATTTACCAAGCTAAAGGCATTCGGTATGAAATACCGCTGGCTGCCCGATCGTCTGTAAGTTATGTATGAACTAACCTAACTATACTCCCTAACCCTAACCTCCCCCCACATGCCTAACCCAAATCCCCCCTCTAAGTGCCCAAACCTAACCCCCCCTTTCCCCGCTGCTTAAACCTAAGTCCCCCAGGGGAGTGCCTAACCCTAACCTTCCCCCGGGGGAGCCTAACCCTAACCCTCCCTCCCCTTAGCCCCACCCTAACCACTCGGGGAGGTGCCTAGCCCTAAGTCCCCCCCGGGAACCTTAAACCTAACCCTCCCCCCCGCGGCTGTCCGCGCTCGGCGCCCGGCATCCCTTCGATCAGGATGCCAGGCGCCGGTGTCCCGGCGTAGGTTAGTTAACCCACACCGGGATTCTGTAGTCCAGATGCCGGCGGTCGGCATAGTGACCGCTGCCATCTTAAACGTATCCCAGCTGGTCAAACAGTTTGTTGCATACGGTATGTGACATGTTTAGATTTGGCATCCTTACATATTCTGTTGATTGATATGAAACTAATGTTATCAAACTGAATTACTCTCCAAGTATACCCCCTCCCAAGCTGGCTGTTGGCTGTTTACCTGTTTGTATCTGTTGCTGTGTCCTGAGGAAGGTCCGTGATCGGACCGAAATGTTGACTCTATGCACATGAAACTCGTTATGAGTGGTAAAGAAAACTTTTCTACTTTGTCATTATCTGGTGAGTGTCAATTTTTTCATTATTTGATATATTTGGACTTTGAAATGGTCATTAATTGAGCACCCCAACTTTGTGGATCAGAGGAGAGTACAGACTTTTTGGATCTATATATATATAGATATATATATATATATATATATATCATCCAAAAGAACACAGCACTCCACGGGCTCCATACAAATGACACATAGCAGTGTCTTTAAAGACACTGCTATGTGACATTTGTAAGGAGCCCATGGAGTGCTGTGTTCTTTTGGATGATATGGACTACAATTAACATTAGCACCTGGGCCAGGTGCACGCTGACAGCGCTGAGTGCCGGCAGTTTTGGGACTATATATATATATATATATATATATATATATATATATTAGGGATGTGCAGGCTCGGTTCTACTCGGTTCCGTTCGTTTTTTTTACCGAATCTTATTGGCTATCCAAAACTCGTGACAGCTGAAACCCAATAAGATTTGGGAAAAAAAAACGAACGGAACCGAGTAGAACCGAGCCTGCACATCCCTAATATATATATATATATAAAAAATAAAAGCACAAAATTGTGCATGAAATCAAATAAATTTATTGCAATCCACACAAAGTCTAAAAGCAGCGTGCATACCAGAGCATGCGGTTATAATCACCGCAAGTATAATGGATATAGCTGATAGTGTGATAGTGGGAGTATTCACCCAGCTGGTAACCCGAACGTCTCCAGGAACTTCTCCGGGAATAGCTTCTCCACATACAATCAGATCACCAAGCCACGTCACTATGCGTTTTGTCATCAGACATCGACACAGGGAGGAAAAAGGACTGCCTTGTGTACAGAGCCCAGGTGAGGCTGCCTTGTGTACAGAGCCCAGGTGAGGCTGCCTTGTGTACAGAGCCCAGGTGAGGCTGCCTTGTGTACAGAGCCCAGGTGAGGCTGCCTTGTGTACAGAGCCCAGGCGAGGCTGATGAGGCAGACCAGTTAGGCTACCAGAGGAGACAGTCTGAAGCTGGGTACACATTAGACGATGTACAAACGATGCGATATTGTCAACGATTTCCTCCCAAACAAATGATTGAACTCCTGAACAAACGATATAGTGCATACACATTGTGCAATATTACAGACGACGGAATGATATATTGTGCATCGTTTGGTGGTTAGATCGTTAACTATTTAATGTTTACATATCGCCTGGTTGTTTGGTAGAGCGTACATACTGCACGATGTGGTGAAAAAACATCCTCAGCAGCACGTAGGGCCGACCAAAAGACGTGACAAGCGACTCGTGGGAGCAAGCGATAGTGTGTACACACTGGACGATTTGTGGTTCCGATCTGTCGGAAATCGTCAAATCATCCAAAATTTTGCTTAGTGTGTACTCACCTTAAGTAAGACTCTGGCAGAAATAGAGCCCAGTGTGCCCAGAGGCCAGTGTGCAGGCCCCTGAAGAGGCAGGGAGGTCCACAAATCTCTGACAGTGTTTGTGTGAATCTGTTTTGGGTACTGTGACTGATACCCACCAACAGCATATAAAATCAATCTTATATTAACCCTTTAATTAATACAATTACTTACAGCCACAATTACATACAAGCATATCTAGCAGCATTGGTTCCACATACAGATATGTCGTCACCTGGATCCCCATTTAAATAAAGGGGCATGAATATAATAACCAAAGAGTATAATTACAGTAACATTGGTTTACTTTGTTATTATTATAGAGAAACTCTAGTCAGAAGGTTTAATTTTAAATCTCTTCCATGAAACTCGTAGAACCAAGCTTGCCACAACCTAACATGTAGAACCCATCCCACCTCAACCCACTTTATAGAACCAAGCCTACGTAGCCCAAACTTGTAGAACTAAATTTTTACTGCAATGAACTTGTAGAAGCAAGACTTCCCCCTCCGAATGCATAGAGCCAAGCCTACCTCCTCTGAACTCATAGAACCAAGCCTACCTTCTCCTAACTTGTAGAGCCAAGCCTTCCTCCTTTAAAGTCACAGAGCTACCTCCTTTCAACTGTAGAACAAATCCTTTTTACTCCCACAGAACCAAGTATACCCCCTCCCAACCTGTAGAACTAAGCATACCTCCTCCCAACTTGTATAACCAAGCCTACTACCTCCTATCTTGTAAAGCCAAGCTTACATCCTGCCAACTAGTACAGCCAAGCTTGACTACTCCCACCTTGTAGAATCAAGCCTAACAAGCCCTAATTTGTATAAACCAGCTAACATCCTCACCAGCTAATGGAAGCAACCCTACTTCCTCTCAACTAATAAAGCCAAGCCTTATTCCTTAAAACTAACAGAGCCAAGCCTAATCTACATCCTCCCAACTCCTAGAGCCAAGCGATCCTCATCCCAACTAATAGAACCAAGCCTTCTTTCTTCCAACTAACAGAGCCACGCCTACTATACATCTTCCCAACTCATAGATCCAAGCCTACTTCCTCAAAACTCATAGAGCCATTCCTACCTCCTCTTAACATGTAGAAACAAGACTATCTGCTTCTAACTTATTGAACCAATTGTGCCTCCACCTAACATGTAGAGTCAAGCAAACCTACGCCAAACTTGCAGAGTCAAGTCTATCTAATTCCAGCTCTTAAAGCCAATTCTACCTCCTCCCAACTCATATATAAAATTCTACTTTCTCCTAGCTTATAGAACCAAGCCAATCTTCTAATTTGTAGAACCAAGCCTGACTCCTTCCATGTTGTAAAACCAAGCCTACCTCTACCAAATTTATACAGCCAGCCATCCCTACTCGCAACTTGTAGAGCAAGGCCTACAGTATATCCTCCCAACTTGTAGAGCCAAGTCTACCTTATCCTAACTTGTAGAACCAAGCCTACCTCCTCCAAACTTGTAGAGTCACGCTTACCCCATCTTAGTTCATTGAGCCATACCCCGTGTTTCTGTCATATCAGAACAGAATTCTGCAGCCCGTCGTGACTAGAGAATCATCTCTTACAGAAACAGACATGGAGACTGTATTTCTTGTCATGTGGAGGTCCTCAAAATGGTTCTACTGTTTCATGGGCTGGGGTATCTAAAATGTAATTAACTTGCGTTCATCAATTTCTTACTTTACATTTTTATGCATTATATCATTTGAAAGTATAACAGTGAGCCTTTATTACATAGTGGTTAATATTGCTTATTCATTTAAAAAAGGGAAAGCTAATACATTTTGCATTTAACATTGTATTAACTGCAAAGTCAGTGTTTGTTAAGGTCGGTATGGTCATTACATTACTAATGAACACCATTGTGTCTTTATTATTATTATTATTATTAATAATATTATTATTACTATTATTATTGCATTTCTGCATGCAAATTGCTATGTTACAGTGTCATAACTGCTGACGCTGTACCATATGCAGATACACCTGCAGTCTCACACAGAATATAGGCAGCATGCTGCATATCATTTTAATCAGCAGAAGTGGCTCAAGCGTCCTATTCACATCACTTTGCAAATAAGATGGAATTAATGGTAAGAAGCACGAAAAGATACTTGGCGTTACCGAGTTGCATGGCGCTCACAAGTTATGTTTAACATGACTTGTAGTGCACTGAGGTAAGACACATCTGTTGTATATATATATATATATATATATATATATATGTATGGATAGATAGATATATGTACACAGTATATACAGTATATATATATGTATCTTTAAATAAAATGTGCGTGAGTGTGTGGGGGGGGTGTCTGTGTTCAATAGCGGCGAACAGAGGGAATACCGTTGACAATATTTTACAGTACTGACTGGTTCAAATAAGTTAACAGTTTCACATACTGTAAATAGATAACACTGCACAACAATGAAAAGGTTCCGATGTGAAAATAGTTACTTCTAATTGATTTCAGCATGCAAAGAATGTATATGACAATTAAAACTCTCTGTTAGCTCTGAGTTCCGAGATATAGCCCATGTATGATGATGTAGGGGTATTCCTAGTGAAGTGGGCAGAATGGAGAGAATCTTACCAGCAATCTGCGTTCCGTGCAGAGGGGGCGGGGCCTAATGACCCAATTAAATGAACCAGTTATTTGTCCCCTCCCCTATTCAAATATATGCGATTCACGGGATTACCCACACAAGATAACTGTGGTGCACTGAGTGACAAGCATAGTGAGCGATTCCACCAAGACATTTCAGCAATGGAACAAAGATATCAGGGGAGGTGATCACTACTGTTGGGCAGTGACAAGAAATGCCCCAGAAGAGGAGTACAAGCGACAAGCAAAGAGAAAGCACCTCCATGAATAGGCCACTATATTAGATAGTACTTTCCTATGCTGTATGATTGTTTCCTATGGTGTATGTTTGTTTAGTTTTGTGTTCTTATTTGTCATTGATTGAATTAAAACAACTGTTATTTATTTTCTATCAGGAAAATATCAGATTATTTTAAAATAGCTTTTCACTATGACTATATTACTAATGTACATACAGTATAGTGCAAGTAGTGTAGCTCAAAAAATAGAGCTAGTAAAAAACATTCTGAAATCATTTTAGTTTTTCTTGACCTCAAATTAGTAATGTATGACTATTTTTAGAAAGGAAACAAATGAAAAGTATTAATTTGTGTAACAGTGTGATTAGCACAGTGAGCAGTTAGCATAAATATGCAGAGATGACAGAAGGGAGAGGGCCCTGCTCGCACAAGGGGATACGGGTGGACACAAAAGAGAAAAACGCGCAGAGTCAAACAGGGAGGAGACAGCATACTAATCATAGTTATCATTCAACCTGTGATACCTGGATGACAAATAGTTTTGTTTGGTGAATTCTGACCATAAAACTGAAAAAGAATATTGCAAATGGCTCTGGCTTTCATGTGACATAATATTGCAATAAATTAAGTTATTAGGGAACACAAACATCAGAGTATAAGCACTGTGCATAGTACACAGGTCCCTTATGGTAATATTGCCTATTGTTAGCCAAGACAAGTCTTAGCTGTGCCTTAAAGTGACTTTGATTGCCTCTTTGTAGATTTCACAGAATATATTACGATTTTACACATTTCCGTCTAGGTTCCCAGCCAAACGCGCACACTGAGATGAAATATGTTTTCTTTTTTTTTCCAAGGCAACCTACTGACTGCTGTAAAGAATAAAAAAAAAAACCAAGAATTTAAGCAAACAGGCATTTATATCAAATTATTTACATCCTAAACATTAATCGGAACATCAAAGACTTTCAGAAAACTTCCTCGAAACAATTACAAGTTGTTCTTTTAATCATTACATTTTATACACTCAGAAGTAGATTTCTTTTTAACCTTCACAAGTCTTTGAAACTGCTAAATGAAATATTAAATATATAAATACACAGCATCAATTTGCATTTAAATAACGTATGTCAGGTTCTGTAAAACATAACATTTGTTGTGCGGGAATGCGCACAAAAGAGAAAATGCTGTCGGCTGGGAGCTATCTGCGTTTATCTCAGATACTACAGCTCGGTGTATCTCCTTCAATGCTCTCTGCTCTTAGATGACCTGAGTTACAATAACCAGACTTATTATTCATAGAGCTGAAGTTAACCATTTACAGTATTTGTGCACAAACAAAAAAAAAACAGTGCTGTCTTGTAAAGCAAGGCAGGGGTTGTATGCTGTTCTAAAGCTGCCTGGTTCTTTCTTTGAATAGCTATATAGTTATATATCAGTTCTGTAAGCATGGTTATAATCTTAGGCGCTTTCTGCAGCCTTCGCCGTTAGAGGCCTGAAGCCTGTATAACATAATGGCTTAAAACTGTAGAGCAATCTGCTTAATCCTACCTAAGTTACCTCTTTTAAAAAAAAGTAGTGTTCATAAATAGAAGGGAATTCATTTTTTACCATATTTAAATGAAATCATTATAATTTATTGTTCATTATTTTGTGTAAATATTAAACTTAAGTACTTTTACAATGTATAACAAATAGAGATGTGCAGGTCCCGATTTCTGAAATCAGAACACACCCGAATTTAGGGGTTCCGAGTAGAACCGGATTCACTTTCCCGGTTCAAACCGAGTTCGGATCTGTTCCCGGTTCGGAACTCAGATTTTAAAGACCGAACTCGGGTTTTGGATTCGGAAATTTTAGCTGTTTCTATTTTTATCCGAATCCAAAACTAAAACACGAAGATAAATCCAGATACAAAACCAAAACCGAAACACGGGGGTCCACGCAGATCTCTCATAACATCAAAATTATAATTTTTCTAGTAATATGTTGTTCATTGTGGTTGATAGTTTGAGGTAGCGGACTCGGTATATTAGGTCGGCAGTGACCATGGTGAACCGTTGACATGGTCACAGTGTCGACAATCCAGTTTCGACAGTGTCGACAATCCAGTTTTCAGGTATTCATAACCCTAATCCTAACCTTAACATCTAAACCTAACCCTAACTTTTTCATACGTCAACATTTTGTCCATGTTGAGACTGTCCAGATGTTGACATGTTAGATGTTAGATGTCGACATTGCAACCATGAGCATAACTGTCAACAACTGTCAACATTTGGGTATCGATGTTATGAATGTCAACATAGTAAATGTTGACTGTACACCCAGCCAGTGAATATCGATAAGAGGTAACGGTGTTCCGTGCCAGAGAGGGTAGCATCGGATTGGTGTGTGAGCCAAATAAGACAGCATGTGATTGGTAGCCATAGCTGATAACCAATATTATACAGGATATTCCACCTAATTAATACTAGGCCAATTGTTGTCAAAAGCAATGACTTCCTTTGTTTCCAAAACGGAACCGTGAGTCACAGAAATTATTCCCAGACCAATCTTATTTCTTGGACCATAATACACAAAAGTGACCTTGATATTCAAATATACACAAAAAACCACATCCACTGCTGTTACTACAAATGTCTTGGTGATTTCGCTAGTTTATGGGCTGAATATTACAAAATGCCTGCGACACGTCCAATTCAGTAGATCAAAATAATAGATACGGGACCAAATTATGATGTTTGATAAATTGTTATGTCGTTTTAAACAAGATTATGCATATCATATATTTGACTATTTTAATATATCAAATGTTTTACTATTAACTGATTTTTTTTCAATAATGTTTTTATTATTAAAAAACAACAATACATCGGTAAAGAATTTATATTCAGACAAATTCTATAATAGTCACAGACTACTCTGGAGGACGTAAACAAAAACATATTATCATATTGAATTTTGGCATAGATAACAATGATAAACAGCTGATGAATTGACTGAATTTTAATACATTTTACCAAATCATCAAAAGTAAATTTTTCTGGGAAAAAAATCATATCACAGTAAAATATTCACTTCCAAGCTGTGGTACAGGGGAACTGCTGATGGAGTTTTAACATTCTAGCTCCTCTCTCCGGTGACCCCTCACCTTTAATCATAGAATGGAAAGCTCAATGTGTTTGCAATGTTACAACATATTTCAATTGCCATCTCAGGAGAAAGACATCTGAGGAGAATGTTACATATTACATCACAATACAAACATAAAATAAAATAAAAATCAGTCGTGCTCTGGTTTCCAAAACCTAAGTTATATGTATATAATACAGTGCTGGGAAAATTGAGGTTGTAATCAATGCTGGAAACCTGTGTTAAAACGGATACATGTCACATGATTTGAAATGCTGTCATTCATGGTAAATGATAACAGCTAATACATGGTTTAGCCCTTAGTTAAATAAAAAAATATGAGCATGTTTTAAATCTTAAAGGGTATCTACCATCTACACCAGGGGTGTCAAACTCGGGCCCTCCAGCTGCTGTAGGACTACAAATCCCAGCATGCCGTGCCACAGTTTTAGCATGCTCTAATAGCAAAACTCTGGCAGTGCATGCTTGGATGTGTAGTTCCACGGCAGCTGAAGGGCCCGAGTTTGACACCACTGATCTACACATTCTGGAGGGACTGGCAGAGCCGTATCATCCATTATACAAACCAGTATGTTGCCTAGGGCCCAATGGCTTCAAATGCATTTGTTAATTATTACAGAATTTCGAACTAATTGGCCTCAATACAAATCATTGTTTGCCATGTTGCATAGGGTTGGTCAGTATCTCTTTACTCATGCATGCCGACATTTAGCCCCCTCCTTCCGGGAGGGAGCTGTCGGACTTACAGGGCTGGGGGCGTGACGCGGCCAAAGGGGGCAGGCCCGGCACATGACGCGGCGTTGGGGGCGGAGCATGCGGGTGTGACCGCGTGAACGCGTCATCGTGGCTCCGCCCCCCTCTTCACAATGCCGTGATTAATGGCATTGTGCAGCCGGGGGCGGAGCCACGATGACGCGATTCAGCGCGAATCGCGTTACCGGCCCCCCTGCTGCCGGGGTTTCTATTTAAAAGCGTGGGGGGGTCCGGACACATCGCCGGGGCCGGGAGAATTGCCTGCCTTCCCGGGAGGTCGGGAGCGGCACCCGATTTTCGGGAGGCTCCCGACCAAATCGGGAGGGTAGGCAAGTATGTCTTTACTAAATTAGAATTTCCTCTTTATATGTTGTGGGGATTTACTAAAATGTTTACAAAACTGATGTTTTTCATCCAATAAAAACATTTGAATAATAATAATAATAATAATAATAATAATAATAATAATAATAATAATGTGAATTGTCCAGTGAATGACCAGTTAAGGGAATTCCCATATTTAAGGGGATGGTCTATGTACAGTAGAAGATACAACATAAAAGCTATTTTGAGACATGTGCTATTATTATTACTATGTATACTTTTAAAATAATTTTTTTGTTTAAACATTTAAGGAATAGTTAGAATCTTACAACCATTAAACAGGAGAGGTGTAGAAATTACCATTGAATGAACGCACAATGCCGGCAAATGAACAGACAAGTAGAGTGAATGAATAATATGACTTACATCAATAAAACAGTCAATAGATCGGATCTAATGTGTATACACACTAGATGTTACTTTGCATGATTCGCTCGTTTTCGACTTAACGGAACGACAAATCGTCTAAAATATGTCCAAATTGTGAGTGCCCACTCACGATCACGGTGCCGATGCGCGTACCCGCGGGTCGTACGTCGCATCTTCAGATCTTGCCTACAGCAGGCAAAAACCTCCCAATCTCGTACATGACGCACTGGGAATCGTTAAGGATGCACGACAGGTCGTTGGTTAGATTGGAAACTTTTTAGCACCATATTGTGTCTTGGAGTGCTGGGGAGAGTTCAAGGGAAATCGCTCACAATATCGCATTGTGAGCACATCGTCTAGTGTATACGCACCGCAAGATTGTATGCACTAAAATTTAAGATGACTGTATTAAACCTGACAATGTTCATTCATTGGCTGATTCACCCTAATATATTCAGATTTGCCCTATATTTGGTAGCTATTCCCTTCCCCTCACTCAGGCCAATCGCAGTGTGTGGACAGTACTGCCAAGAGATCTGTTTAGCACCAGTAATCGGTTGGGTGTGTTCATACTGTACGTGTGGTGAATACTAGGCCCTAGACGAACCTCCAGACAAGCCTGAACCTGGATACTTTATTAACCTCCCCCCCCCGTATTCTCAACGCCCATGCCCATGAAATGTGTAAAATAGACAAGTTTTATAGCTTAATTGAAGTCACATCTATATCATAAAATTATTCCTGAATGATACTAGAAAATATCTGAATTAGGGATGTGCAGGCTCGGATAGGTTCGAGTTTGCACGTTGAGTTCGGATTTTTCCCTCCAAAAAAAAGTAACTCAGAAAGAGGCAAAACGTCATCTTGCATGGATGAACATCATCATTCCTGGTCAAAAGTCCAGGAATGATGATGTTCGTCCATGCAAAATGACGTTTTGCCTCTTTCTGAGTTCCGTTTTTTTGGAGGGAAAAATCCGAACTCAACGTGCAAACTCGAACCTATCCGAGCCTGCACATCCCTAATCTGAATGCTGAAAATTAGCGTTGTAAGCCGTGACCTATAAGACTATTGTCCTTTATCTGTTATAATCTTCATCTCCACATTGTAGCATTGTCTTATTTTGTTTCACATCCAATTTTTAATTATAGTGACTCAATTTACTGGATTTATGAACATTTTATTTTCATTATACCCAATCTCCCTCTACCTACATTTACTTTCTGTCTTCATACAACCATCCCTACCTTTAAGTCCTTTAAACCACCATCCTCAATTTTAACACTGGTCCTGCTTGGTCTAAAATACGATCAGTACCATTGCATAATGACCTTGGCGAGCCCCCAGCTGTATAAAAGGAACTAATGTATCCAGGAATTTGTCAGACATTTCTGTAGATAAAATAAAACATCCACCAACTGCAGAAATTTCCAGGAACAAAATATGGTATTGTTATTGAAGAATAGACGTGTTTGTGCAAAGAAATGTAATTATCTCCTCTTTCTCATTACACGTATAGTTACCTGCGTTTAGAGGCATTATTAAAACAGGGTGTCGGTACAAATATTTAGCAATGGGAATTATACATTCATAAGACGATTAAGTTAGCTAGTTAAGAAATTCCAATATTGCTTTTTAAATGACTTCAGGATATGGTAGGTACTAAGGTTATTATCTGTTATCAGGAATACAGCGGAATTGTACGACTGGATAATAACTAAACAACTGACACAATGTAAAATTACATTATCAGTGTGTTAAAACAAAATTGCGCCCTAAAGGAGTGTACATGCCAGCTCAGAGCTGCAATGTAATTATGCTTAACTCTGATAATTAAAATACAGCGGAGATCAACAGAATCATTTTCATTAAGGAAATTATTAATGATGGTGGTATAACAGTAATTGATTGCACAGCACCACAGGATAACACCAGGCTGCAATAACCAACATGTTTTAGAAAATGTCTCAGGCAATTCGGTTATGTTGCAAAAGATAGGTGACGTCTCAAATTGAAGAGTGGCAGTAATCTGTTGACATGACACAGGCTTCAAAGCACTCGTCCAAAATCTCAGCCTCCTGTGCCAATGGACGCTAATTGGCAGTCTCCAGAAACGGGGGGCGAGGGGCTTCTAGAAGCCTATTGAATTATTGATCGTTTGTTAAGAAATGTCCAGAGGATGTCCAGTAGCTATGTGTGTGTGTGTGTATATACTGTATGTGGGTGTATATATATATCTATCTATATATATATATATATATATATATATATATATACAGTATATACACAACCACACATACGCAAACACACACACACACACAAGGTACTGTTACTCACCTAAAGTTGCAATTGACACAAGCGATATAGCTGCTTCCATACTCTGGACAAGTCTTTGGATGCTTATTTTATTATTTCCTAAGCTAGTTTTATTTATTTTATTTTAATGAAATGATTAATTTTTGTTTTGCATCTACCTAATCATATATTAATATAGCAAAATACATTTCAATATTGAATCATAAGATGGTGAACATTTTTGAAAGAAAAAGTGCATGGGTAAAAGTTGCTTGTTGGAACTAATTGAAGGCAAACATCTAATTCATTGCTCCAAATCATAGATGGTCTCTGATTGCAGTTTATTCTATTGGTCCATCCAGTTACTAATGACCAACAGAAATACTATTTTAAGTATGCATACTGTAAGTCGTGTTTGACTCTTAGGGCTAAATCCTCTGAGCCACGAGTCTCCTCGCAACAGGAGTCACTGTATGTTGCACTTTCGGTACCCCTGGACTCGCTGATATTCGTTCACAGCCCCATAGCGAAGTTGATCAATCGATGCCCTGTCTCGTGGTGCATTGATTGGATCAAAAGCTCTTAACTGCGCCACACTCTCTGTAAAAGAATGGACATGGGCCAGTACAGATTCGTTACATACTCTGTATTACCAGGGTTAACAGATGACACCCTACTATATGTCCCAAAGAAACATGTTCCACTTATGTATTATTGACCCAGTATTGATTCTGTGATAAGCTGATTGGTAGAAAGTACTATCTCCACCATTTTCCTTTATAATGAAATACTGATTTATATCAGTTTAGTAATTGACCTGTCATTCTAGAACACTTGCCTACACTCCCGGAATGTACATCAGACTCCCGTATTTTGATGTTACCATTAGAAGTCAAAAAGGCCGGGCAATCATAGGGGCATATTTACTAAAGTGAGAGTTTTTAGAAGTGGAGATGTTGCCCATAGCAACCAATCAGATTCTACTGTACTTAACATTTAACTAGCACCTCCTAGAAGATAATAGCTAGAGTCTGATTGGTTGCTATGGGCAACATCTCCACTTCTCAAAACTCTCACTTTAGTAAATTGATCCCATAGAGGTCCTGTGTGAAGCAGGACAACATGGTACTGCAAATTGCATGTCTGCAACCACTACCCTTTCTGCTCAATTACACCATTTGCGCCACTGAAGAATGGATATGGGGAGATTGGACAAACACACATTTCACCGCAAATTGCATCATCAAGCCGGGATTCTGGGAGAGCTCTCCAAAATTCAGGAGTCTAAAGTGGCCACCGTAGTCAAAGCTTATCTTCGACCAGTGATGTCAGAGGTTGACAGAGATGAGGTTATTTTTCCCAGCTATTGCATTATGCATTATATAGTAATCCAGTGTTTCCGTATTTGCTTTGCTCCCGATAGTGTATATTATGCGGATAATCTATTAGAACAGTGCAATCATCTTATGTGTCAATATTTGTTAAAATAATTTACAAAGTTTATTTTCCTCATTTTCACAAAGGCAGAAAAAAAAGTCTAAGTACACGTTACAATCCCTGCTTGAAGGAAAACAGAAAATATATATGCACTCTTTGCTGTCAGAAGCCTTTTGCCTTATCTGAAAAAACTGTCATGGCAAGAACATCACGGAACGGACAGGAGTCTATTAAATTAATAAGCTGCAGGATGGTGTCTGGGGAGTTATGATGCGCCATAAATCCAGTTTGATCATGGTGGACAAGTTTTAAATCTACAGCTTTCTAATGCGCCCTCTTCATGAATTGAAGTTTCATGCTAGCCAAAGCCTTACTTCTGGAAAATTAAGACTTACAGTATCTGTTCAATTTTTTTTTTTTGTTCAAAACTGTAAAAAAAAAAAAGAAGAAAATTTCTTATATTGGAAAATGTAGAATATGAAGTGCCGTTAAGATAAAAAAAAAATAATAATTAAATTATTTTGAAAATAAAACAATGCCCTGTTAATTTTAAGAATTAACTGAATGAGCCATTTTTTTTTTTTATTCTTTCTAAATTAGAAACACATTGGGTCAAGATTTATAAAGGGTACATGCCCTATGTGGGAGCCATTTAATTTTTTTTTAAAAAGTGAGTTCCCATATGATCGTGAGTGTGCCGGCCCCCTGCTACAGTGAGAACCAGGACCAGGGTGGTTAGTAATGGGTCAATGCTTCTAGTCACAATGGGGGAAGCATACAAAATAAAGTATTTGCCCATTCTCTAAATGTTATCTGTTCCATGCCAGGGCGCTAAAATGAGGTATAAAGGGAAAAAGCACCAGAGAAGGAGCCTGATAGGGAAGTGCAACCACTCTCTGAGATACCAAGGTTACACCCCCTTCAGCTGCACGCCAACGCAGCATGTAAGGAGGGGCCTATAATTCACAACATGCCACGACCACACCCCCCCCTCAACCCACCCCTAAGCTTGGCCAAACACAGTTATTTATTTACTTATGTTTGCCACATAGTGCACTGCATATGGGTGGTATCTTGCTTCATTAACAGTAGCAGCCTGATCCCCGAGAGGTCTCAGCTGAAGCAGAATCCTACTTCTCAACTCTTCCAAAATGTCCAGGAGAGTCACAAATTTTGGAATGCTCTCCTGGACTCCACAGAGAGTGGACTGGGGGTATGATGATATGATTCTCATTGACCTGCTCCATTATGGCCCTGCCCCCCCCACCCTCTCCACTGCACCAAGCCGCAAATTGTGGCTTTGAACAACCAGTGGGCGGAGCCACAATGGCGCGATAACCATCCTCATCCCCACACACAATGCCTCCAATATAGTTATTTTGTAACAGCAAATATGCACAAAATTCCAGGATGTCCATGCACTGCAGAGAATAACACTAAACTAGTGCCCAACCCAACCCTTTACCTCATTGCAATAATCTCACTATTCCATATATGTGCCCATTTTGCTCTGTATAACTAAGCACCCTGAAAACTGCATGAAGGTAAGGGTACAGCAGATGAAAGGCAGTATTTGCACTTTGGGGTGTCCGTTCTACCCTTCTTAAATGCCATTTTGTCCTCCACATATAGGTATATTCCAGTAGCGCGACTCAACAACAAACAAACATTATTTATACAGTTAGTAGGGAAAAAAATGCATTGATCCCAGAGATGATATATAGGGAAGGATAAATTGTTGTTTCAAATCTCACATGCAGTTATATGTGTTTGGCATCTACCTCTGAGTTCAGACAGAACTACTAAATTACACAGGAAGAAAAAAAAAGAAATAAAGTAATCTTGACAAAAACAAGCATCACTCAGTAACAGGAATTGACTGCAATGCCCTAACCTTCAACTCGAAAACTATGATGAACTAATGCAGTTGATCTGTTAGCTGGAGAAAATATTCAGAAATGCTGAAACGAATGTTCAGTACTGGAGACAGACACAGAGGAGTGACCTGGGTGCTTAGCCAGGATAACTAATGACTTGGGCTGAGCAAATAAAAAAATAAATACTTATTATGTACTGACCAGAGATGGCACATTATACTGCAAACACTGAATGTATGACATTAATTGGTCTACAACCAGAAAAATTAATGTGATTCCCTTTAGAATGTAAGCTCCTATGAGCAGGGCCCTCTACCCTCTTGTGCTTCTCTCTACCTCCATCTACGTCTTACTTCCAGGGCACCTAACACTTGGTTGCTTTGCATTGTCGCTTATCTGGGTGTTATGGTCGCAAATGTAGCAATGTATATTATCCATGTCCTGTATTGTATTGTAATGTATTGTATTGTACTGTACTGTAAGTGAATGTAAATCAACCTATTTGTTTATGTACTTTGTAAAGGCGCTGCGGAACACTTGTGGCGCCATATAAATAAACGATAATAATAATAATGTGATGCCCCATCGTAGTTTTGCCTGTTATGTATATACTAAACCTAAAGCATTACATATGAATATACGAGCGAGTTAAGTGTGTGCATAGAGGGTATATAAGGGGAGACCGAAAAGTGTCTTGGCAGAGTAATCTGGAAATAATTATAGCTAAAAATTGAGAAATCCACCCCGAATTGTTACCTTATGAATCCGCAGTTCTTACTCTTTCGCTAGCATATGCAAAGTTTAATAGAGGTTATAATGAGTTTGGTACATTGGCGTATCTATAATGGGTGCAGGGTGTGCCTTGCACACAGGCACCTGGGTCCAGGGGGGGCCACACCACACACCCTGCATCAATATAATTAGTTTACTTACCTCTCCGGAGTCCTGTGTCGGCCGGTTCTGCAGACTTTAATCACCGGGAAAATGGTGCGGCGGCCATTTTCCCAGTGATTTCCACATGTATAAGAGTGATGTCCCCGGGAATAAGACACAGGAATGTTTCATTGTAATGATAAGTGAACTATGCTCATTTGTTACTTAGGGGCCTGGTTCTCACATGTTTTTGGGGGATACCTGCAAATATTAAGTATTTCCCAAATGTACCTTGGAGGGACTACCGCAGATATCTGTAGTTTTCTATGAGGGCTGCAAAGCTGTCAGATTCACCAAGCTCCGGAATGCACAGCATTTTGGAGTTTGGCACCAGCAATTTTGGCACTAGAGTTAGAGCGTTGTAGCCTATGGGTTACATTTAGCAAAAATTACCAGGAGAGGGTTCCTCCAGAACACTCCCCGGCAATGGGCGCCACACATCCGTGGTATGTAGACAGCAGATGCGCAGGAGTTCAAAAAGAGGAGTGAAGAGACAGACCGCTGATACAGTCACTTTACTCTGAACATATCACAGGGCGGACTTCTTTTTTTTCGGAGCCCTTGTCCTAGTGTTTGTCTCTTTGTCTTTTAATACATTCAGGCGGTATCGAATATTTTATTGCCATGAACAACGGCGATAAGAAATTACAATTATCAGGTCTGAAACCCTATAATTAATAAATATGCCCCTTAGAGACAAAAACTGCCAGCAACATTATAATGATTTTCATGATCGTTTAGGATATTTTGCAGTGAGGTTTTGCCAGTACTTTTCTTTCTGTGACAAAAGGTTCCGGTGCTCACCTAAAGTTACAAGTTAATACAAGATCTAAAGTAACTTTCAAATTCTAGATACTGTAAGTGTGCAGATGTGTTTGCGTGATGACCTAATTGCAGCTGCGGCGCACACACACTTCACTGCTCCCACTGCATGCACTGCGCAGATTAGGTGTGACATTCATGCGCTGCACAGATTAGGTGTGACATGCATGCGCTGCGCAGATTAGGTGTGACATTCATGCGCTGCGCAGATTAGGTGTGACATTCATGCGCTGCGTAGATTAGGTGTGACATGTATGCGCTGCACAGATTAGGTGTGACATTCATGCGCTGCACAGATTAGGTGTGACATGCATGCGCTGCGCAGATTAGGTGTGACATTCATGCGCTGCGTAGATTAGGTGTGACATGCATGCGCTGCACAGATTAGGTGTGACATGCATGCGCTGCGCAGATTAGGTGTGACATGCATGTGCTGCACAGATTAGGTGTGACATGCATGCGCTGCGCAGATTAGGTGTGACATGCATGCGCTGCGCAGATTAGGTGTGACATGCATGTGCTGCGCAGATGCGCTGCACAGATTAGGTGTGACATGCATGCGCTGCACAGATTAGGTGTGACATGCATGCGCTGCACAGATTAGGTGTGACATGCATGCGCTGCGTAGATTAGGTGTGACATGCATGCGCTGCACAGATTAGGTGTGACATGTATGCGCTGCACAGATTAGGTGTGACATGCATGCGCTGCGCAGATTAGGTGTGACATGCATGCGCTGCGCAGATTAGGTGTGACATGCATGCAGGACAGATTAGGTGTGACATGTATGCATGCAGGACAGATTAGGTGTGACATGCATGTGCTGTACAGAATAGGTGTGACATGCATGCGCTGCGCAGATTAGGTGTGACATTTATGCATGCGCTGCACAGATTAGGTGTGACATGCATGTGCTGTACAGAATAGGTGTGACATGCATGCGCTGCGCAGATTAGGTGTGACATGTATGCATGCGCTGCACAGATTAGGTGTGACATGCATGCGCTGCACAGATTAGGTGTGACATGTATGCATGCGCTGCACAGATTAGGTGTGACATGCATGCGCTGCACAGATTAGGTGTGACATGCATGCGCTGCGCAGATTAGGTGTGACATGTATGCATGCGCTGCACAGATTAGGTGTGACATGCATGTGCTGCACAGATTAGGTGTGACATGCATGCGCTGCGCAGATTAGGTGTGACATGCATGCGCTGCGCAGATTAGGTGGGACATGCATGCGCTGCACAGATTAGGTGTGACATGCATGCGCTGCGCAGATTAGGTGTGACATGTATGCATGCGCTGCACAGAATAGGTGTGACATGCATGCGCTGCACAGATTAGGTGTGACCTGCATGCGCTGCGCAGATTAGGTGTGACCTGCATGCGCTGCGCAGATTAGGTGTGACATGCATGCACTGCACAGATTAGGTGTGACATGTATGCATGCGCTGCGCAGATTAGGTGTGACATGCATGCGCTGCACAGATTAGGTGTGACATGTATGCATGCGCTGCGCAGATTAGGTGTGACATGCATGCGCTGCACAGATTAGGTGTGACATGTATGCATGTGCTGCGCAGATTAGGTGTGACATGCATGCGCTGCACAGATTAGTTGTGACATGTATGCATGCGCTGCGCAGATTAGGTGTGACATGCATGCGCTGCACAGATTAGGTGTGACATGTATGCATACGCTGCGCAGATTAGGTGTGACATGCATGCGCTGCACAGATTAGGTGTGACATGTATGCATGCGCTGCGCAGATTAGGTGTGACATGCATGCGCTGCACGCAGGACAGAAGAGGACCAGGAATGGGGGTTAAGTATAATGGTACATCCATATATATATATTACTATGTGTCCTGAGGTTCCCGTGCCCGTGGCATAGGTTGCGTAAAACAATGTGGTACATTATGGAACATGGAGTACAAAGGATGACAGCTCTAAAGACAATTATAAGGAAGATTCCTTGTCTTTTACAAAATATCACTAATGCTTTCAATAATTGCTTCACATATTACCCACCCAGTTACACCGAGTACGTTCCACTAACTAGCTATCTATTAAATTTAATACAAGTTAGAGTCACTGCTATATAAAGACCTTTTCATTGCCACCCAACACCTTATATTGGTCCCTAACTAGACATTCCGTATTGTAAATTAGGTTGAGCATGAGTGTAACATAATTAACACAACTGAAAGGTCAATATGATCATTAAGAAGTTACATTGAAGCAGTACAGTACAGTACAGTACATGGCTATTACACATCTCATAAAAATACAGGCATAGAAAGTTTTTTTTTTTTCAGTGACAAAGGGCCTGATTCATTACCGATCGTAACAGCGATTGCGCACGCAGGTGGCCGATTGTTGTGCACTGCGCATGCATCGCAAGTGCGCGTGAGCGAAAACTCCACTGCGGTCGGCTGCGATCACAGTGACTACGTAGACCCATTGCAGAGTGACTGACAGGAAGTGAGCATTTGGGGGTGGTGACAGGGGGGTTGGTTGGCGAAACGCAGGCGTGCCAGTGCGTTTGAACGCCGTTACAGGGGCATGCATAAATTAGCCACTGTGATGCCATACGCAGCTTGGGCTATCACTGTGTGCGATGAAGTTAGCAATTCCTGAGTAATGTCAGACCTTGCGCAAGTGTGCGTGAGGCTCCGATGGTACTCGATGTTACCGATGGTTTTGCAGACTTGCAAAGTATTACAGATGTATATAAGGGGAAGTGGGCGTCCTTATGTTAGGCTGTGAAGGCATTGCGATAGCAGACATTAGTATATTTTCGTAGTGGAACTGCGTGCGTAATCCCCGGCTGTGATCGCAGTTGCGATCCGCAATGCATCAGTCCCTATGTGTGTAGATGTGTCACACAAGGGTGTGATCAGAAGATTGTGTAGTGTGCTTATGTACTATATAGCAGAATTAAAAGACCTGGCACCATAATAACTATACTTACAATGTTTCTAATTATAAATATGGTTATTATAGACTGCTAGTGGTAAGAATTTGGAGATTAGGGATATTTACTTCTTTCTGGTGACAAAAAAAATAACATTCAACAGGAAATGTTCCTTAATTTAGGTATTTTTCCCTGAAACGTTTATTTCATGTTTAGGAGTTGATGTATCAAGCAGTAAAAAGAATGGAGAAGTGGACCAGTGAAGTTGCCCATGCAGTAGCAACCAATCAGCTTTGAGATAGTATTTTTCAAGTACTATCTATAAAATGCTAGGTAGAAGCTGATTGGTTTCTATGGGAAACTTCTTCACTGGTCCAGTTCTCCACGCTTTTTACTGCTTGATACATCTCCCCCTATATCTAACAAAGTGGCTTTTCATCAGATTGTTGCAGTCACTCTTTTGCATTTCTACCACTGTGAATAAGGGACTTTTTAACACTTGGGCCCAAATGATATAGCCTGCGGGTTGCAAGCACCGGTGTGATTTTGGTGATTTAGCTGCCAGATTTAAAGCTGGTTTTGCTTTTTAAATTATTGCCACTTTAAATATAGCAGCTAGATCGCCGTAAATGCGCCACTGCTTGCAACTCGCAGGCTATTCCATGTGGGCCTTGATAAGCTGGTTATTGGAGCATGTTTTGTCCTTCTACATCTCTTGTGTCATATGACATATTTTTAAATCATTCCATGATGGAAGCATTATTGTCGTTAAATGCAATACACCTAGATAAAGAGCCGTATTCAATTTGAGCGGACCCGCAATACTTTTTCGCCTCCCCGGACTTTTCGCCTACTTCGCCTGTTTTGCAGGTGGAAAAGTATCGCGCGCGTGCCCGTGTATCGCCGTATTCAAGAGGAAAGTACTGTCAGATTTGGGGAAATCAGCCTGACACCCCCCAAAAGATGCTCTGACATGGGGGTTCCCTATGGTACCCCCCGATTTGGCTTGCTGAAGGTTTTTGTTGTTTTTAAACGGGCTCAATAGCTGCTAAATAGTGTTTTTGTATAAGTGGTGAAGAATAGTATTCAGGATTTTTTTTTGCAGAAAATAACTTATCCCAGCAAGTTTGGGGTAATTGAAAATGGGGGCCAGCATATTTTAAAGTTTCTAAAGTTAAGTTTAAAATATCGTGAAAAACCCACCTGCCACAAGCCCCTGCAATGAAAAAAACACTTGGGGCATACTTGGGGCCCCCCCTAGAGTCAAGTTCGCTAGTTTTTAACTTTGTCCCCCAACATTTTTTTTTCCCCCCAAATTCAAAGTGATTTTTTGGGGTGTTCTTAAGTCTCTTTTTAAAAAATGTTGACACAGTTTACCTTTGGGGGACTGTCTGAAGGCTGCACGGGGGTTCCTGCAACGTTGCACCCCAAAACCCCAATTCTGCACTTTTTTCCGCCTGCTATTCATAGGCAAAACTTTTCCGCCTATTACATTGCATTGACTTTCCGCCTAGGTGAAAAGTCTTCCAAATTGAATACGGAGTAAAATCATAACAGGCGAAAATGACATCATCGGCGAAAAGTTTCCGCCAAAAACACACGAAAACGGCTTTTCGCCTCAAATTGAATACGGGCCAAATAATCAATTTAGATTATTAGCATACTTGCCTACTGTCCCGGAACAGCTGAGAGGCTTCCAAAAATAAGGTGGTGCTCCCAACAGCCCTTGAAGAGTGGTCAAGTTTCCTGGAGCCGGCCACCACCTGCCCGCACAATGATGCATTCGCGCTCCCACCCTGCCCACACCACCCACCAATGATACTGCCAAGGCCCTTGCTGTGCCGACCTGGTTACCCCCTCTCGGAGGGGGCAGCTGGAATGTTGGCAAGTAAGCTTATTGGCCTTGTAATGGTAGAAGCCTTGGTACGTTTCTTCTGTGCACCTGCAGCAGTCAGCACCATAATAACCAATTCTAGGTCTATTTTTCTACAGTTCTAACTGGTTCTCCTGCAAGAGAAGGTCCAGGATACCTGATGCTTCCAGTAGATAAGATCTTAGGAAAGTTGGAGCACTGAGATCGCGTAGTATAAGGATGCCGTAAATGACTTTGGATCGTATACATTGACTTCCTCTGTAAATATATACAAAATGTCTATGCTTTATATTAATACTTTTCACATATTTCATGGTACACATTCCACTTCTGGTAAAATCCAATTGGACGAAAACCCTCTCCATTGAAAACCTGCAAATTGGTTTGGAGATATTACCAGTGAAGTCATTTATATCAGAAAAATATGGTTTTGTGCAAATCTATTCCCACATGCCATTATACAGACCATTCCCCAAGTGACTTATATCATTTTAAAGCCAATATTATTAGGCTTCTCCTAATAACTAGACAAGTTAGGAGGCTGAATCTTTTCCAGCTCTATAAATTATTCTCTTAGACTGTAAGAGCTTAAAAGGGAAAACTATGAAGATCCTCAGAGGCACTAATAAATCCTTTAATTTCTCCCTAATATCTACTATGTCACCAAGCTGTAAGTCACAAAAGTCTGAGTTGTACTGTACGTCTTTGACTATTGTTACCCATGTCCTACAGCGCCATTTGGTTTGTTAGTCTCCCAAGATGCAGTGCTTGGAAAAAGAAACGTATGGGGAGTGGAATAATTGTTCCTGACTCACTAATTTCCATCCACACTGTCTGGAAATTCCAAAGCAAACTTACATCATACAAAATGGTAGACAAAGAGACACAGCAACAATCCCGCTGAGACATAAGCAGAAATCAGGGGCTGGCTGGCAACTTTTAGCCTGGGGGGCAAATGCATGCAGGCGGCCCTGGCAGAGGAGTAGCGTGTAGCCAGGGTGCCCGAAGAACGTGCGTGCTATGGCGCCGCCCCCCCTCAAGTGTTTCAGGGAGGAGGCGTGTCCATATGGGATTAATGTAAGGTAAAAATAAAGATTAGGGGCAGCCCCCTGTCGTAGTGCCCATATGCAGTGCCCCCGTGTGCCACAGGAGAGAACACCCTTATGCAGGCCTCCAGTAGTGCCCCCAGTAGTGATCCCCCCCTATGCAGTGCCCCTTGTGCCCCCAGTAGTAAGCCCCTTATATAGTGCCCCCAGTAGTGGTCCCCCCTGTGCAGTGCCCCTTGTGCCCCCAGTAGTAAGCCCCTTATATAGTGCCCCCAACAGTGGTACCCCCTATGCAGTGCCCTTTATATAGTGCCCCCAGTAGCAGTCCACCCCCCATGCAGTGCCCCCAATAGTGGTAACCCTTATGCAATGTCCCTTAAATAGTGGCTCCAGTTGTAGTCTCCCCTCTATGCAGTACCCCCAGTATTGCCCTTTATATAGAGCCCCCAGCAGTGGTCCCTCGACCCAGTGGTAGTCCCCTCCCCTATGTAGTGCCCCTAGTAGTAGCCCCCTCCCCCCTATGCATTGCACATAGTAGTAGTCCCCTCCCCTTGTAGTGCCCCTAGTAGTAGCCCCCCCTTGTAGTGCCCCCAGTAGTAGTAGTCCCCCCCCTTGTAGTGCCCCCAGTAATAGTAGTCCCCCCCTTGTAGTGCCCCCAGTAGTAGTAGTTCCCCCCTTGTAGTGCCCCCAGTAGTAGTAGTCCCCCCCTTGTAGTGCCCCCAGTAGTAGTAATCCCCCCCTGGTAGTGCCCCCAGTAGTAGTAGTCCCCCCCTTGTAGTGCCCCCAGTAGTAGTAATCCCCCCCTGGTAGTGCTCCCATAGTCCCCCCCCAGTAGAGAGAGACTTAATAAAAAAATTAAAAAAATACTTACCTGAAACTTCCTGGTCCCGACGCTTCTACCGGCTCCTCCGGCCGCTTTGCAATATAGGAGAGACGTCGTCATGACGACGTCTCTCCCATTACCCACTGCGGGAGCCGGAAGATGGTTCCCGCAGTGGGAGCAGCAGCAGCAGCCGATGAGAGTCTGACAGACTATCAGCGGCTGCTGATTACAGCAAACACACAGCTGTCGGCTCCGGCGGCTGTGTGTTTGTGCTATGTAGCGCTGACCGAACTCCGTCCGGTCAGCGCTACACACGCGGTGCAGTCTGTGTCACAGTGACACAGATTGCCCGGGCTCGCATGACGCTGCAGCCCGGGGGGCACATGGCAACCTGCCCCCCGGCCCAGCCCGCCACTGGTAGAAATGACTTGGTTGCATTACAGACTTTTAAGAGTGTACAGAGTGCTAAAGTTGCACCCGTCTACCCAGCTCTCCAAATCTTGTGCTATTCAAAAACTATACGCATCATTGCAAGTCACTAATTGAATATGTACTACTGTAATTTGATTTGCATTATTTTAATCCCTGTTGGCAGTGTCAGACTGGGACTCTGGAGAGGTAAGTTTTATGGGTGAAGGATGTGCAGTGTGGGGCCCCCTGGACCCAGGAGACCATGTGCCCCGCACACCCTGCACCCATTATAATACGCCCCTGACCTGACCCCTAGCGGAGGGGAGCCCTCATGCAGTGTACCCCTGTGGGTCAGTATGACCTTGCTTTTTGGCCACCTAAGCAAAATGTTGCTTACAATTACCAAGCTGGCCTTTTCTATAATGCTTCTGTTCCCATGGCATTAGCATAGTTAGCTATGGTCAATGCTACACCTTACTTTACATTACAATATGGAAGAGTTACTAATAAATTGCGGCAACGATCTGATGTGTAGATAGGAACTACAGCTGGCTGCTGATTGGAACAGTTCTATAGCCATCCAATCAGGAGCCGTCTTTCATTTCAAACTGTACATTTGGTCCTTGTTACTGAAGCCTTCCAGAACAGGTCAACATTAACAACACATACGTGCAGGGGTTAAAGTGGGCTGGAACGGGGTGGAACTGAGTTCTGTCACCTCTAATAGTAGGTGGAACTAGATGCATCTCCAACACGTCCCTGCACAGAAGTCCCACAGACAGAGAGTCACTCTGTCTGGCAGTGGCCGCCAACCCTTCCTCAGTTTCCAGCTCCATGTTCTGCATCCTCCTCCTTCTGTGGTCCGCCTCTCCTGTCACACACTTTGTGGGGCTAGCTTGCATCCCAGTGGCTCCTTTTGTGGCAAGGGTTATGTGACATGGGGCACCCAAGTGACAGAGACTAGTTTGTGGAGACCCCATTAAAAAACTCAGAGGCACAGCAGAGAAATAATTAGGAGTTACACTGATAATATAGAACTTTTTTTTTTCTAAGTGACCTAACATTGTAGTCTCAGCTGATGGCAGAAGTGCTAAAAAAGCATCTAAAATGTATTTCACACTGCCATAGCCCCCAAAGCCTCTGGGGGCCTGGGCAGCCCCCAGGCCCCTGGCCATTCACTTTACAGTTTCCTAAAAAAAGTTTTCACACTTGTTCTGGCCTCTCAGACTAGATCTGCCTAGTGTGCCGGGAGGACATAGTTGCCGACTTTCTGGCTGCTCCTTCCAGGAAGGAGCAGCCAGATCGGCAGGGCAGTGGGGAGCGTGGCCAAAAAAGGGGGCGTGTCCGGACGGGTGCCTGACGTTTGTAGGCGTCATGGGGGCGGGGTCACGCGATCGCGTCATTACACAATGCCGATAATACAGGCATTGTGAGGGAGGGGGCGGAGCCAAAATGACACAAATTGCGTCACTGGCTGCCCTCGCAGCGGGGGTTAGGAGTAAATTGTGGGGGTTGTCGATGGGATCGGCGGCCGCCGGGAGGCTTGCCTGCCTTTCCGGGGGGCGGGAGCTGCACCCGATTATCGGGAGGATCCCACCCAAATCGGGAGGGTAGGCAACCCTGCGGGAGGAGTAGGCCGTGGGGGAGATGAGTTCCACCACATCTCCAGGACCACTTTAAGCCCTGCATACGTGACCTACTCACATTGAGTAAAAATGTTCAGTATTCTAATGCGGGCAGAGAGAAGGGTTATAAATGCCCTCTAGATAAATCATTAAAATATAGATTAATAATACATTTGCAATACTCCAATGGGAGTTGCACCATTCTCGCGTCCATTAACTAAACGGTAGTATGTCTGTTCCCAAAATATGCCCTTATTTTTATTTTAAGAAATTATTAAGGTGGAATAACAGTTGTAAACCATTATGAATATTCGTATGTTATGAAAATGTGCTGTGTATTGTAGTGCAGCCTCTTGTGCGTTGGGAACTATTTCATTAGTGAAAGCTCCAAAAAGCCGCATCCAGTGTATTTTTCCTGTTTCTTTTAATACCTGTGGGGCACTGTGATTCCTCCTAGCTGGACTAAAGTTGTGTCAACGGGAGACCAGAACTATAAAGACAAAAATGCTAAAGAAAGCTACAAGGAGCAGCTTTGAGGCAAGGTTTCAAGCTGTCATCACGCTTGAAGAATTTTCTGTTTAATGTACTGTAATGCAGTATTCAATGGGGACAAGTTTAATTGAGTTTTACTCAACCCAGTTGGGAGTAGCACTGCAAGGTAGGTGATGTCTAGGTTTTTAATCTTCCACTCCGGAGAGGCTTGTTGACGAAGTGGTTCTTTTTCTTTGTAAGGGAAAAAAAAAGGAGGTATGAGGAATGATACATCCGTGGATAAAACCAATTGGCAACCCCCAAAGGAACTAGGGCGATAAAGCAAATCCAGCACTTGTAAGAAATAAAGGAATCCAACTGTTCATTTAAATGAGAAACAACACATGTGATTGAGGAGGCTGCGTGGCTGCTTGCTGGAATTAGGAACTAGGCTTGCGGACGTGAGATCTGCTCGGCAAGGAAATATTCTCCCTAGCACTGACTGACAGCCCAGTAACAATGCACCGTACAACACAAATCACTACCATTACCCGCAGAAGGTGACAGTATGCATTTTAGGTTACCATTGTGCCTGTCATATTTCTTCATGGACACAGTTTGCGTCATTCCGATGACGTGGAATTCTGGGAATTTAAATGATAGAGAACTACAACATCTACTAATGATAAAATGACCCAGCACTAGGTCTTAAGCAATTGCATCTTTTATTACTTCATTTGATTTATTAATCTTGCATATTTTTTTCAGTCGAATATAGCAACTGATTTGTGACGCAACAGCAACACATATAGGGGCCTATTCATCAACACAAAAATAACGTTTTTAAGGACATTTTCCTTAAATAACGTTATTTTGGTATTCATGAACAGACTTAACACAGGAGATATCACAGATATCTCCTTGCTAAGTTCCCCTGCGTTAATTTCCACACTCCCCATACATTAGTACATTAGTATGGGAATGTGGAAATTATGGTATTCATCAAATTCCGAAAATTATCAATTTTCGGAATTTGATGCAGTTACTATTCGCCACTGTGAGGTGGCGAATAGCAGAATCCACTAACCTGTATCAGCGTGTGCAGGTCCCCCGACGAGTCCCTCCGGCGCTCTGCTCCGTCCTCAGGCACCGGAGGCTGGTCTGTCATGTGTGCTCCCCAGCAGAGCACAAGAAAGTTTAGAAAAAGAAAAAAAAAAAATTTTTTTTTTCTAATCTGTCATGTGGTCTGCTGGGAAACCACATGACAGACCAGCAGGACGGAGCCGGAGGCTGCTGCGCGGACAGGTAAGTCTGGAGGGGGGGGGTGAGCGGAGGGGGGAGGGGGGTGGGGGGGGTTCGAAACTTACCGCATCTGTAGGCAGTGCTGCGCATGCGCTGGTTTTACAGATGTAACAGCGCATGCGCAGCACTGTTTCCAGATGCGATAAGGTAGTGTAGGCAGGGAAAAGTATCTATTTCCCGAAAAGCTGTCATCGCAAAAATGACAGCTTTTCGGAATAGATACTTATGGAGAGGTGGAATGATGAATTCCACCTATAATTAGCTAGAACTCCATGAGAGTTCTAAAGCTAATTATCTCCATTGAATTTTTACGTTTAATGAATAGGCCCCATAGAACGTAATTATTTTTTTAAAATTTTTATTAGAGAGTCTTGATACTTTATACACAGAAGTGAGATTTTATTAGTACATTTGCACAGACAATGTTTCGGCCCCGGAAGTACAATAATAAAGGCCAAAACTTTGGTGCATATCCTCGTAATGGGGGATTCAGAGCATATTTAGGTAGGTTGACCATAGTACTTTTTGTGCTGTGAGGTATCCTATATTTTGATGCATAACCACTATTTCGGGAAGGAGGAGGGGAAGCTCCCAACACAAGAAAAGCTGCGGGAACACTTTATTTAGCTTCCTCCCACGCATACCAACCAACTCTAAAATAACAGAATAGGGAATATTTTTAAATTCATTTTTCTACGTGTAGTTAATGTAGCTGCTACTCCTTCAATATTAATAGTTGTCATTGAAATGTGCTGTTTTTTTTTCTTCTGTCTAATGTAGTGGAGCTCACTAAGAATTGAGAATCAAAGGTATTGTAATGCAGATTTTTCAACCAAATCTTTCAATGCAGGGCAGCATCACATTTCAATAGCCGCAAATCCTTTCATCATTTTATCATAGGATACATTACGGTATGGGACCGAGACAGTATGAGGGGGTTTCATTAACTCCTCATGTGCTGAGCTGAGGGCACAGCAATGCTGGACGCACTAGCAGTAGCATCATATTGTGGATGCCAGTTTATTCAGCCCACTTTAGGAAAAGGGTTAATTGTCCTCAGCCCACCAAGACTGAGGGCAGACCATTACATTTCCTAGTGCTCGAGCTTGTATAGCAAAACCCCCAAAAGTGTTCCTTTCACAGACAACAGACCCATTGTTTCAAGGAGAGTGTCATCTTTCAAGTTACATAGAAAGTAAAAAAAAGTAAAGGCCATATTCATCATCACTTATTTTCTACGAAGGTAGGTGAAAATCATCATTTTCACCTACTTATGTAGAATTTAAGAATCAGTGCTATTCAATATAAAGCTAATGCAGGAGCTATTACAGATATCTCCTGCTAATCTTTCCACATCGATCTGTCCTGCTGTCCCCATACACTAGTATGAGGACAAAATTCATCAAGCTACAAACAATACAATAATTTCGGAGCTTTACTGCGAGAGCATTCGCCATCTTCAGATGACATTTGTTCCCACACCACTGCTCCTTCCCTATGGGAAAAAGCCAGAGGTTGCGAAGAGGGATCTTTTTGGATCCCTCCGCTCATGTCTGGCTCCTTCTGGATGAGTGGGACTCATTATAAGCTCTGCAGGGTTTCAAATGTGGGTGGAAACTAATCTAAACGTCCCACCTTATATTTGTTGTCGCACGAAACCGAAGGGGGGGAGGGGAGGGTGGAGGTAGAGCTTCATGACATCATCATTCAGGGAACATGATAATATCACTAAGCCCCGCCTTTCCCAGGTAAAACACAGCCTACATTTCATACTTACCGACTTTGAAGAGTCTCTCTCCGGGAGAGCTGCTGTTGCTGGCCGGATCAAGGAGCGTGGCCGGGCTGTACACGTAATTAGGTACCGCCCCTTTCCTTGAAAAGCTTGTGATTCACGGGTCTGCAAGAAGGGGGCGGGGCTAAACAACGCGATTTGCATAATTAGACTCGCTTCCTCTCTACGGACCTGCAAATGCCCCATTAAATCTCCCCATCCGCCCGCTTCACTAGACTAGACTAGACTTCCAGGAGTATTCAGGGGGCTACCCGAAAAATCCTGTACTACATTTGTACTACTGGGAAAATAGGAGAAAGAATTAAAAGTGTTCTTTTTCCATACTTTGTGATTCTTGACTGGGGGGTATTAACGCTCAAGGGGCCCCCCGTTCAGCTGACCCCCTCATCTAAGCAGCGCCCCCCCCCCCCCCACAGGCTATCTATCTATCTACAGGGCCGAGACTAGGATTTTAGTCACCCGGGGCAAGGCAGTAATTTGACGCCCCCCCTCCATGTTTTGATATTACTGATTGTTTTACTGCACCCCCCAAACACCCTCTCTTTACAATAATTTTACTTACCCATAAAAGCACAGAAAAGGCCTCTCACCGCACAGCCCTCCTCATCACAGCCTCACACTGCAAAGCCCTCATCACAGCCCCTCACTGCAAAGCGCTCTTCACAGCCCTCCTTATCAAGGGTCCCTCACACCACAGCCCCTCATACCACATCCCCTCACTACACAGCGCTGCCTCACTACACAAAGGCCCTCACTAAACACAGCCCCTCACTACACAGCGCTGCCTCACTACACAAAGGCCCTCACTACACACAGCCCCTCACTACACAGCGCTGCCTCACTACACACAGCCCCTCACTACACAGCGCAGCCTCACTACACACAGCCCCTCACTACTCAGCGCTGCCTCACTACACAAAGGCCCTCACTACACACAGCCCCTCACTACACAGCGCTGCCTCACTACACACAGCCCCTCACTACACAACGCTGCCTCACTACACACTGCCCCTCACTACACAGCGCTGCCTCACTACACACAGCCCCTCACTACTCAGCGCTGCCTCACTACACACAGCCCCTCACTACACAGCGCTGCCTCACTACACCCAGCCCCTCACTACACAGTGCTGCCTCACTACACACAGCCCCTCACTACACAGCGCTACCTCACTACACACAGCCCCTCACTACTCAGCACTGCCTCACTATACACTGCCCCTCACTACACAGCGCTGCCTCACTACACACAGCCCCTCACTACACAGCGCTGCCTCACTACACACAGCCCCTCACTACACAGCGCTGCCTCACTACACACAGCCCCTCACTACTCAGCGCTGCCTCACTACACACAGCCCCTCACTACTCAGCGCTGCCTCACTACACACAGCCCCTCACTACACACAGCTCCTCACTAAACAGCGCTGCCTCACTACACCCAGGCCCCTCACTACACAGTGCTGCCTCACTACACACAGCCCCTCACTACACAGCGCTGCCTCACTACACCCAGGCCCCTCACTACTCAGCACTGCCTCACTACACCCAGCCCCTCACTACACAGCGCTGCCTCCACACAGCCCCTCACTACACAGCGCTGCCTCACTACACACAGCCCCTCACTACACAGCGCTGCCTCACTACACACTGCCCCTCACTACTCAGCGCTGCCTCACTACACACAGCCCCTCACTACGCACAGCTCCTCACTACACAGCGCTGCCTCACTACACCCAGCCCCTCACTACACAGTGCTGCCTCACTACACACAGCCCCTCACTACACAGCGCTGCCTCACTACACACAGCCCCTCACTACACAGCGCTGCCTCACTACACACAGCCCCTCACTACACAGCGCTACCTCACTACACACAGCCCCTCACTACACACAGCGCTACCTCACTACACAGCGCTGCCTCACTACACACAGCCCCTCACTACACACAGCGCTGCCTCACTACACAGCCCCTCACTACACACAGCGCTGCCTCACTACACACAGCCCCTCACTACACAGCGCTGCCTCACTACACACAGCCCCTCACTACACACAGCGCTGCCTCACTACACACTGCCCCTCACTGCACACAGCGCTGCCTCACTACACACAGCCCCTCACTACACAGCGCTGCCTCACTACACACAGCCCCTCACTACACACAGCGCTGCCTCACTACACACTGCCCCTCACTACACACAGCGATCCTTCACTGAACAGCCCCCTCACCAAACAGCCCCCTTGCTGAAAAGCCCCTCTCATCTCCCCACCAGCAACAGCATACTTACCGTGTTTCCCCGATAAAAAGACCTACCCCGAAAATAAGACCTACCTGAACTCATTTTCAGCTGGGAACGCTGCAGAGACCAGCGTTCCCAGTCATGCAGTGTGCGGGTGATGTCACCCGCGCGCTGAGGATCCTGTGCGGCCGCGCCTGCTGGATCATGTTAGATAAAGTCAGCGTGCAGGTGAGAGCGACATCCCAGACGGCGGCGAGTCAGGTAAGTGCACTGCAATAAGGGACACTGCTACAGGGGGGGACCTGCACAAGCGGCACTTCCACAAGGGGGGGCATGCATAAGCGGCACTTCCACAAGGAGGGGGCATGCATAAGGGGCACTTCTGCAAGGGGGGGGCCTGCATAAGGGGCCCTTCTGCAAGGGGGTGGCCTGCATATGGGACACTTCTGCAAGGGGGGGGCCTGCATAAGGGCACTGCTGTCAAAATTAATATAAGACCTACCCCGAAAATAAGCCCTATGGTGTTTTTGTTAACAAAAAAAAAAATAAGACAGTGTCTTATTATCGTGGAAACACGGTACCTGCTGGCTCTTGCACAGCAGCAGATTGGAGGCGGCGGCGGCAGCGACGTGTGGACTGGAGGCGCTTTAATCGTGATGGACGGGCCTAACGCCGCGGCCATCCTCAGTGTAGTGCACTGTGAGTATGGACTGGGAGAGAAGTCATGACATCTCTCCCAGTCCCAAGAGACACTGCAGGAGACGGGTGGGGGAACACCAGCAGCAAGCTGCCTGCTGCCATGTGTTATGGTAGTGGTGCGCACAGCAGAGGAAGAGCCGGGCCCACCGCTACTGATACTTGTGGCACCAGAGTGGACATCAGTGAGGCGCCCGGTGCACATGACCCTTCAGCCCCCCCCCTAGTTGCGGCCCTGCTATCTATCTATCTATCTATCTATCTATCTATCTATCTAATTCCATTTTAGTCCTGTATAAGGATCTATTTACCTCCATTTAATAACACTAGACTGCTGTGTTATGTTGTTAGATTGACTGTGAAATGAAAAAAGTGAAAACTGCTGGCCTAATGTTATTCCGCACTACTTGGATATCATATATTGTGATATTTGCACTTTCGTTACATATATCTGAAAATAGAAATTTCTTCTCTAAGCAGAATAAGCTTCGTCATTTTACAAAGCTACTGTAGGTTAATGAATAAATGCAACCGCGCTTCTTTCTAAGTCATAAATTAGTTGAGCCACAAAGGCTTAAAACATCTCATTCCCTGCCACACAGCATAAAACCGATCCCAATAAACATTATACCCCTAATATCAAGATATTCTAACTCGCTAGCTATCCCTGATAGTCCTTTATCACAGATCATCTAAAGGTTGTTTAACCACAAAATATTTCTAAATGAAGAGTGCTAATGGAGTCTCTAATGTGAAACATGATGAGCCCATTAACTGTAATATATAGCAAAAGTACCAGGTACTTCTTTCATGGGAGTTACTTATGAGAGATATCAAAAGCAAGATTAAATATGGCCTCCTGGATGGAGTAATGAGACTGTTAAACATATACCCATGTCTGTGATCCGGGTGCTATAAAATTCAGCTTTCACTTGGAGCAATATGTGTTCTGCTGTTTAATTCTTACACCCTATAAATACCAGTAATGTATCAGCAATTTGCAAATATAGTGGGGCATTGAAATATGACAGTGCTTATATGAGTAAACTAAGGATTTAAAAGTTTAATTTAAATGCATGTAAGATAAGTCATAAAGTTTGGCTAAAACTTAGAGGAGGATAAGACGCTCAGGGGCACATTTATCAAACTTTCCAGAGTGGAGGCATTGCCCGTATCAGCCAATCAGATCGTCGCATCTTGTATCTTGCAGGCCTATGTCTGTAAAATGATAGCTAGAATGGAGGCATCACCGGGTGTGGTGACATGACCTGGTGCTCACAAGACCACACCAACTGACAAATGCCTTGTTTGGGGAGTGACCGCATGATCCCGGCCTTGTCACACTGGGGACTTGCCAGCACTCGGACACTGGGGAGTGCATGCGCGCGTCATCCATCACGGCTGCAGCACTGCCCGGTGATACCATCTGAGGGGGTGACACCAAAATAGCAGAGCTACTCTGTTATTTTGATGTCACCCCCTTGAATGGTGTCACCTGGTACGGCCCGACGGCCCGCACCCCCTCGCACACACTTAGTGAGGCCACTGAGGTACAATATGATTTGTTCCTACAGGGAACGTATCCATGCCCGCCAAAAGCCGCACAGGCCCGGGTACTGATGGGCCCAATCGCAAGAGGCGTGGCCACGCCCCCTAAGAAAAAAATAGCTGTGAGCCCCCCAACTCAGTGCAAATCCATGGGAGGGGAGGGTGATCAGTGTGATCGCTCCCCCCCCACAGGCAGAGGGGAGGAGATTGCTGCTGATGCTCAGCGGCGGAGAGCAGTCTCCCTGCTCCCACTGCAGCCCAGCACACAGCGGCAATCTTCAATTGCTGTGTGTGTGTATTACACTTTCAGAGTTTAGTCCCTGCCCTCCCTTCCCCGTACAGATGACTTAGAATAGCGTAATAGCAGAGCTTCAGCTACACTCCCACAACACTCCAATACATGCCTGCCAACTTCTGAGTTTCCCTTCCCGAGAGAAGCCTAGGGAGGAGAAGCAGGTTGGCTGTGTTGGGGGCGTCGCATATTTAATTAGGGGACAGGGCCAAATTACACGATTCTCATAGAATGGCATCATTAGTCCCTGCCCCTTGTGCACAGACCCGCCGATCCCGGTAATATTATCCCCATTCTGCCCACTTCACTAGGAAGTGGGCGGAATGTGGGAGAAGTGTCTACACTTCTGGGGGTGTGAGTGGTTACCTGAAAAATTGGGAGTCTCCCACAGGTCCAGGGAGGGTAGGTAGGTTTGCTCCAATGACACTCCCACAACACTCCAACGATACTCCCACAACACTCCAACGATACTCCCACAACACTCCAACGAAAGTTTCACAACACTCCAACAACACTCCCACAAGTCAGAACAATCTCATTGTAAGCAGTCAGCACCCAGTTCCTACTCCCAAACGCCCTATTTCACGGAAAGACAGATTCGGTAAAGTTCCTTCTGTCTTAGGAAGTGAGCGGAATGCGGGAGAAGTGTCTACACTTCTGGGGGTGTGGGTGGTTACCTGAAAAATTAGGAGTCTCCCACAGGTCCCGGGAGGGTAAGTAGGTATGCTCCAGTGACACTCCCACAACACTCCAACGATACTCCAACAAAACTCCAACGAAAGTTCCACAACATTCCAACAACTCTCCCACAACACTCCAACGATACTCCCACAACACTCCAATGATACTCCCACAACACTCCAACGATACTCCCACAACACTCCAATGGTACTCCCACAACACTCCAACGATACTCCCACAACACTCCAATGATACTCCCACAACACTCCAACGATACTCCCACAACACTCCAACGAAAGTTCCACAACACTCCAACAACTCTCCCACAAGTCAGGACAATCTCATTGACAGCAGTCAGCACCCAGTTCCTACTCCCAAACGCCCTATTTCATGGAAAGACAGATTCGGTAAAGTTCCTTCTGTCTCAGAATTGGACGGAGATAGGCAAATATGGCTAAATCCACACACAAAGACTCACCATTTGCCCTGTGAACATACGTCTGACACAGAATCAGGCCTTATATCACGTAACATAAGTGGCGCTTTGTCCATGGGATACACTTGCATGTACAGTGCAACTCTCTGTAGTATTCTAGCCCAAACCAAATAACAGCACACAGGTCTTTAACTATGGGTGAGCAACAGGTGCCGCCTCCCAAGCTGCAAACCTGAGGGGGTGGCACAGTCGCTGCCCCAGGCCCAGTGGCACCTGTCTCAGGCTTCTAGGCTCTCTGCAAGGGCACCTAGCTACTTGGAGAGGCGCCCAACGCCTGTCGACATGTTCCGTACACCTCACATCCGTGATTTCATGCTGTTACATGTGTGGGAGGCGTCCTTGACCAGCACAGAACGCAGAAGTGTCTTATTACTATTACAGCTCTGACAACATACCCTGATGATGAAATACATGACTAAAAAGCACAGAATAAGTTAAAAAATAACAATGTATTTAATTAAATATGCAGAGAACTAGGTCAGGCCAGCAAGGAGGAAAAACCTTGTAGTTACAAGAAGAAATCTTCATATACGTAGGTATAACAGAGGAACAAGGAATGATATTATCATTCAGTGAAATAATACAAACTGCAAGGGGTTTGATGTCATGGAAAAAAAGGAATATTGAATTGAACGTTGGTGTAAAATAATATATCAAGAAAAGTGATTTTGGAAAGAACAGCAGTGTAACGTTTTGTTTTCTGCTATAAAACCATCAGATCAATAAAAAATTATGTAGCAGATTATTATTACACTGCGCTCACTGAGGCTCTAATCGTAAATAATACTGCAGTTATCCCGGTCATATTAATTATAATTAGAATGCAGATAATGCAGACGGCTTTTATTACTAGAGCCAAATCAATTTTCCAGTGTTATTCAATGCAAGGTCACACAAAGTTATAGAAGCTGTAGGACTCCATACAGCAATGACCTGCACATGTAGGAAGGGGTTTGGCTCCGTCGTCTTCTGCACATTGATTGGGAAGTGCATTGAAATAATTACATCGGTGAACTCTTGCCTATAATGGCAAAATTCCATTTTATAAAGTAAGCATAGCCATCATCCAGTCTTCTTTATGGTGTAGAGTCTCATAAATCTTCCAGCGGAATCGCAGGCGTCTGTACAATTGTACGACAGACACCTACTAGCCTGGCGCACACCGTGCTGTATCATAAAAGCCATGCTGAATTGCTTGTACTAATAAATCAAATTATTTATTACGGCTATTAATTGGCATGGTCTTTTTGTTCAGTTTGATGTTGTATACGGTAGCAGTTGTAATGCTAATGATATATATTTATTTGCTGCAATCAGACATCAGCATTTGCAAGATGAACTTGCTGTATATGGAGGGGTTGGGTACGGGATGCCGACGCTCATGATCCCGGCTGTCAGAATCCAGATGCCGACACGACATCCCGACAGGGTTTAATATACCGACACCTTGATGGTAAGCATCCTAACCCTGCCTCCACCCCTAACCCTCCCCTTAGTGCCTAACCCCTAACCCTTCCCCTAACTCCACTGCTTACTGTTGGATGTCCGCGCCTGGATTCTGACTGGTGTCGGGATTCCAGCGCCGGCATTCTGAGCGCCAGCATCCCGACAGCCGGAATTTACACTACATCCCATATGGAAAACACAGTTTATGGAACCCGTGAAGTGGCAAGTATGGATGATCAATGTTTTATCATTTAATAAGGGATTGTAGCAGTGGCAGAACGTCCGACAGGGCTCCCGGAGGCATGGTCTCTAGGCATCTCCCCCTAGCAACCCAGTCGCACCCCCAGCAACCCCATATCACCCCGTACCTGGAGCTAAGAGGAAAGGTCCAGCTGGGGGCAGCAACATTTATGTGGCGTAGTCTGTGTAAATGCATATCTTTAATTGGCCACGCATTGCCTGCAGGGCACAGTTATACATAGGCTGCATTTACACAGTCTGCAATGCGACTGCCCCTCCTTCCTCCCTCCTCAGCACCCCCCCTGACAGCTTGTCCCCGGAAGGCAATGCTTCCATTGCCTCCGGGACTTACGCTACTGGATTGTAGTTAGTACTTACAAATGTGTACTGAATAAAATATTAAACTAAACTTTATTGAATCAACTTTTTAAAATAGTGTTTCCTCCTACAATAGATTTATAATGACAGGAATGGGGAAATGGATGTTGGCGCCCTAGACGGAGTCCGCCATCAGAATGCGGCCCCCCTCGGAATGTGGATCACTTTCTCTCAAGAGATAGTGATCAGATCATCTGCTGCTTCTTCCCTTTGCTCTCTTCAGTCTGGAGAGTGGTGCTGTGTAGTGACATTGTAGCCAACGCCAGTCTCCCAGCCCATCGCCGCCAGGGCCGGTCCTAGCCCAAATTTTTTGGTAAGCGAGTATATTTTTTGGCGCCCCCAGGCATAGTGTTGTGCTTGCCCAAACAAATTAAGGGGACGTGGTCTAATGGGAAAAGCCATAACCATGACACACACCCCTTTCTCGTCACTCTGGGTACAGTGCTTTCCATTCCATATGCACCTTAATGCAGTCCCCCCAGTAGTGCCCCTTATACAGTAACCCCAGGATGAAATGTCCCCCAGTAGTGGTCCTCTGATGCAGGCCCCAAGTAGTGCCCCTTATACATTGCTCTCAGTAGTGGTCGCCCTTATGCAGGCCCCCAGTAGTGATCCCCCCTATGCAGTGCCCCTTATACAGTGCTCCCAGTAGTTGTTCCCCCTGTTCAGTACCCCTTGTGCCCCAGGAGTGGTCCCCCTTATGCAGTCCCCCAGTAGTGCTCCCAGTAGGAGTCCCCACTATGCAGTGCCCCTTGTGCCCCAGGAGAGGTCCCCCTTATGCTGGACTCCAGTAGTGAACCCCCTATGCAGTGCCCCCAGTAGTGGTCCCCCTGTGCAGTGCCCCTTATATAGTGCCCCCCCATGCAGTGCCCCCAATAGTGGTACCCCTTATGCAGTACCCTTTAAATAGTGGCCCCAGTTGTAGTTCCCCCCCTATGCAGTATGCTCAGTATTGCCCTTTATATAGTGCCCCCAGTAGTAGTTCCCTGTAAGTGTGCCCCCAGTAGTAAAGTAGTACTGCCCCTGTTAGTGTGCCCCCAGTAGTAATGCCCCCTGTTAGTGCGCCACACCCACACACACAAAAAGAAAAAACACAATACTTACCATGGGTCCGGCGGTAAATCATCCTGATTCCCGTCCGCCGCTCCTCGGAATTATGGGAGAGACGCCATGACGTCTCTCCCATAGTGCCCGTGGGGGGGTGCCAGAAGCCGGAGCTCAGGAGTGAGCTCCTGCTGTCACTGCCGGGGGTGTGGGGGTATGTGGCGGTGGTGGCGACGGGGGGGTGGTGAGAGGAGGAGTGTGGCGTGGCAGTGGCGGCAGCGGCGCTAGGGTGCGGGAAGGACTGACGCTTGGGACCGCCGCCCACAGCGCCCTCTGCTGGGTGGCGCTCTACGCAGTTGCGTAGTTCATGTAACGGGCGGGCCAGCCCTGATTGCCGCCATGGAGGAGCAGCAGTCGCCAGCTTTGCAGGTTAGAAACTGTTAGTCGCCACTCTTCAGCGTTGGTGGCCGGAGGTCCATGTTGGGCACCTCTCAATCAATAACAGTACTGGACAAGTGACATTATGTCATTACTGTATGTCATTCACTCAGAGTTTTAGGTGCTCTCTAACCATAAAGATAACCGAGGTTCGGATAGATCAGAGGGCACATAAAACCCCTAGGCAGGGATGCGTGGGGTTGATAAAGTTATGTAGGGGAGTGTTCGTTTTTTATGGTCAGATTGACATTAGGTTAGGATTGGTGGAGTGTTGTGTAAGGGGTGTGGTTAACAGGAGTGTGGGTAGGTCTGTAAGGTTAAACTGCCTCTTTAGAAACTGATCTCCCACCCTCCCTCCCCCTTTTTTCCTCTTGTGTCGGCTTTATTTCAAGGGCGGGAAAGAACGGCAGTATCTATAAAGCGTCCACCTTGCTGCAGTATGAGCGGTGTGCCCCCTTCAATGCACTGGTTAGGCTGATTTTACCCTACTGGGGTCAGCGGCACCTCTCGTCGGAGAGGGCTAAAATAGTGCATTGGGATGGGGCTGGATACCGTCTCACTTGCCAGAAAGGGATATCGGCCCTTGCAAGTTTTATATCACTATTACACTTGAATTGGGATTTGGCCCGTTCAGTGAGTGTTTTACATCTTTGCCTAAGTCAATCGTGGGGCGTCAGATTTCTGGCCGTTCTTTCTTATGCCACCATACTCTGATTGTAAAATAAATAAAGCTGCCCATATATTTTTGATCGCATATATACTTGGTCTGTCTCTTTATTTTATTTAAGTTGGTTTAATAACTTTAGGATTGCACACATTATCTGCCGATAGGGATTTTAACACCCTAAGTGGTCACCAAGATTTGCCAGATGATAGTATTGCTCCTGCATCCAGGGTTATGCACCGAGAATTAAGCAGAAATGTTGGCAAATGTTAGAGTTTGTGTAAGACTTCAGCTTTGGGAAGTGCCAAGCCAGTGGCTAAACTAATGCAGTATGCTATGTGTGCCATGAAAATAATAATTATAATGTTGCCATGGTTACGCAAAACCTACTCTCCCGGGAGTTGTGGGAGGCTCACAATTTTTCGGGTAACCCCCCGCACCCCCGAAAGAGTAGACAGATCTCCCGCATCCTGCCCATTTCCTAGTAAAGTGGGCAGGATGGGGCTAAATAAAGGGCACCTACAAGACTTGTACTGCAATAACCAGGTTATTGTGCACCAATATCCATAATACAGTGGTTCAGATGTATAAAATCTAAATAGGATCTAAACAAGTGAAGAAGTTGCCCATGGCAGCCAATCAGCTCCTAGCTATCATTTTATAGATAAATGAGAGCTAGAAGCTGATTGGTTGCTATAGGAAAACTTTTCCACTTGTCTTTTCTTTTACCAATTTAAAAGATAATGAAGGGGTCAATATTATTAATATATTTAAATACTCAGATATTGATAAATGACTTAAATAAAGAAAAAAAACTCATCCTAATAATTAAATCTATAATCAAACCTATGGAATTGTCCAATTAAACCAGTTCATTATTTTTATTTAAAAAAAAACAGTGGTCAGTGCAGCACCAGAAGTGAGGTCATACCACTAAGAGGAAAAACACACCATGTTGGATTCAAAATGATAATCGTTTGTTAAGACAATAAAAAGTAATCCAAAAAGAAAATATATCCACATACTGTATATAATTATTATCCACACACAGTATCTGAGGTAACATGAAAAACAGGTAATATTATTGCCAGATTTTTATATAGTACACACATATTCTGCAGGGCTTTACAGAGATTATTTGTTCAGTCACGTCAGTACCTGCCACAATCTCCATACTCGTCTACTTTTGAAAAAGCATTTCAGGGAGATTGTGAAAGCACCACCTATGAGCGTGGTGGTAAAGTGGGCGTGTACTGCTACATGTGAGAGGCGTGCCATAAAATGTAAATGAGCCCCAAAGCAGTTAGCGAAATCTACTTTTTGATGAAAACACACTGATACTTTTCTGAAAATGGATGTAACCATAGGGATCATTGTGCCTTATAACTTTATGCAGGCAAATTATACTAATGATCCCATTTGAATGTAAATATCAATATTTTTTATTTTTAATATAACAGCTTCATAATGGGGGTAAGGTGCAATCAGGGAGATTGATAGACCCAAAGAAAATAGATCTCAGACTGCACATTCTGGACATATATATATAATTGGAGGTGCTACCTGTGGAGACCATTGATATATACACAAAGAAAAAATACAGGTGCACAACTCCAAATTAACTGATTATATATAAATAAATACATTTTGCAGTAAATACAATAGAGGTTTTTGGCATAATCTTGGCCAAGCTTATGGGCCTGCCCACCATATCCGGGTAACCTCTTGTCGGGCAGGTCCCTAACATACTAAGGCTCAAATCCAGAGCGCAGGACACCCCCAAACTAGCCCAGCCAATCCACCCCAAAGCACCGCTCTAATAAGAAAAGTGAAGTGTTAAGAGTAGCCGCTGGCCGCATATAAAGCATAAAAATAAAAAAGTGAAATACATATATATAAAGGAAACAGACAGTGAAGTATTAAAATGTGTTAAAGGAAAATGTGTTATACTGCGGTGCCCTGAAGCAGATCAGCAAAGCAATCTAGGGGGACCCACACCCCAAAAATGAACCAAAGCTGCACTACACAGTCTAAATATTAGCAGGACTTACCTATTATTGTGCCTCTTCAGGGAGTGCAGGGAGATTGCTACTATTTCAGGGAGTTTCCCTGACGATCAGGGAGAGTTGGCAAGTGTGATCTATACTCCCTACCACAAGCTCACACACTGACAGCTGGTGTCCGAAGGCCAATGCTTCTATTGCCTCCGGGATTTACGCTACTGGATTGTAGTTAGTACTTACAAATGTGTACTGAATAAAATATTAAAGCAGACTTTATTAATCGACTAATTAAAATAGTGAACTATGGACCTCATTCAGAGCCACTCGCAAAAAGCGAGCGCTCGCTCTGAATGAGGGCGGACGCTTTTTTTTTTTTTTTAGCCGGCCTCCTGGCCGCTCACTAAGCTGTGGGTGACCACCCACAGCATTTGCGAGCAGCCAGATAATGGTCGCGACCATCGGGCTTGCGACGAGACCCTTGTGGTAGGATCTCGTCTGCCGCAAGCCCCAGTGAGCCTCCTGCTCTAATAGAGCAGGAAGCTCACTACTGACATCACGAGTGATGTCAGTAGGGCCGCCCTCAAACGGCAGGCGTTCCTTCGGGAACGCCTCCGTTTGGCTTGCCACCCCCCGACCCGCCTACAAAACGGGGCGAGCTGTCCATAAACATCGACAGCCACCCCGTTTGTAGCGAGCCCCGGAGCGAGTGAATTTCTCACTCGCTCCAGGGTTCACGCACGCCGCGCCCCACTATTGACCCGCTTGCGAGCACATAGCGCTTGCGGGAGGGTCTGAATGAGGCCCTATGTGTTATGGAGTATTCTCCTACAATAGATTTATAATGACAGGAATGGGGAAATGGATGTTGGCGTCTAGGGCGCCAACACTAGGTATATGTTTGTTGGCACCCAATTAACCTACCTCTATATTTTTGTGGGAGGAAACCAGAGCACCTGGAGCAAACCCACACAAGCACCAGGGAGAATATACAAACTCCATACAGTTATGGCTGTAGTGGGAACCGAACCCACAACCTCAGTGCTGTGAGGCAGCAATGCTAACCATTACACCGTCTGTGCTGCCTCAGATAAGGCTATTGATTATCAAATAAGCAAACCTTATGCAGTCAGACATGGGTAAAATGGAAAATGGAGTTGGAGCAGTTTTGATGAAAAACTTGTTAAGCACTGGTATTAATGTTCACCCGTATACAGGGCAAAATTAATCTCATAGCTATGTAGAAATAAGGCCCAATTGTGCTCCTCAGAGGAATCTGAGTAAGCCTGTCACTGCCTGTGAGTGGGGAAAATTCTGTGATGTGTCCTGGCAACCTAAAATAGCGGGCAGGGATTGCCAGCTGCAATGACACATAGTATATCCAGCAGAGTACAGTAGATGAAGTCCTGGTAATCACCAATAGTAACAGTAAATAGTCATAGGCCCTGATTCAGAGCTGGACACTCTGACCAGAGCGCTCGCTCTGAATCAGGGCCCTCCTCCATTAAAATGGAGCGTTCTCCTGGACGCTCGTATAGCTGTGGGTCACCACCCACAGCATATACGAGCGTCCAACAAGATGGTCGCGATGGTCTTGACCATCGCGACCATCGGACTTGCGAGTGAAACCCTGTGGTCGGGTTTCTCAACCACAAGCCCTGGAGTGATTTTGGCTCTATCAGAGCCAAAATCACTCCCACTGACATCACTAGTGATGTCAGCGGGGCCGGCTTCAGACGGTAGGCGTTCCCATGGGAACGCCTCCGTCTGGCCGCCACGCCCCCGGCACGCCCACCAAAGGGGGCGTGCTGTCAATCAACATCGACAGCACGCCCCCTTTGGTGCGAGACCCGGAGCGATGAAAAGTCCTTCGTGCGCATGTGCAGTGGGGAACATCGACCCACTTGCGAGCGTACTGCCGCTCGCGAGTGGGTCTGAATGACCCCCATAGTCTCTATGTGTGCGCTTGAGAGATATAATTAATGCATACGACCTAATGTGCTCCCGGCTTCTCTTTTGCTGTTTTGGGGTATTATTATTATTTTTTAACACAATACGTTAAAATTATATTCTGCTAATAATAACTATTTTTTATTTTTAATCCCAATCCCTGGTTGTTGACATTCATGCAGTATACTGTACCTCTCCTATAACTTGCGGCATTTACAGACTCTTTCCTCGTGCAGTATTTATTGTTTATGATGAAATGCCAGGATCTTTACTATACACATCTCACAAATCAAAGCCGTGTTTAAATCCACACAGGAACAGAAAGCATTTGAACTAGTGCGATAAGACACTTTGATACCAGTACAAAAATACTCAACGGGGATATTTGTTTTCTGATTCTTCATGAGGTGCGATAACCCTGAATATATTATATCCAGTGCTTTCTTTTTCTTTTTTTTTATCCTGAATTTGTTTCTTAATAATTTTTTAACAATACAAATTCTTTGGCAATTGATGCAATTGTAAAAAGCACAGCGATTCTTTTCAGCAAAACGGCAGCAATTAAAGCAATCGCCAATCAGGGTCAGCCATGTAAAACCAGAGATAGACATGAAAGCCACGTAGTTAATTCGCGTGAAACTACAGCAGTAGTCTGAACACATCTTAATATATGTGGCGGCATTCTGGAAAAAAGTTGAGGAAGCATAAGAATGAAGCTGAGGGAATTTATTCTTAAAATCAGCTCTGTGTACTGTAAGAAATAAAATACCATCACTTTTATTCCTGGTTGATATCCCAGCTTGAAAAGCTATTTGCTCCAGGGATCGTAGCAGAGGATGCCATAGATTGCCTCCTAAGCCTCCATTCTCTGCAAACCCCATCTCTGCTCCACTCTACCTCTTTGGGTCCGATCTATACTTACTGACTTTGCTGCCCCTTCCTCCGGGAGGGGTCAGCGGGTCAGCACAGAGGGGGTGTGACGGCTGGGAAAGTGGGCGGGACAGCGGACGTGGTGACACAATTGCATCATTGTGGCCCTGCCCCCATTATACAGTGGCAAGAAAACAGGCATTGTATAGTGGGGGGTGGGACTACGATGACCCTCCACGCTATATGATCACCCATGTACTATGTCAATATGCTGCATGTTCCATTCACTATGGGCCTCATTCAGAGATGACGGCACTGCTGATTTTTACACAGTTGAGCGATTAGCAGTAAACTGCGCATGCATCAAAGTACTTTATCGCCGTGGCTCGCAGCGACTATTTACCTGCAGTGTGATTGACAGTCAGGGAGCAATTTGTAGAGGTAACGAACGGGGGAGTAGAGGCAAAAACGTAGGCGTGGCGTGACCGTTTTCGGGGCGTGTCGCAGGCTGCGTCTGCAGTCCCATACGCAATAAAAATGGCTCCGGCATCCCAGTACATGCAGCAATTCTGGTTAATCTGAAGGCCGATTATCAAAGGATCTGCGACCGATGCTGCATCTTTGTACGCAGATGATTCGATTTGCGAAGGTGCCGCTTAGCGCCTCAATGCAAATCTAGTAGCCTGCGACATTTGCATATTTTCGCACAACCGCTGTGTAGTCAGATGCAGCAGCAGCATTAACGTCTAAATCAGGCCCTATGTATGACTGTACGGAACCCTTGTGGTACCATATAAATTAAAGAGAATAATTATGATTTCAAAGACATTTTGGGCCCTGTAAAAGGGTAAGCTTCTAGCCAATCAAAGCCTAAGAAAATTCACAGGCCTAGACCATCCAGAGAATTAGAACGTTTTCATGGCTAGTCCAAGCGAAGTGGCCAAACCATCTTACCTATTGTGTACCCACAGCAGTCCTGTTATTTTCATGGGACAGTTTACTATAGTAAAATGGAAAAGCAGCCTCCGAATTTATCATGGGCGCATCGGGATGGATCAAAGTATCAGAGCAATGTTTGAATTGAAAATTGGTATTTTTTATTCTTTCCATTTTTTTATTGTTTTACCTACTGTGGTCCTGTTATATACACATTGTACAGTATATACATTAAGTAAAGAGAAATAGACATTTTCAGCAAGCAATACCCAAATGTAAAGGAATGACATAACACTCATGCAGGAAAGGTATGTGCATATAATCAGCGTGGTAACAGGGTGGCGGTCCTGCCTTTAAAGCCGTAACATCATGATGATGTCATGCCCAGGGGCCAGGTTAAGTAGAGCACTGCCCACAGCATCCTTGGATGCTCCAGGAGGCTTTTCATTAGCACTACTGGCGCAAGGGTGCTGTACCAGGCACCATGCAAGCCACATGCAGGATCCGTGGAGCAGCGCCGGCACTGGTGCATTTGCACCAGCTCTAGACCTGTCTGAACCACACTTGCCTATTATCCCGGAACGCCCAGAAGAGTGGGCAAGTCTACCGGAGCCGGCCGCCACCCCGGCTGCATCTGCCCATTTCCTGAGTGATGTGGGTGGTACAGATGGCCGATGATGCGATTAACATTAAATCACGTCATCGCGGCCTCGCCCCTGATTCACTATGCCAGTAATCGCCATTCGCCACCCAGTTACACCCACTCACCGTTAGATGCTTGAAGTTGGGTGTGCTCAGCTATGGAGCCTGTGCAGTGCAATAACAAATCGCATGATCTGTCCGCAAAATGGACTCGTGTGCAATGAATATTTCATGCTGGGAATACGTGTAAATAAACAGTGAGTAATATTTGATGAAAGGCAAAAAGGTTACGCAGATTACTGAACAAAATCATTCCCCAAGTACAAATACAATAGCCCATTGCAATCAATCACAATGGCAGGGCTGAATCATCTTTTGCAGTGGTCAGGGAACAGGGGTAAATTACCCAACATGGGGTAAAAATTTAATTCCTGGGGGTAATGGACGGACAGCCGGGCATGCATATGAATCATAATATAGAATGATTCATATGCATTCCCGGCTGTGCCGCAGGGAGGCTCTAAGGCGGACGCTCGCTAAGATGTTATTACCAGCGAGCGCCCGGCTTCTTCCCTGCAGCGCCGCATTAGTCGGAGGCTGGAGTTCTCTTCTGAACTCCAGCTTCCGCCTCTCTCCATGCGCACTATGGGAGAGACGTCATGACGTCATGAAGCTAGTTGCTATGAGTAACTTCTGCACTTTAGAAGGCTTGCTACATTGCCACAACTCCTGAAATAGTAGCAATCTCCCTGACTCCATAAACAGTTTAGCAATCTCCCTGAATGCACATTACCCCCATTATGAAGCTGTTATATACAAAAAAACACATTCAAATAGAGTCATTAGTATCATTTCCTTGCATTGGTTATAATGCACAATGATCCCTATGGCTACATGCAAATAGATCTTACTATCTGTTTCAGAGACGTGACTAGACTTTTTGGTGCCCTGGGCCAGAAAGAGCATTAGCCTCCACCCCCCCCATTTTTCAAATGACAGAAGGCGTGCACTTGAAAAAGGGCTCGGAAGTCTTATTTGTTCCGTACGATGATGGTGTACCAATCCCGTTCTATCACTGTTATCCAGGTGCCAGTGCCAAGTACAGTGTGAATCCAATGGCTGCAGTGATGATACACAATAATTATGTAGTATAACTCACCAGCTTTAGATGTAGGAGAGCGCTGGGGAAGCTGCACCTGCAGCAGGATTTGTCCATCAGAACAGCCGTGTACAAGCCTGGAGCTGAAGATATAGATCACTGGCTGAAGGTATAGAAAGACTGTTGCTTGTAGCATACACAAAGCAAATATCAGCGGCGGGTTCAAGTTCCGGATATGACAATGTTTTAAAATGTGTGCATTAAATAAAGTATAATGTGACTGAAGGTGCCAGCGGAGGTTGGCACATGGAGGGGGAGTCAGCCACAGAGGAGATAGGGGCGGCCAGGAGATGCCAAGGGATCAAAGAAGAGGAAGCTACAAGTGAGAATGATTATAAACAGAAAATTGACAGGTCCACTGAACAGTACCCTTGCCCATCGGTGCCTTGTGCTGTGGCACATGTCGTACCATCCTAGTTCCGGCCTTGATCTGTTTTGGGGCTGATTTACATTTGGATATGTCAGTTTTATGGCGCGCCTCTCAGATGTAGCAGTACACGTCCATTGTATTGCTGCGCTCATAGGTGTTTACTTTCACAATCTCGATGCAATGCTTTTTCAAAAGTTGGCAAGTGTGTGTGTGTGGGTGTGTGTATGTGTGTATGTGTGTGTGTGTGTGTGTGTGTGTGTGTTTCAAAATGGGAAGGGAAGAAGGGGCCCTAAGCCAGTATCTTGCCTAGGGCCCCATGAGGTCTTATCCAGGCTCTACGAAGTTGTCTTCATTTTCCAAACAGCTGTAGACAAATAATTGTTAGAGTCTGATCTTTTGGTGATGGTTACAGCACCCTTTTACCTAACAAACCCAAACGTTTCTCCGATCCCCAGTTTCCTGTCTCCGATCCCAATCAAACCTAACTACATATATTTTATATATTACATTTACTGCATTTTGGGACAGGTCACCAGATGACAATCTAGAATAGCCTGTGTGTAAATTGGATGGTTGAAATGTATTTTTATATGTCAATGAAGCCAGAAAAACAGTGACATTTATCTAATTATTATATATTTTCATATTTACTTCTTAGAAATGTGAAAATTCATTATGTGAAGTTTATTTCTACGCTATATAAAGTTACTTCAAATGTCATAACTATAAATTGTTCCCCAATGCATATGGAAATGATGACTATCTCTGATGGCGAGATAGCTTGTACCATTAGAGAGAGAACCTTTATCACCATCAATTAAAAACCCTCAAAGTAAAATCATCACATCACAGGATTGCAGTCGCAACCTCCGCAAATATATAGGACATATAAAAAGAGTGTTGTATTTTATATTATTCAAATACCCCTGGAGCATATTTCATACCGTGCTGCCCCCATCGCATTCCGTTCCTTTGAATGGCGCACTATTCATCACTGCTCTGATATGCAGAACAACTATTAGTAATTAGTGCACAAAGGTGCATTTGTAATTGTTAATTGATAAATAAGGGTTTTATTATACAACATTTTATGTTCAGTACAATTAAACAACAATAAACAATCCGAAATTGCACCAAGCCCCACAGTGCACCAGCAAGCCACTACCACACACAGTGCTTCCTCCAACCGCTGACACCGCAGCAGCCATCCAACACCGCATCTGCAAAAGGAAACTAACACCAGCTACCAGCAGCCCAAGCCTTTTTCACCAACAAATCCTACCGGTAGGTAAGTGACTCCGAGACTTATACCCCTGCGCGGGACGCCGCCAGGGTGTACATCCACAACCGCCAGACCCGCTGCCAACCCACCACTCCCCTCCCCCCGAGACATCCTAAGACTGTTGACCAAAGGTCCAGCAGGGGTAACGTGCCGGTCTATTGAACTGCACGGAAAGGAGCCCCCTAAAAGGGTCCACTCACCTCCCCAGTCTCCACCCACACACACCCCCAAGTGGATCGCTCACCCCACCTGGGTGCCTGGGACCGAACAGGATTAGTACTGTTTTTTTCCAATAAACCCTTTGGCCCCCATTTCTGCCTCTGTCTTCATTTCCTCACCCACCACCTCCAGTCCATTAGACCCCCTTCCCTCCCTAAACCCCATCATTCCACAAACAACATCGAACACAAAAGACCACAACACACTAATACTCCAGCATTACACCCATAGGGCGAGCGCACCCTCCGCACCCTCTACCCCATTATTGCGTTACACAGGACCCGGTACTCCTGCTTTTAGGAAGGTGCAGCACCCCGACACAAACAATACATCTCACATCCCATCTGCCCATACAGCAGAGCGCAGTTCTAACCCATCATTTGCAGTTATCTTCATTAGTACCCAGAACTGCCGCACTCTGTCCTTGAGCAGAGAACACACAGAAACACCCACTACACCCCAATAGTACCAACGACATCACATCCACACATGGGAATTTTCAACATCAGAGAGACAAGATTAGATAGGGCCAATACTCTCCTCCGTGACCTAGAACACAGCGTTAAACTACATAACAACAGCAACACATTTTGCCATACTTACCTACAATTAGAGAAATTAATCACCAGAGAAACAAAACTATGGTGGGACACACACATACTCCAATGGTACTCTGACAATGACATCATACCAAAAGGCCTAGTAGTACAGAAAACACCATCACACAGTCAAGATAACCAACACTTCATGACCCAATGGAAGCACATTCTACATAACTGCTCCAAACAACTGATCAACCTTATCATCACCAACCATAAAGAGGAATTATCCACACTCGACACACAAATCAACACCCTGGATAAGGATCTAGACCCCTACAAAAGCGAGGAGGAGTTTAGGAACCTGGTCACACTCACCAGGACCAAACTACATAAAACAGAGCAAGCCATCATAGAAACAAAAAAAAAACAAAATTCTACGAGACAAGTTTGGTAAGACCAACCGCAGCAACTCCAACCACAAACCCACCATCAAAAACCACAGGAACAAGACACAGACAGACACAAAATCACAACCAAAACACTACCCCCGAACAGGGAGACCACAAGGACGCAGCACCGACCCCCCAGATACACCCATCTACAAGAAATTAGAACTTACCTACCAACAATATATGTCCAAAGTCCACAAGAACCAAAACCCGACAAACACCCAACCTACACACATAGACTACACAGACGTCAAGGAACTAGACTCCGACATAGACACATCCTTCAGCATACACGAGATAGAAGACCCATCGGACTCTGAACAATACGAAGACCTAGCCAGAAACTCCCTGAGACAAGGGTGGGTCAACACTCTCAGAGATACCTCTGCACTCACCACCGCACAGGACAATCCAAAACACACACTATCAACACACCTCACCACCACCTCACCACCAGCAAGATGTACACCCACAAACACAGAAGAACAATGGTCCAATCATTTTTTAGATTTGGAGGCAGGCAGCCGCACCTGCCTATCACCATCACTAATCATACACCCACACAGCATAAAGAGAAAACTAGACCAACGAGACGTGGATGCAGAGGCGGACACCCGACCAGATCCCAAACACCCACCGACCCCCCAACACCCGACAACAATGGCATCTTCAACCTCAGCTCACGCATCCTCACAACAAAAGAGATCATTCTCCTCAACAAAGGCCTCAAGTTCGCACCCTACAACCACCTTAACAAATTCGAAACCTACCTAGACATCAACAGATTTGTCCGCAAACTAACCTTAAAAAAGTACTTCCTATCCAACAAAACCACCTCAGAAACCAACCCTGACAAATTCAAGCACACAACACTAAGACCACCTTCCAAATTCTTCCCCAGCCATCTTAAAGGACATTTCATCAACACCTTCGAACACATGGTAACGGAAGACATGAACAAACTTGACACCCGAATCAAACACCGCAACCCTAACCTCACGGCAGGCGAACGCAGTGCACTCAAAGAACTCAAAACTGACACCAACCTCATAATTAAACCAGCTGATAAGGGAGGGGGAATAGTACTCTTGAACAAAACCGATTACATCACAGAATCCCTACGCATACTACAAGACACAAACACATACGAGACCCTCAGGACAGATCCCACACATAACTTTAACATGACACTCAAACACATACTCCAAAACGGACTAGACAAAGGTATCTTGAACAAACACGAATACAACTTCATATACAACTCCAACCCCATCATTCCAGTTTTCTACTATCTCCCGAAAATACACAAAAGCATCACCAATCCACCAGGCAGACCAATCATATCCGGCATCAATTCCATATCATGCAACCTCTCACAATACATTGACCATTTCCTGCAACCACACGTCAAACGCCAAAGATCACACCTGCAGGACACCACCCATGTACTCAAAATCCTCGACAACATAACATGGGGTGATGACCACTGGCTGGTCACCAGCGATGTTACATCACTCTACACTGTAATCAATCACACAAGGACTTGACAGCATCAACGAACACCTCAAACACGACGATTCACTGGAACCAGACCAATTATCCTTCATTCTACAAGGCATTGACTACATCCTTTCACATAACTATTTCTGGTTCAATGGGGAGTTTTTCCTGCAGAGGACGGGCACCGCCATGGGGACGAAGTTCGCGTCCAGCTATGCGAACCTGTTCATGAGTAGCTGGGAAGACTCCAACATATGGACGGGCCATGGCTGGGACGCGAACTTGGTCCTATGGACGAGGTACATCGACGACGTCCTCTGCATCTGGAAAGGCCCCCTCAACACATTACTTGACTTCATCAAGTACATCAATGATAACGATAGAAACCTCCATTTCACGACACACTACAGCCAGACATCAGTCAACTTCCTCGACTTGGAAGTCTTCATTGAAAACCAACAGATACATACCAGAACCTACCAAAAACCAGTGGACGTCAACAGCTACATCCTATCCACCAGTGGTCACCACCCCACCTGGCTTGACAATATCCCCACAGGACAATTCAAACGCATTAGACGCAACTGCACAAGACTCACAGACTACAAGGAACAAGCCAACACCCTCAAAAAACAATTTTTGGACAAAGCATACAAACCAGAAAAGTTAGAACGCACCCTCATACAAATAGGTAAAGAAGACAGACAGCCACTTCTTGACTACAAACAAAAACCACAAGATATACAGAACAACATCCCATTTATCACGCAATACAACACACACGCAAATAGCATAAAACGCATCGTGAACAAACATTGGCACCTACTACTACAAGACGAACAACTCATCGACATCTTACCCAGCAAACCAAAAGTCATCTACAGGAAAGCCCCCAACATACAGAACCAACTGGTACGCAATCACATCCCACCCCTGCAACATTCACAAACTACCCTGGACAACTCTAGACCCACACAAGGTTTTTTCCACTGCGGTACGTGCACCAACTGTACCACCTTGAAATATCGCAGCACCAGACCCACCACATCATTCACATCAACACAGACAGGAGAAACATACAAAATACAGGAACACGTAACATGCAACACCATGAACGTCATATATCTTATACAATGCCCCTGCAACCAACAATACATCGGCAGAACCACCAGACCACTTAAAACCAGGATCCAAGAACACCTCAGAAACATCACGAAACAGACAGACAACCACAGCATACCGACACACTTCCAAGAACACCACCATAGCAACACGACAGGCATCAGATTCACAGGCATTAAACACATCAAGAAAAACTGGAGGGGAGGGGACCACACCAAGACCCTAAACAAGGAAGAACTCCGGTGGATCTTCACCCTCAAAACACTAGCACCCAAAGGACTAAACATCGATAACGAGATTAAATCAGTCATCTCCAAATGAACACGGCCACCATATACTTGACACATTAACAACACCGATCCTCACGCAACCCCACGTACTCAACCTCTTAAAATGTCAAGACAATCCGACCTTCCACCCTCTGACCATCCAAACCCCCCCTCCACTAAATCATCTACCACCTCCCCCTACCGCCCCCATCAAGCCATACTCACCTTCAAATGCTGACACCCAGAATCAGTGATCCCCATTCACCCCCCGCATCACCGTTTCCTTGACATCCCCTTCCCCAACCAACCCTGCCCTAACACATACACACCCCCACCCAAATCCCAAACGGACTCCCCCCGACACAACAGACAGCGGCCCTCACACTTATACACCTAGTCACGACCTCATCCGAGCCACCCCCGTTCCCCTCACCTCATCGCCCAGCACATTAAGCACCCATTACACGCCACTGCCACACACATTTAAGACACACCCCGCCCCCCGCTTCTCTATGTTGCTATGGCTCCTGTCTGACACACATCACCGATCCATAACATGAACACACACCTGCCCCCTACCCCCCCTCACGCTACATTTTATCCCAGCCCCCACACACATTCCTGCCTCTATAGTGACCACACCACCCCAAGACGGCACCCCTTCCCCCCCCTCTCCACAACAAGACCATTTACACACTACTGCACCATACACATTCCACACACTAAGAACCTATTAGTCAACACACCGACCTTACTCCTCCTCGCCACACGTTGTCCCACACTTCCCCGTGTCAGTCGATTTAACCACTTGGCCACACCACATATATACTTACACAACCCTGGCATTCCACACATCATACAGGTTAGCGATGCTAACCACTACTCCCACCCTCCCACCACACGCAGCCATCATCTAGACACCATTATACACATAACAGGAATGTCCACTACAGCACTGCCAGCTTGACACATGCCACACGCACCAGTCTTATTCCATCTCCCCCTGCCCGATCACCTAGCCACCATCCCCGGAGAGATGCCCATCCACACCTCCCCGGACCCCTGCGGTCACCTGAGCCACCAACCATCACCCTCATAATCACCCCCACACACACACACACGTTTGGCCGCCTGCACCTCGGGACTAAACTACCACGACAATGCTGTTTCACATCCCCACCTCCACAATAATTGCCTTACACACCCTGGTGCCCCTGACCCCCACCCTACTCGCCACATGCCCATGTCCGCTCATTAAATCCTCCACACAGCACAAAACACTCCGCATACCTCCTCCGCCCAACGCACGCCAGAGCCAGCTGTCACCTTAACCCATGTAAACATACGGAAACCCTACACAGCACAAGATTGGCTGCCAGCACCACGTGACCACCTCCAACCAACCGCACCCGGTCTCGATCCCCATAGCAGCTGCATAATGCATTAAAGCACACCAGCCCCAGCATACACACCCACACCAGCAGAGCACACGATTGGCTGCCGACACCACATGACCGCCGCTGACCATTCACAGCCGGTCACAATCCCCATAGCAGCCACATATGCACCCAGACACGAGCCCCAGCTAACACACCCACAGCAGCACAGTAAACCATTGGCTGCCCAAACCACGTGATGTTATCACCCAACCACAGGCTTAGCCTCGCACAATCACCCACGACCTATCAGATACATGGGTCACACCCACTCTTAGCCCTGATTGGTCATCTCCACCACCTGGCAAACACAGAACCCGGAAGTTCCACATTTAAACCTCACACATGCATAGCCACACTTCTTACCTCCTTGAAGAAGGCAGAGCCCCTGCCGAAACGCGTTGGAGACCCCCTACATTCTGACACCACAGCCAGCTTACACCAGAGCTCTTCATTCCTGTGGAGAACTCGGTCGAGCCTTGCTGCTTCCAGAACCCTCTCTACCCACCACCCGCAGGGCCGCGCTGGGAATCACACCTAGCAAAGCCCTTCGCACCCCTCTTGATCACCACTCCACCTGCTAGACCCAGGCGACCACGCACCGCCCCCTGGGAGCAACCAACACCAGCTCCACTCACAGCTGTTCGTCCAGCAGCAATCCCTAAGCGATCCACACCAGCAGGCACCCCACCAGGCAGCGGGAACAGAACGCCAGCAACGCGGTGCACCAAGCCCCACAGTGCACCAGCAAGCCACTACCACACACAGTGCTTCCTCCAACCGCTGACACCGCAGCAGCCATCCAACACCGCATCTGCAAAAGGAAACTAACACCAGCGACCAGCAGCCCAAGACTTTTTCACCAACAAATCCTACCGGTCGGTAAGTGACTCCGAGACTTATACCCCTGCGCGGGACGCCGCCAGGGTGTACATCCACTACCGCCAGACCCGCTGCCAACCCACCACTCCCCTCCCCCCGAGACATCCTAAGACTGTTGACCATAGGTCCAGCAGGGGTAACGTGCCGGTCTATTGAACTGCACGGAAAGGAGCCCCCTAAAAGGGTCCACTCACCTCCCCAGTCTCCACCCACACACACCCCCAAGTGGATCGCTCACCCCACCTGGGTGCCTGGGACCGAACAGGATTAGTACTGTTTTTTTCCAATAAACCCTTTGGCCCCCATTTCTGCCTCTGTCTTCATTTCCTCACCCACCACCTCCAGTCCATTAGACCCCCTTCCCTCCCTAAACCCCATCATTCCACAAACAACATCGAACACAAAAGACCACAACACACTATTACTCCAGCATTACACCCATAGGGCGAGCGCACCCTCCGCACCCTCTACCCCATTAATCCGAAATTATAGTTTCTTTTTTTATGATTGAATTAGCCCACGAACATCTATTTAATACTTATACAACACAATTATATATATATATATATATATATATATATATACATAGTTAGTAAAGGGTAAATTTACTAAAGTGAGAGTTTTTAGAAGTGAGTTTTAAAAGTGATGTTGCCCATAGCAACCAATCAGATTCTACTTAACATTTAACTAGCACCTTCTAGAAGATAATAGCTAGAATCTGATTGGTTGCTATAGGCAACATCACTTTTAAAACTCACTTCTAAAAACTCTCACTTTAGTAAATTTACCCCTAATAATTTGTTTGGAAACACTTAACATTAGCATAAATCCTTACTATATTGGTCATCAATATATCATACTATCGATGTTTGTAACATCACAACCATATTGACTTTGATTTCCCCAGCATCTGCTCTTCTGAGCAGTAGTCAGGTACACACTGGGGATTGAGGGCAGGGGTGTATCTATAACAGTGGCGTAACTAGGGCAGGGCGAGCAGGGTGCGTGCCCTGGGCGCCATGGGACCGGCGGCGCGGGGGTGGGGCACGTCTGGCCACGGTACCGGCCTGCCCGCCCTAGTTAGCCAGTGTAGCGCCGACCGCAATGAGTGCGGTCAGCGCTACACATTTTCACAGGACCGGCGCTAGGCTTCCAGCGCCGGTCCTGTGCTGCACAACTGAGCCCATTCCCTCCCCCTGAGCGCTTGCCCAATAGCGCTAGGAGGCGGACTCAGGTTGTGCATAACACACGCATCGCCGCCAGCGCTGGCGGCGATGCGTGTGTTAAACAGCAGCCAATGAGAGTCAGATAGACTCTCATTGACTGCTGCAGCACCCACTGCAAGAGCCGGGCTTCCGTCCGGCTCCTGCAGTGGGTAATGGGCCGGACGTCATGACATCATGACTTCTGTCCCATAATGCTGAGCGCGCCAGCCCGAGAGGACTGGCGGGCGGTGGGAGCTGTGTCGCGGACCGGAGCAGCAGCAGCGTGGATTCAGGTAAGTATATTTTTATATATATATTTTTTAAACCTATCTGCACTATTGGGGGCACAACGGGGGAGGGGGCTGGCTACTACTGGGGGGACCTCTACTGGGGGTGGGGGCACAAAAGGGGAGGGGTGGCTACTACTGGGGGCACCATTATTGGGAGGACCTCTACTGGGGGGGCTACTACTGGGGGCACTTAATCGGGAGGAGGAACCTCTACTGAGGACTACTACTTGGGGCCTTATAAAAGGGGCCTACTACTAGAGGCACTGCACTGGGGGGACCACTACTGGTGGCAATAATAGGAAGGGCCACTACAGGGGGCACTGGATAGGGGGGATCACTACTGGGTGCCTGCATAAGGGGACCACTACTGGGAAAACTGCATAGGGGGGACTACTGCTGGGGGCACTGTATAAAGGGCACTGCATAGGGGGGGGACTACTACTTGGGGCACTATATAAAGGGCACTGCATAAGGGGATACCGCTACTGGGCACACTGCATTGTGGGGACTGCTACTGGGGGCACTGCATAAGGGGGAACACTACATGGGGCACTGCATTTGGGGGGGGCACTACTGGGGGTACTGAGTAAGGGGAACTAATTGGGGGCTGTATAAGGGGGACCACTACTGGGGATACTGTATAAGAGGGACTACTATGGGCCTGCATACGAGGGACCACAACTGCATACTGGGGGTACTGTATAAGGGGTACTACTGGGGTTAAGGTGCATATGGATAGGAATGTTCAGTGTGAAAATAAAGGGGTGTGTCATGTTGACACGCCCCATTTTTAAGTGACCGCGCCCATTTTTTGCTGCGCGCGCGCACCTTAGGTGCGCGCAAATCGGAGGGGGGGGGCTCCCTTTTAAAATTTGCCCTGGGCTCCCTTTTAAAATTTGCCCTGGGCTCCAAATACCCTTGTTACGCCACTGATCTATAATGGGTGCACCCTGCACCCATGTTATCTAAAATATACCTCTCCGAGGTCTCGCGTTGGGTCTCTCAGCGCTGCTCTAAACGCCAGAAAATGGCCGCCGTGGCCATCTTAACAGCATTTTGTGCATGCGCTGTGAGGAAATCGCCAGGAAAATGGCGGCCACGCCATTTCCCCGTCATTCTGCGAATGCGCAGTAGACTCCGGGCGCACTCTAGTGCCCAGAGTCTACTGATTCTGCGGTGGCTGGGCCAGCCATGGTGAGAGGAGGGGGCCTATGACAGGGGATTCACACGGGCCCCCTCCTCTCTAAAGACGCCCCTGTTTGAGGGGAATTTATTTATATTTCCCCTCTATGCAGCCGCTGGGTGGGCGATTCCTGCCGTGCTGACAGATCATCCCCACTGGGGAAGGGGGCAGGGACGCAGAGGGGGCCCAGGCGGTCCCTCTGCTATTGGCGGCTGCTGGAAGATTAGCATCCGGCAGCCACTAACTGCATTTCTGACAGGTCGTATTGTTTGCGACCATGTCAATTAACGGACAGCCTGGCGTTGTCGCAAACGCCAGGCAAGTGGTTGAGGGACTGCACAGCTACTGTAAAAGAAGCATTTACTGTATGTGCAACTGACTGCAATCAGATTCAGTAGCTACTAAGCATGAATGGAATGTGTACAGTATACAGCCCAGGAGCCTGCACCAGATTTGTAGATGGGTTATTAGTGCATTGTAATTTCATGTTGACTGTTATTTAGGGTGTCTAAGAAAGTTGCAGACGTCAGGCCTGATACAGAGGTGGTTGCAAAATTAGTTTTATTTACACTCAAAAATAAAAAGCATAGGGCCTGATTCAGAGCCGGACGCTATTTGCGCTCGCTCGTCCAGAAAAAGGGGCTGGCTATTTAAATTAACCGTTCGCTCTTTGCGGTCTGTTCACGCCTCTATGTCTGAACGAGCGAACAAAACATGCGAACGTACTTTTGAAAAAATGCCCCCTGGCCGCTCGCATCATACGTCATGTCCGCTATTTATTAGATTAATCGTGTACATCGGACGGCGTATGAACTGCTCGCTATTCTTGTGGTTGGTTTTTCCTACCACAATCATGCGAGCAGTTCTGACTATAAAACAACCAAGTGACGTGGCCGATGACGCTGCTTTATTAATTATGCACACCCATAAAACGCCCGTTTTGACCTTTAAGCACGCCTGTGTTCAGATCTCCACTCCCCGTTTTCAAGCACCTTCCCCTGTTACCACCAACATACGCCTCATCCTGTCACTCAAAATAGCAGGCACTCGCTATATAGCGAACAAACGATTTTCGGCCGCACTGACTGGTTCGCGCATGCGTATTAAAATCCGTACGCATGCGCAGTTGTGTGAACATCGGTCGGAACGAACGAGCGGCTGCTTAAGAGCGGCTCTGAATCAGGCCCATAGTTAGGTCCATATGTCGAGGTGTACACATCGCAAGATGTCTGCAGATTGCCACCAGCTTATGCGCCCATTTTATGCCAGCCATATCTCAAACATACTGCCATTGATGATTTTAATCATTTGTTTTTTGCAAATTCCATGTTCGCCATTAGACATCAATAACATTTCAAAGACTTTTCTAATAAATCAGAGACAGCTCTCTTGCTTGTGTACGGAAAGAGAAATTGTCAAAGTATGCACAGCGTTTACTGTATGCATGAGCAAAGCAGAAAGCACCAATCAGCGATAACGGTGCTTTCACAAGCAGGAAATCAGAAGCGGTTGGCTAGCGCAGGCGGCCATCATCAAGACCACCTACAAATAATACGGCGTCAGTGTACTCTGGTGTACGTGTGCCTGGTTGCTGGTCTGCATGTCCTTGCAATTGCAGGAACACGCCCTTAAGGTGCCTACACACTAGACAACATGCACAATGAACGATATCGGCTGCCGATTTTCCTTGAACTTCCCGGAGTCCAGGACAAATTATATAGTTCGTACACACTGAGCGATTTTACAAACGATCAAACGATATATCGTTAATCGTTTGATCCCACAGTGGTTAAAATTGTTAACTATATAATGTAACCATATCGCCTGATTGTTCGGTAGTGCGTGCACACTGAACGATATGCACCTAGTCGTTAACGAGATTTATGAAATTGTACTGCAAATACATACGATGGAAGACCACGATAACGACCCGCTAGAGTGTGCATCGTTAACGATCTAGTGTGTACACACTAGACGATTAAACAAAATTGTCATAATGATGTGTCATTATCAGCAATATCGTTTAAAATATCGTCTAGTGTGTACGCACCTTTACCGTAGGCTGCCTCTGTTAAAACATCAACATCCCTTTCCTCTCCGATCCCACCTCTCCAGGTTCCGGCATAAACGCTAAATTCACATAAGTCTGTCTATGTGCTATGCAAAGTGACGTAGCACTCACCCTGAAGGCTGACAGAAGGACATTCAGCCTGATGGAGATTAAACCCTGAGGTATTTGCTGGGCTTTGTGTGAGTCATACAGTAGGGCGGTGCTTTAGGCAAACTAGCCAATGGGGAGCCAGGGAGGGGTTTACTGAAAACACTCTATATTAGCATCTATGGCCCTGATTCAAAGCCGGACGCTCTGACCAGAGCGCTCGCTCTAAATCAGGGCCCACCTCCATAAATATGGAGCGTCCTCCTGGACGCTCGTATAGCTGTGGGTCACCACCCACAGCATATACGAGCATGCAGGATGATGGTCGCGATGGTCTTGACCATCGCGACCATCGAAACTGCGAGCAGAAGCCTGCGGTTGAGTTTCTCAACCGCAAGGCCAGGATTGATTTTGGCTCTATCAGAGCCAAAATCACTCCCACTGACATCACTAGTGATGTCAGTGGGGCCGGCTTCAGACGGTAGGCGTTCCCTTGGGAACGCCTCCGTCTGGCAGGCACACCCCCGGCACGCCCACCAAAGGGGACTTGCTGTCAGTCAACATCGACAGCACGCCCCCTTTGATGAGACACTACGAGCGAAGGACGGTCCTTCGCTCGTCGCGTCTCGCGCATGCGCACGACGGAGCTCCCTACGTCGTGCGCATGCGCAGTGCAGACCATCGACCCACTTGCGAGCGGACAGCCGCTCGCGAGTGGGTCTGAATGAGCGCCTTTGTCCTTGACTGTGGTACTTTCTGCAAGACATCCACTCCCTCTCCTCCACTTTTCTTGTTCTTGGGAGGCGGGAGTGAGCTTCAGATAAGAAATTAACTTGAGCTAAGAATGGTATATTCTGCTTCTCAAAAGAGCATTGCCTGGCATAGCCCGAACTGGAGGTCAGTGACACCACTGTGCCGGGTGGGTCATCCATTAGGCATGATAAAAGGGAGTAGGTGGAAATCACAGTAGACACTGCTGGATTGCAGGACCTCATAGGTGTTTATAGTTATATTGTTATTAATAAATTCATGATCTATTTCAATACCAACTCGTGTCTGTGTTTTTATTTATTAAAGTTTAGATTTGTTATTGAACTGTCTAGTAGTACAGAGCCAGCATATGCTGCTAAGGGGTTTAGCAGCCCCTTTGTCTCCCAAAGTACGACACACATACAAGATCACAACGGGATCACTAGCTCATCTCAAGTCCACGTGCCTGTAGTCCGGTATGTCTGACCCTACACTGTCATTGTGCATTTTCTCATCTCGTCTGAATCTATTTCATTCTACAAGACGCATTTTGTATGCAGCCTAAATATATATATATCTATTCAGTACATCATAATGTCTGACCTAGTTTTTTACCTCTCTTTCAACTGTTGTCAGGGTTGCCAAGACAGATTTAATTTATAAGCAATCTCCACTGAACGACTTACGAATGCATCTAAGACTGCCAGCTTAAGAATTTAAGGCTAGAGATTTATATTTAAAAAAAAAAAAAAAAAAATCTATATTTTGTGCATTGTATACATATAAGAAATATCAATACTTCAAACTGAATTTTGAAAATAGGATATCACGGATGTGTAAATAGAAATAGTCTATTGTCGTACATCATCGGGCGACATGCTATGCAAGACCTGTTTAGCATTATTATACCCTATATTTGCAAATGGTGTTTTACCTTAATCACTGAATCATATGTGTTGCTGTTTATACAAATGAAAAGGAGATTTACCTTTCCGTTTCAGATCTCATTAGAATTTTGGATCCATCAGCACAAAGCGACATTTCTAAAAAGAGTACTGGATACCACCTTGGCAAAAATGTAACTTAAAGGATTAAACACAAAGTATTCTCTTTTCATGCTAATATAACGTGTTTTAGTATAGACATGCATAGTTACGATCATGCTTTATTTTCTTCCCATACAGTGCGATGATAAGATTTATATATTAATATATCCCTTTTGCCCCCTTCAAGGTTTTATACCTAATCTTAATGATGAATTATGCATCATTATAAATGACTGTAGATTACTTTGTATGTTGGGTTTAATCTTTCACTGTGCAAAAGTGGCTCTGCTTTAGTACATAGCATCATTACTGAAATCCCAATTTCCATAAGTCTGTCACTTTTTTTGCATACAGAGCAGATTTGCTGATTAGGTAATCCATGTAAGGTATTTAAATACTAGCTTATTAAGGGTTTGTGTAGACTGTCAAATTAAATGTACTCTGTGAATCGTGCATATGAGCAGTTGGGAACTAGAGTTGTGATAGGTTTTGAAAAAAAAAAAAAAAATACATCAGTGTACATTTTGCATGCTTGCTTGATGAGATCACAACTGAACGTCATAGATTTAACTGGGCACATGTTGGGATTTTTTTTCTGCCCATAATTATTTGTGCCATTTCACTCCAAACTAGGCTCTCACAATGATCACCCAATATAGCTTGGATCATGTTTGATCAGGTCATGGAGTTTTCTGATAACCACAATGTCCCATGTGTTTAAACAGATCTGAAAGTTCTCATGTTTGTGGCGAGTTTAGATTGCAGTCAGATGACACTTCTAAACCATAGAGAAGAGGCATTGGGTCACTTGTTTATTACTTACATTGCCATGTGTGGCAAGATCAGGATAAGGGTGCCATCTTGTTATGGAGCAGTCAAGTAGTAGTACACCAGTCAAGGACCATGGTACAAGTACACACAGCTAGTTTTATTAGCAGCACAAAAATAAACAAAACATAAAAATAAATCCTGGCCTGTCCAACCCTAACTAAACAAAGGGATTCCCTCTCTGAGGGGTCTATTCCTTATGTTAATTATCAGAGTCTGAATGGACCCCCATAATTAACATACTAACTCGCCACAAGTGCCAGAGCAATTCCTCATTGCTTTGGCGCGGAGTCAGCCGATCCGAAAATCATCTGTCTCTGCGAGTGGCTTCACTTCTCCTTTCAGAGTAATGAGACAAGGGCGCATGCGTGACCTACAGAGCCCTGACGTCCGGCGGAAGGAGTTGCACTGGGGCGGAGGGATCCGAATGGATCCCTATTCGCAACCCGGGACTCTTTTGTATTTTCACAGCTTGATGAAGTCTGTCCCCATATTAGTGTATGGGGATAACGGGCAATTTTGCGAGAGAAAGGGAAGGAGATATCCGTGATATCTCCTGCTTTACCCTTTTGATGAATGGCCCGATGACTTAATTTCTAAACTTGCAATTGAAAATGTTCATTTTCACCTGCTTTTGTAGAAATTAAGTGATGATGAATAGGCCCCTAAGAGTGGAGGGACCTTACGTCCCTCTCACAAAACAGGAGTCATTAGCACAGCACTTACAGTCAATAATCACAGTGTCTCCAAACAGGCCTCTGATCTGTTCCCCAGGCAGTGAGAGACTGACTATAGAGATTAAAGAGCCCCATACACCTGAGCCGCGATTCCCCGTTCTGCCAACACCAACCGATCCACCGATCGGTGAACAAAACTGCTGATCTACTAACATCCATAATCTGCAATCCGTCGGCGTACTGGGGAAATTCAACATGTTAAAAATTACTGACTCCTGATCAGGGAATTTAGATTTTGTAACATGTTGAATATCCCCGAAGTTCCGGGCCCTGATCTTGGCAGAACGGGGAATTGTTGCCAATGTATGAGCCCCCCTCCCACAGGTGGTCTGGCAATCAAGGCTGCTGATCACCATCTGTCTACCAGACAGAAGTTGAACATCTGGGGCATATATATATATAACTTTTGCAGTGTTTTTGTCACGTAGGGTATAAAAAAAGGACACTTACAACATCAGACACCACCATTAACCACTAATTTAACCATTTGGGGTAAACTGTTTAATGCAAAAAATGGTGGAATTTATTGAACGTTGATTTCAGTTTCTCAATCGCCCTAGAAAAGCGGCAGTTACAAATTACAATCAGATTATTTAGACCGTTTGACATGTACAGCAGTTTTCCTATTTCACCACAAATAATATCTACAGAAGTGATGGGGAAAAGGTTGCTGGAATCATAATGTCCAGTAGCTAATGCTCCACTAGGTCATTTCAAAGGGTTACGAATGAGATGTTGACGTTCTTAATGTCGACACGGTCATAATGCCGACATTGACCATGTCGACATTCATCATGTAGACATTAATGAAATGTTAACATAATAGTATGTCGACATATCACCCCTGGTGGCCTAGCGGTCACTTACTGGTTCCCGGTGGCTTCTGGGTCCCAGCGGTCATGTGACTGTCAGTGCCGGCAGAGTCATCTTATGCGATGGCGTTCCGGTAAGTACAGTCCTCCTATCCGTAACCCTAATCCTAACCCTCCCTCTAGTCCCTAACCCTAATTGTCCCCTTCTGTAGCCACACCCTAACATCCCCCTAGTGCCTAACCCTAGCCGCCCCTTCTGTAGCCACACCCTAACCTCCCCCTAGTGCCTAACCCTAACCCCCCCTTCCGTAGCCTAACCCTAACCTCCCCCTAGTGCCTAACCCTAACCTCCCCCTAGTGCCTAAACGTAACACTCCATTGTGTAACATAACCCTAATCTCCCCCTAGTGCCTAACCCTAACCCCCCCTTCCGTAGTCTAACCCTAACCTCCCCCTATTGTCTAACCCTAACACTCAGTCCCGTAAACTAACCCTAATGCCAACATTCAGAAAATGTTGGCAATTCACATGTCGACATTCTGAGAATGGCGCACACAAACATAGGCATGCTGCGTATCAATTTAATTAGCAAAATCTGCTTATAAAGGTAAAAAGTTGCTAATGGGGTGCATGGCGCTCACACGTCATGTTTAGCGCGACTTGTAGCGCACGGAGGTAAGATATATGTGGACACATCTGTAGGTACAAAACTCTGTCCGTGCATAAAGGACAGACAGACACACACTTTCTCGCTTGTTATATAGATAATCTTACTTGAAGAAAGTAATTCTTGCACTTACATCTGGCCAAGTTTCTTGCCTAATGTAGTCACCATTATTCCAGGCCCTTATCTTTATTAATGTATCACCTTACAGTTTTATTTTGAAATATTTATGGTGTGAGATACCAAAAAGGAATAACTACCTAATTCCAATAAATCTGCTTTTACACCTGTGTTAGAGGTTAATGGATAGACTCTAAATTTTTCCTTTTTTTTTCATGCATTAATGGATAACTCTGACAAGTTCTTCTTTTAGAGGAGATTTCTGCCTTTATGAGTTCAAAGATAGAATTGTGCATTATACGTACTGTTTTCTGTTCTAAGAGGCTGATTTAGTGAAACATAATATTGCAGATTATTGGATCTGCCCAGTTTATTGGGGGGAAAAAAATATAGAGAATTTCTGGTATGGAATATTCTTTTCCTAATCTGATTCAGTGAATGAAAAGACTGATACAGGAGAATATGCTTTTATTGTGTAGGGTAAGATTTGGCACTGAATTCTCTCTACTGCTTCTAAAATTCCTCTGGCTAATCACTAATTAAAGCATGAGTTTGCGATTAAAGCAAATTGGGCGTACACCTGTAAAATGGACACTTGCAATATAGTTAAACAAATAATTTAGAAGTGTCATATCATGTCCATTGAAGATAGTAAATAGTATATTGGCAGTTGTTTACCATTATCTCAACATTTTTCAAAGTGGTTCTGAAACCTCTTCTAAAGTTAGAAAATCCCCAACATTTCCTGAACTTTAGATCAGACTTAAAATTGGAGCCAGCTTGAACACGTCAATGGCAACTGAATGTGAAATTTGAACTCGAGGACACTAGTAGGCAGTGGCACAGTAGCTAGCATTGCTACCTCACCGTTATGAAGGGTTATGGTTTTGATTTTGACTAGAGCCCTATACGCATGGGTTTTGGATGTTCTCCCCGTGGTTGTGTGGGTTTTCTTCGGCCTCTCCGGTTTCCTAAAACATACATACTGGTAAAGTTTTATTGGCCTGTGACGAAATGGATCCATCGCCTGCGTGCGTGTGTGCGTGAGGGGGTTGGTAGGTAAATTAGAATAAAGCTGTTGTGAATGATTACGTACATTCGATTTCATACACAACTGCCGCATTTTACACAACAAACTTCTGCCATAATTTGACAGAAGCTTCACATTATTAATCTGTGCTGTTTATTGAAGCATTCTGTTCCTTCCTCTTGCCTCTAATACTCTCTTCACATCATGACACTGCCCCTGTCACTTGCAGCTCTGACATTACACAGGGGTCTATTTACTAAGCAGTGTTAGGAGACAGAGTGAAAAGTGATAAGAAAGTGATAAGGTGCCAGCCAATCAGCTCCCAACTGTCATCTGTCAGGCTATGTTTGAAAAATGACAGTTGGGAGCTGATTGGCTGGCACCTTATCACTTTTCACTCTGTCTCCTAACACTGCTTAGTAAATAGACCCCTTAAGATCATAAACTGCCATATTCCTCTCCTGGAATAATTTATGTTGCTATGGACATGTTAATTACCAGATTGGCTATGAGCTGTTCTGTTCATGTACTATACTTGCCATCTTCCTCTCAGGGAGAACCCGGGAGTGGAGATCTAGGTGACAAGTGCAGGGTGTGTGGTGACGCGTTTCATTATGGCCATATCACCAGGGATGCAGGTAGGATGCGGAAGGTTGATCTGCTTTTCCCGGGAACCCAGGAAGACTCCACAAATTTCTGGAATCTCCCAGACATTCCAGGAGATGAAGCGATTATGTCCACTTAAATATTGGGACACTTTTACTACATTAAATCCAAAAATGGGTTCAGACCTCAGTCAAACAAACCACGAGGAAAAATCTGTCAGTTCAAGCCTATTTTTTTTTTCTTTATTACAATATTACAGATAACTATGTACCTCAAGCACATTTAATTTTCAGGTGCGATGCTTTTTTACAAAAAGGATTTTTTAAAGGAACACTTTACACTTTAAACTGCATTTTCAGTGAAAGTCGCACAAATTCAGATTTCTGACTGAAAAATGAAATGTAAATAACTAGATGGTTGATAACAAAGTAATTAAAACGTATGGGTTTGCCTACTGTGTATATAATAAGGGCTTATATTTGATCAACCATAAAAGTTATTTAATGACTTTAACCTTGGAATACTATCCCGCAAGAACTACTTAATGGGTGTTAGTGGGGAAGCATTAAAGTATTACAAAGTAAGAAGAAAAGGCCACGCAAGAGGGCACCAGAAATTCACGCACGGCTTTCGGTATTTCCCCCACAGCTGTATGAAGGAGTGTGTAGTTACCAATGGCATTCTAGTGTACCTTATTACTAAAAATAAAAATAAATGAATACGCATGATACAAAGTTAATTGTAGAAACTGAAAGGTAATAAACACTGAAACTTATTCCTTTTCAACAGAAATGTAAACTTAAGTAAAAACAAAATGAACAATTGCAATTAAATATAATGACCTTTAATAAATACTTTGGATCAGAGCTTCAAAGTTCTACAGCAATTTTTCTCTGGGGGAGGGGAACCGATGATATGTCTCTACTCACAGCTGTGAGGGCTTTGTTCTGCTCAGTGGAACTGAAAGTCCAAATGGGCATCAGCTGATTATACTGTACGCTGTCGTCTGCTCATGCTTAGGGGGCATTACTACGGAGGGCACTACTACTGGGGGCACTACTACTGGAGGCACTACTACTGGGGGCACTACTACTGGGGGCACTACTACTGGTGGCACTACTACTGAGGGCATTACTACCTGGGGAACTATTACAGGGGCATTGCATATGGGGCACTGCATAAGGGGCACCACTACTGTGGGCACTGCATAAGGGGCACCACTACAGTGAGCATTGCATAAGGGGCACTACTGGTGGGCATTATGTGTAAGGGGCACTACTGCTGCGGCCATTGTATAAGGGGCACTACTACTGTGGACATTGTGCATAAGGAGAACTACTGTGTGTCATAACATGAATAAGGGACACTACTATGTGGTGTAATGGGAATCAGGGGCACTTGGGCATGATTCAGCATGGATCGCAAGGCTGCGTTTGCACGCACTGCAAACATGCTAATGAATGCAATCGCACGGCAACCGCAGCACTATATCAAGACGCCCATCACTGTATAAAGCCGTCCACTTCCCATGACATGCTTTCGCAAGTCAGCAAAAACATCGGTAACATCGAGTAACATCGGAACCATTCGCACAGTTGTGGTTGACCATGACCTCCCGCGCGAACTGCTAAATTTCCTGTCGTCATCTAGACCTCTGCCAGCGCATGCAATCACAGGGTCTTAATTATGCACGCCCCTGTAATGACGTTCAAATGCACAGGCGCGCCTGCGTTCCGCCGACCACCCCTCTCTTCACCCCCAAACGGTCACTTCAAGTCAATCACTATGCGATGGGACTGCGTGCTCACTGCGATCTCTTTCCGATCGCAGCGGCCGGTACACGCAAGCGCACTGCGATGCATGCGCAGAGCACAAACATCGCCCGACTGTGTGTGCGAACGCAACCTTGCGATCCAACCTGAATAAGGCCCTATGTGCGGTGTCATGTGAATAAGATTGTGCTACTGTGTGTTGTAATTTGAATTTGGGTACTATTGTGTGACCACGCCCCTTTCTTTTGAGCCCACGTACCGTTCCTGTGGTACGCTCCTAGTGCGAGCGCACTTTCTCTTTGTACAAGAACCGCTAACTGCAGGGTCCCGCAGTAAACAACTGAGCTGCCATGGGCGTGGTTGTGTCCCCGCATTAAATGCAATGGCCCAAATTTATGAACCACTCTTAACAGTGATAAAGATAATTCTGTACAAAAATATATTCCATCAAAATTCAACAGCCCCACTTTAGTTTTTACACCTTCCATTAAAGGAAATCATTCTGATTTTCACCTAAAAGGCTGTTCAAATTAACCTAATTTTTTGCTTAAAGTAATCAGTGTGGGGACAATATATAATGTTTTTACTAAGTGGCACTTTTCCGTGTTTGAAGTTTTATAGTACATTATTACACGGTTGTTCTCAGCGCTTATCTTTACCATGGCAAAACAGCATCTAGCAATATAAAAGTATGAGGTATTACTTCTTATGTTGGTCAAAACATTCACCTTGCCACCTAGTGTTTAGGGCTCTCCTTTTTCTGAGTCCCTACACTCACATCTATGCTACAGACACCAATTCATACTCGCCAACTCTCCCAGCAGGGGATATAGGGATCTCTCCCGGCCAGTCTCCCTCTGCCACCCACTTCCCAACTGAGGTTAGCATTCCAGAGGTTGGAAAACATGATTTGCATTGAATAGCATCACCGTAGCCCCACCCCCTGCTGCGAATGGCAGCTTTGAACTATGGGGGGTGGGACAATGATGATGTGTACCCCTATCCCCACTGTAAAATGACACAAATCTCGTCTTTAAACAGTAGGCAGCAGCTGTGTCGTCATGAGGGGGGTGCGGGCCACACCCTGGTGTGTCACCCTCAGAAGGGGTGACACCAAAATGCCGACTCCTCTGCAGTGACAGGAGCTGGGTGCTGCGGTGTGATATTCTTCTGCAGCACCTGGCTCCTGTCATAGAAGAGGAGCTGACAGTAGTGATAGCCCAGTCTCAGGGGGCAGCCCAGCATCTCTGGCGATGCTATGCTGCTCCCGGAGTTAAGTCATCGGGATCCCCGCTAGGCCACGCCCCTTTATTGAAGGCCATGCCTCCTTGTCGGGCAGAGTCGTGCCTACGACATGCAGGTATACTCAGAGTGCGCACCAGGTGTCACCAGACCCGGTGACGACTCTCAGCAGTAGGTCTACGATGACGCAATCAAGGCCACCCCCTTCCCCCCGTGCGCCTATCTGAGAGAGTTGCCCTTCCAGAAGGGTGTGTATAGACATTGGCACCAATTGCAGTTAGAGTCTTGTGTTTCAGGTGAGGAGGATGAAATGTGCTTCATAGATGACCTCCAGTGTGTGCTGATGATTGATAACACAGCAGTGCACTGTTTTCTACCCAAAAGAGCAATGTGCACGTTGTTACGTTCTTCGCAGTGCATAGTCTAACGCATTTCAATTGCACAGGCAGAACTGGGTTGTAACGGAACATTGAGGGCGTCTTACCCCAAGTAAGTCCAATACAGAGCTGGATAAGTGAAAATATCCCTGTTAGGTAGGGGTAGCTACATATGATAAATATACCTCTAATTGTAGATGCGCATTTATACAATCCGTAATCAGTTTAGTTGTGTTTATCTTGGCGTATCCAAGTTAGTTGCAAAACATATAGTGGTGTACTGGTTGCTGCAATAAGCTATGCTCCCAGGTCAGTAACTAGGGGTGTGCAACCTGTGCTGCCGCTCAGGGCACAGGGCCCTGGGGGGTGGCACCATTGCCTGCCCATGGCATTTGCATGTGGCTTGCAGATTGTCTGAAATATCAGCACCCTGCAGCCTGTAGCAATACTGTAGCAAATGACTCTCAGGGCAGTCACCCTGCAGCCTGTAGAGCAGGGATGGGGAACCTCAAGCCCAGGGGCCGTATAAGGCCCCCGGAATCATTTGGTCTGGCCCTCTGAGCTTTTTTCTGCTAGCCTCATCTGGATAGCAGTGTGCCTATAATGGCACCCTGCAGCCAGAATCTATGCAGCAGTGCCGCCCGTAGCGTCCTTAGGACGCTACAGACTGTCACACCGCTGCCCTTACATCTCCCCGGAGCATCCTCAGGATGCTCCAGGCATTGCTGTAATTACAGGCAATTGTGGCCCCGTCCTCGTGTGATATCACAAGGAGGGGGCGTGGCCTGCACTGGACCCGCGAATAATGTTATATATATCAATATGGCCCTCAGCAGAAATAAGGTTCCCCACCCCTGCTGTAGAGCTTCTCCTAAGGACATTCTTGTCAGTGCTCTACTTCCCAAAGCCAGTGGCCCTGCCCCCTACGTGTGACAACATGATTACATGGATTTAGGGGGCAGGGCCGGCACAGGGCGCACTACCGCTCAGTTAGGGCGCAGGATGATCCATCTGCATGCATGATATTGTTAATGCCTGCCAGATCTAGCGCAAACGTCCTGTGAATGAATAAAAAGGTATCACTAACGCCTGCCCAATGTGCCTCTCTATTACTGTAGGTCAGGATTAGCACTCTGTTTCCAAAGTCCCTTTCTCGCAGACATTATGAAAGGCTTGAGGTTCCCTGAGATAAATTCATCAGTTCTGCCCCAAATACAGCAATTTCTCTCGAGCTGGCTCCTCTCATGCCGCCTCATATTGTCTGGCTGTAAGGGTTCTCTATTTTCCCTGTATTGTCGCCTGTTAAGCCCGACCATAAAGGAAGAGCAACGACACAAGAAATCATGTTCTCTTTCCAACTCAAAGCAATTCCTCAACTCGTATACCAGCCACAGAAAAAAATACAGCCTGAGCGAGTAACGATTAGAAGGGCTTTTGGAACTGTATCACAAGAGGTGACAGCTCAGAGGAGATAGGCAGGTAATGTTAAGAGGCAAGGGATAAGAGCCTATGACATTATGTCTTGAGGGTTACAGTGTCCCAGTCAAACTCTGAACTGCTTTTACCGGATCAATACTTCTCCGTTCAGGACTTATCTTGACTACCGGGTAAAGGCTTGTGGAGATATAAACAGCAATAGAGCAAAATACTGCTAAAAGTCATAATGCAAAGCTTGTTTTTTTTTATGAGTCAGGGTTTACCATGTACTGCATGCAAATATAACGTTTATCATTTTGATTTATATTTAAAAATGTTATATTATTTTATCCATTTCCTTATTTAAAGGGATACCCACCTTCAGAAGACTTTATTTTGTATTTTTGGCTAGTGTGTGCTCTCGTGCAAATTTAACTATATATATTGCTTTTCCCCCCCCATTTCCTTCTTTGCTTTACCAGCCGTACCTCAATATAATTAGCCTTGTTTTAATGTTGTTGCCACTGGATTTGAGGCACTTCTGCCAGCTAAAATACACACCTCGGCCTGATGATCTGAAAACATGGTTGAAAACAGAGAGTGGCAGTTGGAAAGATAAAGAAATGTATTTAGCAAAGGTTGCAGGAGGGCGTGTATAAGCCAGTGAGTAAACTCGTCTTTAATGTAATATAACATGTAATGACCTTGTTACTGTCATTGTACCTCCTGTCTACTATACCGTGCGGAGGCAGCCATTCTGTGTGCTGAATAACAATGACCAATTATTCCATTAGGAAATGGTGACATCATTGAGGCATGAGGCACTATGTATTCGATAATCAACTTCTTGAACTGCTGCAGTATAACAATGGATATATTTTTTTACATACATAAATAGAACAGGTTAGACTGCCGGAGCACAGCAAGTTGAATTACAGTACTATAATCTTTTATTTGAAATTATAAGACCACTTTATAAAATGTAACCTAGATCCCTGTGGGTTGCAGACAGAGATTGCGCTCAAATTTTTAATATTCTGCAGCCTGAGGGACAATATAGAAACCATTAAACTCAAATGATAGCATAAATCTTTTTTTTTTTTAAATGTGGAGATATACATTCTGTAGGTATTGTTTAATTCCTCTTATCCAATTCTTTTTTTTGTTTATTTTTATGTTTTGTTTTGTAAAATGAACCAGCTCATAGAGATTTTCTGCCAGACATCTTATTTGAAGTTGAAAAAGCTACATGGATGTTAACGAAACAAGAAACAAAAATATATTGTTATTGTTTTTATTTTTTTATTTGTAAGGTGCAACAACGATCAGCAGCATCATACACATTTGGTTTTTTTTGAGTTTGAGTGTTTTTGTTTTTGTCTTTTGAGGAAGACAACAGTATAGAATGTAATCCAGCATGAAAAACGGGAAAATCCAGAAATAGAATGTAGGGATGAAAAGGAACATGCTTACATAGTTGTAGATTGGCAAACGCACGTATTACTAAGTCAGTGTACATGTTCTGCACTTAATTTATCTGGTCTGCATGTTGGTCTCGCCATTCACATCTGTGAGCATCTGGAAACACACAAAGGTGCACTAACTTATTACCATTAAAAATGTCACCACAATAGCACCTTAACCCCTATATCCCAAAAATCCCCAATTAGGAAAGGAAAGTACAGATATGCCCAGCTATATCCTTGCTGCTGGCATGGCAAATCACACCACGCATAGCGCGAGATGCGCACCCGTGTGCGGATGTGCGCACTGTGTGTGCGCGGGCACCCCTCCATAGGAATGCATGGTGCGATCGCAGGCCATGATTCAGAGCTGGGGGCATTTTTTTTTTGTGCGGCCTCCTTGCCGCTCGCATAGCTGTTAGTGACCACCCACAGCTATAGCGAGCGGCCAGGATGATGGTCGCGATGGTCAAAACCATCGTGACCATCGGGCTTGCGACGAGACCCTTGTGGTAGGGTCTCGTGGCTGCAAGCACCAGAGAGCTTCTGGCTCTAATAGAGCCGTGGGGCCGCCCACAAACGGCAGGCGTTCGCCTCCATTTGGCCAGCCACCCCCCCCTGTCCGCCTACCAAACGGGGCGAGCTGTCAATCACCATCAAAGCTCGCCCCCTTTGGTGCGAGACCCGGAGCGATGGAGCACCTGTCGCTAGCCGGGTATTGCACATGCCCAGTGGGCAAACATCGACCCGGTTGCGAGCGCTCAGCGCTTGCGACCGGGTCTGAATCAGGCCCACAGTGCGCACCATAGCATACCGTACCGTAGCGTATGCAGGCGCGGGGAATCGCATGGGGCGATTGCGTGCGCACGTTTGTGGCGCAATCAGCCATTATGTAACTGGGCGCATCTGTAGGTTCCAGCCTGAGATAGGTAAACTCCACCGCTGAATATTGATAACTCAGCCTCATTTCAGATGCAGAAATAAAGATACTCAAACTTGTAACTATGTGGTTGTAAAACAGTCAAGTGGTGGTGTTACCTATAGCAACCAATCAGCTTCTGTCTATCATATTTTTCTAGGATTCAAAAAGAGAAATGATAGCTATAATCTGATTGGTTGTTTGGCGCAACAGCACCACAATTTTTAGAGGCTATATTAAATCTACCATTATTTGTCTAGACATTATAAATTGTTCTATTTGCACATATAAAAAGCTACAACTAGAAGGAGGTGTGGTTACACTGGCCAAGGAAATGCTGTGTTACATCATGGGCATTTTATGTCATGTACCCCCATATGCCACTGATGCACATGGCAAGGAGCAGATGTTTGGAGTGTGGGTTGGCCATTGGAAAGGGTGGGATGGAACTGTTGCCGCCATCGTTACATGCCTTCCGATGGCCTGCAACCAACAATTGTAAAACATTTGATGGTTTGAGCCATCGATGGTACACTCATGCGCATGTGCAAATGAGAGAGGTAGTTTGCGCAGGTGCAAAGGAACATTGACACCGACTCAGTGTTTCTCCTTGTGCTAAACGCAGTAGGAATTAAGGGGTTTATGTACTAAGCCTTGGGGAGAGATAAAGTGGATGGTGATAAAGTACCAACGAATCAACTCCTAACTGTCACTTTACAGGCTGTGTTTGAAAAATGACAGGAGCTGACTGGTTGGTACTTTATCTCCATCCAATTTATTTGTCTCCAAGGCTTAGTACATAGACCCTAGATCTCCAAACATTGTTAAAAACAAACAAAAATCGGAACGAAGCAATTGATGGTGTCAATACGATGGTGGCCACCCTGCAATCGAATTGAAAAACCATCACCATTGGTGGTTATGAGCTATTAGTTACTGATGGCAATCGGGGCCACACCCTCATGGGACATAGACACCCTCAGTGGGCGTGTCCACCCCAGCATAACGTAGAAACGCTCCCTATCCCGACTCACGGATGAGGCCTGGTTATGAGGCATTACACAATGTTCCATGTAGAAGAGGCGCAGCTTGTGGGTGGGACAAAGTGTAAAGCATCAAACAAAGTTTGTGTGCCTACAGGTTCTAATGACGTATATCTGACCCCGGACCGGCCATTTATCTTTAAATTATACAGGTGATAGAAACCATTGCTGTAAATTAAACGATTTATTCCTATTTATCTCTTTTCAAAAGCAGCAGAAAAGCTTCACAGAGTATATAATAAACAAAAGTAATTTTGGGCAACAACATTTATACTGCACCTCATTAGCTTTGTTTCTCCAAAAAAAACCCATTGATTTCCTTAAACCCCCCTTTTCCGTGTCGCGGTTGTACAATACGCCACCTCTTAAGCCGTTATATTTTTTGTGAGTGTGTTTGTTTATTTCCTACGCTGAAAGGACGCATTCAGCTCCCTACAAGTCTGCAAACAACCGATAGGAGTAGGTTTAGTTGCTGTACTAAAGTTTTCTGAGTTAATCCCTGCCATACACTATATAATTCAATGTTTTCCTGCATACAAATAAAAAAAAAAAAATGAGACTCTGTCCCCCTATTTCAAAAAGCATTTGCATGATCGCTACATATTCATATTCCTGTGCATACGTTATCACTTAAAAGGCTTTCTAATTACAACAACAAGACAAAAAAACTTCTTGGATTCTTTCCAGACTCACTAAATGATAAAATAAGCTTGTAGTCTCTCCTTCTTAATCTCCGTAAAGCACCTTGGAGCCTCATCTATGAAATACATGCGAATGAATGTGAAAATGCCATTTAGAGATACAGGTGTGACATTTGATAAGAAACTTCTGGATTAAATATGTTCCTGCTAATGAGGATCCCAGCTACCCCCATCAGAGCTAACTATTGGCTGGATTGTGCATGAGCTGATAACATTCCACATGCGAACATTCAAATTCATTATTAATAAACAGCCCAAGTCTCTGTCAGAGAAGTCTGGATCCTTATAGCAAGTGAGGGATGTTGCTTCTCATTAGCAGGAAACATCAAATCTTCCAGAATTTAGCAATTTCATTTTTTTGGAACGAATTTCTAACAGTGTATTAATGGTGCATTGAAAAGCTGAACAAAGCCTTCACACTTTTTATTCATTTTGTAAATTACAGTAATCTAGGAAGGTTTGACTAAGCTACTGGAGCAATGGGCGGTAAAGACATTGTACTGAAGCATTGCGGTTCTAATGATTTTTTATGATTAAACATTTATGGGTGAAAAAAATGGCACTAAAAAGAAAAAAGAAAATTAACTTTCATGCTTGTATGTTCATAAGCCTTATATACGGAGAGAACTGTGGTTTCTTGACATAAACTTTGTATACAGGTAGGTCTCTAATGCAGAGAGATTAAAAACGGCAGGATACGGAAATCGGTGTCGTTAGAAATGATCAATATTATATAGAAATAAATAGGAAAACAGGTAATATTTGAAAAGTTTTGCGGATGGTATTATTAAAATGAAGCTAAAGGAAATGAATATTGTATTTTTGATGAATTAATGAAGAGAATGAACTAGCCTTTCACACTGCCATCAAATAACCCGGGTTACTGCGCAGTGTGAAAGGGGCCAGTTGAAATAACCCAGGTCGAGCGACCCGGCATTTCAACTCGTGTAGCGAGCAGGGTTGAACACGAGTTCAACACGGCTCACATTGCGGTGTGAACGAGTAATACGGGTCGAGGTGTCCCGGGTCCCGTTCACTACATAAGGAGAGCCGTCGCTTGGGGATGAGATAATCTCCAAGCACTGGCTCCTCATGTGACGCCGATGGCGTCATCGACCTGGCATTAGTGCCGGGTCGGTCCGCCAGTCTGAAAGGGGTCTCAGGCGGGTCGCACCCGGGATCGACACGTGCACAAATTCCGGGTGCAATCCGCCATTAGCGATGTGAAAGGGGTATTGATGATTATAACTTCCCAGGGTTCTGGGTGTAAGGCCTTGGATCTCCCTATTGTCAGTGCAGTAGTATCAGAATTATTTATTCCCTGACACAGCACACACACACACACACCAGTGCCAACCTAGTCAGAAGCCAATTGACTTAAATACTTTGTATCATTGAGCTGAATAACATACATGAAATATCGTAATATAACTGACCTTAACTGAATATGTCCACAATGCTTTCTCTTTCCTCTGCAGCATGTTGGACTGGTAGTGTTTGATTGCCAGCTATACAGACTTGCATGGCAGAAATGCATTTTGTGATTCATAGGTAGGGGTAAAGCCAGTGATGTCATGCAATGGATAAGAGTTAATGAAATGCCTGCAGAGTCAATTATTTGATCACCTGACCAATTCCATCAGAACAGCATGTGATTAGGCTATAGTTTACTTTATAATAGAGCTGCAGTATAAAGGATCTATTGCAGGCGAAAATGCACCCTGTACCGACTCCGCCCATGAACATGTGATGTCATGACATCACAATGAGGGGGCAGGGCTGCTGGGACCAAGGTGAGGTTGAGCACCCAGGTATCCTTTGGACGCCGTTAGAGGCTCACCGGGACCAGGGAGAAGCTAAACGCCCGAAGTGTTCTAAGGACACTCCAGGAAGTGGTTTTCTAGACTGCAGGGTGCCATTGTAGCCATCTTTCATGCCATATACAGGTGGCTTGGGGCAGCAGTGGTACAGCTCCCTAGGTCCTGTGTCTTGGATTGTGGCCCTGTTTAACCACATCCATATCTGAAAATTTTCTTTATTGCACATCTACCAGGCATCACAGAGCAGGGGTTTGATCATCACTTCCGACTTGCCCCCCCTACCTTCCCCTTCTATAAAATCATCTTTTTAGTGCAATGGTAGGTGCACACAGCACTCATCCTCCACTATCTGCTACACATAGCAGTGGTGAACATGCTATAACTCCCAACCTTCCAGGGGATACTTAGTGGAGTCAGCATGCGTGGAGGCCAGTTCTATATTTATCGCTCATCTGCCCTCTTCCATTTCCTTCCTTTAGCACTGCTCAAAAGTGGAAGTACCGTCAGTTACTCCTGTTGGACGTTGTGCTGCACCATTCTGTAACCCGCTAACTGCCGAAGATGAATTTCCTTGTGAACTAAAATAAAGAGGAACCAAACCAATGAATCAATAAAATGTATTAGTAATAAAAAATGCCTGGCTGCATAACGGTGGGTTTTATTCTGATCAAAGCGAATAGTTACACACATAACCATTTGAGTGAGAACAAATTAACACACTTTATTTACAAGTAACAAACAAACAACAAACAAACAATTAACATACAAAGTATACAGTATACTCAACTTTTGTCTATGTATTCAGATAACACGGTGATTCATTATCTTCAACTTAAGATGTAGTTTATCTTTATCTTCTCTGGGGAGCCCTCATTTCAATAACGCCCAGGTCAATTCAATTTCCAATTTCATTGGAGGCATTCTACTGCAGACTCAAGTCCTTCCACAAGCTGAAGAGCCTTTGTCTAGGTCTTGATTTATATACCATAGTCTGGGTGTTGGCTTTTTGCACATGCTCTGTAAGCACTAAGAAATACTCAGACAAAGATATACAGTTATGATGTGTCCTAATGGGAAGCAGTCGGGAAGCCTACTGCCTATATACCGGCAGCCGGCTTCCCGACTGTCTTATCCCGGCAAGGGTGAAATGCCGGGCGTCTAGATATAGACGCCCGCATTTCCCCGACGCCGGGAGACCAGCGCCCGGCATCACGATCGTAGTGATGCTGGGCGCCGCGAGCGGACAGCCGCGGGGGGGAGGGTTAGGTTTAGGGCTCCCGGGGGGGACTTAGGGTTAGTCACCCCCCCAGGAGGGTTAGGGTTAGGCTAGGGGGAGGGAGGGTTAGGGTTAGGCACCCCCCGGGGGGGACTTAGGGTTAGGCACCCCCCCGGGGGACTTAGGTTTAGGCAGCGGGGAAGGGGGTGGTTAGGGTTAGGCACTTAGAGGGGGGATTAGGGTTAGGCACTTGGGGGGGAAGTTAGGGTTAGGCACCCCTAAGGAGGGTTAGGGGGGATAGGTTAGGTTAGTGGATACTTACCTATCCACGATCGGGATTTCCAGCGCTGTCGGGCTTCCGCTGCGTCGCACTCTGCTCCTGTCGGGCTGCCGCTGACGGGAATCGAACCCATTCTGTCCTAATATGCCTGGAGTTAGACTCTGTTTCAAAGCCCCTTTGTGTAGAATATGGACATCACTGTCCGTAACCCATAATGCTCAGCATCTCTACACAGCTTACTATGGTCACCCCACTGGAATGTGGCTAACTGTCTGATAACACCATATAAGGTATTCATGGCTCATTATACATCTTTGGTAATGACAGGTACAAGTTGGGCCTCTCAATATATGTCTTGTCTGACACTAAAGGTGATCTGACCAGTCTATGCATAGACTGCATGAATACAAACCTCCTTTTCAAACCTCATTGGGGCCTAGCACAGGTTGTGTTTTACAACTTATATGCCTATGTAGAAATTAATTATTTAAACCACTGGTTACACTGGCTTAATTAAATTTCATTTTACACAGTAAGGAAACTCACAAAGATGATATCTAAAAGGGATCTGGGTGAGTTCATATAATACATGCTGATTGCATGCAAGTTGCTGCCTGGTAGACTGCTCTAATTTGGACCGGGTGTTATTGGAATATAATGCGGCGTAGACCATGAACGTTAATGTAGTTAAATGATTTTATGTGTTGTTTTCGGCGAGTGTGTCCTACTGTAACTTACACACACAGATCTGATGAGAGCTGCAGTGCTGGACAACGCAACAGACACTAAAGGGAGGAATGAGAGGTGAGGAAGAGAGAGCAATGGGCGAATTCCTGCATGTAGGAAGAGGACGTGTATTAAGTGATCATCAGGAGCATTGCAGGGGAGAACGGGACAGAAAGTAATGAAGAAAGCAGGAATCAATGAGCAAGGAGCAAGAGGCAATGCGAAAGGCAAAGACGAGGACAAAAGCCATCCGTGTGGTAATGAAGAAAACACTGTGTTTGTCAATGTGAAGAAAGAGAAGAGTTTAAGGCCCTGCTCAATATTCTGTAAATCTGTGAATGCCTCATTAGCAAAGTGAATGGAGTTTAGTTTGTAACTATCTGGGTGTTAATGGCTTTGTGTTGCAATGAGCTTTTCATTTTCAACGATCGGGGAAACCAGCCCGGGATGAAACAAATATTTGAGATTAATGTTCATAAGGAAACATGGATTTACTAACTGTTAGGTCCTGGATACTTACATGTGAGACAGTTATGATGATGTGAAACAAAGCAGATCATTAAAAAGGCTTCAGTGTAAATTAACATTTCGGGGTCTATTTACGACAGGGAGAGTCGCTAAAGGTGCCCACACACATACCGACTTGCTCCCAATCAGCCAATGTACACGATTTCCCCTGAACTCTTCATGAACTCTCCCCAGGCAGTCGTGGTCACGATTTGGAGTTAAAAATGTCCAATCTGACTTAAGATCTATCTTGCAGCCAATGCATTGTATCCCAGATTGGCTAATCTGCCCTACAGCACGGCAGATCTGAAGATGCGATGTACGACGAGCGGGGACGCGCATCGGCATCGCGATCAAGTGTAGAAACTCACGATTTGGCCATTTTTTACATGATCTGTCGTCACGATTCGTCGAAATCGGCCAAATTGGATGAAAAGTCGGTATGTGTGTGGGCACCTTAAGATTGCAGCGAAAATAGGTATTACGCTGGAAATAGGGTTTCTCCACAAAGGTACAGCAAATAATTTGCTTTTAATTTGCCTCGGCAATACATACAGATTATTTATTTTGTATGCTATTTTTTAAACATGTCTTAGTTAAAATGCAATTGTTTAAAAAAAAAAAAAAAATTGTATTGAAAGTGGAATTGGCAGCCCAGGCCTGGGATTCCAGATTTGCCACGTGTATGTGAATCGGCAAAAGTACTGATGTGTGCAGGACTGACTGGTAAAGGCTCCTCTTACCACTGCCACCCAACATCATCGGGAGCCAAGAATCACTCAGCATTATTAGTAAATTGCAGCGATAATCACAGTATTAACTAAAAAAAAATGCATGCTTTGTGCTCTAGGATAGGAACCTAGTATACATAGGTCAAATCCAGCCACTTTAAGTGTCTGCCCCTGTGCTTTATTTATTGCCAAAACAAACTCTTACCGGGAATTGGACTCGTTTGAAATGAAAGAATCGTTTTTCACATAAATGAAATAGGAACGGTAAAAAAATGGGAAAAACTGACACTTTGGGGTAAATTTACTAAAGTGAGAGTTTTAAGAAGTGTAGATGTTACCCATAGCTACCAATCAGATTCTACAGTACTTAACATTTAACTATCACCTTCTAGAAGATAATATCTAGAATCTGATTGGTTGCTATGGGCAACATCTCCACGTCTAAAAACTCTCACCTTAGTAAATATACCCCTTTGTATCAGTAATCAGGGCTTACATCAAGTTTTCTGGAGAAATATGTATCAATCTCTACATGGTACAAAATAAAGTCCATTGTTGTGATATATCTGTAACGGTTTAGGCAGTGTAAGTCAAAACTGCGCTTGGACGGCCATTTTTTCATTGGCTTGCTTCACTAAAATCTTCACTGATCGGCTTGCTTTTGTCATACATTAATGTGTCATACACGGCATCAAAATCCGTCCAGTGGTTCTCGATATTAGCCCAAACAGACAGACGCCTACCAGGGACTTTATTTTATACTATGTATAGATGTAATAGATACTCATGGGTGGGCGGTCACACTCTCATATACACTCATGTGCAACCACCCGAGGCATGCGAATTCAGAGCGCAAACACCCCCCAAGAGTAGTATAACAATCTATTGAGGATTGATGTCAGATCCTTTGAGGTATGTGGTAATTCTGCCATTTTATTACATTTCCTGTCAGATGTTTGTATTTTTGTCAGAGTAAGGCAGTGATGTGCTGCTCTTCTTTGAGCAGTCTCTCAGTGAGTGTTGCAGCTGCTTTGTTTACACTCGTGTAGTGATACTGTTTTGTGATGAGGTTTTGGTCACAGTGATAAAGTAGTTCAGGCGTGCGGTTGCGCTGTGAGCTGTGCGGTAGTTGAGAAATAATGCACGGTCATGTGATTTAGTGTATCCAATCATGTTAGTGGGATTTCTGTCATTTTGACACACCATTTTATAAATAAATAAATATACATATATGGGATATAGGGATATAAGATGCATCCTTCAGACCAAGGGTGTCGGTGAAGGAGAACTACAATGTATAGCATACTTGCCTATTCTCCCGGTAGTTGCGGGAGGCTCACGATTTTTCCTAAATGACGAGAATCACGGCATTCAGCCCCGCCTCCTCCTCACGGACCCGCAAATCGCAAGGTTTTCCTGTAAAGGGGGCGGGCCTAATGATGGCTATAGTCAGGCTCCACCCCTCCCCCCCCCGCCGAAGATGAAAGCAGCAGGTCCCTTCCCGGGAAGGTGCAGGAAATATTCGGTAAGTATGATGTATGGATGTTGGGAAAAGTTTAATATGTTCTATACTTTGCACACAGACACAATGTGTTTTTTAACACTAGCATCCAGGCACCATCATTTTCAGAAAGCTTGCAGTATGTTTAAACTTCCATTACATATTACCTATCAGGTTGGGGTTTTTTTTTTTAAGTTTCTTTTTTAACTATAAAGAACATTATTGTGCCTAGTACTTGTACTAGTGCTGTGACTAATTCATACATCTAATTGAAGAGATCGTTCTTCAAATATTATTTCAAACAGTATTGTCAGACGTTTTCAAAGTTAATTATTAATATAGCTCTGGATATTGAGTTGTGCATCGTTCAGCCCTCAAGACACAGTACTTGTCAGCAGGGTTCCTGCGAGAACATTCCCAGCGGAGCACCCTGCTGAAAACTGCCATGATCAGGGGATTAAACCAAACATACAGATCATTATTCTACAGGTGTGTTTCCAGCTCATATCTTTCAAAGAGCATATTTGTTTTGGGGTGAAATACGTTGTTTCAAGCACCGTCTTGAAAATTAATGAATATTATAATATCCAGTAAGTACAGTATACCTGTTAATTTACTTGTGCAATTATGAATTGACGGTAAGAGCTGTAGAACATGAAGTTACCAATGGTGCTACTTTTATTAACTGAACAGATGAAGCCTTTAAAACCAATATGTCCAGCTGAAATTCTAAGAGTTTTTGTGACTATTAATCAATGAATTCATAATGATGATAACTAAAGTTATCAAACAGTGAAGACGAGCGTCCAATCTTGTAGAGCACTTTGTCCAATTGAGACCACTGCTGATTACCCAAGATGTAGAGAACAGTTGAAATCCATCTGGATTTGAGTTACCATTGGCTAAGAAGGCAGTCAGCTGATGAACGCAATCGATCGATCATCGTCTGTCGGCACTTATGCTACCTCATGGCATACAGCCATTGGACCTGACCGCCATCCGATCTGGCCCAGTCAGATACAGACCAAAGGGGGAGATGTATCAAACCTTGGAGAGAGATATTGCGGAGAGAGATAAAGTACTAACCAATCAGCCCCTAACTGTAATTTTTCAAAAAACAGCCTGTACAATGACAGTTACCTGTAGGAGCTGATTGGTTGGTTGGTTGTCTTCAATCTCTCTTCACTTTACCTCTCTCCAAGCTTTGATAAATCTACCCCTTAGTCCAGTGGTTCCCAAACTGGATGCTGTGGTTGTCCAGGAACAAATCAAGTTATTTATGGTCTATTAAATAGGGGAAGAAGAGCAGGTGACTTCCAATAAAATATGTGCACAAACAGAATGGAAACCCTGTGCACCACGACATAACTGAACTTAAAGCCACATCACTGAACCTATTAATGACATCTAAGCACAATTTACTTAATTTAATAATTTTTGCAGGATTTCTCAATAAGAAACGTTTTGCCTAGGGGGTGCCGTGAAAAAAATGCTGATGCTCTCGGGCGCTGTGATTCAAGAAAGCCACTGACCAAGTCATTAGGAATCAGGCAAAACAGCTTAATGTGAGTGACAACGTAGGTTATTGCCGCCTTAAATTATATGGTAAGAGTCATTTCAGCATGATTTAAGTATCCCTGCAATTTACTAATGGCTGCATGCAGGAGATAGGTTACCATAGTCTTGATTTTGTTGAATAAGGACTGTGGTCTTTATTAAGCCCCGAATAGCAAGCCTTTTGTACTGTAGCTTGACCTTCAAAACTGACCTACTGTAAGCTATGCACAGTAAATGGGTAAGCTGGCACCGAACCCTACAGTAAGTTGATAGTGTAATAAGCTTTGATAAATTTCCACCAAAATCATTCCTTATTGCTGTAATATGGGCAATAAGAAATTATAATTTTGGGGGCCAGCACTGCCACCAATAATAAATAGGCCCATTCATGTGAAAAACCAGCACTCCCTGGATCTTTCTATTAAATTAAATCAAGTGTACACTTCAACCTTTGAAAGACCAAGATTAACCCACAACCATGAAATCCCAAGAGATAAGTAGACCTACAGGTGTCTTTATCCGTGAAGCTGGCTTACATGCCCACAACACTCTCATGACACTCCCTCTAGAGGAATAGTGCCATGCATCCACATTGGCACTGCCCAGAAATGCTCATGTCACGGAAACTGTGGTCCAATCATTCCATCCGCACCTGTGATCTCCACCCATGTGTGCCATGCGCCTCCAGCACATATGCAGTAACTGATTTCTTATGGTGCATACACACGATCAGATTTTTCCTTCAGATATGAACGATAACGATTTAAAAATCGTTCAGTCGTTCATATCTGAAGGAAAATCGTTCATATCTGACATGCCTGAACGATGGATGATCAACGATGCGCGTTCCCGTTTGTCAGATAACGATATCTGACATCTGATGGGTTTGCAGTCAGACTTGGACGATTCCATTCATTAATGCAGTCCAAAATCGTTCAATCGTTCAAATCGTTCAAAACTTTGGTAAAATCGTTCAAATCGTTTAATCGTTCAGTCGTTCATCTGACAAATCTGACAAGTCTGACAAATCTGACCGTGTGTACGCTCCATTACATATGGATTTAACATGAAATTCTTCTTGCATCAGTTTGACAGGAGCCTCTAATCACTAGTTTGTGCTGTTGGAAACCCTGCTCCTTCCACTATATAACTCTCAGGCTGTGGCATTCTGCCTTTCTCCAATCATCTGCTCAGATTATGACTCTACATCTGTCACACACAATCACAGACTCAGTCACAGACATTGCCTCCCACTGGATCAGCCCACTCACCTTCTGCTGTCGTGACCCCTCCCGATGATCTGATTGGCTAATTAACAGGGTATGAGTTGGCTATAAAGATTAAATACAACCTGGTGGTAATGCTCCAGCCAAGCACATGTTAAAAATGTAACACTATGGAAAATTGTAAATTATTCCCATAAAGTAATCTCTTCCTCAGATTTCATTGTGGCGTAGAATACCTCTTCATAACAACACAAATATCTCAGTTAATTTTACTTTCTAGGCTACTGTCTTCTATTATTTTTTTTATATTTTATTACTTTATTAACAACTTATCCAAATCTTACAGTACAGTATGTGTCGCTTTTCCTGTGACTACCATGTTTGTACTGAGTTTGGAATTAAAGTATCAGCTGCAGGTATGTCCTCATGCCAGTGCGACTCGCCTGGCGTGAGTGAGCCGTCAGGTCCAGTGCTACTCTGCGCCCGACATCTTTTATGCGTCTTTTTTGCCTAATGTGCGTCTTAAATCGCAATGCGACTAGAATGCACCAGCAGACTGTGCTGGTTAATTTGACAGGTGACACTTGTATATCTGTGTGCGACTAACGGCTGGATTCAATTAGAGGCAAAAGTCGTGGCCGGTGAAATGTTTTGCCGCTGCAATCTGTTCGCCTCAATTGCCTGTATGTGCGTGAAGTTATTGCGTACTTTCACAATGCGCGTGCCAGCTTTTCGCCCTATTCAATTCCAAAACAGACGAAAACGCAGAGGTGCGAATGCAGCGAATGGCGAAACTAGCGAAAAGGACCCTGGGAATCAATATAGAAGTGTATATTTGCAATTTGCATAAGTGTGGATAAATGATAAAAAGCTATCTCTTTTGTGAGAAATAATTGTTGTAGTTAAATTGGGGGTTCATTTAAATGGGTACTAGTATATTTTTGTGTCTATAAAGTGCAATATAAAAAAGTTTAAAATATGCCTGCTGCAGCCACCCACAATCCTAAAAACAACTGTCCCATCCTTATAGCCCCCCAAAATACTGACCCAATACTTTATACCCATTTTCAAACACTTTTTCCTTTTTTCGCAACAAAAAATGACATGACTTTTTTATGGGGAAATTAAGATTTTTTTTTTTTTTGGCTAAGTAGTCATTAGGGGGGGAGTATACAAAGGGTTCTGAACCAAGGGCCTGATTCAGAGCCGGACGCTATTTGCGGACGCTCGTTCAGAAAAAGGGTCTGGCTATTTAAATTGAGCGCTCGCTCTTTGCGGTCTGTTGACGCCTCTATGTCTGAGCGAGCGAACGAAAAATGCGCTCGCTATTTTGTAAAGACGCCCCCTGGCCGCTCGCATCATACGTCATCTCCGCTATTTGTTTGATTAATCGAGTACATCGAAAGGCGTATGAACTGCTCGCTATTCTTGTGGTAGCATTTTCCTACCGCAATCATGCGAGCAGTTCAGGCTAAGAGACAACCAAGTGACGTGGTCGATGACGCTTCTTTGTTAATTATGCACTCCCATTAAACGCCCGTTTTGACCGTTTGGCACGCCTGCGTTCGGATCTCCACTCCCCGTTTTCACGCATCTTCCCCTGTTACCACCCCTGTCACTCAAATTAGCAGGCACTCGCTATTTTGCGAACACACGATTTCTGACCGCACTGACTGGTTGGCGCATGCGCATTACGACCCATAGGCATGCGCAGATGTGCGAACATCGCTCGGAGCGAACGAGCAGCCGCTTACGAGCGGCTCTGAATGAGGCCCCAAGTCCCCACATTTTTAGACAAAAATAGGGATTTTGCACATCTTTTCTCCTGCCTTTGGGTGGAGAAACTTTTTTTCGCCTGTTTTTGCCTATGGAGTTTTTGCACATGCGAAATGTGCTGGAATTGAATAGGGCAATACTTTGGAATGTGGTAAAAACATTGCATCGGCGAACGCTTGGCGCCGATCGCGGCTTTTCACCTCTAATTGAATATGGCCCTGAGTCTGTTTATGAACCGCAACGGAACTTGGAATGAAAAAAAGCTGAGGCTGCTACATTGTAGCAATTTGTTTATAGATTCCGAGACTCAGTCGCACACAGATATACAAGTTTCGCATATGAAATAAATCAGCACAGTCTCTTGGTGTATCCCAGTTGCATCACATTGTGACTTAGACACATTTTCTGCCAAAAAAGACACAAACAAGACGCCCCAAGGCTAGTAGAGTCTGACAGGACCTGGAGCGCTGAGAGGGGTTTTTTAGCGTGACTGCAGCAAAGATGTACAGTATAAAGACACATCTGTATCATCTGATCAGTCTCACAGTAACCAAATACAATCACATTATGTCCCACTAGGTGCTGAAGTTGGTACAGTGTCTGACATCAATATATGATTCTAGCATTTATCTTCAGACACTTTACAAGCTCAATACAATATTGGTTGTCTTTATATATCACTGTTGTTTGAGCTGTTGGTGTTGTGTTTGTGTAGGATATGTGATATTTGTACCTAGTTTTTATTTTTAACACAAAGAATTGTCAGTGTGTATAATAATGCTGAGTACACACTTGGCAATATGTCACTCGTTCTATCGACGAGTAATACATCGCAAGTGCATGATATGTCTGTGAGCGACGTCGTTAACAGACATATTAAGTCGTCCCTGCAGCACAGCCCATACAGTTAAATCTGAGAGATGTATCAATGCGTTTGGCTATGTATGTGGGCAACTTCCCAACCGCCCGTACACTATCTGCAGGACTCGCCGACACTGACATCTCAACTGGGCGGGCAAATTTAAATGCCTGACCAGTTGTGATGTCAGCTCAGAAATGTCAGGTGACTGATTGGTAAGTGTGCATAGCTTACCAATCCGCTGCTCTAACGCTGGATCACTCTGCTGACCGATCCGTCGTCAAAGTGTGTACCCATCTTATGACCTTAAGCTTCTGACTTGCATTGTGCCAGTTCTCATTAGTAGTGGCCAAAGGGTATTTGACCATGTTACACCGTTATGTGACATCATGATTTCCCTATTTGGGGGGCGGGGAAAAATCTCCCTGCTCCCGAACTGTACATGCTCACAATTTATCATGTGTTTTGCCAAATTTGTGCATGGCTTCAAATATCCTCACTGGGAGGATTGTGGGAGGTTAATGGTTTCAGCCCAGTTGTCCATATTGCTTGTTAATGTTTTTTTTCTAAGAAGAGTTACATTCCTTTACTCCTGCTCTTCCAGGTTTGTCTACTATAATTCTAGTACTATATTACTACTAGTATCACTATAAAATCACTATAAAATGAATATATAATATTACAATTGTGTGTGGAAATGAGGAATGAAAAAAGTAACATAAGTATCCTTTTTTACATTCTGTTAAAACATCCACTGGTACATAAGTACGTAACCCATAGTGGCCTTTTCTTCTAAGGCCACATAACCAGTATGCAATGAGGGGCTCCGATTACTCTAACCCACTACTTAGCCATTATGAAACCACCTAATACCAGTTTAGTTATCTAATGTAATGACAGCATTGAACAGTTCTTGTGGGCTTATGTAATAGGTTGAGAGCTTCATCCGCTGCTGGAACTCCTGTGAGTCTTCCCGTATTTTAAAGCGGCAATCATTTTACAGGCAAAACCAGCTTTGTTTTGCCTTTAAAATGATTGCCGCTTTAAAAATATAAAAAGACTTGCAAGAGTTTCCGCAGCGGCTGAAGCTCGCAACCTATTACATAAGCCCCCTGGTGTTTGCTCACTAATAACTTAATAAGGTGCTAAACGTTGGAGCAGAACTGCAGCCCCAAATTCATCATGTAACAGGGTTTGTCCTTTTCTCCACAACAAACCACTACTGTATGTTATATGCATGAATATTGTCTACAAAGACCTTGACTAATAGGGAAGGGTACAAGCTGTGAGAGAATAATTCTATATCTGTTCACCCATAATGTTTTTATGCATGACAAGCTCATATTGTGTTCATGTTCTGGAATATTTAAAACAAGTATTATTTTCTTCTTGCACGTTAAATAGTGCCACAAAATTCATTGCAGTCAAAGTTTATTGGCTCTCATCTGTGGCATGATAAATTCCCTTTATCTCCCTCATATTCCATAGTTAGCACCAGTAGAACAGAAAATATATATTGCTTTCAAACTGTGTATCTTATCACATACCTACAGTTACCTGATCGTTATGTTATGCTAGTGCTGCTGCATAAATTTATGTACACACACACACACACACACACACACACACACACACACACACACACACACACACTCACACACACACAATGTGTATGTAATATTAGATGAAACATTTCCCATTGTTTACTTACACATATTATTTCAAATATTGCAGCAGTGGTACAAATATGCGTCAAACCATGCCAACCAATCAGGCATTGGCTTTCATTGTCCATCATTTTTCATTGCTACTTGGTTATAAGCTCATTGTTAATTGGTTTCAATTGTTTACTGCAAATCTGCACTTTTGAGCATTGCTGGTAGACTGTATAACCTTTATTGTTTATACAATATGGAAATGTATGAAAAATGAAGCTTCAGAACAATGCTTAGATTACACAGGGAAGGGCGTACAATTTATACGTATCTATAATACAGTTCTGCAGACCACACAACTCATGTACAATAATGCATGTTATGTATAGTTTAGTGCTTTCAGTAAGATAATACTGTTTCGCTGACATGTACTGTACTGTTTTTTTTATTATATATTTTTGTTTACTAATGGACTTATCTTTCACGGGTTGCCAATACATGTTGTGACAGTAACAACACTCCTTCTGTACGTATAGCCTTATGTGTATGAATTCAGGCTCACATACTGTACAAGTTACACTTTTTCTTTTTTTTCAAACAAAACAAGGGGCATTATGCAGAGAGCCTATTAACATTCTCCGAAATGCCGATTGTAATAAATAGGATACATCAATCTATCCCCTAATAGGAATCTGCAATAATAATAAAAATAAAAATCACATTGTAACATTGCCCTTAGTAACTGGAATGCATCATTATTATTTTTCAGACACTTCTACTGTGTCTTTAACTTTCCTCTGAAATGCTAATTTCCGTTCCATGGGTTTCAGCATACTCTCTATCCAGTTAGTAATTGAGAGTATTAGTGTACAGTGCACAATGCCAGCACCGAGGTGCAATGACAAGTTCATTTGTCCACTAGTAACATTATTTCCAATCGTGGAGATTGTCTCTTTATTAATTATAGGCTTAAGACTGTACATTCCACTCTACGCCCATAGCCTGAGCCGGCATAAAGAACGTGGCTGCTTCATCATTACTGGAATGAGGTTCTTTTGTTGGAAAGGTCAACGTGCTCATTGTCTTTGAATGAAGCATTGGACATAATGTTTACCATAAGTCACACAATATGTGCAATGCATAAAAGGAACAACAGCACGTTCATAATAATAGAGAGACAACGTGTAGCATCGGTTGCAGGTGAACGAACAAAAGTTTTGATATTCAATTCAATGCATAGAGAAAACAAAATATAAAGGTGACAGTTCTGTATGTACAGAATATAAAAACCTGGCATGTAGGGATGATACGACAGCAAGGATTCCGTTTGTTAAACGTAGAAATTTCTGAATTTAGGGGCCTATTTATCAACAGTTTTTCATGAAAATCGTACGGTTTACTCATGATTTTATAACGGAGCTATTGGAGGCGAGGCAAACTCAGTAGATGTTAGAAAGCAGCTAACGCCATATTCAGATGGTGTCGCCTGTTGTATTTCAGCACTGAGAGGTCCATGAAGATTGAGGTCCAGGTGGGCGTAGCAGGGAGCCACAAATTGCATCATCAGTGCTACGCCCCCCACTCAACGATTTGCTGCGATTCATAGCATTAGGTCACTAGAGGCAGGGCCACGATGATACATTTTACAGCGAATCATGTCAGCATGTGCCCCCACTCTATCTGAGAATTGGCGTCACAGGCGGGATTCGGGAGAGTTGCTCACTTTCCTGGGCTCCGGGAGACTCTTGCCCAAATTTGTGAGTCTCAATGGAAATTCCTGGAGAGTTGACTACATGCGCTGCAACCTATATCCTATGGATCGCCCTCTGGCAGCTGGACAGTGCGAATGCGCTTTAGCTCCTCAGAGCATGTACGTAGCGAAGTCTTTTGCAAAATGGGGAAAGTGCTTTGCCGGGATAGATTTGCTGAACATCATCCAAGCATTGTTGAATAGCGCTGATAAATCGGAGTTAAACAGTGCAATAAATAATACAAAGTGCCCCTAAATGTGGAATGTATATTGCTTCCCAACAATAAATAATGCATAAACTGTAACATATATGTATACATTTGTTTATGTAAGTTTAGTGTGCATCTATTGTCTATACACAGACAGCTACAGTATTGCTTACTGTAGGCTAAACCTCTATGTGACTGTGATGTCACTTGTTCCTTAGAAATTCAAAACATCTTTTTAAGACAATCCCAAGAAATAGTTGCAATAGGTACTTTAGAATTCTTCCCATCTTGATGAATAGCTGCTATGAAGAAATGGTGCTGAATAATTATAATAGCTTAACTTTTGTCTTATGCACCATACCACACATTGCATTACAATGATTATTTTCTTTTTAAATGTTGATTATCTTTTTACACTCACATCAAATAAGAATAAGGGGCGAGTTCATTAAGTTTTTTTTTATTAAAAGTATGTGAAACTGCACTTTCTGCATCATTTTGTGAATTGCTAAGCACTAGTAGCCTAATGTAGGACAATTCACACAAATCTCTGGCAGAGTGCTCAAGTCTTCAGCACTGCAGATAGCTGTAACCTTTATTATCAGTGGGGACTATGGTGTGACTCTTATGTACCAAACGCCCCCAAAAAAAACTTTGCTGTGTTTGTCCCCGTTAGTTTACACCATACCTGCCTACTTTTGAAAAAGCATTTCAGGGAGATTGTGAAAGCAGCACCTAGGAGCATGGTGGTAACGTGGGCGTGTCCTGCTACATCTGAGAGGCGTGTCATATACCTCCAAATGTAAATTAGCCCCAAACCAGTTATAGTAAGATCTACTTGTTGATGAAAACACACCGATACTTTTCATAAAATGCATGTAGCCATAGTGATCATTGTGCCTTCGGGATGCAATCGGGAAGCCGGCTGACATTTTACCAACAGCCGGCTTCCCGACTGTCATATCCCGGCAAGGGTGAAATGCCCGGCGTCTAGATGTAGACGCCGCTCATTTCCCCGATGCCTGCAGACCGGCACCCGGCATCCCGATCCAAGGGATTCCGGACGCCGCGAGCGGACAGCCACGGGGGGGGGGGGGGAGGGTTAGGTTTAGGGCTCCCGGGAGGGACTTAGGGTTAGGCACCCCCCCGGGAGGTTAGGGTTAGGCTAGGGGGAGGGAGGGTTAGGTTTAGGCAGCGGAGAAGGGGGGGATTAGGGTTAGGCACTTGGGGGGGAGGTTAGGGTTAGGCACTTGGGTGGGAGGTTAGGGTTAGGCAACTCTAAGGGAGGGTTAGGGGGGTAGGTTAGGTTAGTTAATATTTACCTAGGGACGATTGGGATTTCCTTTTCCAGTGTCAGGCTGCCGGGAATTGAACCATGCGGCTGGCGGTATTTCATACCGATTCCGTGCCTTATAACCTGTGCAGGGGAATTATACTAATGATCCAATTTGAATGTACAGTATATATCACTTTTTTTTTTTAATATAACAGCTACATAATGGGGGTAAGGTGCAATCAGGGAGATTACTAGACTTTTCAGGGAGACAGGGAGATTGCTGCTATTTCAGGGAGTCTCCCTGACAATCAGGGAGAGTTGGCAACTATGGTTTACACCATCTTCAGATAGTATAAACCGCTTTAAGCCTATGGTCAGTGGCGCTTAGAGGATGTAGGGCAGTTACTACTAACCAGGGACAGCTTGAGGGGTCCCGCAAGAGGGACCATGTGTTACTAACTGGGCAGGCCATGGGTCTTTAGCATACAGGGCAGGGAGACAGAAGAGACTGCTGTGTGTTAGACAGCACGGTGTCTGACAGCAGTCTCCTGTCTCTCTCTCTCTGCAAGTGTTACTGATATTGATCTGTCCCCTGACCAAGAGGGAGAAATCCGCCCTCCTTCCCAGCACGCGGCATCGCAAGCACTTTTTTTTTTTTTTTTTTTTTAGGGGGGATCTAGATTTGGTCATGCCCCCCTCCCCTCCAGTATCCAGGTCCATCACTGCTCTCGACGACCCTGGGGTTACTCGCAGGAGAGAAATCTTCCGATTCCTCTCCTGCAGCCTCCATTCGGCAACAGGCATTGACGCTGTGCGCATGCGCAGTGTCAGAATCCCCTGGAGAAGTCTTTAATAAATGTAAAAGACTCCTCCGAAATGCCGGTGATGTAACTCACAGGGACGGCGGTTTAAGGATTCTAGATGCCGGCGGTCGGGATTGTGACCGCCGGCATCTTAAACGTATCTCTCAGTTCAGTCCATAGTGGGAATATTTTCATTCAACTTGAAAATATCTGCCACAATACAGATTAATTAATTAATAATTGCGGCAGCTAATTACAGATTATTAATACATAGGCCCCAAAATGTCACATAGTTCTCCCATATTGAATTTAGCTAAAAACGAGCTCCGACCAGTGCACAGAAAATAAAACAAAATTTGCTGTTTTCTCTCTCTTTTCTTTTGCAAAACCACATGCTATGTTCCCCGACTTAAGTTTCACTATTCATAATGAATGCAGTCTCGCCATTCAAATGCGACCATAAGTACACAGAAGATAAGAATTTAATTAAATGTAGATTAAAACCAAACAGGAAAACACACTGGCTGATAATTTTATCCCATCCTCTGGCCATATTTTTTTTATACATCCTTCTTGTTCGTCTTTGGGCTATATCTTATCAATGTACCAATAGTAACATAACTCATTACATCTGATGGTACAGCTGTAATGTGTAGTCTCTGTGTAAAAATTTCAGGGTCACTTAAGATGCAAAGCTTGCATATCTGGCTGTTAATAATATGTTTGTGTGCTTAATTCTAGAGAAAGAAATATGGTTTTATATGCATGGTATGTCACATGCCATGGAGAGTAGACAGTGAAGCTTATTTGATAGCAAGGTGCATTAAGACCATTAATCCGCACACGATATGCTACAAAATAAGGCCAAATATTGCTATTTAACATATATTGTACATCAAAAATATATATCATGTATTCAGGGTAGTAAATGGGGAAAATTACATTTTCTTTTTTTTCTTTTTTAACAGATTATTTTGTGATCTGTAAGGTTTCTTTTTTATTCTCCCCAGTGGAATGTGCTTGGATTAAGAGTGAGTAAATATATTCTGCTTCAAAAGCAAATTGTGTGTGTGTCAGCAATGTCCTACCAGTAGATAATCTTCCGAGTTAAATTCCATCCAGTTGAAAGCTTATACAACATTGGCATAAGATGATCTCAAGCATTTGATTTTTCTGCGAGAATGATTACACCTCTCCGCAGCACCGTTCTGTACCTGATCTACTTGTTTGCAGTGCATATGAGGAGAACTAAGTAAATGACATGCAAGTGCTAGGGAAATATGGTTTTACCTCTCAAGGGGATGGTATGCTACCTCGGTGACGTGGATACTTTATTTAGTAGTAATACTGCTTTGATAGTCTATGGATTTTAGACTGATGTTTACTCATGCAAGGACATCCTGAAATTGTTCCGCAGAAGGGTATTCTCATCCATGCATGAACAATGTCAATAATGCCTTATTATTACCCAAATTGTATTCTATATATAACGTAAAAATAAACACTGAATATCCAAAGCATCACATCAATGCCTTCTGTTGTACTTTGGTGGTCATTTACCTCCAGTATTGTGATAAACCCATTTTTAAGGATCCTGCATGGATTAGCACAGGGATGGGGAACCTCAGGCCCGGGGCCATATAAGGCCCTCGTAGTTATTTGGTCTGACCCTCTGAGCTTTTCTCTGCTAGCCTCATCTGGCTAGCAGGGTGCCTAGAATGGCACCCTGCAGCCAGAATCTATGCAGCAGTGCCACCTGGAGAGTCCTTAGGACGCTTCAGATGGTCACACCGCTGCCCTTACAGCTCCCCGGAGCATCTTTAGGATGCTCCAGACATTGCTGTAATCACCAGTGATTGCGGCGCCACCCCTTGTAACATCATGCGGGGAGGGTGTGTGGCCTGCACCAGGCCCGCGATTAATGTTCTATATTGGACCTGGAACTGCACAATTTGTGAGTGGGGCAAGAAAAATGCCACACCACCCTCCGCAGAGCAGTGGCGGCCATTTACAAGCATGTATGGGACTATTTGTTTTTGCTCCCCACAGTCGATGGAGCCATGACTGCTCATAGGAGGCCACAAACTAGGCAGTGCAGTTGTTCTACCACTGACTATGTGAGAGACAGACAGATAACTACTGTGTATAGTCAATCAAACCCATTGCCTTTTAAATTTAGAATCTCTTCCCAACAAAATGAGTTTACTGTCGTTTCACACAAATTTTACCGCTTATGACCCAAAGCAATTTTCCAAAATGGCAGCCCCCGTGCAACACATGTGGCAAGTATTAAAATGTCAGCTATACAGAGAACACATGCTATGCACCAGGGCCGTAGCTAGGGTAGTGCGGCCGGTGCCATCGCTCAGGGCACTACAGGTCAGGGGGCGCTGTTTGGGCCTGTCAAATTTCTGTTTATTATCATCTCTTCCCTGGCGCTTCCCCATGAGGCCATGGCCCTTTTTTGGGTGCATTATGTCCCTTTGAAAAATGAGGGGGGCGCCAATGCTCTTTCTGGCACAGGGCACTAAAAAGTCTAGTTATGGCTCTGCTATGCACACTCAGTTATTATGCTCATGCAAGTCAGACTTCAGTGTAAATAAAATAGGCATTTGATTAATATCCCTTAAAGGATTGTCTGGAACTAAACGTTTGATCAGATTGTGTGAAACAGGAGAAGATACAGAGTATATACCAAAGGAGCGTACGGAGATGAAACCCTGCAGGCAAATATCCCTCGCTTACATTTCTCTGTGTACCATAGGCGTATTCTTTAATTTGTCTGACTGTAAAGTTAGTCTTACAGACGGCATGCGATGGTATCAAAAGAGCATCAAATTATATCACAGCAGTGGCAATTTAAGTAAAAATGTGCTTACAATAATGTCAACTACCTGCTGTCCGCAAAGGCTTAAGATAACCGGCACTTACTTTTATTAGAGCGTAATAAGAGCCTCACCATGTGATATTTTAGAGTCTTACATGAAATATAAACCAGCAATCAGATTTTAAAGGCAATGTATCCAATGAACAAAGTACATATTCCGATAATAATAAAAAAAAATAAAAAATGACAAATGATATTTCTACTGTGCAAAGTTGCAGTCTCTGTATAGCGATGTAACGGCAAGGTCACTTTTTCTGGCTCTTGTCTCAGTGCGATCAGAACAGGGCATTTTTATTTTTTTTTAAGTCTGTCTGGGAGAGGATTAGTCTAACGCATTGCTTCAAAAAACTCAGCCCAGCAGTGAAGGTTTTCAGGATTAGCTCATCTGAACGCAGATCTATTAAAATGTTCTCACACCACTTACTGAAGAGATGAATGTTAAAGATTATTTTAGAGAGAGTGGATTGTGATCTGTCTATATCTCGTTTCCTGCTGTGTGCAATTTAATATACACATTTATGCTCAGGGGTCAGAGTAGGGTTTGTGCTCTGTACAGTTCTCTCTCCCCCCAGCACTGTGACAGTAGACTGTACAAGCAAGGACGCATTAATGTCTTCATTAGTCTGGAGCTGAAAATGATCATGTTAAAAGTGGAGGAGGTGTGACCAGTGTGGTGTGGGTGTGGCCAGTGCCATGTGGGCGTGTCCACCCTACATTATCAGCCCCAATACCTAAATGTAGAAAAATTTCATCATTTTGTGAGGAAAACAGAAATACAATTTTAATACCTATGATTTCTGGCCATCTGAGTGGCTGGTCATCACAATGCTGTCTTGATGATGGGCCTATTTTTAATTTTTATGTTGAGGCCTGGAGCTGTAGCTCCATCCGTTCCATGGTTAATTTTGCCCCGTGTACAAGTCACACACTAGCAGGATTCTCACACTTCTCAGAAGCCAAAACTAATGATCATGGAATAGATTAGGGAGACTGGTTTATGCTGTGTGCAGTAGGAATGGGCATCAAAGATCGATATTTTGGAAGGATCGGTCTTCTTGCCAGATATCCTGGAGAAGATCAATATTATTTTTCATGATTATATTGTATTAGATACAGAGATGTCGATCCTGCATCGATTAAACAAAGATCGATATGGGACTGCTGGTTGGCCATCCCTACTGTGCAGTTCTCTCTCCACCCTGCACAGTATCAGTAGACTGTGCGTCACACGTCAGCAGGATGCTCTCACTACTTTGTAGTCACACTAATGATCAGGGGATTAGAGCAGTGAGCAGGGAATAGACAAGCCAGAATGGTCTTTGTGCAATCTAGTTAGTTGGGAACCCTAAGGGGTATATCCAATGGAATGCAAACATTTTTCCGCAAAATTTAGGGCCTGATTCAGCAGAGGACATAATTGCAAAGCAGCACACAAGTGGCTCTGCAATTCCGTCCTGCAAAAATGCGAATGCAGCAGTAGGTGTCTGACACCTCCTTGCTGCATCTGTGATCCCAGCACTGGGTCCGAAGTCGCAGTCTGAAATCACCTGTCGCGATGGTTGCTCCTTAGGCTAGGCTGCGGTAGCTGAAGCTTTCCGCTGTCTGACTGGGCCCTGTCAGCCTGCGAACCCAGGAAGTCTGCGTCCATGGACGCAGATCCTAGCCTTGCCACACCCGGAAAATAAGGGGCGACATGCCCCCGTTTCCGGAAATGCGGGCCGTTCCCGACCAGCAAACGCCTCTGCCTGTCGATCAGACAGAGGCATATGGGAGTCTGCGTGCTAATTTGCAGGACCTGTTCTGCACGTGCACTGAACGGGTCTTGCGCATGCCCAGATTCCTGATAATGGGGAAATTGCTGAATCTGGCCCTTAATGTGGACATTGATCTCAATTTTTAATTACCATGACTATGCGCACTCCTTATTTTTCGCGCTATCCAGTTGAAAAAAAATTGGGCAAATTGGAAGGAAATCAGCCTGTACCTTAAATAACTTAAAATAAATATTGGGTAATTGGGTAACAGTATAGAAGTCTGTTACTGTTCCAAAGAAAAAATATTTTCAGCTCTTTAAAACGTTTAAAATGAATGATTAGTGCATTTAAAAAAAAAATAAAAATTAAATAAATGATAAACAGCTGTTTTTTTTTAAAAAAAATGTGGGGTGCATAAATACACGAAAAGTCGATTTTAAGATAATTTGAGGCCAGTTTAAAAATTGTTTTAAAAAAGCACCTGTAACTCTCACCTGCAATGTTTATAACAATGTTTATAACAGCCGTCCCATCTATACAGCACCCCCATAAACCTGTCTTACATCTTTTAACCCGTTATTCTGCTTTTTGCTGAATTTTACCCCAATAATGATATGTATTATTAGCCTACTTAAACTGATTCAAAACTACAGATTGCCTAATTAATCATTAGGGGGTGTCCTTGGGGTTCTCAACCAAGCCCCAACATTTTTACCTTAAATTAGGGATTTTTCCCAACTTTGCACCTGCTCTGAAGCTTTAATTTCTATTGAAATTACCGCTGCTGAAATTCTCATGGCAGTTAAATAGGAAAAAAATTGCTTTCAATTGGATATGCCCCTAAATGTGAGATTTTTATCAAAGTATGTTGTGTGCTCTAAGGAAAGTATATTTTACGGCTTTACACATCTTAGAACATTGTCATTGATGAGTCTCATCAGTGGTATACTGTAGTTTTTCACTTGATGAAACGGTTCCAGTTCTCAGACAGGAAAGAAAGTAGGCATGGATTAGTGTGAGTGTTGTTAGGAGGATTCGGGGAGTTTTGCTGATTCACGGTCATAGCTTATTTTTGTTCCAGTTTTGTCTTCTATAACTGTAGCAGGGATATGTTTTTTTCCTGGTCCCTTTGTTTAAATACCCAGAATGATGGGGGTTTTTTTTAGAACCACTGATGTTGCTTATTTGCAGAAATTAGAATTTTGTGGACTAGGAATTTGTAATGTTACAAATATTAAATAGTATCGTTTATTGGCACTTACGCTACCTGAAACATGCTGTAGATTTCCTTTCAAGTTTCAGATCAGAGTCAGAGAGAAGTGATTTGTCCTGTTTTCTGCGATGTCTTTAGTTTTCTAAATGTACAGATTTTCTGTGCTCAGCTGGTGAGATGAATATACAGCTGCTCAGTACAGAGTTTGGGAGACAGTGAAGTTTAATTGAAGAAAAATAATGAGAGTTCAGGGACCAGTGCGACCCAATCATTGGCAAAGCAGGGACCACACTGCCAGATCAATGGGTTATGTGTCTATTCATCATCAACACCCAGCAGTTGCACAGCGACTGTCTGTGTATTTTAATATCAGATTATAGAAATTGGTTGTTCCAATATGTGTGTGATGTCACTTGTTTTATTTATGGACATTTACAATGCATTTTTTAAAATAGACAATATTATATAGTTTTGTTGTTGATTATTATGTAATATTAGTTCATTATTTTAAATTGTTGATGAGCCAGGAATATCTATCTATCTGTCTATCTATCTATCTATCTATCTATCTATCTATCTATCTATCTATCTATCTATCTATCTATCTATCTGTCTGTCTGTCTGTCTGTCTGTCTGTCTGTCTGTCTGTCTGTCTGTCTGTCTGTCTGCCTGCCTGCCTGCCTGTCTGTCTGTCTGTCTGTCTATATAGTGTGTGTGTGCGCGTGTTTGTTGTACGTTAAAGATGGTGACACTGTATATTCAATCTGTACATTATCATAGTGTTCAATAAAGTAACTGATAAAAAAAAATCAATAGGACTTATTTAATAAAAATTGAGCTATGTGGGAAAATGTGATCTAACCCTTATTAATGTCATGTTTGCTCTCATTGTCAGTGCTGCACTCACTACAAACATGGCAGATAATGATTGGTTGCCATGGGTTACAGTGTATTAGTTTACATAGGACTAAGATATACTTTATATTCAAGAGGACTAGTTAAAATACAAAGATAACACTTTATAACCAAAGTCAGTGTTGTGAAGAGAGATGGCTTTCCTGGTTTTGTGGAACTACAAGACCCAGCATGTCCAGCTCTAATACCAGTCTAGTTGTATAAAGTACAATAACCAAATATACAATATTAGATATTCATTGCAAGATTAATGGAAATATCTTATTTCTACTTCTGCAAGAGTGGCAATATATACTAACATTATCATTTAAGTTTGGTAAAATAATACAATTTCATACCAGCTATAATAATACAAGGTAGGGATTTTATTTGTTTAACCATATAAGAGGTCACATATGGACAGGTCCGGCTCCAGGTATATTCGGGGCTGTGCAGTCGCACAGGGGTGTCCGGCACTAGGATAGCCCCGCCCTCCTCCCTGACGGTAGTAGTGTAAAATGTAAGCGCAGGGGGAGGGCGCAGTGTGGGAAGGGGTGGGGGGAACACGGGATGGCACAGGGTGCCGAGACACCTAGCGCCTTACCTGCATATGGATATGGAGTATAGCTAACAGTACTGTTTAATCTCTAGTGTTATCTGATTCATGAACATATTATAACAAAATTATAAATAAAATACAAACCCCACAAAATAAATATTTTTTTTTCAGTATAATTAAAAAGATGTATAAATCTTTCAGAAATTAATTTCATCCCTGAGCCCAATTAAATTGTCAGTCTTCATCTTAATAATGGACAAAATGTCTATGTGTTGTTTTGACTGTTGTTTAATACACTCTAGAGCAGGGGTTCCCAACCACGGTCCTCAAGGCACACTAACAGTCCAGGTTTTAAGGATAGCACTTGAGCACAGGTGACTTAATTAGTACTTCAGTTATTTTGATTAAACCACCTGTGCTCAAGCATGGATATCACTAAAACCAGGACTGTTAGTGTGCCTTGAGGACCGAGGTTGGGAATCACTGCTCTAGAGCACCGGTTCTCAAACTCGGTCCTCAGGACCCCAAACAGTGCATGTTTTCCATGCCTCCACACTGAATCAAGTGAAATAATTAGCTCCACCTGTGGACCTTTTTAAAATGTGTCAGTGAGTAATGATTACACCTGTGCACCTGCTGGGTGACCTGCAAAACATGAACTGTGTGGGGTCCTGAGGACCGAGTTTGAGAACCACTGCTCTAGAGCCATGATAGTAGGTATGTTGTTATAATTGGTATAATTAGGGGTTGCCTTACACAACGAGGGTACAATCCACTAAACAAGCCACCTGCACGGCGCAGCACTCCCTATGGGGGAATGTCATAGTCTGCGAGTCTGCCCGATGTTTAAAAGCTGCAATAATTTAAAAGGCAAGTAAATAAGTCATTGAATGAAATCATTTGAAAGTGCTGCCAGGACAGTTTAGGCCACTGTTTATGTGAAAACAAAATAATGTGGCTCCATATAAATAAAGGATAATAATCATTTTCATAGCCGCACATAAGTGTCTGTGCAAATGCGTCCATCTCACATGCAAATGCAGGGGGAAGTGTCAGACACCTCCTTGCTGCATTTGCGATCCCAGCACTGCGATCGGCTGGGATCACCATCGCGTCCGATGATCGCAATGGTTGCTCTATTGGTCAGGCTATGGGAGCTGAAGCCTCCCACAGCCTGGCCAGTGCCTGGTTATGCAAGAGGCCAGGGATCTGCGTCCTCCAACGCAGACCCCGGCCCCGTCCCTGTCGGCAATCGGAGGCAACATGCCTCCGTTTCCAGGAATGCTGCCAAGACACGTCCACGCTCTGCCGCCCAAAAGCTGCAGTATGTCAATCATGCTGCGGTTTGGGGGGTGCGCGAGCGAGATCGCAGGACCCATTCTGCACATGAGCAGAACGGGTCCTGCGCAGATGCAGACGCAGACCCTTCAACATCAGAGATGTACGTTCATCCTCGGATGTACATACATCTCTAAATCAGGCCCTGAGTCCTCAAATCGGGACTATTGGAAGATAGTTATAATACTCTAGTTTCTCTTTTTGGTATTGTGGAGAACTTTTGTTTCTTTATCTTTGACATTTACACTTTGTTCCCAGATATTCATAATGGTTTATGAAATGTATTCAGTGCATTATCCTGTGAGCTGTGAGATGAATAAATAATAAATAAGTCACATTGTATACTGTACTGTGTGCTTTCACATTTCATGTTACTGTACTAAAGGGTCCAGTAACACTTGTCTCTCGCCTGCATTTTATTTGGACTATTAATCAGGACTCAAGTGTATCATTATATGGTAGGACAGGGTTCAAGATATTCACTAGTCATATTAACCTGCCTGCTATGATTAAAATATCTCAGAAATAGACAGATATTTACATATTTGCTGTTGTAGCAGCCAAGGTGCCCTATAAATTCTGTGCTCTTTCTTTTATATGGTTTTTTTTGCAATTTGTAGCCGTAGAATCTTACATCTATATGCAGTTATTCCAGCTTGTGACCTGTACAACGTCCAAGCTGAACCCGGTTATGTAGTACTTGCACCTTATCATATTTTTTTGGTTTTCACATATTATAAATATAACCTGTACAGCTTATCAATGGATGTTAAGTATTTTTGCACCTTGTTGCAAAAAATGTTGGCCCATATCTGGCCTGATTCCAAATGCGGACGGATCCCGTAGTATCGCTAGAAACCGCATGTACCCTGCCATACATACACACATGGATGAAGATTTATAGTGCGGACAGAGATTGATTCTTCCGTTAGCGGATCGCTCTACCCATGAAAAATGGCATTTCCAGAGGCAACTAGGCGGCTACCATGGAATCGCATGGAACTGATCCATCTTGTGGACGTATAATGGGAGTGTTGTGGGCATATACTATAGGCAAGAGCCGTGAGCGTTTCTGGGAGGGTAACAGGGGTAAATTGCAGACGCTGGCGTGCTGCTGAGAGCGACTGCATCTAAAGGCGCAGTAGCGCTGACACAGGACGCCATGTTCAAATGGAGAAATTGCACCTACAGAGGCGCAAACTACGATGGCGCAGCTGATGCTGCAGCGGATTAGTGCCGCTGCAGGTGGGCGTGTCTGTATGAACAGAATCATTTGCGGTATTAGCATAAAGATGTAGAGGCGTCTGCGTCCACTTCTGAATTCAGGGCCGTAGATGGGCGGATACTTGTATTAGCACAGACGGTGTAATGGTTAGCATTGCTGCCTCACAGCACTGAGGTCGTGGGTTTGATTCCCACTACGGCCCTATCTGTGTGGAGTTTGTATATTCTCCCTGTGCTTGCGTGAGTTTCCTTCCTCTCACACTCCAAAAATATACTGGTAGGTTAATTGGTTCCCAACAAAATTAACCCTAGTGTGCATGTGATAGGGAATATAGATTGTAAGCTCCAATGGGGCAGGGACTGATGTATGCTCTATATAAATAACTGGTAATAAATAAATTAATACATTTGTACAGTACAGGTAGAAGGCAGGCTGCCGCTGTACAGGGGTGTATGATATTGCTAATCAGGCCAATGCATTGTACGTGTTGCTTAGCATTCTCTACAGGGTACACATTCTCATTACAAAGGAGCAGTGAGTTCTTCCTCCCGGATTTGTGAGCTCCTAAGGGTCTATGGGCCTGATTCAGACCCGGTCGCGAGTGCTGAGCGCTCGCAACCGGTTCGATGTTTGCCCACTGGGCATGTGCACGACGGAGCCGGCTCCGTTGTGCGCATGCACGAGACCCGGCTAGCGACGTGCGCTCCGTCGCTCCGGGTCTCGCACCAAAGGGGGCGAGCTGTCGATCGTGATTGACAGCTCGCCCCATGTGGAAGGTGTGGCCGGGGGGTGGCTTCACAAACAGAGGTGTTCCCAAGCGAACGCCTACCGCTTGTGGGCGGCCCCACTGACATCACCAGTGATGTCAGTGGGAGAGCTTCTGGCTCTATTAGAGCCAGAAGCTCTCCGAGGCTTGCGGCCACGAGACCCTACCACAAGGGTCTCATCGCAAGCCGCGATGGTCTTGACCATCGCGTCCATTATCCTGGCCGCTCGCTATAGCTGTGGGTGGTCACCCACAGCTATGCGAGCAGCCAGGAGGGCACACACACACAAAAAAACGCCCAGATTCAGAGCGAACGCTCTTTCAGAGCGTCCGTCTCTGAATCAGGGCCTATGTACTAAAGTGGAAGGAGATAAAGTACCAACCAAACAGATCCTAACTGTCGCTTTACAGGCTGTGTTTGAAAAATGACAGTTAGGAACTGATTGGTTGGTTCGTTATCTCTGTCCACTTTATCTCTCTCCAAGGCTTAGTACATAGACCCCTTAATGTGGTGATATTATAGGGAAAGGCCCCCCCGTTATACTTAGTAATGAGAGGGGTTTTAGGTGGACAAACCCACCAATGTTATCTAAGATGATCGATTTGCTATCATTTTGCTGATGAGATGCTTCCTGCGGTAGCCACTAATAATAAAGGAGGTCAAGCAAGTTTGCCAGTCTATTTGTGAGTATACAACGGGCTGACAGACAGATCAAACTAGAGGAATTACTGACTTTTTCCCTGTGGAAATGTACACAGGTTCTGCAATGAGCATTACCTCTGTATTATAATGAGGCGTATAGATTTACAATGTCTTTAGTCCGGGTCTGCGTACATATCTCTTTGTGCCAATATTACGGCCCTAAATCCTGCTATCAGCAGACATTGTGATACATAGGAAAAGACAATGAGAAAAGCTGAAGAGACAGGAAGGCTGTAAACCGCCTACACGCTTTACATTGACATTAATACAGAATGAAACCAGGGCAGATCTGCCTTGTTCTTTTAAAATCATTACAATGTTTGCATAGTCTGGGTAGTGTTTGTTTTACATGTAAAGGGAATCTTATTTGTCTCATAGACACATTTCTAATGAAACCCCATTAGAATTCATAGACCAACGAGTTTGTTAAAATACGTTAGCTGCTGATATTGACTGATATTCCTGCTACTGTTATCTTTTTAATTGGATCTGCTGAAATTCTAATGAGATAATGGGAACTTTTCGTATTCTATAATATAAATTTCTGGAAGTCTTCACTTTAATCTCTGACCAGCCAGGCATTACCCACACTAGCCAGGTATGAATTTCCTAATCCTGATTGAATGTGTCTAGTTGCATTTAATTTACTTCTTTAAAGAAATGGGTGAACTTGCTGAATTTTAAGTGCTAATGACGTTGAAAGACTAATATCACCACCTACAGTTGAACGTGTCGCAGAAACACGCTCTGTAGGTCTCTCCGCTAGGTCTCTAACAACTTCGCTGTCTCGTGACCTGAGTTATGTCCGTCGTGTGGTCGAGTAAATGAGCATTAGGTTAAGACAGCCATCTCCAATGCATGATAAAAAAAAGGGGACTATGGACCTTATTCAGAGGGGGCCGTACGGTCTACGACCGCATGGCCGCCTCGATGTTTTGCCAGTGCGCATGCGCACGAGGGAGACAGCGCCGGTCGTAGCGGGTCTCTTTCCAAAGGGGGCGAGCTGTCGATGTTGATTGACAGCTCGCCCCGTTTGGAAGGCGGGCCGGGGGGGGTGGCAGCCCAAACGGAGGCGTTCCCATGGGAACGCCTGCCGTTTGGGGGAGGCCCCACTGACATCACTAGTGATGTCAGTGGAGAGCTTCCGGCTCTGACAGAGCCAGAAGCTCTCCGGGGCTTATGACAAGTGAGACCCTACCCTAGGGTCTCGTCGTAAGCCCCGATGGTCGCGATGGTCTCTGACCATCACGACCATCACCCGAGCGGTCATTAGAGCTGTGGGTGTTAACCCACAGCCTAACGACCGCAACAGAGGCGGGCGGTCAGGATGCAAGTGGCCGCAAAGTTTCTGAGCGCCCGCTTGCATCCTCCGACCGCCTCTGAATGAGGCCCTATATTTTTTTAATGAATTGTTATGTACTAACAGCCTAATGCAGGAGATTTCAGAGAAAAGGATCATTAGCTCTGCAGATCGCAGTCCCGATTATTATCAATGGGGACTACTGTCTGACCCCTATGTACCAAACTCTTTATATCTATGGAGGCAATCTCGCAAGAGAGAGATCTTCTGATGCCTCTGTCCAGCCGCAGATACTGAAACTGTGCACGCAGTGTGAAAGACTGCAAATATGCCAGGTAAGTAACTCGCAGCGACAGCTGTTATCACTACCACTGTCCCTGCAGGTTACGTTTAGTTCATAGCAGAAATATTTTCATCTTAAATTAATATATCCATCGCGATACAGATTGCTAGGCCCCTAAGTACTTGGCTGGGAGCGTACTGCACAGAGATAATATGAAATAAACCATAGGTTTGTTTTAAAAAAACCCTAATAAAATCTTGGAAGATATTATTTTTTCTATATTTTGTACAATCTATGTAAAAGTTGTAATTTATTTCATTTTTATCTGTTTGTTAATAAGAGACAAATCTTGACTTTCACTCGATTGATAACTTTTGTCTCGTATCTATAAGCATGCGGTTAAATCGTATTAGCGCAGGACATATAACGGAATCATTGTCGCCCCTCACAGTGGCTACAGAAGGCGCAGATATTGCTGGAGAAATGGCCTAATCTAGTGGCAGTCCCACACGGCGCAGCTTACGTCATTCATGCTTACTGCCGCACCTATGAATGTTGCAGAATTGATTGCATGAGGTTTTGCAGCACAATCCATCATTTTTTAGTTCACCACGATTTTACAGTGATATTGTATGTATAAAATTGTGTTAATAAGATTACGCCCTTAATTCACTCATACCTCCCAAAGTTACAAATGCCAAATAGGGACAAAACAGCCCCCGAACCGACCAAAGTCCGCCCTGATCCACCCCAAACCTTGTCCAAGTCCGCACAGAAAGGCTCACTTATTGTCAAAAGTTCAGTCCTTTCATGACCCGTGAATCAGGTCTTTCCCGCCAATGCTGGGACAATTTTGAGGTTTGCTTCAATGCTGAAGATAGCTGAAGCTTGTCTGTTACAGCGTTCTGTAAAGACCCCAGAGAGAATGATTGCTTTGCGTACACAACACAAGGAGTACTTTATTCAATCCCCTCAGGGCTGACTTTAAACATGGTGCACATGGAAAAGGTGCTATAACCCAAATCACTGTATAATGTCTGCCAAGTAAACTTAATAATAATAATAATAATAATGATAATAATAATAATATAATAATAAAATGTATTTGATACATGATTTTTTTTTCTATGCAGCTTTTTAATAAATACACCTACAGTAATGTATAGAATTATTTTTATTAGTGTGTATCAAGTATTGCAGTACAAAACAGTGAACACTACCTAATATAAATATGAATATTTGTGAACACATTTGGGTAACTAGTGACCATCTCCAGGGTCTGGAACTACAATTCTGAGCATGTCCAGTCAGCTCTTGGCTGACGAGGCATGCTGGGACCAATAGTTCCACAGCAACTGTAAAGTCAGAGGTTATCTAAACCTGGGTAAACATTAGACAACCTGCGTAACCAGCCGAGGGCAGATGCGATGGACCACATATCGTACGCTCGTTTGACACCGCATGATGTGGTGAACGACAGCACGATATATATCGTTCACCAGCCGCATCCGCAAGCATGGGGTCATTCATCATATTGACAGATTGAGCAGCATGTAGGCTCGATGTGTCGATTCGATGAATGACCACACAGGAGCGTGCATGGTCTGACATATAGTGCGTACACACTGGCCGGTGTGTAGGATATGTCTGCCTGATCCGCCGGAGCGGGCGACATATCGTCTAATGTGTACCCAACTTAAGCCTGCTTTACAGGAAAATGGCCGTGCTGCGGAACTATTATACTACAGTCTGTAGAACAGCAATACCACTATTATATTCTAATACATACAACATCTTTCTTTCTGGCATTAGGGCTGTTGCCACCTTCCTTATTTAAAATTGTTTATGCTAATGAACCCAAACAGCACCGATGTGTTCAGACATTGTTACCGGCTTATTTCACTGATACCATGGCTTATACTAATTAGTCATTACCAGGATGCTTACATGGACAACATAATAATTGTTTTTCCCCTGCATGATAAAAAAAAAAGCAGCAACCTCTAAGTAAAATAAAAGAAATAAAGATAAAAATATAACCTCCATTGGTAGCTGTACAAAAGGCTCATTTATCCCCTCCGCCCACCTGGAGGATGGAGCGCTGGGCTAATGTGGCATATTGTTATTTTCTTTCTACGCATATCTGTAGATCTAACCTTCTCTATTCACTTCTGCTGTTTGCTCCCATTATCTGCGTTTCACGCCTGCTTGTCGCTGAAACATGCTAGATGAGTTAATAGAGAGCAGATGTTAAGATTTCAGCAGTGACGACATTTTTAATTGAACAATTATAAAGATATGATGCAAGACATGTTTCTAACAAACGTTGGTGCACTACAGCTAAAAGCTGCAGCGCCACTGTCATTTTGGAGAGCTGGAGTCTTGCGTGACGCCTGGTCTGGGCTTATTGAACAATAGTGTTGGAGCTTTAAAATGCTGCACATTATTTTTTTTATCCATATCCCTACTTAAAAATAAGATGCTTTGTATTTTTTAATCGTGTCATATTGCTGAAAAAAAACTAATCGGATTCTCTGCAGTACTGTGGGCTGAAACATTGTTGCAACAAAGTTCTGCTGCTGTCTAGCCCTGAGGGCTGAAACATTGTTGCAACAAAGTTCTACTGCTGGCTGAAACATTGTGCAACAAAGTTCTACTGCTGTCTAGCACTGAGGGCTGAAAACATAGTTGCAACAAAGTTCTACTGCTGTCTTGCACTGTGGGCTGAAACATTGTTGCAACAAAGTTCTACTGCTGGCTGAAACATTGTGCAACCAAGTTCTACTGCTGTCTAGCACTGATGGCTGAAAACATAGTTGCAACAAAGTTCTAATGCTGTCTAGCACTGTGGGCTGAAACATTGTTGCAACAAAGTTCTACTGCTGTCTAGCACTGTGGGCTGAAACATTGTTGCAACAAAGTTCTACTGCTGGCTGAAACATGGTTCAACAAAGTTCTACTGCTGTCTAGCACTGAGGGCTGACAACATAGTTGCAGCAAAGTTCTAATGCTGTCTAGCACTGATGGCTGAAACATTGTTCTAACAAAGTTATAATGCTGTCTAGCACTGAGGGCTGAAACATTGTTCGGACGGGATTTAGTTAGGATACCCGCGGGCGATATCCCGTCCGCCGATATCTCGACAGCCACATCCCAACATGGGACTAAAGATAGGCGTCGAAATCCCGACGCCTATCATTAAGCCCACTGCTAAATCCCGACACCCGGCTTACCGAACGAAGGTAAGCCGGGTGTCTTAGCGTGTAGGCGCGGGGGGAGGGTTAGCATTAGGCACCCCCTGGAGGGTTAGGGTAGGGAAAGGGGGAGTTATGGTTAGGCACCACTAGGGGGGTTAGGGTTAGGCTCCCCCCTGGAGGGTTAGGTTTAGGCACTAACGGGTGGGAGGTTAGGGTTAGGCACTAGGGTGGAAGGTTAGGATAAGGCACCACTAAGGGAGGGTTAGGGTAGGGAGAGGGGAGGGTTAGACTACTTACCTAATGTAATCAGAATTCCATACCGATTCCGTTCCAACAAAGTTCTATTGTAGTGTGTCTGGAGGTCATGTCTGAGCCTTTAAACTCATTTGATAAATGTTCACTGTTAACTCTCCAGCTCACATAATGCATTTATCAACTAGGGGATATGAATTTAAAATAAAATGTGTATTGATCAATACTATCATATATATAGGTGATTTCCAACATAATGAGGTAAGCGTTTTTTTTCCTCCGTAACACTGAGAGTAAAAACAATAGAACGCAGAACAGGGCACAAGCTGAAGGCCACAGTAATCAGCTGGAGCTGCCATTAATGAAAAAAAAACTACTCATATAATCAGATACTGTCGTAATATGAAAGCTGCGCCGTAGTGACAAGATTACAATCCGGACTGTAATAGACTATGATTTCATAAATTATAAATCAGTAACTGCCCTCTACATACCTGTCACTTTCTGATCGAGACTCCTATTCTGTATGTTTAACAGAATGAAAGAAACCCAGTGGACAAAAATATTGTATGTAACTTAGAACTGCTTCAATGCTGCCAAATGAAATTACCTTCGCCTTCCTAAATATGCCCTGTTTATAGGGGACCGCGTTGCACAGATGACAAGGGCAAATGCCCCTGTGGTCTGCCCTACTACTGACAGTTTACATAGAGATCTGTAGATCAATTGATCGGCCAATATATCTGCTGGCCGTTGGCCAAGTGCGTACAGACGATATGTCTGTGAACCCCGTCGTTCACAGACATATCGCATTGGCTGTGCGGTACAGCCGATGGACAGATATATCTGCAGACATATCTCTCCAATGAGCTACATGTAAATATAAAGATGTTAAAACATAAGAAATTTCCCAACAAGGGACAAATTTGCAAAAAAGCATAGAAAACAAAACGGTGAGGGGAAACACAGTGTCTCAGAGAGAATGCTGCTCCCACTGTAGAACCCCCTCTTGTGCCCCTATATATTTGCAGTGTATTCATTCATAGCTGGACTTATCAAATACTCCCTGGGGTAACTAAAGCAAAATTAGCAGGTACTCGAAAATTTAAATCGATTCAACTGTGTTCTTTATTATTACATTAAAAACTACATAGAAAAATGGGTGCTACGTACTGAGCACAAGCAGGGAGCATTACTTGATATATATTATATACTTACACATAATGCATTAATCATTTACAAAATAACCAATGTGACATAAGTGGATAGGTTCCGGTTTCTATGAGTACGTTAGGTATGTACAAAACATGAATCTACTGTAGTCGTGTTGTTCAGAAAACACAAAAATAGGATTAATCAACTGTTCTGCATTTATTCTGAGGCCAGGGGCATTTCTAGAGAGGAGGGGGCTCGTGTGCAGTCTCCGACATGGGCCCCCTCCTCTCCGCCCGGCGGCCGGCAGCACACTGAGCTGTACGCGGCCAGCGCCGGAGTTATAGATTCTAGGCACTAGAATGTGCCCAAAGTCTATAGTGTATGCATGGGTAACCGGGAAAATGGCCACGGCGTCCATTTTCCTTGTACTGCGCATGCACAAACGATGGGAAAATGGCCGCCACGGCCATTTTCCAGTCGTTTTACAGTGCCGGATGCCCGCGCCAACGTGGGACTCCGGAGAGGTAAGTATTATTATGGGTGCAGGGTGTGCGGTGCGGGGCCCCCCTGGACCCAGGGGCCCATGTTCCACGCACACCCTTCACCCACTATGGATACGCCCCTGTCTGAGGCCCATTGTCATTGCGCTAAAACTGTAACACAGAAGTATAGGGGTAAATTTACTAAGATGGGAGTTCTATTTAAGAAGTGATGTTGCCCATAGCAACCAATCAGATTCTACTTCTTATTTATCCAGCACCTTCTAGAAGATAATACCTGGAATCTGATTGGTTGCTATGGGCAACATCACTTCTTAATAGAACTCCCATCTTAGTAAATTTACCCCATAGGATCATTGAACCTGCTTTCATTCTGTTAAACCCAGCAAATTAATGAATGGTGCTTGAATTAAATTTGGGACAAGGGTTATCTAACTTTGGTATCATAACAAAATAAATAAAGGGGAAAAATATGTTTTATGTGTTCTGGACCAACATCAGAAGACAGCCTTCCATTTGCATCTATGTATAACTGATATAAAAAATACAGGCAATCATTACATTAAAAACTAAGGCAAGGAGTCCATTCTCGTACAGCTTTATTCCCATAAATAACATGCTAAGTGTTGGCAGGCATAGTGAAACATTATTCAAAGCCTCTAAAATGCATAATAAAAAGAACTGAATCCTGATATATGTGAATCTTTATTGGCGCAATCAGATATGGGTCACTGCTGGCTTTGTGGCCTAGAAATGGGTGTCACTAGGGCAATTGCCGTCACATTAAGTGCCAGGTCTCCGCAGATCTACCAGCCCTTGCTGAAAAGAAGTCTCATTTCTTCATTCTTTCATCCTATTAGTTCAGACCTCTAGAAAAACAAAGCATTTGCACATATATTGTTATTAGGTAAGCCTACATTGTGTCGTGGCTTTTATTGGTGAATTTGCAGATTTGTGTATAAATATTGTTTATTACTATAGTACGTTTTGATGCAGTACATTGAGATTCAGGTTTGGCAGTAGAGAAGTTAATGATTGGTAAAATCTTAGCGTATTTTTTATTTACAGTTATATGTTCTTGTGATTCCTCCCCAAGGTTGTACCTGCTTGGTGATGATCTGTAGTATGACGTCACTTTTTGGTTACCATCGGTTGCGTATTTCCGGCCATATTGGCTCCCAGAGGAGAGATACTAAGGGGTCGATAGGATGAGCAATGCATGAATCTGATGATTTTGTGAGAATCAAAATATATCACTTTTGCATTCCTTAACTCCCCCATAACCATCATCTCGACCAATCATTACCTATTCCACCCAGTGTAACCTATGTCGTGCACCCAAGATGGCTGTCTTGCCTGGTACCAGGGTCGTAACTAGGGTAGTGCGATCAGTGACATGGCACAGGGCACCGCAGAACAGGGGGCGCTGTATGGGCCTGTCAATTTTCCTGTTTATTATCATTCTCTTCTTTTGACCCCAGCATCTCCTGGCCTCCCTATATCTTCCCTGGCCCTTCCCCATGAGTCCATGGCCCTATTTCAGGTGCACTATCTTATGTCCCTATTTCAAAAATGGGGGGTGTGGGGCACCAATGCTCTCTCTGGCACAGGGCACCAAAAAGTCTAGTTACGGCTCTGCCTGGTACCTTCATGACTGGGATAAATAATCCTTGGAAGTTACCTTAACTCGTATTATGTTCATGGTTTTCTGCAGATGTAATCCTCTGTTATGTTCATGATTTCTGTATTTTATGCAGTGCTAAACTTCAATATTATATTCGTGATTTCTGTACATAGCTATACAAATAAAATTAGTATTAAGTATCGGGTGCGTGACCATGCAAATCATGATAACTCTTGCCCGCTCATGTCACTATGGAAGGACCCAGGAGGGTGTCCCACTGTCTTACGAGTCTTGGTCTGCCAGTAGGCAAGTACGGGTTACTTTCAGCTGTGTGTAAGTGTATTTATGCGTCGTAATTTTGTGTCGCTTGCAATTGGTTACGATGTGCATGCACAGCACTTGTATAAGGGGCTATCCATGTGCAAGTGCAGTACAGTAAGGGCACAGAAATCAAATGTAGCACCATCCCTTTGAGATGTGACTTGTTTAGGATTACACGTATCTTTTAAATTGCAGGATGCATCTGTAGCCCAAAGTGAACACATCCTAGTAGAATACAATCATTGCAATTTATAGTGAATGGAGTACAGATTAATACATTTACAAGTGCTGACTACACCAACAATAACAAAAGCAATGTGGTGTTGAGTATGTATTGGAGCGCCTATGGAATGTAGTGTTGAGTATGTATTGGTGCGTCTATGGAATGTGGTGTTGAGTATTGGCGCACCTAAGGAATGAGGTGTTGAGTATGTATTTGTGCTCATAAGGAATGCGGTGTTGAGTATGTATTGGTACTCCTAAGGAATGTGGTGTTGAGTATGTATTGGTACTCCTAAGGAAGTGGTGTTGAGTATGTATTGGTACTCCTAAGGAATGTGGTGTTGAGTATGTATTGGCACTCCTAAGGAATGAGGTGTTGAGTATGTATTGGTACTCCTAAGGAAGTGGTGTTGAGTATGTATTGGTACTCCTAAGGAATGTGGTGTTGAGTATGTATTGGCACTCCTAAGGAATGTGGTGTTGAGTATGTATTGGCACTCCTAAGGAATGTGGTGTTGAGTATGTATTGGCACTCCGAAGGAATGAGGTGTTGAGTATGTATTGGCACTCCTAAGGAATGTGGTGTTGAGTATGTATTGGCACTCCTAAGGAATGAGTTGAGTATGTATTGGCACTCCTAAGGAATGTGGTGTTAAGTATGTATTGGCGTTCCTAAGGAATGTGGTGTTGAGTATGTATTGGTACTACTAAGGAATGTGGTGTTGAGTATGTATTGGCGCTCCTACGGAATGCGGTGTTGAGTATGTATTGGCACTCCTAAGCATTGTGGTGTTGAGTATGTATTGGTACTCCTAAGGAATGTGGTGTTGAGTATGTATTGGCACTCCTACGGAATGCGGTGTTGAGTATGTATTGGCACTCCTACGGAATGCGGTGTTGAGTATGTATTGGTACTACAAAGGAATGTGGTGTTGAGTATGTATTGGCACTTCTACGGAATGCGGTGTTGAGTATGTATTGGCACTCCTAAGCATTGTGGTGTTGAGTATGTATTGGTACTCCTAAGGAATGTGGTGTTGAGTATGTATTGGCGCTTCTAAGGAATGCACTGTTGAGTATGTATTGGCGCTCCTAAGGAATGTGGTGTTGAGTATGTATTTGCACTCCTAAGGAATGTGGTGTTGAGTATGTATTGGCACTCCTAAGGAAAGTGGTGCAGCTTGAATGAAACCTGGTTGTACCTAAAAACAACCTAAACAAGACAAAAATAGTTTAGAAACCCTCAAGACACTTACATTTTCCCTATGTCCTTAAAGGATAGAGGCAGACGATTTTAAGTAAGCTCTATAACCTTAGGGGTTGCTATTTCCTAAATGAATTTATTGGCACTTTTTGCAGTACCACACTATTGTTGCTCCATTGTTTTGTATATGGCTGAGAGTTGAAGACTCCAGCATGCTTCCATCTCAGGGGGATTGTACCCCAAAGCCTCCAAATTTAACAAAGATTGTGCATCATACTTACCTACTCTTCCGGAAGTTGCGGGAGGGTCCCGAACTTTCTGGTAGCCCCCCCTACACCTTCGGAAGAGTGTCCAGATCTCCAGATTCCCACCCACTTCCTAGTGAAATGGGCAGGATGGGGAGATAATTGCCAAGAATCGCGGCTTCATATGGAGGGGGCGTGACTAAATGATGCAGAAATGCATAATTTAGCTCCACCCCTTCTTTCGCAATCCCACAATTTGCTACAGTTTGTCATGAGAGGGGCAGGGCCTAATAACATAGGAGCCCAGACACACACCCCAAAAATGACTGGCCGCATCACTTTGGGGAGAGCAGACATTTTAAAAGTTGGCAAGTATGTTGCGTATACACTACTTGCTGAAGTCTTACCGTTTGTAAGTATGCCACCTATAGGGGATTATTCCCTGAAAATTTTTAATCTAATTTCTTATTATTTCACCTTGTTGGCCCCCAGTGGGCATAATCATACAATATTAAGCTATTGTTTATTTTTTCCTCTTTTTTTTGCCTGTATTCAATTATTGGGGATCACTGGAGCTGTTTTACCGGGTACCATTTGCATGTGAAGTGAATGAAAGTTGTGTTCTCACTATATTTGTGTTTACATCTTGGAGAATTTAGGCGCCTTGAGGGTTTCCAAACTATTTTTGTGTTATACACCAAAGACAACATTCATGGCACATTCAGCTTTACCCCTTTCCAATCTGGAATAACTAGACTCTGGATGAATAGACCAACACTAGTGTGTGTGTTCCCTTAAAGCTAGGTTTGAGATAGAATGTAATATGTAAAGGATTTTGAGACTATGACTATGGGCAGATACCCATATCATTATGCTATAGCCTTCATAAACCTTTTTTAATTGAAAGAATAAATATATATATATAAAAAAATGCCACAATCATAACAGCTTATAAACCATCCATTCATTTTCTCTGCCTATAAATAGATTGACTTATAACCGCAATGGCAAAGAAAAAAGAAATTTCCATGATTATCCGATGCCTTTTTGGACGAGATACAGTATTAGACTTCCTAACTGCTCAGATGTACAGTATTCTTCTACCTACATATGATTACTGGTGTCTTTTTCAGTTAACTTCCATTGCAAGTATATTTTAATTAGCTTCAACTTGATTTCACTTCAGACGCCGTGCCCGGCACTGACCCAGTGTCTGATCATATAGAATGCATTACAAAAGAGCTGGTCATTTCCCTGCTTTAATGTAGCTTTGCATTAATGTCAGGGCTCATTCAGACAAGGCATTAAAAATGTTATTTTAATGCCTTTAGTATTTGGAATTGAAAGAAGCTTAATCTTTGTAGGTAGTACAGTTTCAATTAGCTTTCAATATTCGTTTGTCATGCATTTATATGTGTGAGTTCAGCTAACGTGCAGCAGTGCAAAATACCTTATTATGACTTTAACTACAACTTAATTAATATGAAAGAAATGGTGGTGCATTGTCTAAATACTGTACGTGCAACAGGATAGGTAAAGTATTCTGGTTTTTGGTGCTTTAAATCCACATTTCCCATAACCAACGATAGGAGATTTGGATTCAACTCCAGCCTGTGAGCTGTAGACAGTCAACCGACTGTTGGGGTAGCAATCGGGAAGCCGACTGCCTAAATACCGTCAGCCGGCTTCCCGACTGTCATATCCCGGCATGGGTGAAATGCCGGGCGTCTAGATGTAGACGCCCTCATTTCCCCGACGCCGGGAGACTGGCGCCCGCCATCACAATCGTAGTGATGCCGGGCGCCGCGAGCGGACAGTCGTGGGGGGGTTAGGTTTAGGGCTCCCGGGGGGGACTTAGGGTTAGGCACCCCCCCGGGAGGGTTAGGGTTAGGCTAGGGGGAGGGAGGGTTAGGGTTAGGCACCCCCGGGGGGAACTTAGGGTTAGGCACCCCCCCGGGGGACTTAGGTTTAGGCAGCGGGGAAGGGGGTGGTTAGGGTTAGGCACTTAGAGGGGGGATTAGGGTTAGGCACTTGGGGGGGAAGTTAGGGTTAGGCACCCCTAAGGAGGGTTAGGGGGGTTAGGTTAGTACATACTTACCTATCCACGATCGTGATTTCCAGCGCTGTCGGGCTTCCGCTGCTTCGCACTCTGCTCCTGTCGGGCTGCCGCTGACGGGAATCGACTGTTGGAGCCCACAAAGGGGGGATTCTTCTGCCTCTAACAGTTTTATTAGTGGAAGAATTTATATTGTTAACTGGCAAATTATGCTAATCAGAGGAAAAACGTTTCTGTTAGAATCACTGCAGCAATTAGAAGGGGTGACGCTGAATTAATTTGTAGAGTCTGTTAAAAAAAAAACCTGAAGATGTTCCAACAGCCTTGGGCAACCAGTATCTGCATAGCTGCTGTGGAACTACAAATCCAAGCAGGTTCTGACAGCCCAGCTGGAGAGCCACAGCTCCACCTACGTCTTTATTCAGGAAATAAGTCAGCAGTGTAAATCCAGTGTTAAGGTTCTGAATATTATTTTTGTTATATGAAGTGATCATAATGAGCAACGTTAAAGTGACAATCTACATTGTAGAATTTAGGCAGATTTCATTATTATGTAAATATATTTTCTATATTATATATTATCATATATATGAGTGTGTATGTGTGTATATATATATATATATATATTTATTTATTTTTTATTTATTTATTTATTTTGCACATTAGCAAGGCTGCACACAAAACCATCCAAAATCACCGGAGTGCACCAGCACATAAAGGTTATACTAGCTGATGTACCTGGTTTCACCCGGGTAGTCCTCAGATATTTACTGTTTCCATTTCCATCTCGCCATTCCAATAACACATTAATCCATCACCTCTATAGTAATGCATCACTGCTATAGTAAGACATTACCTTCCCTCACCTGTGTACTAACACATTCCCCTCCCTCACCTCTGTATTAACACCTTTCCCTCCCTTGCCCATGTGGTAACACATTCGACATTCCCCTGCCACACCTGTGTAGAAATACAATCCCTTCCTCACACCTGTGGTAACACATTACCCTCACTCACACCTGTAGTAAATTATTCCCCTCCCTCACCCCTGGAGTAACGCATTCCCTCCCTCACCTTTGTAGTAACACATTACCCCTGCTCACCCCTATAGCAACACATTCATTTCCCTCATCTCTGTAGTAACACAGTACTTCCGCTCACCCCTGTAGTAATACATTCCTTCCTTCACCCCGTAGTAATACATTTGACATTCTGCTCCCTCACCTGTGCTGTAGGCCAGAAGGGCCACTGGCCTGATGAGCCGGTCCGGTCTTAAAACCTGGCTGAGCAGCTCTGCCTCCCGTCACTGTGCTCGGCCGGGAAAATGAAAGACAGGGCTGTGCCATGAGTGAGTGAGACTTAGCCACGCCCCTTATGTGACAAGGGCTGATCTGGAACCCCAGTGTCTCCCTGTATATATAGAATTATAATCCTATACTTCATATGGCAGGGCATTAATTATACCTTTTAATCAGGTTGTGTATAGACGACTGCGCAGACATCTTTTTCTCTTTTTATCTAAATCACTGCTTGGAATCCAGTCCATTTTTTGGGATCTACTTATCTACTGGATTTGAATTCCCATTTTTGTGTGGTATGTACTAATAAACGTGTCCCTATAGGGGCTGAATTATTTTAGTCCTTCGTCCCTAACCAATATGCCAGTAGTTGATTTTTTTTTATGCTCCTTTAGATTGTGCAATCAATAATTTTTTTCCTATTGTTATGAATAATCTGTGAATGATTTCCAGTACATCAATCATGACAATGCATTATAATTCTTGGTATGTATTTTTTATTGTTCTTGCATATGTCTATCTAACTGGTTATGTCTATATATGAATTCCTTTGGATATCTTTGTTCATGTCACCCTGTTTGTTAAAGATTTCCGCCCCTGAAGAAGTTAATTTATGGACTAAACGCAAATCGTTTCTGGTGCAGTGTCCATACACTAAGCGGGAGAATCCTGAAAAACGAGTTCACACCCGTAATGGTGGTGGCAGGATTATATCATCACCTCAACTGCATTGCCATTCCTTGTCACTTACTTTATTTTGTAAGCCAGAGGTTCCCAAACGTGCTCCTCAAGGCTCCCCAACAGTTCAGGTTTTAGAGATATCCATAGTTGAGCACAGGTGGTTAAATCAAATTGACTGAGGTACTATATAAGACACCTGTGCTCAACCATGGATATCTCTAAAACCTGAACTATTGGGGAGCCTGGAGGAGCGCATTTGGGAACCTCTACTGTAAGCAATTTTTAGAAATGATGCATTTTTTTTTAATCAAAAATAAAAAAATTGCTAACTTTTTACTGATCAGCCATTATCTTATACTTTATACGGCAGGGCATTAACACCATAATTGCCGGCTGTCTCTAATTTAGGGCCCCATTTATCAATGAAGTGTTACGTGTTTTATTCACTTGTTTTGTCTGTTAAGTCTGTTTCTGTTATTTATTAATGATGCTCCTACTAGAATTTATGGTCTCCGTCCATTGTGCTATTTTGTGTAGTGTTTGCCTATTCGAAGTAATGGGCTGTTCTTTTTAACAACGAGCGGTTGCTGTAACTTACCGCTCGTTGTCTTATTTTTTTTCCTCCAAGGTGCAGCTGCAGTTCTTTAGCGCTGACAAGCAAAACGGTCCCTCCCTGCTGTTATTTACCCATAAAGAGAATGAAATAGAGGGGGGGGCAGGGGGCAGTGGTTGACAGGGGGGAGGAGGAGTGCCCAGAATGAAGGAGCAGGACTGGCTGGAATGAGGATTGGCTGAAATCTGGAGAATGTGCAGAGTGTTTTAGTGGGCGCTGAGTGAACTCAGCCCCGGCGCCATTGTTTGCATGTCCGTGAGAGAAAAAGTGTGACCGTGCAGAAAACCAAACCCTAACAAAAAAACACAAGCTAGCCCGGTGAAATGCCTGAACGGAGCCCGCCACGCACATGCAACCAATGACACCGGGGCAGGGTTCACTAGGCATCCACTAAAACACTCTGCGCATGCTCCAGATTCCAGCCAATCCTCCTTAGTCCTGCTTCATTTGGGGAACTTCTCCTTCGTTCGTCAATGCAGACGGGCTCTGAAAACCAGCGCTGCCAGCATTTATAACACTACCGCTCGCCAACCGCCAGGACAATGTTAAATACAGTTTCATAAAAACCGCAGCGAACGTCAGCGCAATTTAACTGTTGAGATAACACTCATTAATAAATGAGGCCCTTAGAAAGATCAGTTTCAGGTTTTAATGATGTGATCCCGAATTTTTGTTCCCCACTGGCAATGTCCTTAATTGTCAGAATGTAACACTGTGCACATTGCAAATTCTCCTATTCTATATATAACATTGAGTTCCCCACTGTTCTAAGCCTGTAGGCTTCAGAACTTAACATTTAGAGAAGAGAGTATTTAATATACAAAAATAACCCAAATTTATAGAGCTAAAATCAGTAAACACCTCATTAGGGAGTCTGTAACGCCAGATGTGACATCTTTACAAAAATCTGCTTATTAGCAAAGTGTTTCCGAAAATTATTTGTACATATTGGCAAAAATGTAATTGCCAAGATAAAATTTCAGTATTGTCAATCCATGCAGAATTTTATTATATTTGGGCAGTCTGTCTTTCTCGCTATTTTATGTCATTTGACTCGCCTAAATCATTGCAAATAACAATAAATTAATAGGCAGCCCCCTTGTGTTATTCTATCTATCTATCTATCTATCTATCTAATATCTGTCTATCTATCTATCTATCTATCTATCTATCTATCTATCTATCTATCTATCTATCTATCTATCTATCTATCTATCTATCCGTTAGTCTGTCTATCTATCTATCTATCTATCTATCTATCTATCTATCTATCTATCTATCTATCTATCTAGTATTTATGCACATATATATATATATATATATATATATATATATATAATTATATATATACGTATATGTAGATATAGATATCTATAACATTACATTTGAGTCTTCCTCGCTCTTTTGTACATAACACCTATTTGGTTCCATGTTGCAGTGAGATTGTTGTTTTTTTGTTTTGTCTTTTTGCCTGTATCAGAAAACAGAGCAAATAAACTATAGCACTTTTATTTTAGCTTACAGCAGGCTCCCATATTATTTTGAAAGGCTAATGGAATGCTTTTGTTACTGTGTCAATGCAGACTTTGGCATTTGCTGTAATGCAGAGAGAGATGTACTCTGTCCTGCTCTGTTTGATCAAGTGCTAAACCCGTCTGATCAATAGAGAGACAGATGTCGGGTGCAGATGGCCCAGCCATGATACCTGGGGCACAGTAGCACTGCCAGGACAACAGAACGGGATCAGAAGGGAGCAGCACAGCAACAGAATGTGACACTTGAAATCAGGGTTCCTACTACTCCATAATTTATAACTAATGAAAAGTGACAGCGGATTTTCCTGTAAGCAGGCATTTGTCGTACAGCTATTATTTTACTCATTTTCTACATTTAATGGAATTTTTTTTTTTTTTTTTCTTTCTCCTTTTTGGAATAAAATCACAGTATCCATGTAAAGGTTAGAATGACATAAAGCATAAAAGATCACTGGGTAGAACAAAAGGTTATGCATGCTCATACACATAATATACATTGTATGACAATGTATTATAATTGGGTTATTTGTGATAAAGAATTAGGATTTCTTCTAGGCATGTGTGTACAGCAAAACAGAAAAGAAATATGCCCGCGCTCGGTTTTACCCATATCATACATGGTACCAGCAGCATGGCAACATTAATGCCATACATGTATACAAAACAGAAAAACTTTTGCGATCGGCGATAACAATAATATACTGCAAATTTATGTGTGTGCAACAAATAAAACAAAGGGGATTTTGTCATGATTTGATCAAAGCATTTAAGCCTGCAGCCCAGCACCAAGGGACCCCATTATTCTGCATATATGCCCAGCACATCATTACATTGCAGATAAATGTACTCACCTCCTAGATACAGAGGGACACATCTATACAGGGGCTGGCTGTTAGCCACACCCAACTAGGCCTTTATAGCCTTAATTGAAAGCTGCCATGATAGCACAAGGCAAAATTTTGAAACAAAACAGAAAAGAAATATGCCCGCGCTCGATTTTACCCATATCAATCATACATGGCACTAGCAGCATGGCAATATTAATGCCATACATGTATACAAATGACAAGTGTTAGTTGGCTGCAAATTATCATTGTATTTAAATAACGTCATTCAAACAATTATTCAAATATGTGCACGAAAGTGGCCAATCCGGTGGGATCACTGGTAGCTGCAGGGGCGTTTTAAGAGAGGAGGGGTCCCGTGTGCAGCCTCCATTTTAGGCCCCCTCCTCTCTGACGGCGGCTCAGCGGCACTGAGCGCTGTAGATTCTGGCTTCATGCCAGAATCTACAGCGCATGCGCGGGTCTCCGGGAAAATGGCGCCCGCGCCTACTTTTCCCGGGACATCTTTTCTGCGCATGCGTAGATCACTGGGAAAATGGCCGCCGCCATTTTCCCAGTCAGTGTTTGCTGCGGAGCAGCACTTCGGGAATCGGCGGAGAGGTATGTATAATTACCTATGGGTGCAGGGTGTGCAGTGTGGGCCCCCCTGGACCCGGGGGCCCGTGTGCCCCGCACACCCTGCACTCATTATAGATACGCCCCTGGGTAGCTGCCATAAATGTGTAAAGCATTCACACCGTGGGCTAAACTATAGCTGCAGTAGTGCATGAAACCTGCTAGTAGCACAGGGGAGCTTGTCCCAAGGGAAAGTATGTCCCTGAATGTATAAAACGTAATATGGGTTCATGATGAAATTACCCATAAAACTATGAGATTTACAAGATAATAAAAATGGTAAAGCCACTAGTCACTGGGGGAGATGTATCAAACTTTTGAGTGAGAAAAAGTGGAGAAGTTGCCCAGAGCAACCAAGCAGCTTCTAACTGAGAGACAGAGAGAGAGAGAGAGTTGGTCCATACGGTATATGTTTGGGACACTGACATATTTTTTGTTGTTTACCAAATTATATTCAAGTTTCATTTATATAATGGTTTTATAGTGCAGACTAGGAAGGGTTTAGGAATTGTAGCTGTTTAATACGTAGCCTCCTCTTATTCAAGGGATCAAAAGTAATTGGACAATATTACCTCAAAAGCTGTTTCATGGGCAGTTGTGGGCTATTCTTTTGTTATCTCAATTATATAATTTAAGCAGGCAAAAGGTCTAGAGTTGACTACAAGTGTGGCATTTGCATTTGGGAGCCTTTGCTGTGAACCCACAACATGCGGTCATAGGAGCTTTCAATGCAAGTGACACCAGCAATCCTTAGCCTACAAATACAAAAATAATCCATCAGCGAAATAGCGGGAACCTTAGGAGCGGCCAAATCACCAGTTTGGTTTGAAAATACAAGAAGAACATACTGGTGAGCTCGGCAGCACAAAAAGGAGTGGACGTCCATGGAAGCCAACAGTGGTGGAAGATCGCAGGATCCTTTCCATGGTAAAAAAAAAAACATTCACAACATCCAGTCAAATAAAGCACATTCCCCAGGATATAAGGCATATCATTATCCAAGTCTACCATAAAGAGAACACTTCACAAGAACAAATACACAGGGATCATCATAAGGTGCAAACCATTTATAAGTCTCAAGACAGAAAGGCCAGATTAGACTTTGCCCAAAAAATGTCAGTGACGGCAGAGGGGGGAGGATGGGTAGTATGTCACATGAATGCAGAGCTCATGGGGTTGTTACTTATAGCGAACTAAATACTGTTTTCAATTGATTTGCCCATCTCCAGTCAAAGGTGCGTAAATAAGGTTGAAGAAAGATAATTGTCACGAGAAAAACATTATATATATTCATATTAGGAAATGCCATGAACAGATTGCGTTGGCTCATCTTGAAAATGATGGAGTGATTGTTGCACCTGTGTGTTAACACTTTTAACCCCACGTGGCCATAAAACTTGCACAATATTCCAGCAACATGCACTTTCCCATTAATATTAATTCATTAGGTAAATGAAGTGCATGCTGTTTGCAACAATTTTTTGATCAAGTCCTCTGTCAAGGTGACAATAATATGCAGTTTTGATATTATGGGTCTCAATTAAGTATAAAAAGCGTAAGAAACTGCACTTTTCAGTTACAGTTTAACATTGTCTGCTAATGTACTTGGCATTTTAATGGCGTCATATTTTATACAGTATAATGCAATGTGGGAGCTAATTGACAGCGCCAGGTTGCAACATTAATAGGAAAGGTTAAAATTTCATTTTATTTCCTACTTCATGATTTGCTCACGTTTATGCCAAAAAAGTGTAATGACTTTTAATACATGAAGATGAATTATTGTGAGGATTCATCCTGCTGGATTAGTTTACTCTAGAGAAAACTTGAATAAAATTGAGCACTTTTGGCAGATCGTATACTCAATTTCAGAATAAATCAGAATTACATTTCAACACCTACCCTACTGCTCACGTCTAAAATCCTGCATTCTTCTGGGTGTTATTTTAATAATTGAATACATTAATGTTAAATTGATAACGAATAGGCATTTTAAAGTTGGTAATATGGGCCATTGAAATGCTTTTCATTGTAATTAGTGTTAAATGTCTATTTATTGTAATGGCAAAAATCGGAATAGAGGCATTATGCCAAGTGTAAACACCACATTAAAGTCAGACCTCCAATCACTATAGGACCACATCTGAATTTATCATGCATTAGTGTACGGAATATTGGGACTGTCTTTATGTCATATGTCACTTTTGTGTCTTTGAAGGCGCAACAAAATATAGGGGGGGATTCAATTATCAGCAGTGTGCCGCCAAGTAATAGGACTGTGCATATCATCGAGAATTAGAGTATTACAATATCGCTAACTTTCCTATACACCTCTGTAGGCTATGAGTAAAAATTGGGAACGCTGGTAATGGTGATTATTAGGTCGTTTGCCTAGAATTAAATTCCCCTGATCTGATCTGCACAAGCTGATAGATGGTGAAAAAAATCAAGCTAAAAATCTTTTTGCAGAGAGATAATGACAGTGGTTCCTTTTGCAAGCAATGATTGCCCCTACAGTGCGCCCCTTTCCACCCACTGCTCTGTAAAACTCTGTACTTTGCTAAGAATGCTCTCACTCGTCCCAGCTCTTCTGCAAGCATTGGCATCTTACTTTGTTGGAAATCTAGGCACATCTACTCAAATCGAGGCGCACAGCACCACCAGGGAGGACTGGTAATGCTCTTCTGCCTCTTTATCAGCTTTAAAAAAAAATGTCCAGTAAGAATGGCTTGTGCTTAGGTGTTTGGCATCCCCACCCATCGCAAACTATACATTTGCGCCATACTTACTTATTCTCCCAGAAGTGACAGGAGGCTCCCAAATTACCCCCGGAAGAGTGTGGGCTGGATGGGGAGATAATTGCTGGAAATCGGGTCTCTAAAAGGGGGGGGGAATAAATTACAAGGTCCCGTGATTCGCAGCAGTTTGCAGTGAGGGGACCGTCGCCAAATGACATAGGCGATCGGCCTCGTCCCACCAAAGTAGCCAGCTTTGTCTCCTCTCAGGGCTTCTCCAGGAGAAGAGTTTTTAAAAAGTCAGCAAGTAAGTATGATTTGCACCCTCCCTCCCATGTTTTATAAAGCGACAAGTGTTCTACTTCAAGTATTGGGCAGGGTCAGACCGACTTGCAGTCATTCCATGCATTGGTGTCAGGGGAGTATTTATAATGGGTGCAGGGTGTGCGGTGCACATGGGGCCCTGGGTCCAGGGGGGGCCCACACCACACACCCTGCTCCCATAAAACTTACCTCTCTGGAGTCCCACGTTGGCTCCAGGGTCTGCGCCTGTAAAAAACGGCTGGAAAATGTGCGCCGAGGCCATTTTTCCCATCGTCTGCGCATGCGCAGTACGGGGAAATTGTCCGCCGCGCCCATTTCCCCAGTGACCTGCGCTATAGACTCTGGGCACACTCTAGTTCCCAGAGTCTGTAAGTGCGGCGGTGGCCACGCACCGCTCAGTGCGCAGCCGGGCAGAGAGGAGGGGGCCCGTGACGGAGCCTGCACACGGGCCCCTCCTCTCTACAAATGCCCCTGATTGGTGTGTTAGCAAGGCAGATTATATTACCTCTGCCACTCCTGCCTGACCAGAAGAGCTAGACCACCAGGCAACCAATCTACGCATCTAAACATTAACAACAGTACAGTACAATGACGTGAGGAACCTTAAATGTATTTGTCAAATGCATCTCAAAGATGAAAATCACTCTATGTGATTTTTTAAAGCAAATTTAACAACTTTTTGTTATTTTATTATCTTTTATTTATTAAAGAAATGTCAAGTAACCGAAAAGCATTGAAGGGTGCATTAGAATACTTACCTTATGTACCTGTTGGCTATAGATCAATGCATCCTTAATTGCACCAGTGTTAGGCAGAGATAATTGTATAAAAATACGAAGGGGTCAGTTTTTTTTTTAGATTTAAATTTTAATGCAGTAATTTAAATAACATGAGATGTCCGTGAGTTAAAAATGAATGCATTTAAATGGATGAATTTGATAATGCAGCTGATATGAAAATATAGTTCAAGATGAAAGAAAGGGAAGATGAGCTAATCTAGGTTCATAACAAGGAAAGTTAAAATATGCACATTTTATCACAGATCAAAAGATGAAAGTAACCTCGATTTAGTGTTTTCCTTCTTCTCATTTTCCATTTTACAGTAATAAGGAAATTGCTACAACTGACCGAACAAGTGTCCGATTCTACCCCTCCAGTTTATTGGTCGTCTACATTTTATTTTACCTATCTGTGATTAAAGGTACAGGAGGCAGCAGAATTCACTAAATGATAAGTGTGAATAAAAAACAGGATATGTATTGTCCATTCAGTCGTTCGGAATATTCGTTTAGCCGGTTCAGGATGCGTTGTCAAACGTCGGCCCTGGTACAAATACGCTTTTTGAATCCTCTCTTTCTGCGTTATACACATAATAAGACAAATGTAAAGATGAATCACATTCATATTTTATTTTTTGCATTGTGTTTTTGTACTCCTGTTTGTTAGTTTTTTTTCCCTGGGGACGTTGAACTTTTTATTTTTTTTTTCGTTACTGGATACAGAGAGAGGAAAGAATGAGGAAGGTGATTTATTTTGTGTTACATATTTTTTTACTGAGGAGTTTTGCATTCATTTCGCTGGATGACTTGACCCAAAGGTTAGAGAGGGTTTTAGAATGCAATAAAAAGAATCAGTATTAAAAAAAAAGCATAAAAAAATATAGACATGATCCAGGGAGGTTTTAGAAATGACATACTGTAGAAATATAAAGAATGAAAAACAAAAAACAATGCAATGTTTTCTGCTTGTTTATAAAAAGTTGTTCCTCATGTTGGACTGCTTCATAGATAGGAATACTATATGGAACTCTCAGTACCACCACAGTAGGAAACACTCATCAAAAATAGTGCAAGGGAAATAAGGGCTCGATTCAGACCCGTTCGCTAGATGCGTATACAAATTCGGCTAAGTGACGGCAAGCCAGGCGATCGCACGGCAAGGCATAAGCACGTCAACTATGTCTTGGCTTGCGATCGCTTTGTGTATGCAGACACCCACCAGCCTGTCTTAAGACACCCACTGGTGCATGTCATCTCTAGGACGTGTATGCAACCATCGGTACATCGGGTACCATCGGGTACCATCGGAAGCGAACGCAGCGCTTGAGGTAGACTATACCTTACTGCAAGCACTGCGATCACTTCAGTGTAAAATTCAACCAGGTGACGTGTACTATGACGCTGCCTGTTACTTATGCACGCCTCTGAAACGGCGTTAAGACGCTCAGGCACGCCTGCATTCGCACCTCCACACCCCTGTTTCTAGTGGCCTGCCCCTGTCACCACCTACAAACGGCTTCTCCTGTCACTCAACATAGAGGGGCGTCTATGCTCGGTAAGCATACGCTTTCCAATCGCTCGGACTAGGTTGTGCACGCGCACTGCGATGCATGCATATGCGGACATTGCGAACCATCGCCAGCTACGAGCGAACGCTTCTTAGCAAGCGGGTCTGAATCAGGTTCTAAGTCTGGTTGACCAGCGCAGGGCATTTGATCTAATAGAAGTTTTTCTACAGCACTTTAAAAGGTGAAAGCAACTACCTGCTTGCTATGGGGATGCTACCATTTTCCTTTGCACCAGTATTGATAAATGTCCCTGATTGGCTCAGATGTCAGCAGTACAGTACATCACATTATCACCTTTAAAGCGCAGTAGATTGCCTAATGTTGTCACATAACAGTCACCAATGTTGCAAGCAGCAGATTGGTAAGATAACTAAACACAATACAAATGAATGGACCTTTTGTTCTCACAACTTGGCACGTTGCACAAATTAATGTTTGTGTAATGTGAACAATCAGTATTCCATGAAATGTTACTAATTAATGTATAGTAACCAATCAGATAACTCAGTGCTTACTACGGCCCCTAAGTGCAATATTATTAATGAACCCTCATTAAATGCAAAATTCTCACTCAGTCTGTGCTCCTGCATGTCTTGCATTTTGGGTGTTTTATTGACCCTATCTGTACTTACTGTAAGTTCTGCTAGAATTCATTCCCATTCCCAAACACTTTCATAATCTCCACCTTACCTGTATAATGCTCAGTCTCTTATAGCATAGTCCAATATTACATTTGCATGTTAATACATTTCTGAAACAAGTTGGATGTATGAGTTTCCGCCATTGGGGTATACTTACTAAAGTGCCGGTTTTTAGAAGTGGAGGTGTTGTCCATAGCAACCAATCAGATTCTACTTAACATTTATCTAGCACCTTCTAGAAGATAATAGCTAGAATCTGATTGGTTGCTATGGGCAACAACTCCACTTCTAAAATCCTGCACTTTAGTAAATACAGTATACTGTACCCCATAGTCTTTTACACAAGAGTCTGACATCACTGATTTGCAGTATTGGAGAACCATAATTATTACACTATCTAACTCTCTGTAATCTACTACTTATCACCAATCAGTGCCATTAATAGGGCAGCAGCGCGCCCTGTGCCACCCCGCCCCCTGAGGGTGCGGGGCCGCCTGTACTAGGAAGTGCAGCATTGCCCAGAGTGTCTTGAGGACACTTGGAGCTGCACTGATAGCAGGGTGGGTGCTTGGAATGTCCAGAGGCACTGCCACAGTGATAGTGGCTGCAGGGTGCCTTTCCAGCACCTTGCTACCAGAAACAAGGGCCGTGGGACAATGACGGTGCTGCCCACAGAGCCCTGCACCACTTGCACACTTTTAGTTACGATTTTGTCACCACCCCTCTAATCATATCATGTGGCTGTCACGTGCAGCCCTGTTCTCATTGACATATCACTCATCTCCTGATATTAGCCTGTGCTTCTGGGGACCCTGCTCCTTCTTTTATATAACTCTCAGTCTTTGGCTTCCTGCCACCTCCATTCCCCTCCTCACATCATGTTACTAGCCCTGTCACCACTGACACATCACCCATCTCCTGATATACTCTGTGCTGCTGGGGACCCTGCTCCTTTCACTATGTAACTCTCAGTCATCCAATATATCCAATATATTATACTCACCTCTTTGGAGTTAGTGTCAGCACTGCAGAGTTCACCAGGAAAATGGTGCGGTGGCCATTTTTCTGGAGATTTACACGTGTGCAGTAGAGAAGTAACTACAGCCATGTCTCCAGAGACTTATGCATGCACAGTAGACTCTGGCACAGTGCCAATCTAGTGCATCATGAGAGAGGAGGGGGCCTGCATTGAGACTACATACAGGCCCCACCTCTCTTAAACTGCCTCTGCTATCAGTTGGTGACCTCCTGCTTCACTCTATACCAGAGGTTTTCAACTGCTGTGCCGCAACACAGTAGTGTGCTGCAGGCGGTTGTAAAGTGTGCCTCGGTGCTAGATTCGCTGGTCACATTAAAGTACTGTGGACCGAGCAGCGCTGCCGCTGAGCTCCTCTGGGAGGCTCAAGCGTCCTGGCTGTGACCTGCCTAAACGCGGCTGCGTGACATCACAGGTCGCGCACGCCGAGTTGCATGCCTGACCTGAATGCCTGCCCCAACTGCGACTCAGCCAGCCCTTTTTGTGGCCCACCAGTAGTCACCCAAGTATCCCTTCCCTCCCGCCCGCGGCGAGTCATCCCGCCACCCCTTCTCTACCCTTCCACCCACGGCCAGCCAGTACTTCCCTCCAGCCCACGGCCAGTCACCCTGTCAGCCCTTCTCTCCAACCCAGCCAGGGCCAGCCAGCCCTTCTCTCCCACCTGCGGCCAGTCACCCAGTCGGCCCTTCCCACCCAGCCGCCCATGTCCAACCAGCCACTGCTGACAGCTCTGCACTGTGGGAACCCGCAGCCAATGATGGACAGGTTGGTCTCTAAAATTTTTTATTTATTTTAGATGTGGTAGCCAGTATGATTTGATTTTGTGGGGAGCAATGTGGGTTTTTTTTTTTTCTTTGTGGGCCAGAAAATGGTTTTATTTTTTTTGTGGGAAGCAATGTGGTTTATATTTTTTTCTGTGTGTCCAGCATTGTGTTGTTTTTTTGTTGTTGTTGTTGTTTCTGTGGGAGCCAATGCTATTTTTTTTCTGTGGGGGCAAATGCATGTGTATTTTCTTCCCGTGGGGGCCAATGTATGTGTGTGTTGTTTTTTGGGGCCATTGTATGTGCCTTTTATTCCTGTGGAGGCCAATGTAGTGTGTATTATTCCTGTGGAGGCCAATGTAGTGTATTTTATTCCTGTGGAGGCCAATGTAGTGTGTATTATTCCTGTGGAGGCCAATGTAGTGTATTTTATTCCTGTGGAGGCCAATGTAGTGTATTTTATTCCTGTGGAGGCCAATGTAGTGTGTATTATTCCTGTGGAGGCCAATGTAGTGTATTTTATTCCTGTGGAGGCCAATGTAGTGTGTAGTATTCCTGTGGAGGCCAATGTGGTGTGTTTTATTCCTGTGGAGGTAAATGTAGTGTGTTTTATTCCTGTGCAGGCCAATGTAGTGTGTTTTATTCCTGTGGAGGCCAATGTAGTGTGTTTTATTCCTGTGGAGGTAAATGTAGTGTGTTTTATTCCTGTGCAGGCCAATGTAGTGTGTTTTATTCCTGTGCAGGCCAGTGTAGTGTATTTTATTCCTGTGCAGGCCAATGTAGTGTGTTTTATTCCTGTGGAGGCCAATGTAGTGTGTTTTATTCCTGTGGAGGTAAATGTAGTGTGTTTTATTCCTGTAGAGGCCAGTGTAGTGTATTTTATTCCTGTGCAGGCCAGTGTAGTGTGTATTATTCCTGTGGAGGCCAGTGTAGTGTATTTTATTCCTGTGCAGGCCAATGTAGTGTGTATTATTCCTGTGGAGGGCAATGTAGTGTGTTTTATTCCTGTGGAGGCCAATGTAGTGTGTTTTATTCCTGTGGAGGTAAATGTAGTGTGTTTTATTCCTGTGCAGGCCAATGTAGTGTGTTTTATTCCTGTGCAGGCCAATGTAGTGTGTATTATTCCTGTGCAGGCCAGTGTAGTGTATTTTATTCCTGTGCAGGCCAATGTAGTGTGTTTTATTTCTGTGGAGGCCAATGTAGTGTGTTTTATTCCTGTGGAGGCCAATGTAGTGTGTTTTATTCCTGTGCAGGCCAGTGTAGTGTATTTTATGCCTGTGCAGGCCAATGAATGTGTTTTTTTTTTATGTGGGAGCCAATGTGTATGTTTTTTCATTGGTCACACATGCCGCATCGCCGGATGGTGTGCCTTGGCAATTTTAAAATCTTGCGTAGTGTGCCTCGAGTTGAAAAAGTTTGAAAATCACTGCTCTATAATATACTTGCCTACTCTCCCGAGAGTTGCAGGAGGCTCCCGATTTTTCGGGTAACCCCCCGCATCCCCGAAAGAGTAGGCAGATCTCCTGCATCCTGCACACTTCCTAGTGAAGTGGGCAGGGTGTGGAGATTTTCCGAGAAATTTGCTGGTCCGTAGGGAGGGGGCGGGGCTAAATTATGCAATGTGCGCCATTTAGCCCCATCCCCTCCTCACGGACCCAAAAATCGTGGGGTTTTCCTGTAAAGGGAGCGGGGCCTAATGACAGCTATAGTCTCGCCCTACCCCCCGAAGATGAGAGCAGCAGGTCCTCTCTGGTGGCTCCCGGAAAGGTGGTAAGCATACTCTATACTCCTCCTCACACCATGACGTTGCCTCTCTCACATACAGCCCTGTCCTCATCCTCACTAAAGCTGGGTACACACCTTGTCAGTCATCAGCTGATCGGGTTAAATTCTCCCATTCAGCTGAGCGGTGCATCACCAGCATGACCCCCTATCAACTGCCACAGAGCACTGTACTTACTGTAGCAGGGCCGGCTTTTGGGGCATTCGACCAGTGTGGTCGAACAGACACGACACCCCCACAGAGGGCACACCCCTCAGAACCATCCCAATTTCAGCAGGACAGTCACATTTTTCAGGCACTGTCCCACCAACTGAAATTAAACGTGAGGCGTGCCATACGGGCATGCCCCCTAATAACGTCATGTAGGGGTGTGGTCTATGGTAATTAGGCCACACCCCCTTTTGTAGCCACATGCAGAGTTAAGGGGGCGACACATTCTGGTTCTGCACAGGGCGCGGCTCCTCCTGGAGCCAGCCCTCAGACATAGCATAGTGTGTGTGGGCTTCTATGGGATTGGGAGGTCGGGCCGACAAATATTAAACAGAACATAAAATGCAACGTCCCGATACCGTCCAGCTAACGCTCCTGCAACGGTACAGCATACACACCTATACAGTTGTCCACCCGATCATCAGGCGATCGAGCCAAGGGTTGTATAGGTGTGTACCCATCTTAGAGCAGTTATGCATGGTCACCTCCTGAAAAACTTTGTGCTGATGAGAATATTGTAATGAAGTGGATGCTTTAGATTGTTCTATTCCAGCTCACTTCAAAACTGTGGACATATGGATGAGCAGGGTCAGAAGATTGATAACAAACAGTTGATGACACAAAATACTTTAAACTCACTAATGGGCGGGATGCATCTTGTACTGCAAATAGATTGTGATACATCCCGCCCCTATTTGCATATATGCAGGATCTATATTACACAGGTACTGTATGCATGACCACTTACCAGCCAGGGCAGATTTTCCGATATAGAGCTGTCTCAGCTAAGTGCTGACCCAGGAGTCCTAATGCGCATGCGCGGCCCACTACCAGCAAATGTGCAAGCCATGGGGGGATGGAGGAGGAACCTGTAAATCCCTCTCCTGGGGCTTCTTAGGAGAAGAAACCCATAGATTTCTATAGGCAACGCCATCTATAGATGGCATTGCCCATCGGGCAGAAGCTTTCGGAAGTTACGCTTTCCAGGAACTTGCTGCATCTGGGCACATTACCATAGAAGGCATTTATTGTGCCATGAATCCGCATATATAAGAGGATCCATATATATTTCGGTAAACATCCAAAAACAGTAGTTTTCAGCAATTATATTGGATGATAAATCCGCCCTTTAAAGAAAATAATAAAAAAATAAAACTGTAGTCAAATTATCGTCCATCACTGTGAGCTGTTGTTTCATGATAATCTGTTTTGGCCAATTGTTTTTCCCCCTTTTTTTATATTTCTCCAAAATCTTCCTACATCAGTACCCTAAGGGCGATATTCAGTTGTATCGCCCCCCCCTACACGCCCGACAGGAACTATTGAATTGTTGTTCCTGTCGGGCGCGATCAGCTGCCGGCGCACCATTTCAACTCACAGCCCCAGGAGGGTGCGAGCTGAAATGGGCGAAAACTGACCTGTTTTGGCGCCCAAACGACACTTTTCGCGATAGCGCCCCGCACTTTGGTCTGATCGGGCGCACTTAAACAATTGAATACCGCCCTAAGTTTATTCAATTTAGCATGAAGTTCCTGTTTGTATCTGTGTTTTATAAATGTATAATCACATAAATGGTGCTATCAATAAACTGCCCCAGTCTTCCCTGCCACCAAATAATCAAATTTAAATCACATTTTCATTGGTACACATCCTTGGGTACGTCAAACTGCAAATATCATTTATTAAATGTTATGTTCTGAATTTAGCACAATACATACCACTGGGATGCCAGATTTACTTATTGATGCTGTTTAGAGAGTAAAGTGCATGTTTATGTAATAATGCTAGTGCTTATATAATTATATGAAACAAAGCAGCACTCAATGCAGCTCAATGTTTTATAATGATGAATTCTGGTCTAACTGAAATGCATAGTGCGCCCTCTACTGGCCAGATCATTCTCATATACAGGTTCATGACAAAACCACAGATTTTTGTGTAACTGTAAAGTAATAGACTGTACATATACAAAATCACAGTACTACTTGAAATGCACAGAAGAGAGAGAGAGAGAGAGAGAGAGAGAAAGAAATAAAACTGAAGGATAGTATAAATTTCTACTAATTTACTAATATTGGCACCCGTACTATCTATTGTCATTACAAAAATAATAACGATGATAATAATAATGATAATAATAATAAATAAATTTAATTTATGTACTTCCTGATATTCTTGAATGTAGCTCAATTCCTGAAAATTATTTGTTTATTTGCACTAATGACTGTGTCTGCTGTATATAATTTATCTCTTCCTTGCTAAAATTAACTTAATTAACTTCATTTTTAGGTTACTTTAGGTACTATTTTTCATTCCAACATGGACCAAATGAGGCCATGACCTGCTGGGGCGTAACTAGGCATTTGTAGTCAAAATACCAATAGCCAAGAAGCCATCTGATGAAATCCTGACGTCTCTATCCCGATTTGGGACTAAAGATAGGCGTCTAAATCCCGACGCCTATCTTTAGCCCGACGACGGGATCCTGACAGATGGCTTCCCGAATGAAGGTAAGCCGGGCTACTGTCAGCTCTTAGCCGCGGGGGGGGGGGGGGTTAGGTTAGGCACCCCCCAGGGAGGGTTAGAGTTAGGCTGTGAACAAGTGAGGTTAGGGTTTGGCAGCCTCCGGGAGGATTAGGTTTAGGGTGCGGGGAAGGGGGGTTAGGTTTAGGCACCCACAGGGGAATTTAGGATTAGGCACCACCTTGGGAGTTTTATGGTTAGGCACCACCAATGGAGGGTTAGGGTTAAGGGGGGGAGAAGGGAACGGTTAGCTAACTCGGAATCGGTATGAAATACTCCCGGCAGCGCCTGGCCAACAACAGCAGAGTTCCCGGCAGCGGAAGCCGGACAGCGCTGGAAATCCCGATCGTGGATAGGTAAGTACTAACAAACCTAACCTAACCCCCTAACCCTCCTTAGGGGTGCTAACCCTAACCTCCCCCCCAAGTGCCTAACCCTAATCCCCCCTCTAAGTGCCTAACCCTAACCCCCCCTTCCCCTAGCCTAACCCTAACCTTCCCGGGGGGGTGCCTAACCCTAAGTCCCCCCTGGGTGCCATAAACCTAACCCTCCTCCCCCACAGCTGTCCACTCACGGCGCCCGGCATCCCTTTGATCGGGATCGGGCGCCGGTCTCCCGGTGTCTGGGAAATGTCATCTAGACGCCCGGCATTTCATCCCTCGCCGGGATATGACAGTCGGGAAGCCGGCTGCCAGTATTAAGGCAGTCGGCTTCCCGGTTGTATACCGCTAACTCACCTGCCCCATTGGGATTCTTCTTGTTCGGGCTTTCAGCATCTGTATTTCACAGGATTTCATACCCTACCCATTTGAAGGCCCATAGCAAAGTTTGTAAGGGCCCCTATGTACCACCCAATTGTGAAAAAATTTATATAACACATGTAACTTTAAGAAGGAAGATGGGTCCCCCTCAGCTCTGGGCCCCATAGCAGCGGCACCACTTACACCTATGGTAGCTAAAAATACTCTTTGCTTTGGCAAAACATACCATAATTATTCGACGGTGATTGTGTTCTTAGTAGAATCTGCCTGGTTGTGTCTGTACTGATGTCAAGTAGTAATCAAAACGTAGACAGCTCCAAGACAGGTTTAGGTTTAGGCACTAGGGGGAGGTTACGTTTAGGGTGAGGGGAATGAGGGTTCGGATACTGACCGACAGGTGTCGGTATCCTAACCCTGTCGAGATGCCGGCATCGGGATTCTGACCATCCTGTACCCAACCCGAGGGGAAGCAGATGCATTGTATGCTGGGGCTACAGAGGACAATATTATTCGTATGGAAAACAAATGTGGAAACTAAAGAGCCATTATAATTATTATTATTATTACCACTTATTTATATAGCGCACACATATTCCGCAGCGCTTTACAGAGAATATTTGTCCATTCACATCAGTCCCTGCCCCAGTGTAGCTTACACTCTATATTCCCTATCACATGCGCACACACATACACACGAGGGGTAATTTTTGTTGGGAGCCAATTAACCTACCAGTATATTCTTGGATTGTGGGAGGAAACCAGAGTACCCGGAGGAAACCCACACAAGCACAGGGAGAATATACAAACTCCACACAGTTAGGGCCGTGGTGGGCATCAAACCCACGACCTCAGTGCTGTGAGGCAGTAATGCTAACCATTACACTGTCTGTGCTGCCCGTCATCATGTACACTTTTTAAATCTACTGTACATTTATAATCTGTATCCAATTGTGAGTAATCTGTACTGTATCTGCTTTTTCTCACTCTGCCTTCCCTCAATATCATCATTATAATTATCTTCAAAAGTAGAATCTTGCAATAGGCTTTGAGAGTTGGATAACTGTTTCCCTGCCAATGCCAGCATTAACTGTTGTTTAAATCCGCGACACGTTCATTGTGTCTATGGGAGCAACATCAGTGACCAATGAGAAGGTGCCAGAGGCTACATACAGAAATTCAGTGTAAATTGTATGAATTTCAGCTGTGCTAAGTATGGTGTCTGTGACTGACGCAGTGGGAAATTGCACAGTATACTGAGCCTGAGAATAATGACCCCCCCCCCCCCCGGCAAATGGGGACGCAATTAGTATTATCTTTATGTCTTTAGCTGCATACTCACACAACGATTTAGTTAACGAACGTTTTTAGTAAACGATTTTTTCCCTTGAAAAAATTAACTAAAATCGTTTACTAAAGTTGTTCATTTACTAAATGTAATGAACGATTTTTATGAACTACAAACGATTTTTGCATATTAACTTAATGAAAATCGTTGAGTTGACAAGTCTGACTGAACTACAAACTACAAACGTGAACGCGCATGAACAATAATCGTTCATCGTTTGACTCAGAAAGTGAACGATTTTTTCAAACGATTATCGTTAAACGATATCGTTTAACGATAATCATTCAAAAAATCGTTGTGTGTGTATGCACCTTAACTCTTTTTTTGCCCCCATTGCCACGCCTCGATCAGGCCACGACCCCTCAGCAAAGAAAACTTTCACCCTGAGCTCCGCAAGGACTAGACCCGGCCCTGGCAACTGACCACTGACATCGCCTTATAACTGTTTAGAGTAATTAAAGTGTAATTAAAGTGTAAGTGTAATTACTTAATATTACAATACATGGCAGATCAATCCTCACAATGATCAATAGATGTGTTAGCCACACTGGCCAGTGGACTTTAAAATAGTAACCACTTACCAATACTAGTTGTATTAATTCTGGTACAATATACCAACATCTTTGTAATTGTATTAGTTACAGCTGCTGGGTCAGAATATATTGTTTTTGTTTGTATGAATTTTTCGTTTGCTGGGTCTGTCATGAAATTTTACCCTCTTCTTCCTGGTCCATGTCACCATATCGCAGACCAAACTACCACGGGAGCCAGCCAATTCTGCCGCAGTCCTGCTTTAGACGGAATCGGTATGATTGGTTGGAATCCCGACAGCGGCTGCCCGACATGGGTGAAAATCCTGATCGTCCCTAAGGTAAGTATTGACTAACCTAATTCCCTCCCCTAACCCCAACCCTCCTTAGGGGTGCCTAACACTAACCTTCACCCCAATGCCTAACCATAATCCCCCCTCTAAGTGCCTAAACCTAACCCCCCCTTCCCCTAAACCTAAGTATCCCGGTGGGGTGCCCAACCCTAACCCCCCCCCCCCCGCGGCTTTCCTCGCTCGGCGCCTGGCATCACTTTGATCGGGATGCCGGGCGCCGGTCTCCCGGCATCGGTAAAATGACAGGCGTCTAGATTTGGATGCCTGTCATTTAACCCTTGCCGGGATAAAGCAGTCGGGAAGGCGGCTGTCGGGATTAGGTCCGCCGGCTTCCCGGCTGCATACCCTTTAGACAGCTTCTCATATTATTCCTGCACTAAGGACTCTCAGTCTTCCAGTTACAGTGGGTCTGGTCATGTTGCCTTTGCCTATAAATTGGATATTTAGCAACTATTTCCCAAAATATGTTAAATACTCCACTCATGTCTTTTTCATTATCTGCAATAGCACCGATATAATGATGTTTTTTTTTTTCCTATTTGAAATCATCTAGTTCTCCTCATGTCTGATGGGGGAGGAAAGCTGTTTTCAAAGGCAGATGGTAGAGACAATTACAGTTCGGGTCTCAGCTGGAAGTTACATTACTTTATTGCAAATTATTAATTGATAAATGCTTTTGTTTACAAGCAACGTGTTCCGCAGATTTGTAATCAGTTTATCAGCTGCATGTCTGAATTTTGACAGCCTCCCATTGGGGCACTCATTCTTTCTGGTCATTTCAATTTATTGTGACTAGGCAGGCAGTAGTAACATGTTTAGCAAACATCACTGTACTCCGGAATTTACAAAGCAGATTTATATACAGGTTGAGTCTCCCATATCCAAATATTCCCAAATACGGACTTTTTTTCGCATGAATGAGACGGTGAAATCTTTGTTTTTTGATGGTTCATTGTACACAAACTTTGTTTAAGGTACAAATTATTAAAAATACTGTATAAAATGACCTGCGGGCTTTGTGTATAAGGTGTATATGAAACATAAATGAATTTCACGTATGTACACAAACTTTATTTGAGCCACAAAATTGTTGGAAATATTGTATAAAATTACCTGCAGGTGTAAATAAATAAAAAAATAATTCTGTGGTTAAATTTGGGTCCCATTATTCCCAATATATCTCATTATGTTAGGAAAATATTCCAAAATACGGAATATTCCGTTATCCAAAATACCCCTGATCCCAAGCATTTTGGATTTGGGAGAATCAACCTGTACTGAGATTGTTTACATCCATGCGTACTTTTATTAATGTATACACAAACATTTACAAGGCTGCAGCATGGTTAACATTTGGTAACAGGGATCTAAAAATCATATTATAATGACGGTGGTGTATATAGTTAACATAAATGTAAATGTCCTATTGGAATAGGCTTGCAACTTCAAAGTAAAGATGAGCAGTTTCCTGAAATACGATCACACCCAAACTTAGGGGTTCCGAGTCAAATCGAGTTCCACTTCGGAATCACCTTGGGGACTCGGGTATGCTGTCAGTTTGGAACTCGGATTTAAAAAGAGAACTCGGGTTTTGGATTGCATGTAAACAGGTCCAAATTACATTATTTTAGCTATATTGTATTGATTTTTTTATCGATGTTTATCGATTTTAAAGGAATCCAAAACCGGACCAAAACCAAATCCGAACCAAAACACTTCAGGATGGTTTTGCCAAAACCAAAACACGATGATGAATTACAACCAAAACCAAAACACAGGGGGTCCGTGCATATATGTACAGTACTTCAGTAGTTTTCGTAAAAGGACTCCAGAAATGTTCCTTATTTGTTTTTAGTGCAGCAAAACAAACATAAAAATACTTTCTCTGTTTCTGGATAAAGTTTCTGTTTGGGACTGTGCATTTGTTTGCTTATAGCAGGCATCTGTGGCTCTTGGTCAGGGGCACACAATCACTGGGCTTCATAGTAAAGTTTGGGGGAAAGCTTGATGTCCCCATGCTGCTGTTTTGCACATTCAATATCTGTGGTAGAGCGGGTGGTTTAGCACACTTGAGAAGTGAAGGTTTTATCTGGAAATACAAAAAACAAAGGTGGTTCTTCAAATGGGCTATTTAACTACTGTGTGTAGAAGGAGCTGTCACAGAATGTACCTAAATCTTTTCTGTGTTTATAGAAACTTATTTTGTGATCTGTACATAAGACAACTCATACGGGAAAGCTTTAAAATAAATAGTATCAGTGTGTCTTTAATAATTAGCAAATGTGTCACACCTTAGCCAAAGGGTCACATGTGAAACTTTGAAAACTCACATGTGATCTAAATGACGACAATTCATTTCCAGTTTGGTTCTTTTAATAGGGCTTCTGAAGCCAAAGTGCCAACATGTTCTGGTGACACAGCCAAAGCACCAGGTGCCGTAATCTAGCTAACAGCATGCCATTCTGGCTAGGTCATGTGTAAGTGATTGTAAAGAGGTACAGTGATTAATAATTATTAATATAATGCTCTAAACATTTCACAATTACATCACAAGTAGCACAAATAGCACTGTTTTAAACACTAAATAAGTTTGACACATGATACGGTTGTAATATATAAACATTCCCAACCAGCTGTTTATGTTCATATGTTGTTTTAATAATTCCTTGTTTATATTAGGTGCAGGTATGTGTGGCTACTTTGTGAGACTAATACCCCTTTTACACCGGAGCTAAAACCTGGGTTTTTGAAGGGTTTACCCGGGCATCTCCCTGGTGTAAAAGGGGAGAGAGTTGGATCGCCGGGTCGAGTGACCCGGCAATCCAACCCAGGTTACTAACAGGGTTTAACACGGGCGTAGCCCGTGAAACCCTGCTATGAGAACAGCGCACTCCGGGTCACGATGACCTGGAGTGCGCTGCTAGCCGGCCGATTGGTCCGGCTTCAGTGGCGCTTGGAGATGACGTCATCTCCAAGCGACCACTTTCCCTCCGCAAAAGCCGGGTCTATGCAGACCCGACTGCGGTGTGAGCGGTGCTGACTCGGGAATATCCCGAGTCGGCGCCTGCAAAATTCCGGGTCTGATCCGGATAGGAACTATTGTAGGTGGAAAAGGGGTATAATTGGGAAATTTATCATGGAATGAAATGCTCTATGACGGGTCCTATGCATCAGTGGGTACCAGCCAAAAGTAACCCCAAACAGACAGTATTAATTTACCATTCAAAGTAGAGCTATGATGCTTGTTCTGGTGCAGTATGACGATAACCTGAGAAAATCATTTAAATAATGCTTTTTTCCTTGAAGAAAACATCTTTCAATGGACAAGTTTCTATACAAATATATATATATATAGAGAGAGAGAGAGAAACGAAGGCAGCACTCCATGGCTTGTTATCGGTGAACAAAAAGTGCTTTAATGGCTCACCGTTTCGGTGACTGATACCCCTTCATCAGGAAACATTTATTTAAACAAGCAATATTTTTTTAGTGATACTAAAAATCAAAATTTGGGCTTCAAATTCACCTGTACAGACTCCTGAGACTGGTTCGGCAAAGCGATAAGTAAACTCCTGCCACTCCGGTGCCGGTATCTCTTGAGTATCAATCAGCTGCCTCTGAACGTTTTTTGTGATAAATTATGACAGTGGGTAATTTTCCATTGCTGCAGTAAGTGCTGATAGAAAATCAGCCTTGTTGCAGGATATTAATAAATAGATTCCTAAGGCTGGTTACCCACTGGTATTAGCAAAACATAGAGAACATGAACAGGCAAAGGACATGATGAATATTAATGGGGCAAGATAACCAGCTAGAGCCCAGTGAATTTCAAAATTGCCACAAGGTTGTGACAAGTAAATATAATAGTTATATTGTTGCAAGCAAACTTTTGTACTCTGCATTTTGTCAATAAATCCATATTATTCCAAATATAGAAAATCTCGGCAAAAACCCAGTCCATATACATTGGGGCATGAAACTGGGAGTGTTGCAGCTGCAAGGTTTTTCCTATACAACTGCTGGGGAGAGATTCAGCTGCTAAATTTTTAATAGGGATTAACATCTTTTTTTCTCCCAGCACCCCAGCAGGTGCAAAGTCAGGGAAAAGCCTTGTTCTAAATAAAAAATGTTGGGACTTGCATCAGAACCCCTTGGACTCCACCCCCCAATTACTAATTAGGCAATTGGACATTTCCAATTAGCTTAATTAGTCCAATAATTACATGTCATTATTGTTTAATAACAAAAAATGGCCTCAACTTGTGTATGCACCCCAAAATGTAATTAAACTATTTGTTTGGGTTTTTTTTTTTTATTAATTAGTTTGTAATTAAACAAAAAAGGTTAGCTTTTTATAATTTTTTACTTTAAAAAAAAATGCACCTATCAACCATTTCATGCACTTTTAAAGAACAATATATTTTTCTTGCTATTTTTTGCTGCATCTAAATTTTTATTTTTTATTTTTTTTAAAGTACTATACAGACAGTTCCCTGAAAATAAAAATTCCCATGGGTTTTTGCTTGAAAATAATTTTCACAACCAATTTTTTTCTATTGAAAAGCTTGGTAATCGGGAGTATGCATACTTTTGGTTATAGAAAAAGTTTGCAGTACCCGCGGTAAGCTTTGCAGGGAAAATCTTGCAGCCAGTTGGATGTGCCCCATTGACAGTGCAAATCTAATTTATGCTCAGATGTATCCGCAGAAACCTATCCTCAAATCATGACAAATAGCCCTGTATGTCACGCCATAGATTTTGCGACTAAGGGCCATATTCAATATGGGAGCGAAAAGTCCATGCTGGACTTTTTGCTCCACATTGGAGGTTAGAGTGGGGATCAAGTATCGGGTGCGTGCCGGCTTATCCCCGTATTCAATTTAAAAGGAGCTAAAACGGGACGCGGCGAAACTTGGATCTGCAAAAAAAATGGGTATTTTTGGGAAATGTGCCTGGGACCCCCCTAAAGATGTCCAGACATGGGGGATCACTATTGGTACCCCCATTTTTGACTGCTGAAGGAAGTCGGGGTTTGTAATAACTGCGGCGGGTGCATATTTGCATATCCGGCAATGAAGAAAACACCTGCCACATATAAGGGAACACTTCTGGATTAAATTTAGCTTTCTCATAAGTCGTTTTCCTCTTTTTTTTTTTTTTTTTACACCCCAAAATGAAACTTAAAATTATTTTTGGGGGTGTCTCGATTTTTTTTTTTTTTTTTGACACAGATCTTTTTTATTGGTCATTCCCAGGGGTGCTGGCTATTTTTTTTAAGCCTGCACCCCTAAACCCCAATTGTGCACTTTTTTTTCGCCATGTAAAGCATGGTGAAAACTTATCCCTGTTTTTTTCAACGACTTTTCGCACCCGCAAAAAGTCTTTGAAATTGAATATGGGGATAATTCAAACATGCGAAAATGACGTAATCGGCAATAAATTATAGCTGATTCCGACTTTTGACACTGCCATTGCATGCAACTGCTGTGAGCGACTCAGATGGGTAAAAAGGCAAAAGACGGAGGACTAACAATAGTGAGCCGCGCCATAAATCACGCCATGCATTGTTGCTCTTAAATCTGTTACTTAATACCGATTCCATTGCAATAAAAATACTAATGCTAAGTGCCTAGGACACTGGAAGTGACTTTGTATGCGGCTACGATGCAAATAAGATGCTAATGTAGTAAAAAGTAGTGAAATCGCTACCCGTGGTGGAGCGATTGACGGGCATCTTGCAGCAAAGAGGATAGGTGTATGAGTACACATATCTAGTGCAAGAAATATGGACTAAGGGGGTCATTCCGACCCGCTCGTGAGCGTCAGGACGCTCGCAAGCGGGTCGATGTTCCCCCGTCGTGCGCATGCACGAGACCCGGCGAGCGACGGGCTCACCATCGCTCCGGGTCTCGCACCAAAGGGGGCGTGCTGTCGATGTTTATTGACAGCACGCCCCCTTTGGTGGGCGTGCCGGGGGCGTGCCTGCCAGACGGAGGCGTTCCCATGGGAGCGCCTACCGTCTGAAGCCGGCCCCAATGACATCACTAGTGATGTCAGTGGGAGTGATTTTGGCTCTGATAGAGCCAAAATCACTCCTGGGCTTGCGGCAGACGAGACCCTACCGCAGGGTCTCCGTCGCAAGTCCGATGGTCGCGATGGTCAAGACCATCGCGACCATCTTTTTGGTCGCTCGCATATGCTGTGGGTGGTCACCCACAGCTATACGAGCGGCCAGGAGGCCGCTCCATTTTCATGGAGGAGGGCCCTGATTCAGAGCGAGCGCTCTGGTCAGAGCGTTCAGCTCTGAATCAGGCCCTAACTTCATGAATTTACTATTCCATTGATTATCGTAATGTACTACAAGCTAAATCTGTAGACTATGCCTTCACCTCTAAATATTTATTTTGTCTTGGTGCTAAGCATTTGTGCAGAACTAAATTGTGAGATATTTAGGATCAGTGACTTTATTTCAGTTCCAAGCCTGTAAGTGTTATGGGAGTCTCTTTCAGTCATCAATTTTAGGCTTTTTGAGTCCAATCTGCTTTTTGTGCCAAATAGTTAATAGTTGTAGAGTCCTCCAGGAACTGATTTCACCTAAGACTTTTATAGTCATCTAATGAAAGGATGTGTATACTCAGCGCGATCAACTCTGGATTTGAACTCAGGTCCCAATAGAAAGAAATAAGCTTCTTAAATTCACAGAACTTCTGAGGATATTCGTCTAGGAAGCTCCCAATGTAATAAATAAGCTCTGAAAACTCAATCAAGGGAAAAAGGAATTGGCCTGAATTTTGTCGAACTGAAAAAAAAAATAGTTTAATTGACATGGTTATTTAAGAGGGCTTTGCGTGTATTAATAGCAAAGAGAAGAAAAGCGTCCGATAAAGTGAGATCGTGAGTTCACCCAGTACAAAAAATATATATCACTTTGATATCGTAGCTTTGTTACTCATAAGTGCTGGGGCAAGGTGACTGGTTCAGTGCGGCGATTTAACCATTCACTTGTCTTGACCAGAGAACGGAACATTTAGGCAAGACGTTTAGGCGCTGATCCAGAATTGGACGCAGTTGTGGTCCTCCTTGCGTCTTTTGGAAAGTGATGAACGACCAGCCACTCAGCTCCTAACTGTCATCTTACAGGCTGTGTTTGAAAAATGACAGAAGATGATTGGTTGGTAGTTTATCACCCTTCAATTTATCACTTTCCAGAGCTTAGTACAACTGCCCCTATGTCTTCTCCAACAGTGCTGTGTGATCTGTTGTGCCACTCGGAGCATCTGTAGGACGCTCCGAGCAGCATGCTTGTGCGCCGGAGAAGGCGCTACCGCCCGCCCATCCCCTTGAGTTCTTAGCTATGATGGCTTGAGCGCCGCTCAGCGGGCGGGTGCCACACAGGGCGCAGAGGCATCCTTTTACGGGGCTGTCTCTGTACACAACCGCTCACAAACCCAGTCACCATCCAGAAACGCCTCTTACATTCTAATACTGTGTGCCCAAATCTGTACTGAACAGTATGCACAAAATCGAGACGCATGCGCGGTGAGTCCTAGATCCATGCACAGATGAAAAACATCGACGCACAATGTCTGGCATCGCCCTTGCGCCCAACTACAGAATCCGGCCCATATTAGCAATGCATAGCAGCAACAGAGGGGGTCATATGACACTTGACCAGCATTTTAAATCAGGAGTATGTTATTGTTAGTGGTAAATAAGGATAAGTAGGACTTTGATAATTAAAAGATTATTATGAAGAATTTGAACAGAATTCATTTAAGTTAAGTTGAAAATAACTAATAAAAAACTAATGATACACCTTGTATAATGCATGCTCCTCAGCACTGTACTGTATATATATTTAGATATTCCCTGAGGGAGGGGGACATTGACAAATTGCTGAGATGTCAGGGGACTCGCTTTCATCATGAGAACGGCAAACCAGCAGTAAAGTAATAGTCTGTATTATAGTTTAAATGTACTGAGCTGGAACGAAAGCTAGATTCTAAGTTTTTGGTGGTAATCTAATAAATTGAACAAGGAGTTTGGGGAACTTGTGCACAACAATTTATAAAATCTGGTTATCAGTTTAGAATGAGGGGAAGAGCATGACGAGATTGTGACTAATGGCTGTGTGTCCTTGTCTCTCTCAGGAGGATTTTTAAGGTTGAAATTCAGTCTTTTTATTTGCCAATGGTGATTGATTACGGCCTAATTATTGTAGCGATGGGAATCAGTAATACTACAGGGGCACAAAGCACTTCATACAGCCTCTGAATTTTCACTAGAAGCCCAGAAGGAAATCAAGGGACGGATGGTTCAACTCTCCACTACCGGGTAGTTTGCCACCCAACTTTCCAGATTTCAGCGAAACCTTCCCAAATTGAAGGGACTGTCCAACAGTCCTGCAATCAGCTCGTTCATTCCAATTTGCAGGAGGTTGCAAGGTATTTGCCTGCCGTAGATAGTGGATAGAGGTGCCTCCGCTGCATGATTCAACTAAATTCTGTTTGTGTGGGACCGAAGTGGGGCCTCGCACTTCAGTGCTGACCATGCCCCTAGGGTCTCTCCCAGTATGATGTGGTCATGCCCCCAGCATGCAGCATCCATGCCCCTGTGTGGGGATTCTGGGATTACAAGTGTTGGGAGGTATGAGGCAGCACTAGTAGATACATGAATAAAGGATCTAAGTTCTGGCTTGTCAGGAAATACTGTATTACTTACCTCCTAAATGTCCCAATATAGGTGGGACAGTCTTGATTTGAAGGCCTTGTCCCACCTGGCCCTTAAAGTTGGGAGGTATTGTTTTAACCCAGTGGTTCCCAAACTGGGTACCATGGCACCCTGGGATGCCGCTGGGCACTTGCAAGGGTGCCACGGTTTGGTGGTCCAGGACCAAAGCAAATTATTTATGGTCCATATGATAGGCAAAATCAGTGCTGGTGGCTTCCAATCACAAAATATGTGGACAAACGAAGCACAGCCCTGTCCTCCCCACATAACTAACCCTAAGGATGAACTATAAGCACAATTTACTTAATGTAATATTTTTAATGAATTTCTCAATAAGAAACTTTTGGCCTAGGGGTGCCATGAAAAAAAAATGCTGATACTGTAGGGCTCCATGATTTAAGATGTTTGGGTACACCTATAGCAGCCACATCCCCTACACCTACTATAGCTACGATCTCGACTATTACCCTACCAGAGCATGGGCGTATGGAGATTCCTAGTGCTATCAGCATGGGTCTGTTGTTTCTAATGCTGGGTCCACACTGGCTGATATATTGGTCGATCAATTGATCGGCTAATATATCTGCTGGCCATCGGCCAGTGAGTACAGACGATATGTCTGTGAACCGCGTCATTCACAGACATATCGCATTGGCTGTACTGCACAGTTGATGGACAGATATGTCTGCAGACATATTTGTCCATCGGCAAGTGTGTACGAGCGGTCTGCAGACCCCCCATACACACACAGCGGCAGCCGCAGGGAGGGGAGGCGGCTGCCAGATAGATGATGGCCGATCAATGTGTATAAACGACCATCATCTAAAGATATATCTGCAGCTCACTCGATCTGCAGATATATCTTTCAGGTGTGTACCCACCTTTAGAGGGGAAGTGACGCTGTTATTTTTCCCCTAGGGAGTACAGTCGTTTGCTGTTTAGAACTATGACGTGGGAACTTCATGCTGTGCATACCCCCGCTTCAGAGACATCAGCCATGGATCGTAAAGCCTAGTGCAGGTAATGGGAATTTCAATGATATCCAACACACTTTGGGCCTGATTCAGAGTTGGGAATAGAGAGAGAGATAGCACTTAACTGTGTACCTGGACAAACCATGTTGCAATGCAAGGGGTGTAAATACATAATTTTTTTGGGTATGTGGGGTAAATACTGGCTGCTTTTGCATGTAGCCCACAAATACTGCACAGCTTTATTATTACTCTACAATTAAGATGTCAGTTTGGAAACAGTCCTCCCAAATCTAAATCTCTCTGCACATTTTAAATCTGCCCCCCCCCTGCAGTGCAGCATGGTTTCACCAAGATGATCAGTTGAGAGAGAGATATCTCTCTCTGGGACTGATTCAGAGCCGAACGCTCTGACCAGAGCGCTCGCTCTGAATCAGGGCCCTCCTACCTCAACTTGGAGCGGCCTCTTGGACGCTCGCATAGCTGTGGGTTACCATCGCGACCATCGGACTTGCGACGAGACCCTGCGGTAGGGTCTCGCTGCCGCAAGCCCTGGAGTGATTTTGGCTCTATCAGAGCCAAAACCACTCCCACTGACATCACTAGTGATGTCAGTGGGGCCGGACCCAGACGGTAGGCGCTCCCATGGGAACGCCTCCGTCTGGCAGCCACGCCCCCGTCACGCCCACCAAAGGTGGTATGCTGTCACTCACCATCGACAACACGCCCCCTTTGGTGCGAGACCCCGAGCGACGGCTACCCCGTCACTCGCCGGGTCTCGCGCATGCGCACAACGGAGCTCCCTCCGTCACACGCATGCGCATTTGGGTACCATCGACCTGCTTGCGAGCGTCCTGTGTTCGCGAGCGGGTCTGAATGAGACCCTCTATTCCCAGCTCTGAATCAGTCCCTTTGTTTGTAGCTCCGATATTCCCACTACCAATCTAGGCTTCAAGGCCTAGTGCTAGTTACAGTTTTTTTTTTTTCTTTTTAAAAATTCTCTAAAATAAAAAAAAGACGAGGCTGCACATATAAAAGGGATCCGTGCAGTGCGACAAAATTGCCACAATTTTTCCAGCTGTGCTGGCGTTTGAAAACTAACGGGTATTAACGGCGAGTTCCATTTGAAGTTCAAAATAACCTTTAAGGTGCATACACATGGGATGAGCTGTTCAGCGAACGATATCGCTGAACGATCTCACTTGAAATTCCTGGTGTGCTGGATGAACGATATTACCAACGACCAACGATCGTGGATCCCTATAGGGAATATAACGATATCTCCCAGACTGGCGTGTTTGCATGGCCGATGGACGATATCGTTATTGTCCAACAGTAGCGCGCATCGTTGGTTGCATAAACATGGAACGATATGAACAATATATCGTTGAACGATATCACTATCGTTCATATCATAGCAATATATCGCTCCGTGTGTATACACCTTTAGGAAATGCTGCGGATTGGAGCATGAACCCGCCTTTAATTCGGTTTCCAAGCCCCGGCAAAAGCTCCCTTTGGTAGATTTTGCCTTTTCACTCGATCAGTCTTGTGTATTTGTTTTTTTAATCATGTTTTTTGGTGCTGCATTAGCCTTTGTGAAGCAAACTACATTTGACAACTCGCAAACTATTGTTAAGAGCAAGCACAGAACCTATGCGTGAATATACTGTGCCAGGTGTCCTATGCTCTCGTTTTATTACATTGCAAAGCATGCTGTTTTTAAAATAGTAATAATTATTGTGCAAACACAGACTCATCAATTTGACCTTATCTTTTCCAATGTTTTAAATCACTTTATATTAACTGCTCTATTGTGCAATTGTGTAGACTGATTGTTGTGCAATCGTACTTGGAATAACTGTGTAATTGCCAGCTGTAGCCATTTATATGATAGAGGAAACCTGGTTTCTGTGTGGGAGTGTGTTGATCATTGATTCCTCCACTTGATAATGAGGGAAATTATCTTGTTCATTTAATTGTCTTATAGAACCTAGTATGGATTTTAAGATACAGTCAGTTGAACGTTTCTGAAAAATAAAATTAATGTTTTATGGCTGCAAAATAATACATGATCATGTCACTAAAAGAAATTATGTACTTTAAATGTTTTTGTATGAAAAATGTGTTCTATTAAATCTTTATAATGGTTTTGGGAATTCAAAAAGACCCCAAAAAACTGATTAAATGCACATTATCGGGTGCAGAGAGTGGGGTTTTGTTTATCTAAAAAATACTTTAAATGTGTCCCCTACAAAATTGTATGAAGATAAAAAAAGAACAATTTAAAAATAAAAAAAGAACCCATGGCCTGATTCAGACAATCGCACAGTCCCGATTCGGACGAAAGTGACCGATGGTTACAGGACTGTGCTTTCGCTGGTCGCAGTGCCCTAGACGCCACAGCCTGATTGACAGGCTGCAGGTGTTCCGTTGTGGAGCAGGGGACCGTTTCCCAAAAATGGAGGCGTGTCGCACCATTTTGTGGGAGTGCTAAGGCCAGTGACTGCGTCTCCCCATGCAGAGTTACTGACCTCGGCAGCTGAGATGAGGCGGCCATTTTTTCTCAGTAGCCTTAGGCTCACTCAGATGGCCATCACTGCTTGGGTAGCGCAGATAGTACAATGGTTAGTATACAGGCTCACAGCAATAGGGTCATTGGTTTGATTCCCACCACGGCCCTGACTGTGTAGAGTTTGTATATACTTCCTGTGCTTGTGTGAGTTTCCTCCGGCTGCTCCAGTTTCCTCCCACAATCCAAAAATATACTTGTAGGTTAATTGGCTTCCAACAAAAACTTAACCCTAGTTGTGTATGTATATGGAACCTATGTATCAAAGCTTGATGAGAGAGAAAATTGTGATACATAAATCACCAACCAATCAGCTTCTAACTTACATTTTATAGGCTGTGTTTGAAAAATGTCAGTTAGCACCTGATTGGTTAATACTTTGTCTCTCACAATTTTATCTCTCATCAAGCTTTGATACATATTCCTCTATGTGACTGTGTACATGTTATAGGGAATATACAGTGTAAATTCACCTGGGGCAGGGACTGATGTAAATGGACAAAATATTATCTGTAATATGTGTGTGCTATATAAGTAACTGGTAATAAATAAATGTATTTGCCTCACAATTCCTCAAATAAAGATGAATAAATTCATCCTTTTGTTTGCAAGGCAATACTACTTTATAGAAGAGCTATACTGCTTTTATACCGAAATTCTACGTCTGACACGGAGGTTGGAACAGGGTTCCAATCCGGATCAGACCCGGAATTTCCCCAGGATATTCCTGAGTCGGCGCTGTTCACACCGGACCCGGGTCTGCAGAGACCCGGCTTTTCCGGCGTTGAAGTGGACGCTTGGAGATTATGTCATCTCCAAGCACCACTGAAGCCAGCCAATTGGCAGGCATGCGGCACGTTCCAGGTCACCATGACCCATGTATTCCCGTGTTAAACCCTGCAAATTACCTGGGTTGGATTGCCGGGTCACTCGGCCCAGGAGTCCAAACCTGTCCCCTTTTACACCAAGATGCTACCTGGGTTAAACCTGCAATAACCCAGGTTTTAGCTCTGGTGTAAAAGGATTATCAATACATGTGTGTTTTCTGATAGGTATTACTATATTTTATTTACTCTGGTGCCCTATAGCCCACTTTACTCTAACCGCAATTGTTACGCTACATAAGTCCCCTACAAAGTCCTACACCATAGAAGCATCTGTTCTTTATTATTCACTGACGAGTGCTAATATTTTATTTTTACAAAGACTATTGCTGCAACATTATTTTTGGTGAGCTTTTTATTTGAAAACTATGTGAATTCTCCAACTCCAGTGAGAAATTTAAAAAAAAAAAAAAAAAAAGGTCCACATTACGGTTTTGATTTATTGCCGTGCGTCCACCTGATTTTTATCTCTTCCTTTTTCTCTGGGTTGGAAAGTTGTACAAAGCATGAGTTGGCGTGATACAGGTCTCCACATAAGCATTCATCAAGCTAAATAAGCAAGTACATATATGTATGTAGCCACTATGAACTGGTTAATGTGTTTTTAGCTGTTTTATGGAAAGGAGGGCTAAAACAGTGGTGCTTAATTATCTGGACTACTGTGAGCCGGGCTCTCTTTTCATTGTATTAATGAAGCAGCTGGCTCATTGTCTCTTTTAATTCCTCTATTGTCTTAAGAATATGTCACAGTTCTTTATTCTTTTATCAGGTGCTTTGCAGGAGGAAACACACAATGCCTCGTGTTCCTACTGTATTTGCCAGTGCACAAAGGAACCTCCGATGCACTTTTCAAAAAAGGGGCACACATAATTTCTAAGTTCTCCTCCATCCACTACTCCACTGTCAAGAATTTCAACAGTATTGAATTTAAATCCATTATATTTTTTAATCAAACAATGTGGCTACATATAGATATACGCGGCACGTTAGCGCCTAATGAGAGATCTGCATGTTGGCTCGTGCAGCCGCGAGAGATGAAGCACGGGCTCTAATTAGCCTAAAACATGCTTTGTTTCAAACATTTAAAAAAAAAAAAAAAAGATGCAGTAAAATGAATGAGAGGAGAGTTTTGTTTTTTTCTCTCGACCGTAGATAAGCGCTAAGTTTCAAATCAACACGTGCTGATGGGTTTTGGAAGAGGCTTTACATGTAAAGCTGACTTTTACGGATCAAGTCCACGCTAGTTATATTTCCAGTAATACCCATTTTTAATTGTATTGTAAATATTAAGGGGTCTATTTACTAAGCAGTGTTAGGAGACAGAGTGAAAAGTGATAAGAAAGTGATAAGGTGCCAGCCAATCAGCTCCCAACTGTCATCTCACAGGCTGTGTTTGAAAAATGACAGTTGGGAGCTGATTGGCTGGCACCTTATCACTTTTTTATCACTTTTCACCCTGTCTCCTAACACTGCTTGGTAAATAGATCCCTTAGAGATGAATGTGTAACTATATTATTGTTGCAGGACTTTATCTAGCATCTAGTAAGATGTTCTGTTATGTCTACTTGCTGTTTAGATACCCGGAGCATTGGCGTGGCCAGTGAGGAGTAGTGGAAGCGAATGCTTCTCCCTCTAAACATAAAACTTGTTACAGAGGCACCTCCTGCGGGATAGGGTGGTACCAGTACTCTAGCAGCTGCGGAGATGAGGCTGAGCTGCCATACAGGCAGAACAGGAAGGGGAGGGATCTAAGTAGGGGCAAAGCTACAGAGCCCCTGACTCCCGTCTGACCCAGATAGATAGCAGGGGAGAGCTGCTGCAGTGACAACTACCCAGTTTAAGGGTAGTGCCCTAATCTGTGTAATTGTGTGTGTATGTAACCCTGTGATTATCTTCTGTGTGTCTGTGCCTGTGGAAGAGCCTGCGATGAGTGTGATTCTGCTGTGAGTGTGGTATGAGTGATGTATCAAGTCCGATGGTATGCATGCACCGAGGCAGCAGTGCGCATGTGCTGTAATGCCACTGTGACACAGGTCGCTGTGGCTTTTGTTGCGAGCCCCGGAGCAAGTGAAGTTCTCACTCGCTACGGGGCTTTTGCACACGCGTGGCGCGTGCCGTGCGTGCGCACTGGACCACCATCACTCGCAAGCGGGTCTGAATCAGACCCATAGTACACTATAAAAGCCAATGTAATGATGATAGTAGACTGCACTCCTACTTCTCTCCACTATCTCATTGACTGCAGCATATTATTTCCCTGCATGGTATGTCTGGCTGTACTTGTGACTTTTAGCATTACATTTACATCTATATTTACATTAAATAGTTTTATAGATTGGGACATTGTAACATCAAAGCATATATAAATGGGTGCAAAACATTTGAAAATGTGTCTTTGTAGCCCTGGAACGTGTAAAACTATATATACTGTATCTACACTAATGTGTTAAGGGCTTTAAATACAGTGCAACTGACATTTTGTTTGTAACTATAAAAAGGCGAAGAAAGTAAAAAAAAAAGGTTTATAATAATAAAAAAAACAAAAAAATGCGAGTAATGTTAACGATGCAAAATAAATGAAAATATGGCGGCGTCTCGGAAAACTTCAGTCAGTTAAGCCTAATTAAAACATGTGTATTGTATACTGCCAGTGTGTTACATGCTGTCCTGCTGAGACATAATCACTTTGTTTCGGAATGGTAAAAAATAGAGCCATTAGTTGTATTTCTTGCATCGGTTTAATTTTATACTCTGCTCGTTGCTGCTTTGTGCGACTTTCGGCAATTTGCAGAAATTCAAAGAACCAGTGGAACCGACCTGTGCAAAGAAAGAAAAAACATTTCTCGGTTTTCATCCTGACGGGTCAAGAGTTCAGATTTTAATTTGTCTCAGTCTGAAATTGTGCTTTGTCTCTTCTATCTTCTCGTCTTAATTCCTGACGTAAAAGCTGTATCTATTAAAATTGTGTTGTTAGATTGACTGTGTGTTCTTGTGCCAGAAACGGTTTTAAACCTGTGTTGTTGGCAGCGCTGTTGCATCAGATATATGCATTTTTTCCCGAGCTGTTGTATACGGAAGTCACATTGGGTTTATTTCATCTACAGACCATTCAGCCGTTACAGTATGATCCTACAAGAACATTCGTTAGGAGCAGCAGTAACGCTGATGCTTTAATTGTCTGTCTGCTCCAGTTATATTGGACTGTGGGAATTACGTTGTTGCTGCAGTTCTGCTTGTATCCCTGTTATAAGCAGTGAATAGGACACATGTGTTGGTTGTACTCCTGGTTTATCAGCTCCAGTTCCAGACTGTGGCTATTGGCTTATCTCCAACGCCAGGTTATATCCAGTCTGGAGTTCTAGGGGCCTATTTACAAAATGTTTTCACTCCTTAATGGCTGTTTACACATCTAAGGTATTAGAGCAATTGCCGATATCAACTGCATTATGCTAACTAACGCCATATACCACAGTCACCTTATTCTGAACAGGGGCTGAGAAGAGCAGTGACTTTCCAAACTTCAAAAGAGCTCAGCGTCCAGTCCCTACCTGGCAAGCTGGACTGTACGCCCTAACCAATGGTTACACAGGCACGGTAAAGAATCAGGGTCATACTGCAACCCAGAACTTCATTCTGTCACCAACATTATAAGCTATCAGTGAAACAACTCACAATGGGACACATTCATCTCCAGGACAGCCTCTTTTCACACGCACTGTACTGGAATGACATTATTGATAAATTGGTCTGCTTCGTCATCTCTAATGACTAGGGGCAGAACTATGGGAGACAATGGAGGCGCCTGCCGCTGGGCGCCAGTACTGAAGGGGCACTTCCTCCATTGCCCACAATATATTCACCCAACTTAGGGCTGTAACTATGTACCCGGAGTGTGCCGTCACGGCTACCCAATACATGGCACCTCTTCCTGCACCTGAGAAGCCACCATAACCATATGCTAATGGGGGGCTCAGTGTCAGACCATCAGATGCCGCTTCTGTCTATCTATAGCCTGTCTCCGCTCATTGATGTCGCTGCTCCTCAGCAGCTCCTCATGCCAGTGTGAATCTGGTGCCCCCCCTCACCCCCAACTCCCCGTCCCACTCCTCCCTGGTGGCAGTTCTAGCGGCGGAACTGTGCGGCGGGCCCGAGCATTAGCGCGGCTCCAGATCTTCCAAGAGCTGGATATCAACAAGGATGCACCAGATGGAGCTGCGGGTAAAAGGGCATAGGAGGCGGGGTCCTGGGACACCAGCGACTAAGTCTGGGGGCAGATCTTAGCAACTTCCCAGTTTGTGAAGCAGTCGGCAGTAGACTGGGCATTTTGTGATTTGTAGTTCCACCACAGTAGCAGTCTTACAGTTTCGTGACTCAAACTATATTCTCAAAGCCCCCAGTTCTGGTGGTTTTCCCCTCTATCTGGGGCATTTTTGCGATGACAGCTTTCCAGAAAATAGATACTTTTCTCTGCCTGCTCTAACTTACTGCAGCTGTAATCAGTGCTGCGCATTTACCGTTACATTCACAAAAGCGGCGCATGTGCAGCACTGATTGCAGCTGCGGTAATTGTATCCCGCCCTCCGCTCCCCTCCCCCACCTACCTGGCCGCCTGTCACAGGCTGTAGCCGCGGACCCTGACCTCCCGCTGAAGAGAAGATTTTTAATTTTTTTTAAACTTTAATGTGTTCTGCTGGGAGATCCCACAGAGCAGCAGACGGAGCTGGGGGAGGGACCAGGGAGCGACGGAGGGAGCCAGAGGAGGACCTGCTCACGCTGACAGCAGATAAGTGTAACCCGCTATACGCCACCATCAACTTACCGCATCTGTTGGCAGTGCTGCGCATGCGCTGGTTTTACAGATGTAACAGCGCATGCGCAGCACTGTTTCCAGACGCGATAAGTTAGTGTAGGCAGGGAAAAGTATCTATTTCCCGAAAAGCTGTCTTCGCAAAAATGACAGCTTTTCGGAATAGATACTTATGGAGAGGTGAAATGATGAATTCCACCTATAATTAGCTAGAACTCCATGAAAGTTCTAAAGCTAATTATCTCCATTGAATTTTTACGTTTAATGAATAGGCCCCTAAGTGTGTTAATGAATACTAAAAAACGGTAATTAAGGAAAAATGTCCTTTAAAAACGATATTTTAGTGTTGTTGAATAGGCCCCTAGTATACCTAATACATTTTTGTCCACGCCTCCCTCCACCAGCAGCAATCGGACCTGCAAGATGTCACGGCTGCCCGGGGTACAAAGATATCCAGCTACAGAAACTGATCTCCATCTTAAAGCTACAAAGCCCTGCTCCATTCTGATCTCTGCTCCACCATGATTTAGCCTGCCAGCTTCACCAGTGCCCTACGCTTAGAGTATAGTCACAAAAGTAATTAACCAATACAAGTCATAGGCCCCCATTTATTAACGATTACACTTGCAATGCAGACTGGGCAAGTCAGTACCGCCCATGATCGCAGTGCAGTATGCGATTATATCTTCTGGAAGTATCATCCGGCACATGCATGGACATGGGCTCTGAAAGGAGCCCATCCCTGCTATGTGCTTAGAGAGCTGCCGGCCAAAGCCGGGGGAACCCTCCGCCGGCTAATTATGAACAGTGTAACCCATAGGCTACAGCGGCTGACGTCATCTTCAGATGGCGTTAGCTGAGGGGGCCAATATCGGGAATGCATCGCATTTCAGATATTGGTAAATCTGGCAGCATCGCTTCCCCATAGAAACCTATGGGGGATTCGGCTGCCTGCGGGAATGGAGGGATCGCAGCAGGTACATCCGGGGGAAACTTAATATTTGAGAGTGTTTTCGGGGATTATACCTCAAATATTCAATGATAAATGGTCCCCAGGGAGAGCTGACTCCCAGCTCCAGAGCCGTAACACCGGCCATGGTACAACACTCCATGGCAGAGGATGTTGTTGGCAATTATCCCGAATTCTTCATTCCGGTCACAGCTACATTGATCAAAGATCTGTCATAGGATAGCACAGAGTCTCCACATAAGCACTTTATAAAAAGGTTAATAATGATAGTTGCAGTAATAATAATGTCAGTAGCAGTGGTAATATGGTAATTATTAATTCATTATTATTTGCCAACATGCAGTGATAAACTATGATGTACTGTACAATATGCAAAGTCATTTATGAGCTATGTAACTTTTACATAAAATACCCCCTACCAATATATATATATATATATATATATATATATATATATATGTTTGTGTATACATTTATTTCAGGACAGATACGGCTATGCCAGTATATGTATTTTTAATTTATGAGCATTATATGTGGAGAACAGTATATGATTATTCCATTAGCCACTGTAACAAAATGAACCCAGAAAACGTGCCTATGTGAGTTTATTCTGTGACTACAGGGATTACAAATATATATACTTTACTGGAGATTTGCTCTGTGTCATACTTGCTGACATGTTGGCGGATGGGGCAGCCAGGTCAGCATAGCGTGGCATAGGGGGGGAGTGGCCGGAGATATTCCCTGGCATTTGTGTCAGTGTGGCCCCGCCCCCGATACACATTGCCAAGTTTACCGGCGAATCAGTGTAACTCATGTCATCTGGGGTGTGGGGAGGAGTCTGGGGGTAGGCGGCTGGCTGGGAGACTTGCACGCTTTTCTGGTTGGCCAGGAGAGCCACCCAATTTTTGTGAGCCTCCCAGCCATTCCAGAAGAGTAGGCAAGTATGAAAACATGATTTGTGTTATTTTTGGGTGTGGTACATTTTGTCAAAATATATCATCATCGTTGTAATGTCGACACTGATGAAATGTCATCATAATTAGAATGTCGACAAAACGTTTCTGGTGGTGTAGCGGTACTTACCTGTCCCAGCAGCTTCAGATGTGTCCTCCGGTCTGGCGGTGACGTCATGATGGCTTCAGGCACATCATGCAGCGATTCCAGTGGCGAGTATCCCTAATCCCTCATCCTCTCCCTAGCACCTAGCCCTAATCTGCCCACCCGCATCCTAACCCTCCCCCATACTTCCCCTCCTGCAGCCTAACCTAGGCTTCTCCCTAGTGCATAACCTTAACCCAACCCTGCTGTAGTCTAATCCTCATCCTTCGATGTCACAGCCTAACCATAACCCTCCGGTCTGTGCACAATTTCACAATCCCATTTACTGTGAATTTTTTAAGTACCTTTACTTTTATCAGTTTATTCCATTTCTGTCCTGGAAGTCTATAACTCTCCCAGAGTTGGCTCCTTCTTTACAAGTTTGCCTAACGAATAATGGGTAAATGCACATATGATTAATTATAGTTTATTCTTATTAGTAATCAATTGCAAAGATATATATATATATATATATATAAATATATATATATTAGGGGTGTGCACCGGCCACTTTTCGTGTTTTGTGTTTTGGTTTTGGATCTGGATCTTTCTTCGTGTTTTGGATCTGGATTGGTTTTGCCAAAACCACCCTTGCTTGTTTTGGGTTCTGGGTTTTGTGTTTTGGATCTGTATTTTTTTGAAAAAAAGCATAAAAACAGCTAAAATCACAGAATTTGTAGGTTTTTCTGCTCCTATGCTATTATTAACCTCAATAACCTTAATTTCCACTCATTTCCAGTCTATTCTGAATACCTCACACCTCACAATAGTGTTTTTATGTCCAAAAGGTTGCACCGAGGTAGCTGGATGACTATGCTAAGCGACACAAGTGGGCGGCACAAACACGTGACCCATCTAGGCGTGAAAAGAAAAAGAGGTGCAAGATGGAATTGTCCTTGGGCCCTCCCACCCACCCTTATGTTGTATAAACAGGACATGCACACTTTAACAAACCAATCATTTCAGCGCCAGGGTCTGCCACACAACTGTGGCTGAAATGATTGGTTCGTTTGGGCCCCCACAAAACAAGCTGGCAATTTATCTGTCCCTGCACAAACTGGCTCTACGGAGGCAAGATGTCATCCTCATCCTCCTCATCCACCGATTCCTCACCCTCTTCAGTGTGTACATCCTCATCCTCACAGAGTATTAATTCGTCCCTGCTGGAACCACAGGTCCCTCTGTACGTTCTGGAGGCTGGTCTCCCTGGAAGAGTTGATAATTCATTTTATGAACATCATCTTCTCCACATTTTGTGGAAGCAACCTCCTACGCCTTTCGCTGACAAGGTTCCCGGCTGCACTAAACACTCTTTCGGAGTACACACTGGAGGGGGGGCAACTCAGGTAAAATAGAGCCAGTTTGTACAGGGACCTCCAAATTGCTTCTTTTTCCTGCCAGTACAGGTACGGACTGTCTGACATGCCTACTTGGATGCTGTCACCGATGTAATCCTTTAACAGACAGACGCACGCTTGTCGCTGCTGCTTTGAGGATTCAAGTGCGGCTACAGCCCACACAATTCACAAAGACAGAAAAAAAAAAGAATATTTTTATTGTTTGTGGAGCACACTTTGAGGGTTACACCACCCTTTAACAGACAGACGCACGCTTGTCGCTGCTGCTTTGAGGATGCAAGTGCGGCTACAGCCCACACAATTCACAAAGACAGAAAAAAGAAGAAGAATATTTTAATTGTTTGTGTAGAACACTTTGAGGTGTCACCACCCTTTAACAGACAGACGCACGCTTGTCGCTGCTGCTTTAAGGATGCAGGTGCGGCTACAGCCCACACATTTCACAAAGACCGAAAAAAAAAGAACAATATTTTAATTGTTTGTGTAGAACACTTTGAGGTGTCACCACCCTTTAACAGACAGACGCACGCTTGTCGCTGCTGCTTTAAGGATGCAGGTGCGGCTACAGCCCACACAATTCACATAGACAGAAAAAAGAAGAAGAATATTTTTATTGTTTGTGTAGCACACTTTGAGGGTGTCACCACCCTTTAACAGACAGACGCACGCTTGTCGCTGCTGCTTTAAGGATGCAGGTGCGGCTACAGCCCACACAATTCACATAGACAGAAAAAAGAAGAAGAATATTTTTATTGTTTGTGTAGCACACTTTGAGGGTGTCACCACCCTTTAACAGACAGACGCACGCTTGTCGCTGCTGCTTTAAGGATGCAGGTGCGGCTACAGCCCACACATTTCACAAAGACCAAAAAAAAAAGAACAATATTTTAATTGTTTGTGTAGCACACTTTGAGGGTGTCACCACCCTTTAACAGACAGACGCACGCTTGTCGCTGCTGCTTTGAGGATGCAAGTGTGGCTACATCGCACACAAGTCACAAACACATAAAAAAAATAGTTTTTTATTTTTTGGAACACTTTGAGAGTTACACCACCCTTTAACAGACAGACGCACGCTTGTCGCTGCTGCTTTAAGGATGCAGGTGCGGCTACAGCCCACACAATTCACATAGACAGAAAAAAGAAGAAGAATATTTTTATTGTTTGTGTAGCACACTTTGAGGGTGTCACCACCCTTTAACAGACAGACGCACGCTTGTCGCTGCTGCTTTAAGGATGCAGGTGCGGCTACAGCCCACACAATTCACATAGACAGAAAAAAGAAGAAGAATATTTTTATTGTTTGTGTAGCACACTTTGAGGGTGTCACCACCCTTTAACAGACAGACGCACGCTTGTCGCTGCTGCTTTAAGGATGCACGTGCGGCTACAGCCCACACATTTCACAAAGACCAAAAAAAAAAGAACAATATTTTAATTGTTTGTGTAGCACACTTTGAGGGTGTCACCACCCTTTAACAGACAGACGCACGCTTGTCGCTGCTGCTTTAAGGATGCAAGTGTGGCTACATCGCACACAAGTCACAAACACATTAAAAAAATAGTTTTTTATTTTTTGGAACACTTTGAGAGTTACACCACCCTTTAACAGACAGACGCACGCTTGTCGCTGCTGCTTTAAGGATGCAGGTGCGGCTACAGCCCACACATTTCACAAAGACCGAAAAAAAAAGAACAATATTTTAATTGTTTGTGTAGAACACTTTGAGGTGTCACCACCCTTTAACAGACAGACGCACGCTTGTCGCTGCTGCTTTAAGGATGCAGGTGCGGCTACAGCCCACACAATTCACATAGACAGAAAAAAGAAGAAGAATATTTTAATTGTTTGTGTAGAACACTTTGAGGTGTCACCACCCTTTAACAGACAGACGCACGCTTGTCGCTGCTGCTTTGAGGATGCAGGTGGAATCTAGACGGGATTTGGAACCGAGGACACACTACCTCCATCAATTGTCTAAATCCCACTGCACTAATGTCGGATACCGGACGCACGTCTAACACCAACATAGCAGTCAAGGCCTCAGTTATACGTTTTGCTTCAGGATGACTGCTGTCGTACTTCATCCTCACGCTAGGGACTGTTGGAGGGTCAATTGTTTAGTAAAAGTAGTGATGTTCCTACTTCCTCTCTGGGATGATGAACAACTCCCAGCAGCAGCAACAGCACTAGGAGGAAGTGGTTCTTGATCTTTCCCTATTTTATTTTTATCGGAGAAAGTTTGGTCCTCCATTTATGTTATATTGATATATATACGTGCGGCTAAAGCGCACACAAACACAGAAAATATTTTTTTATTTTTGCTGGAGAGTAGTGCACTTTGTGGGTTACACCACCCTTTAAGAAATGAGCCAGCCGGCTCTTTACTTATGGGACACAGGCGCACGCTTGGCGCTGCTCCTTTGTTGATGCACGTGCAGCCACAGTGCACACAATTCACAAACACAGAAAATAATTTTTTTTTTGGTTTGGACTGGAGTGTACTTTCGGGGGTTACAGCACCCTTTAACGGTCAAGCCAGCCGGCCCTTTACTTATGACACAGGCGCACGCTTGGCACTACTTTGTTGATGCACGTGCGGCTACTGCGCACACAATTCACAAACACAGAAAATAATTTTTTTTTTGGTTTGGACTGGAGTGTACTTTCGGGGGTTGCAGCACCCTTAACGGTCAAGCCAGCCGGCCCTTTACTTATGACACAGGCGCACGCTTGGCACTACTTTGTTGATGCACGTGCGGCTACTGCGCACACAATTCACAAACACAGAAAATAATTTTTTTTTTGGTTTGGACTGGAGTGTACTCTCGGGGGTTACAGCACCCTTAACGGTCAAGCCAGCCGGCCCTTTACTTATGACACAGGCGCACGCTTGGCACTACTTTGTTGATGCACGTGCGGCTACTGCGCACACAATTCACAAACACAGAAAATAATTTTTTTTGGGTTTGGACTGGAGTGTACTTTCGGGGGTTACAGCACCCTTTAACGGTCAAGCCAGCCGGCCCTTTACTTATGACACAGGCGCACGCTTGGCACTACTTTGTTGATGCACGTGCTGCTACTGCGCACACAATTCACAAACACAGAAAATAATTTTTTTTTTGGTTTGGACTGGAGTGTACTTTGGGGGTTACAGCACCCTTTAACGGTCAAGCCAGCCGGCCCTTTACTTATGACACAGGCGCACGCTTGGCACTACTTTGTTGATGCACGTGCGGCTACTGCGCACACAATTCACAAACACAGAAAATAATTTTTTTTTTGGTTTGGACTGGAGTGTACTTTCGGGGGTTACAGCACCCTTTAACGGTCAAGCCAGCCGGCCCTTTACTTATGACACAGGCGCACGCTTGGCACTACTTTGTTGATGCACGTGCAGCCACAGTGCACACAATTCACAAACACAGAAAATAATTTTTTTTTTGGTTTGGACTGGAGTGTACTTTCGGGGGTTACAGCACCCTTAACGGTCAAGCCAGCCGGCCCTTTACTTATGACACAGGCGCACGCTTGGCACTACTTTGTTGATGCACGTGCGGCTACTGCGCACACAATTCACAAACACAGAAAATAATTTTTTTTTTGGTTTGGACTGGAGTGTACTTTCGGGGGTTACAGCACCCTTAACGGTCAAGCCAGCCGGCCCTTTACTTATGACACAGGCGCACGCTTGGCACTACTTTGTTGATGCACGTGCGGCTACTGCGCACACAATTCACAAACACAGAAAATAATTTTTTTTTTGGTTTGGACTGGAGTGTACTCTCGGGGGTTACAGCACCCTTAACGGTCAAGCCAGCCGGCCCTTTACTTATGACACAGGCGCACGCTTGGCACTACTTTGTTGATGCACGTGCGGCTACTGCGCACACAATTCACAAACACAGAAAATAATTTTTTTTTGGTTTGGACTGGAGTGTACTTTCGGGGGTTACAGCACCCTTTAACGGTCAAGCCAGCCGGCCCTTTACTTATGACACAGGCGCACGCTTGGCACTACTTTGTTGATGCACGTGCGGCTACTGCGCACACAATTCACAAACACAGAAAATAATTTTTTTTTTGGTTTGGACTGGAGTGTACTTTCGGGGGTTACAGCACCCTTAACGTTCAAGCCAGCCGGCCCTTTACTTATGACACAGGCGCACGCTTGGCACTACTTTGTTGATGCACGTGCGGCTACTGCGCACACAATTCACAAACACAGAAAATAATTTTTTTTTTGGTTTGGACTGGAGTGTACTTTGGGGGTTACAGCACCCTTTAACGGTCAAGCCAGCCGGCCCTTTACTTATGACACAGGCGCACGCTTGGCACTACTTTGTTGATGCACGTGCGGCTACTGCGCACACAATTCACAAACACAGAAAATAATTTTTTTTTTGGTTTGGACTGGAGTGTACTTTCGGGGGTTACAGCACCCTTAACGGTCAAGCCAGCCGGCCCTTTACTTATGACACAGGCGCACGCTTGGCACTACTTTGTTGATGCACGTGCGGCTACTGCGCACACAATTCACAAACACAGAAAATAATTTTTTTTTTGGTTTGGACTGGAGTGTACTTTCGGGGGTTACAGCACCCTTAACGGTCAAGCCAGCTGGCCCTTTACTTATGACACAGGCGCACGCTTGGCACTACTTTGTTGATGCACGTGCGGCTACTGCGCACACAATTCACAAACACAGAAAATAATTTTTTTTTGGTTTGGACTGGAGTGTACTTTCGGGGGTTACAGCACCCTTTAACGGTCAAGCCAGCCGGCCCTTTACTTATGACACAGGCGCACGCTTGGCACTACTTTGTTGATGCACGTGCGGCTACTGCGCACACAATTCACAAACACAGAAAATATATTATTTTTTTAGCACTTGGGGGGAGCACCCCTGATGGACAGAGCACCCCCTGGACAACACTACAGCACTCCTTTAGGACTGGGACACTGCACAGGACTTTGGAGTGGACACAGCCCCTATGGAGAACTGACTGCACAACACAGTCCAGCCAGCCCCTATGGACTTTGAAGTAGTGGACACAGCCCCTATTAACAACAGCAGCACAGCACAACACAGCCAGCCCCTATGGACTTTGAAGTAGTGGACAACAGCAGCACTACACTACACTACACAGCCCTAACTCCCACCCTCCCTCTTCACTGTCCACAGCCGAGTGAGAAAATGGCGCCGACGCGGGTACCTTATATAGGATCCAAAACCCGCGAGACTCGGAAGGCGGGATGATGACGTTTTGCCTCGATTTCAGATCCGAGTCAGGCGGGAAAAGTCGAGCCTGACTCGGATCAGACTCGGATCGGGGGGGCTCGGGGGGGTTCGGATTTCAGAAATCTGAACCCGCTCACCCCTAATATATATATATATATTCAATTCCGGATAATAGATCCTGTGTGTGTGTGTGTATATGTAAAAGGTTACCAATTCTGAGATATAAGTATTTCTAACAAGAGGGGCAATTAGTTTTATACGTGAAACCAGAGCCGTAACTAGACTTTTTGGTGCACTGTGCCAGAAAGAGCATTGGTGCCCCCCTATTTTTCAAATGGGGACAAAACGCACCCAAAAAAGGGACATGGCCTCATGGGAGAAGGGCCAGGGAAAAGATGGGGAGCCCAGGAGATGCTGGGGATAAAATAAGAGGAAGTTACAAGTGAGAATGATTATAAACAGAAAATTGAAAGGCTCGAACAGCGCCCCCCCTGCCCTGAGGTGCCCTGTGCAGTGGCACAGGTCGCACTATCCTAGTTACGGCCCTGCGTGAAACTATTTGGCAGTATAGTCTTGATCTGATCATCATGTTGTAATTAGAGATATGCGCCGACCCTCGTGTTTTGGTTTTGGATCTGGATCTCCCCTGGTTTTGGATCTGAATCTGGTTTGGGATTTTTTTCCTTGGGGCTTTGTTTTTCGGTTTTGGTTTTGAATCTGGATTTTTTCTTAAAATATCATAGAAACAGCTAAAACCACATAAAATGGGCCTGTTTTTGGTCCTACAGTATTATTAATCTCAATAACATTTATTTCCAGTCATTCCCAATCAATTCTGACCACCTCACAATATAATTTTTTTTATCTAGTTAAGTCCAAAAGGTTGCATCCAGATAACTGGCTAACTAAGCTAAGTGACACAGTGGGCGGCACTAACATGTGGCAGTTCAGCTTCCAATTTCCAACACAGAAAACATGTGGGTTGGATACACCAATAGTGCACTTACTGTGACAGCAGTGTCAGCAGAGCGGGGTTGCTGACGGTGTCCTCAGTTCAAGGAATGGCAGTGCTGCGGTGCTGGCAGTGTCCTCAGTGCAGGGTATCGGCGGTCTCAGCAGAGCGGGAGTGCCAGCGGTGTCTTCAGTGCAGGTTTGCTGTCTGTGTTGGCAGTGCAGAGGTTGTTGACGGTGTCCTCAGTACATGGAATGGCAGTGCTGTGGTGCTGGCACTGTCCGCAGTGAAGAGTGCCGGCGATGTTGGCAGTGCCAGTGCTGTCTTTAGTGCAGGTTTGCTGACTGTGTCGACAGTGCAGGGGTGTTCTCTATGCAGGGTACCGGTGGTGTCGGCAGAGCGGGGGTGCCAGCGGTGTCCTCAGTGCATGTGTGCTGACAGTGTCGGCAGTGCAGGGGTACTGGTGGTGTCCTCAGTGTGGGAGTGCCGGCAGTGTTGGCAGTGTGGGGGTCACTGACGGTGTCCTCAGCACGTGGGGCAGCAGTGTAGGGGTGCCAGCAGTGTCGGCAGCGGTGGTGTCGGCAGCAGGGGGTGCTGTCAGTGAGGGTGCCGGCGGTGTCGGCAGTGTCAGGCAGCGGGAGATGGCGGGCGCCATCTTCTATTGCTTCCTGTGTGCATATTAAATGGGCTTAACGCTGATTGGCTGAGAGCCGTGACAAACGGCTCTCTCAGCCAATCAGCATTTAGCCCTCTCAATACAAAACCTCGTGGCCCGACAGCGGGATTGCAAGGTTTTGCCTCGGGTGAGGGATCCGGGGTAGGCAGGGAGATCCGAGCTTGGCTCGGATCGCCCCGGATCCCCGAAATTCGGGTGGGTTCGGTTCTCTGAGAACCGAACCCGCTCATTCGGGTGGGTTCAGTTCTCTGAGAACCGAACCCGCTCATCCCTAGTTGTAATCATGACTAGTTTGTAAGTTTTGCTTTAAAAATAAAAAAATAAAAATAAAAAATTAAATCTGTAATATCTGATAATGTTAGGTGCAACCAAGACAATTAAATGCTTGTATACAAAAACTCCATTCAGATTCCTTTTTTAAGGTATGTCCGCATAATATAAGATAATTGAAGCTTTGTCAGCCCTGTTTCCTAGCAACAGATAGCCATGTTAAAACTCCCAAATTGCCTCTAGTTGACAAGCTGGGAGTATTTTTTGTGTTTATCATGCTTGCTAATGATGGGATTCTTTCCAAAAGGCTTGTCTTAATCTTAATTAGAGTTTATCAGGAAAGGGCTGTGTGACATTGCACAGAAGATGATTTATTTAAAATAATGAAAAGTGTGAGTGAATTTTTTTTTTTGGCGGTGCAGAGAGATATTTAAGACCAGTGAGTCTTATAAAGGGAAGCGCACATTCCCAAAATGTAATCAAGTTTGAACCATGATTTCATACTTCATTATCAAAACTCACAGGATACTTCAGTGTAGTTTTGACAGCAATTATGAGCAAAATTTATACACTTCCTGTAAGGAACCAGATCTGTTTGGTTAAGAATCTTGATTATTAACACAGCAGGGAATATCATGTCCAAAGATTTTAGAAACCGAGAGACTTATTTTCTTCTTAGTCATTTGTAAAAGAAATAAAAATGGAATAAAATTGAATAAATAAATACTAATTTAAGTAAGGGATATATTAAGTAAAAAAAAGTAAAACGTAAAAATAAAGGTTATTCGTGAAGAATATTTTATAACTTCATAAAAGAGAAATGTGAGGACTTTTTTTTCTGTGTTTTTTTTATTATGCTGAAAATTGTAGAGCAGATAAGTTCCTGCACCATTAACATTATTCAAAACTGATATTTTATTTGGAAAATAAAGAAACAAACCCAAAATGGCATAAATGTACAACAGTCTGAAAGCAGTAACCTATGAAATATACTGCAGGGCCGCAACTAGGGGGGGGGGCTAGAGGTGCACGTGCACCGGGTGCCAGAATGCAGGGGGTGAAAAAGGGATGACTCACAGTGGCTTGGGGACCGCAGAGTCAGAAAACGGCCATCCAAAAATGGCCGCCGCCAAGGAGGAGACAGACACTAGAGGTCCACTCCTCCTTGGTGGCAGCCATTTTTGGATGGTCATTTTCAGCAGATTCCATGCATACTAGCCGTCCGCATGGACTCTGTGGAAAACGGCCATAGAAAAATGGCCACCGCCAAGGAGGAGACAGACACTAGAGGTCCTACTGGACCTCTAGTGTCTGTTAGGCCAACACAAGTGCCAGGAGAAGATGCTGAAAGCTGCATCTTCTCCCTTGAAACCCCCTGGCAATGAGCATAAACCCCATAGCAATGAGCATGAATCCCCCTGGCAACGAGCATGAAACCCCCTGGCAAATGAGCATGGAACCCCCTGGCAATGAGCATAAAACCCGACAACGAGCAGGTAATTTTAAAGTAATTAGAAGCCTTACTGTGGGGCATAAAATGGTGTCAGGCAAATATGTAAGTGGCACTTTGGTAATAGGCATTACAGTGTGTGGCATAATGTGTAATGGGCATTATTGTGTGTGGAATAATGTAAGTCACTATACCAGGGACGTTTGACAAGTGCACTGCCTTATGAAGGAGCAAGGACAAAATCCAGGTACAGGAAGGGAGGGGGCGCAAAATTACTGCCTTGCCCCGGGTGACAGATATCCTAGTTTCGGCCCTGTATACTGTATGATAAAGTTAGAGATTAGCTAATTCTTCCAGCTCCACTTTTGCATCACCATTTTGCATTGTATTTGTAAACTACCATTCTACTGTATTTTGTACTATTTGTAGTCAATGGATAGAGGTAGTAGCACAATAGCCAGTTCATTACGCTGTGTGATGTGGTTAGGGTAGAACTTGGAGCACTTAAGCCAAAGGCAAATTCCGTTCTCAAAAGTTGCTGAATTTTGTTTCCAAACATGGAATCAAAGGAATATTTCCCACAACCGTTTGGTAAATATTGGTCATTGCTAGATAAATAGATAAACCTATCAGAAGACCATTGTTTTTATTTCAAGTGTCATATTTGTGAATCTTCCTAGTAGGGGTGAGCGGGTTCGGATTTCTGAAATCCGAACCCCCCCGAGCCCCCCCGATCCGAGTCCGATCCGAATCAGGCTCGACTTTTCCCGCCTGACTCGGATCTGAAATCGAGGCAAAATGTCATCATCCCGCCTTCCGAGTCTCGCGGGTTTTGGATCCTATATAAGGTACCCACGTCGGCGCCATTTTCTCACTCGGCTGTGGACAGTGAAGAGGGAGGGTGGGAGTTAGGGCTGTGTAGTGTAGTGTAGTGTAGTGCTGCTGTTGTCCACTACTTCAAAGTCCATAGGGGCTGGCTGTGTTGTGCTGTGCTGCTGTTGTTAATAGGGGCTGTGTCCACTACTTCAAAGTCCATAGGGGCTGGCTGGACTGTGTTGTGCAGTCAGTTCTCCATAGGGGCTGTGTCCACTCCAAAGTCCTGTGCAGTGTCCCAGTCCTAAAGAGGTGCTGTAGTGTTGTCCAGGGGGTGCTCTGTCCATCAGGGGTGCTCCCCCCAAGTGCTAAAAAAATAATATATTTTCTGTGTTTGTGAATTGTGTGCGCAGTAGCCGCACGTGCATCAACAAAGTAGTGCCAAGCGTGCGCCTGTGTCATAAGTAAAGGGCCGGCTGGCTTGACCGTTAAAGGGTGCTGTAACCCCCGAAAGTACACTCCAGTCCAAACCAAAAAAAAATTATTTTCTGTGTTTGTGAATTGTGTGCGCAGTAGCCGCACGTGCATCAACAAAGTAGTGCCAAGCGTGCGCCTGTGTCATAAGTAAAGGGCCGGCTGGCTTGACCGTTAAGGGTGCTGTAACCCCCGAAAGTACACTCCAGTCCAAACCAAAAAAAAAATTATTTTCTGTGTTTGTGAATTGTGTGCGCAGTAGCCGCACGTGCATCAACAAAGTAGTGCCAAGCGTGCGCCTGTGTCATAAGTAAAGGGCCGGCTGGCTTGACCGTTAAAGGGTGCTGTAACCCCCGAAAGTACACTCCAGTCCAAACCAAAAAAAAATTATTTTCTGTGTTTGTGAATTGTGTGCGCAGTAGCCGCACGTGCATCAACAAAGTAGTGCCAAGCGTGCGCCTGTGTCATAAGTAAAGGGCCGGCTGGCTTGACCGTTAAGGGTGCTGTAACCCCCGAAAGTACACTCCAGTCCAAACCAAAAAAAAAATTATTTTCTGTGTTTGTGAATTGTGTGCGCAGTAGCCACACGTGCATCAACAAAGTAGTGCCAAGCGTGCGCCTGTGTCATAAGTAAAGGGCCGGCTGGCTTGACCGTTAAGGGTGCTGTAACCCCCGAAAGTACACTCCAGTCCAAACCAAAAAAAAATTATTTTCTGTGTTTGTGAATTGTGTGCGCAGTAGCCGCACGTGCATCAACAAAGTAGTGCCAAGCGTGCGCCTGTGTCATAAGTAAAGGGCCGGCTGGCTTGACCGTTAAGGGTGCTGTAACCCCCGAAAGTACACTCCAGTCCAAACCAAAAAAAAAATAATTTTCTGTGTTTGTGAATTGTGTGCGCAGTAGCCGCACGTGCATCAACAAAGTAGTGCCAAACGTGCGCCTGTGTCATAAGTAAAGGGCCGGCTGGCTTGACCGTTAAAGGGTGCTGTAACCCCCAAAGTACACTCCAGTCCAAACCAAAAAAAAAATTATTTTCTGTGTTTGTGAATTGTGTGCGCAGTAGCCGCATGTGCATCAACAAAGTAGTGCCAAGCGTGCGCCTGTGTCATAAGTAAAGGGCCAGCTGGCTTGACCGTTAAAGGGTGCTGTAACCCCCGAAAGTACACTCCAGTCCAAACCAAAAAAAAAATTATTTTCTGTGTTTGTGAATTGTGTGCGCAGTAGCCGCACGTGCATCAACAAAGTAGTGCCAAGCGTGCGCCTGTGTCATAAGTAAAGGGCCGGCTGGCTTGACCGTTAAAGGGTGCTGTAACCCCCAAAGTACACTCCAGTCCAAACCGAAAAAAAATTATTTTCTGTGTTTGTGAATTGTGTGCGCAGTAGCCGCACGTGCATCAACAAAGTAGTGCCAAGTGTGCGCCTGTGTCATAAGTAAAGGGCCGGCTGGCTTGACCGTTAAAGGGTGCTGTAACCCCCGAAAGTACACTCCAGTCCAAACCAAAAAAAAAATTATTTTCTGTGTTTGTGAATTGTGTGCGCAGTAGCCGCACGTGCATCAACAAAGTAGTGCCAAGCGTGCGCCTGTGTCATAAGTAAAGGGCCGGCTGGCTTGACCGTTAAAGGGTTCTGTAACCCCCAAAGTACACTCCAAACCAAAAAAAAATATATTTTCTGTGTTTGTGACTTGTGTGCACTGTGGCTGCACGTGCATCAACAAAGGAGCAGCGCCAAGCGTGCGCCTGTGTCCCATAAGTAAAGAGCCGGCTGGCTCATTTCTTAAAGGGTGGTGTAACCCACAAAGTGCACTACTCTCCAGCAAAAATAAAAAAATATTTTCTGTGTTTGTGTGCGCTTTAGCCGCACGTATATATATCAATATAACATAAATGGAGGACCAAACTTTCTCTGATAAAAATAAAATAGGGAAAGATCAAGAACCACTTCCTACTAGTGCTGTTGCTGCTGCTGGGAGTTGTTCATCATCCCAGAGAGGAAGTAGGAACATCACTACTTTTACTAAACAATTGACCCTCCAACAGTCCCTAGCGATGAGGATGAAGTACGACAGCAGTCATCCTGAAGCAAAACGTATAACTGAGGCCTTGACTGCTATGTTGGTGTTAGACGTGCGTCCGGTATCCGACATTAGTGCAGTGGGATTTAGACAATTGATGGAGGTAGTGTGTCCTCGGTTCCAAATCCCGTCTAGATTCCACCTGCATCCTCAAAGCAGCAGCGACAAGCGTGCGTCTGTCTGTTAAAGGGTGGTGACACCCTCAAAGTGTGCTACACAAACAATTAAAATATTGTTCTTTTTTTTTCTGTCTTTGTGAAATGTGTGGGCTGTAGCCGCACCTGCATCCTTAAAGCAGCAGCGACAAGCGTGCGTCTGTCTGTTAAAGGGTGGTGACACCCTCAAAGTGTTCTACACAAACAATTAAAATATTGTTCTTTTTTTTCGGTCTTTGTGAAATGTGTGGGCTGTAGCCGCACCTGCATCCTTAAAGCAGCAGCGACAAGCGTGCGTCTGTCTGTTAAAGGGTGGTGTAACTCTCAAAGTGCTCCAAAAAATAAAAAACTATTTTTTTTATGTGTTTGTGACTTGTGTGCGATGTAGCCGCACTTGCATCCTCAAAGCAGCAGCGACAAGCGTGCGTCTGTCTGTTAAAGGGTGGTGACACCCTCAAAGTGTGCTACACAAACAATAAAAATATTCTTCTTTTTTCTGTCTTTGTGAATTGTGTGGGCTGTAGCCGCACCTGCATCCTTAAAGCAGCAGCGACAAGCGTGCGTCTGTCTGTTAAAGGGTGGTGACACCCTCAAAGTGTGCTACACAAACAATTAAAATATTGTTCTTTTTTTTTCTGTCTTTGTGAATTGTGTGGGCTGTAGCCGCACTTGCATCCTCAAAGCAGCAGCGACAAGCGTGCGTCTGTCTGTTAAAGGGTGTTGTAACTCTCAAAGTGCTCCAAAAAAATCAAAAAAATTTTTTTAATGTGTTTGTGACTTGTGTGCGATGTAGCCACACTTGCATCCTCAAAGCAGCAGCGACAAGCGTGCGTCTGTCTGTTAAAGGGTGGTGACACCCTCAAAGTGTGCTACACAAACAATTAAAATATTGTTATTTTTTCTGTCTTTGTGAATTGTGTGGGCTGTAGCCGCACCTGCATCCTTAAAGCAGCTGCGACAAGCGTGCGTCTGTCTGTTAAAGGGTGGTGACACCCTCAAAGTGTGCTACACAAACAATTAAAATATTGTTCTTTTTTTTTCGGTCTTTGTGAAATGTGTGGGCTGTAGCCGCACCTGCATCCTTAAAGCAGCAGCGACAAGCGTGCGTCTGTCTGTTAAAGGGTGGTGACACCCTCAAAGTGTGCTACACAAACAATAAAAATATTCTTCTTTTATCTGTCTATGTGAATTGTGTGGGCTGTAGCCGCACCTGCATCCTTAAAGCAGCAGCGACAAGCGTGCGTCTGTCTGTTAAAGGGTGGTGACACCCTCAAAGTGTTCTACACAAACAATTAAAATATTGTTCTTTTTTTTCGGTCTTTGTGAAATGTGTGGGCTGTAGCCGCACCTGCATCCTTAAAGCAGCAGCGACAAGCGTGCGTCTGTCTGTTAAAGGGTGGTGTAACTCTCAAAGTGCTCCAAAAAATAAAAAACTATTTTTTTTATGTGTTTGTGACTTGTGTGCGATGTAGCCGCACTTGCATCCTCAAAGCAGCAGCGACAAGCGTGCGTCTGTCTGTTAAAGGGTGGTGACACCCTCAAAGTGTGCTACACAAACAATAAAAATATTCTTCTTTTTTCTGTCTTTGTGAATTGTGTGGGCTGTAGCCGCACCTGCATCCTTAAAGCAGCAGCGACAAGCATGCGTCTGTCTGTTAAAGGGTGGTGACACCCTCAAAGTGTGCTACACAAAGAATAAAAATATTCTTCTTCTTTTTTCTGTCTTTGTGAATTGTGTGGGCTGTAGCCGCACTTGCATCCTCAAAGCAGCAGCGACAAGCGTGCGTCTGTCTGTTAGAGGGTGGTGTAACCCTCAAAGTGTGCTCCACAAACAATAAAAATATTCTTTTTTTTTTTCTGTCTTTGTGAATTGTGTGGGCTGTAGCCGCACTTGAATCCTCAAAGCAGCAGCGACAAGCGTGCGTCTGTCTGTTAAAGGATTACATCGGTGACAGCATCCAAGTAGGCATGTCAGACAGTCCGTACCTGTACTGGCAGGAAAAAGAAGCAATTTGGAGGTCCCTGTACAAACTGGCTCTATTTTACCTGAGTTGCCCCCCCTCCAGTGTGTACTCCGAAAGAGTGTTTAGTGCAGCCGGGAACCTTGTTAGCGAAAGGCGTAGGAGGTTGCTTCCACAAAATGTGGAGAAGATGATGTTCATAAAATGAATGATCAACTCTTCCAGGGAGACCAGCCTCCAGAACGTACAGAGGGACCTGTGGTTCCAGCAGGGACGAATTAATACTCTGTGAGGATGAGGATGTACATAACACTGAAGAGGGTGAGGAATCTGTGGATGAGGAGGATGAGGACGACTTCTTGCCTCCGTAGAGCCAGTTTGTGCAGGGACAGATTAATTGCCAGCTTGTTTTGTGGGGGCCCAAACGAACCAATCATTTCAGCCACAGTTGTGTGGCAGACCCTGGCGCTGAAATGATTGGTTTGTTAAAGTGTGCATGTCCTGTTTATACAACATAAGGGTGGGTGGGAGGGCCCAAGGACAATTCCATCTTGCACCTCTTTTTTTTCTTTGCATTATGTACAGTTTGGGGCCTAGTTTTTCAATGCCATCCTGTCTGCCACTGCAGTTTCACGCCTAGATGGGTCACGTGTTTGTGCCGCCCACTCGTGTCGCTTAGCATAGTCATCCAGCTACCTCGGTGCAACCTTTTGGACATAAAAACACTATTGTGAGGTGTGAGGTATTCAGAATAGACTGGAAATGAGTGGAAATTAAGGTTATTGAGGTTAATAATAGCATAGGAGCAGAAAAACCTACAAATTCTGTGATTTTAGCTGTTTTTATGCTTTTTTTCAAAAAAATACAGATCCAAAACACAAAACCCAGAACCCAAAACACGGAAGGGTGGTTTTGGCAAAACCAATCCAGATCCAAAACACGAAGAAAGATCCAGATCCAAAACCAAAACACAAAACACGAAAAGTGGCCGGTGCACACCCCTACTTCCTAGCCTCTAAATTGCACAACTCACAGTACATGTTTTCCTTAAATAAACTTGAAGAAATAATAAAAATTAACTTATGCAGGTTTATCTGGCAAGAGGATCGCGTCACTATTTTCTCTTCCGTAACACAGCCAGTAAAGTTGGAGAAAGTTCTGCATGTATGAGATGTGACCAGTGGCCTAGACAAGCCATTTTGCCTATAGATTCCACTTCTATCAATCTGGCTCTATTTTTCCATTATATTTCATTGTACATATTTTAGTGCATATCTTAGTGCATATCTTAGTACATATCTTAGTACATATCTTAGTACATATCTTAGTACATATCTTAGTACATATCTTAGTACATATCTTAGTACATATCTTAGTACATATCTTAGTGCATATCTTAGTGCATATCTTAGTGCATATCTTAGTGCATATCTTAGTGCATATCTTAGTACATATCTTAGTGCATATCTTAGTGCATATCTTAGTGCATATCTTAGTGCATATCTTAGTGCATATCTAAGTCCATATCTAAGTCCATATCTAAGTCCATATCTTAGTCCATATCTTAGTCCATATCTTAGTCCATATCTGTATCTTAGTGGCATGCAGTCATAATACCAACCACAAAGATTCCGGCGTTCAGAATACCGGCTCCATCATCCCGACCGTCCTCATCCCGAAGGTAAGTAGCAAGGTTAGGGGGAGGTTTAGGGGTTAGGGTTATACACTAAGGGGGCAGGGTTAGGTTTAGGGTGTGGGGAGGGGGAGATTAGGTTTAGGCACTAGGGGTGAGGTTAGGTTTTAGGCACCAGTAAGGGAGGTTTTGGGTTAGGGTTATGCACTAAGGGGGGAGGGTTAGGTTTAGGGTGTGGGGAGGGTGAGATTAGGTTTAGGCACTAGAGGTGAGGTTAGGTTTAGGCACCAGTAAGGGAGGTTTTGGGGTAGGGAGAGGGGGAGGGTTAGGATACCGACTGACAGGTGCCCGTACCCAACCTACAAAAAAACAAGTAAAGGAAAATATTTAATGACTCTATAGCCCACCAAGGAGACAGTATTTCTGTACATCAAACTGAGTAATGAAAACATAGGCTGCCAATGAGAAAATAACAGTTTATTATACAATTGTGCCTGTTCAGGGTGCAGCATAAATCTGCATTTTAAAATGTTTTTCCAAAATGCTGTTTTTGTAACGTATTTGCTTTCTCATCTTTGAAAGCAATCAGACATGGTAAATTAATTGTTTAGTATTTCCCGCTAAACAATGTCCAAATTTCTGCAATTTAGCTACAGCCTATCATCTGGCCTTATCTCTTCCAGCAGATTCCTGTAATAAGTTGTTTTAAAACTGTAATCTCTTTGAGTAGAAAAATGAAGTGAAGTTGAAAAGGCCGTTATCTCACGCGATTAACGCTGCAATATTACTTATCAAAATGGATACACTTTTCACTTGCATAGTGAATACAGCGTCTATATACCACATACACAAAAAATGTAAACTCTACAGTATGGGATATTATTCCAGCCAAAACAGATATGGATTTATACCTATGTCTGGAATGAAAGATAACACCATTTAAGTGATTTGTTTTGTGTCTAAACAAGTTAAACAAATTAGTTTTTTTTCCTTCAACTCATTAATACATCAAACCTAATCTAGTTTTTAATGCAGAATCCCACAAGAATGCCATCATTTGCTACAGCAATTAAAGGGGGTTTCCACTTTATTTAAGAACTTTACTAAATACTCTACATTGACAATAATAGTGCTTGTTTGCTGTATTCATGGCCGGCTCTCATAAATAACTGGGACCTACGCCCATCACCTTTGGCGCTGCATAGTTCTCTGTAGTAGGAGAGGTCTGATGTAGTGGTTCTTATTGATAGCTGTCGTTTTGGATATTCCATGATTTACTTTATTATTACATTTATACTGTGTGTTTTGCAATTCCTGGACTGTACATTGCTTGGCACTGTAATTGGATCAGCCGAGTTGGGTATGGTGTAATACCGACGGCGGAAGCCCAACGAGCCGAAATCCCGACAAGAGAAAACCTACTCCTGTCCCCCCCCTAATACTCCCTTGTTGGTGCCTAACCCTAAAACTCCCGGGGTGGTGCCTAACCCTAAGTCCCCCCGGGGGTGCCTAAATCTAACCCCCCCTCCCCGCACCCTAAACCTAACCCTTCCGGGGGAATGCCTGACCCTCCCCCCCCCCCGGTGGTGCCTAACCCTTATCCCCCCTCCCCGCAACCTAACCACCTGGGGGTGTCTAAACCTAACCCCCTCCCACTGTGTGGCTAGCGTTAACCTGTCCCCACTTACCTTCGGGATGCCGGGTGTCGGTCTTTTGGCGTCGGGCTAAAAATAAGTGTCAGTATTTAGATGCCTAGCTTTAATCTCAAATCGGGATTTCGACGTCCGGTAAATTGACTACATCCCGGTCAGCCAATGTTGCAAGTTAACAGGTGTTAACAAGAGACTATGGGCCTCATTCAGAGTCGGTCATTGCGGTCGCTCGGTCGTACGCAACCGATGTTCGCTAAACTGCACATGCGTAAAATTCGCAATGCGTATGCGCAAACTAGCTGTTACGTTCAGAAATTGCTCTCTCCTTGAACACAGCCAGGTCGGTAGTTTGAGTGACAGGATGAGGCATTTGTGGGTGGTAACAGGGGAAGGTGCTTGTGAACGGGGGAGTGGAGATCCGAACGCAGGCGTGCCTGACTATGCAAACGGCATTTTATGGGAGTGCATAATTAACAAAGTAGTGTCATAGCACACGTGACATGGGAGGTTTTTACACTGACTTGATCGTAGTGCTTAAGAGAGGGTATGGTCAACCTTAAGGTCTACGAGCAGCTCCGATGGTTCCCGATGGTCTCGATTAATCCTTATATGCCCGGAGATGACGTGTATTGCAAACGAGAAGGGTCGTGTTTTTAGTCTTACGGCCGCATCCTCCCCTCGCGCGTCCAGCTAACAATCCCATCTTAACGACGCAACTTGCGAGCGCTTCATTTGCATATCCGGACCCTTTTCCCTTACGACTGAGCGGCCGCTACGACCAACTCTGAATGAAGTCCTATGTACTAAGCCTTAGAGAAATATAAAGTGGACGGAGATAAAGTGCCAACCATTCAGCTCTTAACTATCATTTTTCAAACACAGCCTGTAAAGTGACAGTTAGGAGCTGACTGGTTGGTACTTTATCTCCATCCACTTTATCTCTCTCCAAGAAACTTAGGACCTCATTCAGAGCCGCTCGCTATTTGCGGTCGTTCGTTAAAAAAAAAGGGGTGGCTATTCAAATGAACCGTTCGCTCTTTGTGGTCTGTTCACGCCTCTAAGTCTGAACGAGCGAACAAAACTTGCGGTCGAAATTTTGAAAAATACGCCCCCTTGCCGCTCGCATCCTACGTCATGTCCGCTATTTATTAGATTAATCGAGTACATCGATCAGCGTATGAACTGCTCGCTATTCTTGTGGTAGTTTTTTCCTATCACTATATTGCGAGCAGTTCTGACTATAAAACAACCAGGTGACGTGGTCAATGACGCTGCTGTTTTAATTATGCACACCCATAAAACGCCCGTTTTGACCTTTAAGCACGCCTGCGTTCTTAATTCCACTCCCCGTTTTCAAGCTCCTTCCCCTGTGACCACCCACATACGCCTCCTCCTGTCACTCAAAGTAGCAGGCATTCGCTATATAGCGAACAAACGATTTTCTGGTTCGCGCATGCGTATTACAATCTGTACGCATGCGCAGATGAGCGAACATCGGTCAGAACGAACGAGCGGCCACTTACGAGCGGCTCTGAATCAGGCCCTTAGTACATAAACCACAAAGTTCCTGTTGGTAATTATTTGCTAGAATTGAGTTTAGAGCTGGGTACACACTAACATACATTGGCCGATCAATTGTTTGACAATGTATCTGCTGCCCGCCGGGCAGTGTGTACCCGCGATATGTCGGTGAATATCGGCGTTCACCGACATATCGCATTGGCTGTGCTGCAGACATATCTGTCCATCGACAGGTGTGCACGGGCGGTCGGCAGACCACCCTTACACACACAGCGGCAGCCGCGAGGAGGGGGACGGGACACACCCCCCGCCCACTGGGGCAGGCACAGATGATGGTTGTTGTGTGTGTACGAACAACCATCATCAGCAGATATATCTGTTTAGTGTGTACCCACCTAAAGAACTGAAGAGGCTTCTGAAGAATGAGGAAAAGTATATTTATACCTTACAGTATCAATGGCTTTTAGGGTTGCTTTACAAAAGTTCTAAATATATTTAATGAGTCATTGTTGCAACTGTGCAGAAGGTTATCAGGTGGCCTATCACCGAGCAATAAGCATGTGAATACCTTCGTTTTATTTTAAATAGGTCTGCAATGCACTTTAAATGAATGAGATAAATGAGATTAAATCCCCTTTTCTTCCTCAGATAATTGTTCAGTTTTTTTTTTTTTTAGAATTATTATCTGTGTTTGGTTTATATTTGCCAATGAGGGTAAATGGTACAAGGCCATTTCGTTTTCTGCCTATCTCAGAGATAATGTTTTGGTGACTCCTACTGCTGACCACCTACGCTCAATGTTACAAAAGTAGAACAAACTCTTCGGAGTGAAGACAAACCTGTGATAAGCGAGTGTCACAGAAATCCAGTACGATATATAAAATTGTAGTTTTTGTAAACAAGGGGAATAGTTATTATAAACAAAAACGTGCTGTTTTTGCTTTCACAATTGTAACTAATGCATTGTCAGATTACTACTTCCATATGAAGAATTTAAATAAGTATTCCTCAATGTTTTAAATTACATTTATGTGTATGATGACTAGCAAAAGCAATTGAGCTCAAAGCACCAACTCAAAGACTAGGGAAGCTACATATAGTATATCACGTGCAGACGTTCCCACCTTTGGATTAGTTTAACTTGTTTACGTTTTAACTTATTAACTTAATGCAAGCCCACTAGTAACTCCTACTATTACATTTATCTTTCTAGTCCCCTTAAGGACTTGTCAGTCATGTCTTTATAGCAAACCGTCTTATTCATATTTGTTGCCGTACGATACAAAACAAAGCTGCTCTTTTAAAACCGTTGTATCTAGTGCCGGAACCTGGCATCATAACTCAGGACAACAAAAACAAATATCTAACTTTTCTATAAAGACATGGCACAGAGGATGGTCAGTACCCCCCCTGCCCCCCACTCTACCAATGAACATAGTAGATGTTACAGGAACGCACCCACATGGCGATAGCGCAAGTAGGCAATCCTCATATTTATGGCCATTTTGGGGCAGCACAGATGGTGTAATGGTTAGCATTACTGCCACACATCACTGAGGTTGTGGGTTTGATTCCCACTATGGCCCTAACTGTGTGGAGTTTGTATATTCTCCCTGTGCTTGCGTGGGTTTCCTCCGGGTACTCCGGTTTCCTCCTACACTCCAAAAATATACTGACAGGTTAATTGGCTCCCAACAAAAATTAACCCTAGTGTGTATGTGTGTGCGCATGTGATAGGAAATATAGAGTGTAAGCTCCACTGGGGCAGGGACTGATGTGAATGGCCAAATATTCTCTCTGTAAAGCGCTGCGGAATATGTGTGTGCTATATAAATAACTGATAATAAATAAATACATTTTACCATCCTGAATTTGTAGACGAGGGGCATTCGACAAGCGGCCCTTCAGCTGCTTTGGAACTACACATTCCAGCATGCCCTGTCACAGTTTTAGCGTGCCCTAACAGCAAAACTGTGACAGAGCATGCTGGGATATGTAGTTCCACAACAGCTGGGGGCTTGCATGTTGAATACCCCTGGTGTGGCCTATTAACATCTGGAGTGACATTACATAAACCGTATTGTGGTATCAGAAACTTTCTCAGGAAGCTGCCTACAGGTTTGATTAGTTGTCTCTTGGGTAACATGGTCATTTTAGAATCTGTGCAACCTGGAGATGTTAGCAATTGTTGCTGAATTCCCTTTTTGGCATTTACTGTAGTCTAATTTTGCCTTCATTTGTGCTTACAGGAGGACAACTGTGGTGCACGACTACCAAGTCTATCGCTGAGGGCGAGGAGTTAATTGCCTTTGTTGTGGATTTTGACTCCAGGCTACAAACTGCCACTCAGATGACTCTTACAGAGGGAATGTATCCGGCTCGCTTGTTGGACTCCATACAATTACTTCCTCAACAAGCCGCGATGGCTTCGATATTGCCTACAGCCATTGTCAACAGTAGGTGTCATGCAATGTACTAGGGTCTTTTGAAATTGTGCGAACACTTTTTAAGAGCAATAATAAGACTGTAGTCATAGGAAAGAAACTTAAACTTGGTTACAAAGACAAAATGAAAAGCTAAGCAGAAGTATTTTCATAAAGAAACGTTGCATTTGTAAGCGACAAACAGATGTAGAGGAGAACACTAAGAGCAAATAGCTAAAACCTCTTAGGGGCACTGTGTATATTTGTATTTGGAGCTCTCAGCAACATAATTGACAAGAGAGAGAAAGCTGCACACGGACTTATTCTTCAGTCATATAGACATAAAAAGAAACAGTGATAGAATGTAACCAAATGAAAACTGCTGTTCTGTACTTAAAAAAAAAAGACAAAAGCAATTAAAAAAGTTGTCATGTTTAAGTGCCGATATTACGACTAATTACACATACATGTACAAACACACACATATACAGTATGTGCGTATGTAAATATATATATATATATATATATATGCCAGACAGGTAGCGGTGATAGCCTACAGCTACACCTTTAGATACAATAGTTTAGAACTTTAGAACATTAGACAGCCACAGTTCGTATAAAGTCTGATGAGTCGGATTAAAGAGTTCTTTCTCTTTAGTACACTTCCTCTTTCGGTGTTTGGATGGCAGCTTATACTTTAATTTATTGATTAGGTAGATTAGTCAGGAAAATCTAAAATGACATGCGCCTAATAATGTAATATTTAAGAGCGTAAAAATGGTAACAGTATGTATATGATATTGCTCATACCAAAAAAAAGAAAAATTAGTGAAGTCTAATGCTGGGCACACACTGACAGATATATTAGCTGATCAATTGATCAGCCAATATATCTGCTGCCCGTCGGCCAGTGTGGTGAACGTCAATATGTCGTCGTTCACCGGCATATCGCATTGGCTGTGCTGCACAGCCGACGGGCAGATGTGTTTGCAGACTGCCCATGCACACAGAGCGGCAGCCGCGGGGAGGGGCGCAGTACATGACCCCTGGCTGCCGGGACCCACAGCCAGACACAGATGATGGCTGTCAAATCCATGGAAGGCCCAGAACAGGCTCTCTAGGTCAAAGTTCTTCCCGGCACACTCCACTGTGAAGTCCAATCGGGACCCACTCCATTAGACATCCCAGACCAACTGTGAAGTTTTCATCCAAATCCATCCAGTAGAATGCCCAGAAAAGGCTCTCCGGGTCATACTTCTGCCCAGCATCTCCCGGTCAAAGTTTTGTCCAGCGACCGGGACATCAGCCCCCTAGTATGTCTTCTTCTAGATCCAATGTTACCCCTCTGTGAAGTTTTTGTCCAAATCCATTTAGTGGAAGGCTCATGACAGGCTCCCCGGGTCAAAGTTCTGTCCAGCGTACACCAACGACAGGTACGACCGGGACCCTAACCCCCTAAAACCTGGCCAGGATCCAACTGGACCACCCCGCATTGGTTTCATCCCAGTCGGTGCAATTGGTGCAGAGGTGTCCGAATGCATAAACAAACAAACAAATAGACCAATGAATTTTATATATAAGAATATATAAATATATATATAGTGATATGATCAGGGTAGGGGGTCCCTCTCCTGCGGTAGATGGACACCTCCTTACACACAGCAGCCAGGAAACTGCACTCCAGTTGTGGGTTTTTGTGCAAGCTGGTCGGCACCAGTTTTTATTGCACAACATCAATAATCAAACAAACAAAACATAAAATAAATACTAGCCCGTCTGGGCTGTAACTAGACAGTAAGTTCCCTCACTAGCATAACACTAAAATAAGTTCACGTCCATAGTACCTTCTGGTTTGTAGCAAACAGTGTCTCAGAGCAAGCTAACCTGCGGGCCTGCTCTCCCAGGTATGAGACCCTCAGCTATGACAACACCCAGCTTATCTGAGCCACTTTCAGGTGCAAGCCCTAACGAGCCTGCTACCAGGCTGAAATGCCGAACACCTGGAGTGGCCTGTGGATGGAGCCCTCCCTCTCCTTACATCCACACCCCCAGGACCCATTCCGGCTTTTCACAAAAGCCGACATTTCTAGTCTGCCTTGTCCAACAGACTTCTCCTGGGGGTTTTAAAACACATAGGACAGGAATCTGGGACAGATATAGAAGCCATTCCACACTTCTCCTGTGCTCCTATCACTATACATATATATATATATATATATATATTATAATTTATATTGTAAGACTCTAAAAAGTCTACAAACTGAAAGTTACATTGTAGCTATGTTGATCACACACTAGTGTGTTTTCTTCTGTTTTTCTGTAAGGATCCATTAAAAACTATAATTTTTTGTTTTTGTTTCTTATTTAGAAGATATATTTCCCTGCAAATCCTGTGGAATCTGGTACAGAAGTGAGCGCAACCTGCAAGCTCACCTAATGTATTACTGCAGCGGTCGGCAAAGGGAAAATTCTCAGCTTCCGGAGGACAATGAAGAGAGCTCCCCCCAGATGTCCAGTGTCTGCCCTTTCCCGCAGTGCACAAAGAGTTTCTCTAATGCCAGAGCTCTGGAAATGCACTTAAATTCCCACAGTGGTAAGTATTTATCACTCAGTTTCTTCAATGCGAATATAAAGATCTGTCAGATCAGCGGAATATTATTGAAGTTAATTGGATTTATTACTTTATTAATATAGTCATCAGACTATAAAGGCAAAATTCTATAATCAGATCAATACTTGCCTACTTTCAAGAAACACCCTAGAGGCTCAATAATGTTTGGAGAGTCCCAAGGACTATAAGAAGAGTAGGTCACCTTCCAGAATCCTGCCCACTTCTTATTTAAATGAGCAAGATGAGTGTGCCATGGTGCAATTTTCATTGACTCATGTCACCTTGGCACAGCGGGGCAAAATGATGAGAAGCACCTGGGTCCTGGACCCTGACAGTGTGTAGCTGAATGATTTCCCCTCTGGGGAATGACCGACTGGAGGTCCCCTACTGATCTTTTGGATTGATATGGGATCTACATCATTGTACTCCATACACCTAAAAGTCATGGAAATAATGCATAGGGAAAAAAGGGCATGCATGAGCAGTGGAAAAAGATACACCAGAAAGGAAGGTGAGATCATTGCCGCCATCATCGAGATGTCTGGATTAAAACTCTTGATACACCATGTGTCGGAGATCGATCCAGAAATGATGATGTATTGGACATGAAGATCAATCTTTCTCAAAGATTGGTCTTCGATGTCCGTCCATACCCGGTAGGGAGCACTTTCTAGTTGGCAAGTATGATTCAGGCTGAGGCAGGTGTTACATTTGCTTGACGACATTCTTATTTTGGACCTAAGTTACAAGACTTTTTGAAGAATTGCTATTGTGGCCTTCAGATCAGGTAGTTCAAGGCTAATGAGACCAGGGCCATAGCTAGGCCTGTGAGAGAGGGGGATCTGAAGGGAGGCGCATAGAAGTAATATTTTAGGTTAATGTGGTTGCAATGGAGGACTTGGGGGCGTCACATTTCTTTATAGTCACTGGCACTAAAATTTCTAGTTACAGCTAAAAACTTAGAGTACACATACATCTATCCTCCGTGCTCTACAGGTCGGGTTACACATAACTTATGAGCGCTGTGCGACTCAGTAGGGCCGAGCGTCTTTTCGTGCTACTTTTTCCCTTCAAATGCGTCTTACTCGCAAAGCGATGCAATTTGCATGCACACGCGGCTTCTGCTGATTAAATGATATGCTGCATGCCTATATTCTGTGTGCAGCCTCAAGTGTATCTGAATGCGAAATGCTACGTTAGTGTCAGCAGCTACTGTAACGTAGCATTTCGCATGCAGATACAGCCGCAGTCGCACACAGACTGTAGGCACGCTGTATATCAATTTTAATCAGCAGAAGCTGCTTGTGCGTCCTATTTGCGTTTTGCAAATAAGATGCACTTTAAGGGAAAACGTCACATGAAAAGACTCTTGGCACTACCGAGTCACGCCACGGCATGGCGCGACTAGAAAAGCTAGATGTATGTGGACATATCTGTAGATAATCTCTCTAAGCCCCCTTGCTGGAACCTCTTAATTATTAGCCCACCTTCATGGGCTATACTGTCATATACAGACCCTCCAACATGACCCATTCCATTAGGTACAAATTGCTCTGCTCCTGGACTTCCCTCTTAATTGATGATTGCAGACACCTGTGCTGAAACACCTGTCTCATCAATTACCTAGTTCAACACAGGTGACTGCAATCATGTATTAGGTGGGAAATCCAGGAGCAGAGTGTTTTGTACCTAATGGAATGGGTCATGTTGGAGGGTAGGCATATATAGCCACACAATTTGTTTTGTAATCAGGGGCACCGAGAGGGGATCGGGGGGGAGTGGATGCTTTTTACCCGGGCCCGGGTTTGCTGAAGGGGCCCGGATCCGTCACTCCCCACTCCTGTCAGTGGCAGCAGCACTGGGCTGCAGTGAGTAGAGAGACTGCTGCTGCCGCTGAGCGCAGCAGCAGTCTCCTCTGCATGCACCAGGGGGGAGAGCGATCGCACTGATCACGCCCCATCCCCTTGGATCTGCCCTTGGCTGAGGGGCAAAATGGCACCCCCCCTGTGGACCATGCAATAAAACTATCAAATTTTTTTGTGTGCAGGGGGCGTGGCCACATCTTCTTACATTGGGCCACGCCCCCTGTCATTACCTGGGCCCGGCCAGGCTTTCTACTGCCCTGTTTGTAATTCCCATCCATCTGGTAATTTTAATTGAGGAAGACAAAATTGATGTTATTGTCTTACTATGGTGCAGTTTTCAAGACAAGTTTAGAAGAGTAAGGGCCTGATTCAGAGCCGGACGCAATTAGCGCTCGCTCGTCCAAAAAATAGGGGTGGCTATTCAAATGAACCGTTCGCTCTTTGCGGTCTGTTCACGCCTCTAGGTCTGAACGAGCGAACAAAACTTGCGGTCGTTTTTTGGGAAACTACGCCACCTGGCCGTTCGCATCCTACGTCATGTCCGCTATTTATTAGATTAATCGAGTGCATCGACCAGGGTATGAACTGCTCGCTATTCTTGTGGTTGGTTTTTGCTACCACAATTTTGCGAGCAGCTCGGGCTATAAAATAACCCAGTGACGTGGTCAATGACGCCTGCGATCGGATCTCCACTGCCCGTTTTCAAGCACCTTCCTCTGTTACCACCCACATTCGCATCTTTCTGTCACTCAAATTTTCAGGCATTCGCTATTTTGCGAGCACATGAATTTCGACTGCACTGACTGGTTCACGCATGCGTATAACAATCCGTACGCATGCGCAGTTGGGCAAACATCGCTCGGAGCAAATGAGCGGCCGCTTACGAGCGGCTCTGAATCAGGCCCTATGTTCATGGCTACACTTAGGGATGACATTAGACCTATAGGAAGCGGAAAGAACTGTTATAGCAAATAAAAATGTCTAAAACAAATCCCATAATGAACTTTTTATTCGCATCCTGCTAAATTCTTGTTCTGAGCTCTGTACAGTTGAACTTTAGCCAGGTGGCCTTTAATGGAAAGCATCACTTATCATAATATACCCAGCCCTCATTTAGCTCCTCCCTGTTACCTGCAGCCGGGAGTTGTCGTAGTGCACAGGGCGCGTACGGCCTCATTCAGAGTTGAACGCTAATGCCGCCGATGCTGCGTCTGTGTGCGCAGCTGCTGTGCGAAGACATGCAAATGTCGCAGCCCACATGCCCCTTTGCAAATCCGAGTTTCTGCGTGCAAAGACGCAGCTTCGGTCTCAGATCATTAGATTGTCGCAGTAACCCTATGGTCGCACAGAATGGGCGCAGGAACTGAGACGCTGGAGACATATTTCTTGCGTACGGGATCGCAGATGCAGCACAGCAACGCCTGCGTTCTTTGCCGCCACTCCCCATTACCTCCCACAAATGCACAAGTACACTGCGAGTAAATAGTTGCTGCGAATTTATGCACCAAGATCCATGTGCTGTTCGACTCAGGCCCACATGCAGATTGCCGATTATCGCTCAACTGTGTAAACATCGGAATAGCGTACTACTCTAAATCAGGTCCATAATCCATACTGTTCTCTCCTCTTGAGCAGACAGAGCTGTATCAGTTCTCAGGCAGTTGTAGCACAGCCGGTGTCTCTGGCTTCAGGCAATAGGGGAATCTCTAACCCTATTTACTACATGGATTGGGAGGGGCAGGATACATTAAGGGAGGGTCTCCAAGTGGATGACTCATTTATGATATAGGGGCAAAACTATCAGTACATCAACCAATGCCGGTGATCAGGAAGTTTTATTTTCATCATTGTCATTTACTCCAGCTTCACACCTCCGAAGTAGTGAGAGTTAACCCATTGCTTTCCTGGGTCAGTTACCCTTTTTGCGCAGATGCGGGAACACAGTGGAACTGACATTTGGGGCCAAATGTAATAGGGTGAGAGTTTAGAAAATGTGAGAGTAAACTCTTTCACTTTTTAAACTCAGGCAATGTAATAGAGGGCCATATTCACTACCATACGCAACTGCGAATACACAGGCAATCTGCCGATTGTTTCGCACTACGCATCGCACCGCACGAACCGGGCATTGCGATGGGGACTGCGATTGCAGTGACTATGCAGACACATCGCAGAGTGGTTGACAGGAAGTGCCGTTTGCGGTAGGTGACGGGTAGGGGTGGTCTGCGAAACGCAGGCGTGCCAGTGCGTTTGCACGACCATTGCAGGGGCGTCCAGAGAAATTATACACTGCGATGCCATATGCAGTCTGAGGTCTCATAGCGTGCGTGGAAGTCAGCATTTTCTGAGTAAGGTCAGGGCTTGTGCAAGTGTGCGTGAGGCTCCGATAGTACTCGATTGCACCGATGGTTTGGCAGTCTTGCTAAACAGTACATATGTGTCCTAAGTAAGGTGGGCGTCCTTGTGCAGTACTGCGTCAAGATAGTGATCGCAATGTATTAGCATACTATCGCAGTTGAACTGCGCACGTAATCACAATTGCATACGCAGTTGTGTACGGTAGTGACTCAGGCCCTGAGTCCGAGAACAGGCAGACTCGCATGTTTTTCAGACTCAGAAAACTATCACGATTTAAACTCTCATCCAGATGTTTTCCCATTATGAGAATACAACACGACCAATAGTGTGAGAGATTACTGCTAAACTCTCACATTTTCTAAACTCTCACCCTATTACATTTGGCCCCTTGTGATGTTTGGTTCCACTAATCAAAAAAAGGAAAAAAAAAAGTTTAAAAATTGATCAAATTATTTCAGCAATGAATGAAATAGTTGCAAAAAGTACTGGACTTCTATAAGTAAGGATTTGTTAATACTTTTGGTCTGTTATCGCTGAGCTGATATAGCAATAACAGAACAGGTATTGGGGTGAAACACACACACAGATATAGATATATATATATGTCAAGCAAGCTAATATATTTATGCGCAGAAACTAGCATAAGTTTACCAACCTCAGAGAGCTCTAATATATTATTTTGGACTGTAAATGCCCCCAAGCAACTTTTACTAAATACATTGCTTTATTTTTCTGACTTCTTTCTGTGCTTTTCTCCAAAACCATAATAAAATCTGAGAAGAGTTTTCTGTTGTATTGTTGATGCCCTTGCGTATGACACATTCCAGCTCTGCTCTGTGCACTGGGCAACCAACGACATAATAATTGCTGATAAAAGTGGATGGCAAAGAAGATAAGTAAGATAAATCAATGTATTCAGATTAAGGATTAGAGGGCCCTGGGGTAACTATCTTGTAGAGGCCCCTATGAATAAAATTGGCAAAATTATGTACTGAGAATGTTATTAGAAAGTATAATGTGTAAATACTCCTAGCACCAACAAAATGCGTTGAACTTACTGTAGTGCCCCAGTTCACATTATACCACAGTACCCCAGCTCACGTTACACCACAGTACCCCCAGTTCTCATTATGCCACAGTGCCCCCAGTTCTCATTATGTATCACAACTGCTACCCACCTGTTGTGATCTCAAATCTTGGAACCGGCAGGCTGGAGCAGTATATTTGAAGTGTCAGGTGCCGCCAAGGACCTTCTTGTTCCTCATCCTTGCCCCTCCTACTCAGCAACTCCTGCCTATGCTGACAATATAATTTGTTGCACCCAGCACCCTTCCTCTCCACAGACCAATGCTCATTATGTGTGTGTGTGGTCCACCCCAGCCGTCCTATTGTTAACCCAGCACTGACTTTATTCAATAAAAAAGATATAGTGTATGCAAAAACTAATTAATAAAGTCATTTAAAGGTGAAAAACACTTTTAAAAATAAATATATCCGCATTCTTGTTTCAGTTGAAAAAAGTTAGTACATAGACATGTTGTTCCAAAAGCCGGAGGGGTTTGATTTATGTAATACAATATGTTTTAGGGCTTGTAGATAGATTAGCACAATTTATTTATATTTACATATTCACATCTTTTTTTGCAGGTGTTAAAGTGGAAGATTTTCTCCCTCCCGGGGCCAGTCTGAAATGTACAGTTTGTAACTACACTGCGGAATCCGTGATTAACTTCCACAAACACCTGTTCTCTCATCTTACTCAAGCTGCCTTTAGATGCAATCAGTGCCACTTTGGCTTCCAGACTCAGAGGGAACTCCTGCAGCACCAGGAGCTTCATGTTCCTGGAAGTAAACTACAACAGGAAGCTGAAACTGAGCATTCTCCCGATGCCAGCGAGGCAAATTCGCTACAGACGCCAGAGCTGCTGAATAAAAATGAACTTCTACGGAGCCAAAAGGCTGTGCAGAATAAAGATGCTAGTTCAGACAGCGAACTGGAAAAGAGTGAAAAGAAGCCACATCCCTTCCTCACCAATCAGAGGCCGGAGGCAACGAACAAAAATATGTTTTCATATACTAAAATCAAATCTGAGCCATCCAGCCCCAGGCTGGCTTCATCTCCAGTGCAACCCACGATTGGACCTTCTTTCCCAATGGGACCATTTCTGTCACAGTTCGCTTTCCCTCACGATATCACAGTGGTTCCTCAAGCCTCAGAAATCCTTGCAAAGATGTCTGAACTGGTACATAGGAGGTTACGGCATGGCAGCAATAGCTACCCACCTGTAATTTACAGCCCCCTGGTGCCAAAAGGGGCTACTTGCTTTGAGTGCAATATAACCTTCAACAACTTGGACAATTATTTGGTACATAAAAAACACTACTGCAGCAGCCGGTGGCAGCATATAACCAAGTTGACTGACTTCCCCGGTGTTACTGAGAAAGTTCCGGAAGCGGTAAGTCCAACCCATGCTCCGAATTCTGTAAACCTCCTCAACGCTCCCCTTCATTCTTCCGAAACCGACAACCAGCTCCTACAGACACCCTGCGTAAACTCAGGCACTGTTCTAGATTTGTTAGGATCAAATATGAAGTCAAGGGACAAAGAGTTTGCCTCTGAAGTAAAAAAGTTGGCAAACGCCAGCGCCAACGATGAAAAAATGAACGGAAAGCCCAACGAGATAAAAAACGCCACCCCACCTCAGGTGGATGGAGACAATAGTGACCCGAACAAAACTACTTGCGAAGCCTGTAATATCACATTTAGTAGGCACGAAACATTCATGGTACATAAACAGTACTATTGCGCTACCCGCCATGACCCCCCATTAAAAAGATCTGCATCAAACAAAGTGCCTGCCATGCAGAGAACTATGCGGACGAGGAAAAGAAGAAAGATGTATGAGATGTGTCTGCCTGAACACGATCAGAGGCCTCAACTCGTTCAACAGCATTTTCTCCAAGTAGCTAATCTTGGCAACCCGTGCACATCTGGTCAAGATTCAGCAGAGGGGCTCGGGGACTGTTATCACCCCAGGTGCGATATCTTTCCAGGAGTTGTTCCAAAGCATTTGGAAACATCACTTTCAATTAGTAAATGTGTTCCTGTGGTGAAATGTGAAACTTCACACTCAACCATTTCCTCCCTGGAGATGGACGCGCCTATAGACCTCAGTAAAAAATGTTTAACACCATCTGATAGAGTATCCACGTCCCCGAAAAGGCTTCTGGACTATCACGAATGCACAGTATGTAAAATTGGCTTTAATAAAGTTGAAAACTACCTTGCTCATAAGCAAAACTTCTGTCCTATCACAGCGAACCAACGTAATGACATAGGGAACCTAGAGGGTAAAGTGTTCCCCAATCCAGAAAGTGAAAGGAGCAGCCCTGAAGCCAACTTCGAAAGGAAGGCCATCAAGTGTGAGAAGGGCAGATCCTCGAAACAGTCTTCACCGAACGGCAACTTGTTCTCTTCGCACTTAGCGACTCTTCAAGGTCTTAAAGTCTTTAGTGAGGCAGCCCAGCTTATCGCAACGAAAGAGGAAAACAAAAATACATTTTTTCCACAATGCCTTTACCCAGGAGCAATTAAAAAGGCGAAAGGAGCCGATCAGCTTTCTCCTTATTATGGCATCAAGCCAAGTGATTATATTTCTGGGTCTCTTGTAATGCACAATGCGGATTTAGATCAAAGCACAAATGTAGGAAGCGAGTCTCCCAAAAGCCAGATACCTTCAAACGGATGCTCAGTGCTGAAAAAAGAGTCACTCCCGCTATTGCCAAAAAATAGGGGCATGGTAATAGTTAACGGCGGACTTAAGCAGGAGGAGCGGCCTGCAGTCATTTCCCAGCAAGAAAACATTTCCCAGAATCCTCCTCAAGAAGACGGATGCAAATCCCCCTCCTGGGTTTCTGACAACCCTTTGACAGCCAACGAAAATGTTTCTCCGGCAACCCCGGCTGCAGAGGATCAGGCGTCCAGCGTTACAAAGAGCCTAAACGGGTCCGGCACGGCTGCGGCTAGCGGCAAATATTGTCGCCTGTGCGATATTCAGTTTAACAATCTATCAAACTTTATTACTCACAAAAAGTTTTACTGTTTGTCACATGCAGCCGAGCATGTCAAATGAACAATCATGCGTGGAGATTTTGGTAAAATATGTAATATACTGTCTTTGTTTCCTGCAGTCAGAGTAAAACAAACAAACGAAAAAAAAAAAAACAATGCTGCTTTATTGACACCTGGACAATCAGGACACCTATTCATTTAAAATGACTTGAAGATTTGAGCTGTAGTTCCATAACAGTTATGCGTAAAAGTGTATTATTGGTGCCATTTTTTTCCTATTATTTATTTTACCAGCAGTGTTTAAACATTTGTGCCCAGCACTGACTACTGTGCGGGAGCCATCTAAGTGGGAAAATGTTCCCAACCAGCACAGCAGTCACTGTTGGACCCAACTGTAACTGTGGTTATGTTAATTTTTTATTTAAAGAACTTTATATTAAAGTCATTTGTAATGTTATTGTATAGTTATTGTGTAGCACATATGGTTTGCACCTGTATAGTAGATTTTAAATAATATAGACACTACATTACAGAACAAAAGGACATATTAGGAATAGCTTCAGAAGCACTTGTGTATACTGACATTTTTTTTTATTTCTTCTGCGCTGTTGCAGAACGAGTAGATGTCTCTGCTGAAATATAACTTAAACAGTTTTAACCCAAAATGAAGACAAGTTTATATAATAACGTTGTGCACATGCAGTACATCATTGCAGGGTTTGAAAGTCAACATTCAAAATCTTGACACCAGAATGTCGACATGTTCTGAATGTCGACAGTGAGAATGTCGGCATGGGCTTTAGATTGACAACCAATATTTCGATATTCAAAAATGCCATCATAATGTTGATATTTTGCATGTCGACACCAGAATGTCGGCATACAGTTTTTTGCTTATTTTAGCCTAACCCTAAAAATAAAACATTCTGGTTTTGACGTGTTAAATGTCAACATTATGAACATGTTTGACATTTTAACCATGTCTGCGTTATTGGTTGTCAACCTCAAGTCCATAACGACATTCAGACTGTCGACATTGTGACATCACAAATATACTGCAGACGTAGCATATCTTTGCATGTGCTTACCTGAGTAAAGGTAGCACTTGACCAGATGCTATTTGTACCATATTATTAAATAAATCTTTGTTCAAATATTTTAGATGCTGGCATTCTGCATTACTGGGGCAGTATACCTCCATTCCCTCATTTTCATAAGTTGATTTTAACAGTGATCAGTCAGGAAAACATAGAAAAGTGAGAGAATTTTAGAACCATTGACGACAAGATAACTTTGGTGGTGATACATGTAACAGCCAATCATATTTTGCCTTCTGTAAAACTGCCATAGTTGCCTGCTCTCCCAGAATGTCCAAGAAACTCACAAAGTTTGATGGACTCTACCAGACTGCTGAGAGAGTAGACTAGCCTCCTGGATCTGCCAACTGCCACAGAAAATTGGGCGGTCCGTGGGCTTGATAATGCAAGTCATAGTGAATCGAAATCATCGTTGCATCACCCCTTGCTGTACAATTATGTCATTTGCAGTGGGAGGAGGGCCCATGATGATGCCATTAACGCATTTCACCATGGCCCATACATTTTCTACCTTGGCATTCCCCTCCGACATCACCCTGAAAGGGGTGGTGGTGGTGGTTGGGGGGTGGGGGTGGGGTTGCTAGTAAAAAGTCAACAAATGTAAGAACTACTACATGTACCTCACGCATTTCACACTTGTGGCCAATCACTATCAAAATCAGTAATTGGCATTTAAAGGTGGTAGGCGTAGAGATTAGTTCTTTAAGGCCCAATAAATCAGATGCCTCTTACATCACAGCTATACTTTAGCAGATACAATAATTTAGGTATTAGGCTTTGCATTTGTAGGTAGCGGTCTGTTCCTGTTTACTTTTTCAACCCGAAAAAACTGTATGTTAAATGAAGATGGAAATTTTTTTTTGTATAGTAATTGTAATTTCTTTTGCTGATGCATCTTTGTCTGAATTTTTTTCAAAAAAATCTTTGCTGTTAAATGCAATACTTTATATTGAATGAACAAATATTACCAGAAGCAGTATTGTAAGTTATAATCTGAGATCAGCCAGTTTTATCTTTTAAGACATACAGTTAAAATCTTAACCCTAAACATGATGCTGCAAATATGAATCTAATTCATATGTATTATATATTTACAGTACCTATAAGTGTAACAATACTGCGACTGGTGAACACAGAGATAACGTTCTACTTCTGATAGAAATAATTTCTCAACAAATGTTGTTACTATGCATGTATATGGATGGAATAAAATTCCAGATCATTGGAGAAGTCTCAGGCTATTTTTATTATATACAGTAACGCGTTTCGCAAATAAAACATTGAAACATTAAAGGAGTTATGGTAATAGAATCATGTAGTTTGCAATACAAAAGTTGTAAGCAAAGGAAAGCTACACCCAGGGACTTATTAAGGGTTCTGAACACCCTAGGCTAATACACACGTAGTGCTCCCTGCAATGCAGCTAAACACAGAGCATAGTATGTATAAATGCTCAGGAAATCACCATACTGCACATGTATAAGTAATGTAGGTTATATAATTGACATGTGTGTCCTTACAATCTAACGCTGGTTTTGGAGTGTAAAAGTGACTTAGACTTCTGGGAAGTACAAGGAAGACTCTAAAGCTCTTTGGGCTATCCAGATGTCAGTGTAGCACAATTATTTTAGAAGCAAGTTAAATTGTCACATAGGCACAGCCACCTGGTAGTCACCTTAAAAACTTTCCTTGGCACCGCCTCAGGATGGATAAATGACTAACAAGCTTTTTTTAAATATAGCTGTGCCGCCATCGCCGCCAGCATGGAATAAATTAGATCTTCCTTTTTTTCCCCAGCTGCCAACTGCATGGTACCTTCAAATCCTAGCACCCTAGGCTGCAGCCTCATAAGCCTAATGGCTAATCAGGCACTGGTTATACCAATTATTTTCTTATCATTTAACACAGTAGTTTGGAGATTAGGCAACTATTTTAAACAAATGTTTGAAAGATGAAACTTTTTTCCGTTAGCAATTTATTTTCTAGATTATGGGCCTGATTCAGAGCCACTCGTAAGCGGCCTCTCGTTCGCTCCGAGAGATGTTTGCCCAACTGCGCATGCGTACGGATCGTTATACGCATTTGCAAACCAGTCAGTGCGGCCGAGATTCATGTGCTCGCAAAATAGCGAATGCCTGATAATTTGAGTGACAGAAAGAGGCGTATGTGAGTGTTAACAGGGGAAGGTGCTTGAAAACGGGGAGTGGAGATCCGATCGCAGGCGTGCTTAAAGGTCAAAACGGGCGTTTTATGGGTGTGCATAATTAAAACAGCAGCGTCACTGACCACGTCACTGGGTTATTTAATAGCCAGAACTGCTCGCAAAATTGTGGTAGCAAAAACCAACCCGAAGAATAGCGAGCAGTTCATACCCTTGTCGATGTACTCGATTAATCTAATAAATAGCGGACATGACGTAGGATGCGAGCGGCCAGGGGGCGTAGTTTCCCAAAAAACGACCGCAAGTTTTGTTCGCTCGTTCAGACCTAGAGGCGTGAACAGACCGCAAACAGCGAATGGTTCATTTGAATAGCCACCCCTATTTTCTTGACGAGCGAGCGCAAATAGCGTCCGGCTCTGAATCAGGCCCTATGCTTGGCCATGTTTTTAACATTTTAATTATTAATTGACGACTAAAGGCACTTAAACCTCATTAGCTCTCTGTTCCAATCCTCAACAAATAGAAGCATGGTACCCCAAATATGACATTCAAGAGAGGTTTGATATAACATTCTTAGGGGATGAAGAAGAAGCAGAACACAATGACTAGAAGGGGGAGAGTTCTCTCTTGGATGGTAATAAGTGACCTAGACCAGAGAATAAGCATCTGACATGTAAGTACACTGTTCAGATGGAGAAAGGGAGAGTTTTCACTGCATCTCCTGAAAGGAGCATAAACACTCCATGCCTACAAGCTGGCCTACAGAAAGTGGTCCAAGCCTCCAGAGCTCTAAGTCGATCCTAGTGGTGGCGAGTCTTTATTATTATTATTATAATAATTATTATTAATGAAGGTTGTGAAGGGGGAAAGTTTTGAGGAAATGTTCTTGCAAGAGTAAAGCTGTCTCCAACAATATTGAGTGGGTCCTATTACAGGGTGTGGTATTTTGGGGAGTTTTTGGAGCCATGGCAAAATTTACGCTGGTGTTTGAGTAAAGTAGATAGGTAAATAGGTAAATGTAATCTCCCTTGGGATGTGTCTATGGACCACATTGTGTTTGTACCATGGTCATTAACCTTCAACTGCCTATTCCCAAACTGTTAAATCCACCCACAGGGACTGCCTAGTCCAGCAGCAGTGGTAGTGACTTACCATTGGAAGCACTCCCTGTTGATCACAGCCAGACAAGCTGTCCCAGGGGGAGGTGTTTTCTCCCCCTGGGACTGCCAGTCCGGACTGCAATAGCAGAGAGAGGGCTTCCCATGGGAAGCCACTCCCCTGCTATAACGGCAGCCCTATCTGGCTCATGCAGCCCCTAAAAGCCAGCCTGTCTGCTAGCCTAGCAGCAGCTCCAGGATTAAGCCACGCCCTTTCACTTAGGCCATGCCTCACGGCCGCCCGACTTAAGCCCCGCCTCCCGGTGACATCAGATGTCAATCATAAGGATGGCAAAGGAGGATGTGCACTGCAGACCCCCCGGCCAGACAGGGAATGTGGTTAGTACGAATCCCTGACGTATGTCAATAGATATAATAGATATATTTAGTGGGTCTGATAGGCTACCATTAATTCAGATACTAGCACAATGTGCCAATATACTCAGCAAATAGACATTAAAAGAGTCTGAACCTAACTATTATCACTTATTTATAGGGTACCACAAGATGCCTATGTTGACATGCAGTATTAAGCAAACTATATATAAATACATAGGGTAACTATAATACAACCAAAGGCAAGTAGAATGGGGTAGGGGAAGTAGAGGATAGGGTGATTCACTATGGCTATTTAGAGCAGCAATGGTGGGTTTATAGGGGGACTGTTGATAATATGTATGTGCAATTGGTGGTAGAATTCCGAGTATAATAACAACACCAGGGGAGTCCAGATACACTGGGCATCCCAAGTACTGAACCAGGTATGAGGTTTATTGAAATGTAGTAGAAGTTGTTTGTACAGCTGTACTCACAGTTATCCAATTGGTAATCTGGTTGGAGCAGAACTTGAATGAAACATACAGAGCACCATGATGTATGAAGGTAGAGGTGCAGGTTATTAAGAAATACTGTATATGCAGGGTAATGCAGGTCATATGCAGGATTACTCAGCAGGGCTTCTGAAGCTATATGAAACTTGTCCGTGTTACACTGTGGTGCTCATACACATTGACAAGATAGCGCTGCACATGCGTAGAAGACCTAACAGCTGCCATTTTGGTAAAGAAGATATATAAGGAGCATTCACGGAGACAGCGCACTCTATAGTTCAACACCCCACTCGCTGCAAGCTTATCCATGTTCCATAAATATATTTTATACATTTGTTGCAGCAACCTGTAAAAAGTTTGCGGGTTAGACAAGCAAGAACACATCAACATTTCAAGTACAAGACATCCTCATCCTCAGGGTGTTCAGCAGGAGCACTGCCCAGATCAGTGTGATCTGTGCAGTGCTTCTGTGTTATAGGTGTAATAAATAGAGATGAGCGGTTCGGATTCTGTGGAATCCCAACTGCTCCAGACATTGGGGATCCGAGCCCACACAAACCCTGTTCGGGTGTTCCCCGCCTGACTCGGATCCCCGTTCGAGGCCGAGCCGCAGCCTCCTGATGTCGGATTCTCGCGAGAGAATCTGACGTCAGGGCCCCACTATTGTAGGGCAGAACGCAGTGATAGCGGTCTGCCCTACACAGAAACAAACACACAGCCGCCAGCGGCAGCTGTGTGTTTGTTATAGCAGCCAATGAGAGTCACACAGACTCTCATTGGTTGCTGCACGGAGGGAGCCGGCTGGAGCTCACTCATGAGCTCTGTTTTCTGGCTCCCTCCTCAGCGGGTGACAGAGCAGAGCGGATGGTGGCAGAAGCAGGGATACAGGTATTTTTTTTTTCTTTTTTTCTTTGTGTGTATGTGTAAGGGGGCGCTACTGGGGGCATACTACTGGGGGCACCACTGCTAATGGGGGCATGCTAACGGGGGCACACTACTGGGGGCACTGCTGGGGGCATTACTAATTGGGGCACTACTACTGGGGGCAGTACTACTTGGGGCACTGCTAATGGGGGCACTGCTAATGGGCATACTACTGGGGGCACTACTAATGGGGGCACTGCTACTGGGGGGCATACTAATGGGGGTATACTACTGGGGGCACTGCTAATGGGGGCATACTACTGGTGGCACTGCTAATGGGGGCATACTACTTGGGGCACTGCTAATGGGGGCATACTAGGGGCACTACTAATTGGGGAATACTACTGGAGGGGCATACTACTAATGGGGGCACTGCTACTGGGGGGCATACTACTGGGGGCACTGCTATTGGGGGTATACTACTGGGGGCACTACTACTGGGGTATACTACTGGGGGGGGCACTGCATAGGGGGCCCTACTACTACTGGGGTATACTACTGGGGGCACTGCATTGGGGGCACCACTACTGGGGGCATTCTGTAAGGGACACCACTGCTGGGGGCATTGTGTAAGGGACACTACTGCTGTGGACATTGTATAAGTGGCACTACTACTGTGGGCATTTTATAAGGGGCATTACTACTGTGGGCTTTGTGCATAAGGGTCACTACTGTGGGCATTGTGTAAAAGGGGCACTACTGTGGGCATTGTGTAAAAGGGGCACTACTGTGGGCATTGTGTAAAAGGGGCACTACTGTGTGTCGTAACATAAATAATAGACACTACTTTATGGTGTAATGTGAATCAGGGACACTATGTGCAGTGTAATGTGAATAAGATTGTGCACTGTGACTCCTAGGGCCGTAGCCCACTTTGTACACAAGTACTGTGACTCTGCTGCCCGTACCCCACTGGGTGGATGCACTACTTTTCATTTCTGCCACTGCTGTGTGGCAATGTTTAATAGATTTGACTGTGCCGCTGCGCCGCTGCTTTGTCGCTTAGTAACCAGTCAGCTCACTGCAACCTTTGGCCAATAATGGTGAAAACATTATTATAAGCTGTGAGGTGTTCTAAATTGACTGGAAATTAATGTTATCGAGGTTAATAATACTCTAGGAAGAAAAAAAAACAATTTATGTGATTTTAGCTTTTTTTGTAAATTTTTATAAAAAATCCAAATCCAAAACCAGTCACCTCAGTTTGGCAAATCCAAATCCGGACGAAGAATTAGAAAGAAAACCAAAGCCGGCAAAAATGGTTCAGCGCACATCCTGAGTAATAAAGGGTTCAAATTCAAGAAACAAATTAAGTTGGGTCCCCACCCCAAAGCATAACCAAGCCCTGGACCTCTGAGCCCATTGTTGTACAGGAAATTGGTTCCCCATATTCTTCCATAACCAGGCTGAACCAGCCAAGGTGGTAATGCCACAGCAGGCAGACACATAATGTGGGGTCTAACTACCACACTATTCACCAGCCCCAAACTGGTCAGCCCAGGGCTGTCAATCCTTTGAAAGTGGGGTTCTCAAAAATAAAATGGGGTCCCCCTCCCAGCATTGTTATTGTGCTTGTTCATCCCTTTGCCTCTATGCCACCTGGTTGTTTTACCTGGTTACATAAACCTGAATCCTGGTTAAGCTGTACCACATGTGGCCTAATCGCCACCAGCACCGTTGCTGTGCAACTCATTTAACATCCTGTACACTCAGGGCCAAGTGTACTTCCCGCGTACTGTCTGTGGTCATACATATATTTACATCATGCCATCTATCAAGTTACGGACCCCAGTGTCCTTCCCTGGTCACTCTGCCAGTAGGTCACATCCCCAGACGCACTCTGCTATAATTGTCTAATAATTTTTGATAGAGTGAGGTGGTCTAGGATGATTATAGACAAGATGTTTGAGTAAGCACTGGGAAATCCAGGAGGCAGACCAGGGAAGGGAAAGACTAAAAGGAGAGGAAGTGACGGTTGGATAGAAAAAAGAGTTGGTGATGTCACAGCATTTGGAAAAGATGAGATGAGATAAAGAGAGTGACTACTGGGTTAAGAGAGGGAAGAAGTCCATTAGGTCACCAGGCCGTGTGGTGTGGGAGAATGAGAGACCCTCATAAGAGCCAGGCTTCAGTGAGAGCAAGCAGGTTACTGAGATAAAGTGGTCATGGATCGGGACTGAGATACCCAGAACTCAGTGGCCTTTCCTTCCGACACAAATTCTTCTATATTCCTGATAAATAGTAAGAGGCACACTTCAACTCAGAAACAATCACCATTGGACGCTATGTATGAGAACTAAACTTTTTTTTCACAACACTTCTATTTTGCAGGATTATTAAAGTTGTTTTAAAAGTCTCAGGAAACACTTTCAATTACAATAGCATACAATTCATGGAACATCACATTTGTTAATAACTCTACATGTAACACTTTAATAATATTTTATCATTCCAAAGTTTGTAAATATATAAATTCAATCACATGTATTATTGTGATGCATTATTGGGGCCCCATAAATAAATATTACTCAGTTCAGCTGAATTGGTCATGCTGGTGTCTTTGGGGGTTAATCCAGAGTCATACAATTGCGCATCAAAGTTTAGGAACTTGCTAACTTTCTCTATTTGAGTAGTTAATTTTTCTTTCTCCTGAAAGCTCTGCCTCACTGAAATCTACCTGAGTCTTTCACGCCCCCATAGATGCTGAGGCTATGCTGTACTTTATTGTGCTGCAGTGTACTGGCTGAGACTGAGGACAGATGCTGTCAATGTTTAGCAGGCTGGCTGAGCCTATACCGGTGGTGTGCCTACTCCTCTTTATTAGCTCTTATTAACATCACAGTCTATGCTGGTGGTAAGATGGCTGACTGCCTAATAGCTCACTCCTGTATGCTGCTATACTAGTCCTTAAATGTGCAATAAGATGTCTGTAGGGTTTTGTGGTAAACGCTTGGGCTCTTACTGTTTAGTGATGCAGGAGGGTGTAGTTAGTTACCTAGGGCCTACATTTGGGTGTTTGCTTTGCCCCCTGAGCTGGCAGATCCTTCCCAATGATCTGGTGTTTCTCCCTCTGGCAGCCGATTGCTGTATGTAGGAAGACGTGCTCCTGCAATGTATTGCTCACCAGCGTCTGTACTGAAGAAGGGAGCAGCTCTCTGCCCGCCTCCACTGGGAGCGAAGAAGTTGCTTGCTTGGCCAGAAGATGTCACTGAGACCAGCTTCGCCTGGGACCCGCTGCTGCCAAACGACACCGCTGTCTGAGAGCCGCTCTGCCAATCTCCGTTCACTCTAATAGCCTCGGTCTCACCATGCTGATCTGAGGTCACCGGGAACACCTCTCTGTCTCAGGATAGTGTGCTGCGTCTCACTGCTCTCCTCACTCTCTCCTCAGTTAGCATACAATTACGGTGTCTGTGGCAGTTCAACTGTCTCTGCTGCATTTGCCGGCTCCTGCCCACCAGGCCCATGCGTAGCATGCCAGGCATCTAGAAATTTCTGGCACTTCAAACTGCATCCTATAAAGAGTCTTATGGTGCTGGCCACTGAAGTGGGGAAACAATCAATTGTCCATTACTACAAAACAATTAGCATAAGTGCAGAGTCCAACATTTTACATTAAATGCAAACAGTCCCCTTTCATACAATAAATGAATGCTCACATACAGTAGCTGCTTATTACATAGTGTGGGCAGCTGAAGACTACCCAACAAACAGGATCAGTATGGAATACCGCTGGACGCAGTGAAGATCCCGACAGCTGTTATGGTAAGTACTAACGTAACCCCTCCCTAACCCTCCTTTAAGGGTGCCTAACCCTAACCTCACCCCCAAGTGGCTAACCCTAACCCTCCCTGTAAGTGCCTAAACTTAACCCCCCCACTTCCCCGCAGCCTAAACCTAAAGCTGGCTACACATCTAAAGATTATCTGTCCAACCAGCCAACTAGTTGATTGGTTGGAATGAAAATCGGGTATGAAAGCAAATGACAATCAGCAATTTGCTCCCAAACGCTGGAAAATGGACAAAAACTGTTGTTTGAACAAATTGTTTAGATCAAACATTTAACAAACTTGTCTGACGACCATTTTCATCTGTTTTCTGGCATTTAGGAGCAAGTTGCTGATCATCACTTACTCCCATACCTTACCAGATTTTAATTCCAACCAATCAACTAGTTGGCTGGTTGGACAGATAATCTTTAGATGTGTGGCCATCTTAAGTCTCCCGGGGGGGGTTCGTTAACTCCAACCTCCCCCCGGGGGTGCCTAACCCTAACCCCCACCCTTCCCCTAGCCTAACCCTCCCAGGGGGGTGCCTATCCTTAAGCCCCCCCGGGAGCCCCTAAGCTAGCCCTCACCCCCGCAGCTGTCTGCGACTGCCGGCTTCGGTATGCCAGGCGTCGGGCTCCCGGTGTAGGTTAAATGAAAGGCGTCAGGATTTCGACGCCTGTCATTAGACCCCTGCCGGGATTAGACAGTTGGGAAGCCGATGGTCGGCATTTCGACCGTCGGCTTCCTGACTGCATCCCCAACAAACTGGTGGGGTACCACAGGGACCAGTTTGTTACAGACAGACCTGACATTTCAGTGGGTACATGAGAAAGGGAGGGATTGAAGAGGGAGGATGCAGATGTGGCTGGAAAGATCGATGGTATGTGGTGGGGTTTTAGTAGGGAGAGCAAGAGGGAAGAGTTTGGCGATGGGACATGTGAAGGGTGCAGAGGGGAAGTTGAGGGCAATCTAGGATAGGAACATGAGTAAAGTGAGAAAGGGTGTGAGGGAAGAAGAGTGATAACAGAGAGGGAGCCAGGGAATGATAGCGAGGGTTTGGGGTGGTTTTAGCTAGAGATTAAGAGAGGCTGAGGCAGGTAAAAGTGCAGGTTATAATCTCTTAGCTGGGTGGAAGACCATAATGTGAGAGGTACAGTGCATGTTCATTGGGTGGAAGGAAAGGGAATGAGGGCAGGGGACGGGGTTAATTTAATTTAGGAGCATGGGTGAGCTGGGTTGCATGTTGAAAATGCAAAGAAGGGTGAGCAGTAAGGGATATAACAATAATAATGATCAGAGCCGTAACTAGGGCTCTCAGCACTCTGTGCCTGCCACGCCCCTTTTCCAGTTGACGTCTTGACGATGCACATAAGGGGGCGGGGCAGCTGGCACTTGAAGCTGCAGCAGTGCCCGGAGCGTCTTGAAGACGCATCTTGAAAACAAAATGATACCTAGATGTACAGTAATATAAGAACAAGATCAGATGTAGAAAAAATATTAAGCAGACAAAATATGAAACAGGGTAGTAGCAGAAAGGCATGGGAGCAGGTATTTGAAGGCCCCATAGCAAAAGTTTGTAAGGGCCCATATGTACCACCGAATGGAGAAAAATGTATATAACACATGTAACTGTCGAGGAAGATAGGCCCCCCTCAGCTCTGGGCCCCATAGCAGCTGCACCCCTTGCTCCTTGCTCCTACGGTATTTATTGTCATGACCTGGCCCTTGAGATGTTCAGTCAGTGGACTGGGAGTCGGGGTCAGTTAGTGAGGAGATAGCAGTAAATGAGGAGGAAGAATGTAGTTCTTCCTTATCGGCTAATTCCGGGTGTTGGCGAGACCTGAACTGAGGCGTGGTGTCTAACTTACTGGTGGTTTTCACCAGCGACCCCTCCAATTGGGATATGGTCTTTGCGGCACTCCCTGGTCAGGTTCCCGGGAATTAGCAAAGAACAGATGGTAACTGAGAGGCTAGAATATCTCTGGAGCATATCGGTAGGGATCGATGTAGATTATCACTAGAGAATATCGGTAAAGACTGATGTTGATTATCGCCGGGGAATATCGGTAGAAACCGATGTTGGTAATCACTGGAGTTTATCGGGTGAGACCGATGCTGGTAATCACTGGAGAATATCGGTTGAGACCGATGTTGATTATCACTGGAGAATATTGTGGCGAGAGATGAAGCACACTGGAGATATACAGCAGAGTCTAGAGAAAGAGCACTGGAGATATGAACAGCGTGGAGCCTGGAACAGCACTTCAGCAAAGCAGCAACTGCAAGTAGAGAAATTGTTCAGGCAACTTCCTGTTCCTGGAGTCCTGCTTTATACCCTTAGGTAGCTGGTCATTGGATGAGAGAGTCAGCAGATACCCTTAGGTAGCTGGTCATTGGATGAGAGAGTCAGCAGAGAGACCGCAAGGCTACAATTGGAGAAAAGTTTGGTCAGGTGAGAAAGACAACATGGCTGCGCCCATGACTGCAGCCGTTGGAAATCTGCAATGGAGAATCACATGGAAGTCTTCACCAGGCCCTGGGGAGAATACTCAGCGCATCAGCTGCTGCATACCTCCCAACATGACCCTCTCCAGGAGGGACACAATGCTCTGGTCCTGGACTTCCTCTGGTCTTGGACTTCCCTGGTAATTTATGATTGGTGGAGGCTCCAGGGGTGGGGCTGCAGTACAGTCCAAACTTCAAATAGGGGAGTCACACCAACTGCCAGTGAGTCCCAGCCAGTGATGTTTGGCAGTGTGTGAAATGACAGTTGGTGTGACTCCCCTATTTGAATTTTGAACTGTGCTGCAGCCCCGCCTCTTACCAGGGAAGACAATGACCAGAGCATTGTGTCCCTCCTGGAGAGCGTCATATTGGGAGGTATGCTCCCGTTGCACCTGATGTCTGACAGCACGGCTGATCAGGGGAAGCCGCCGCCTCGGTGAGTAACGGCTTATCACAGGCCGAATCCTGACAGTTATGCCCATGCATGGGAGGATAAGGGTTTTTTTGGGGAAAGCAAGCTATGGTAGCAGTGGCCATGGGTCCAGTGGGAGATCCCAGAAACACTATTAGTAGTAGCCCACGATAGATAGATAGATAGATAGATAGATAGATAGATAGATAATGAGATAGATTTATATGAGATAGATAGATAGATAATGAGATAGATAGATAGATAATGAGATAGATATATATGAGATAGATAGATACATAGATACATAGATAGATATGAGATAGATAGATAGATCAATAGATATGAGATAGATAGATAGATAGATCGATCGATCGATATCAGATAGATCGATAGATATGAGATAGATAGATAGATAGATAGATAGATATGAGATAGATAGATACAGTAAATATGAGATAGATAGATAGAGTAGAGATAGATAGATAGATACAGTAGATATGAGATAGATAGATCGATCGATAGATATGAGATAGATCGATAGATATGAGATAGATAGATAGATATATATATAAATACAGTAGATATGAGATAGATAGATATGATATGAGATAGATAGATAGATATGAGATAGATAGATAGATACGGTAAATATGAGATAGATAGAGTAGATATGAGATAGATAGATAGATAGATATAGATAGATAGATAGATAGATAGATAGATAGATAGATATGAGATAGATAGATAGACAAATAGATATGAGATAGATAGATAGATAGATAGATAGATAGATACAGTATATATGAGATAGATAGATAAATAGATAGATAGATACAGTAGATATGATAGATAGATCAATAGATATGAGATAGATCGATCGATAGATATGAGATAGATCGATCGATAGATATGAGATAGATCGATAGATATGAGATAGATAGTTATGAGATAGATAGATATATAGATACAGTAGATATGAGACAGATAGATAGATAGATAGATATGATATGAGATAGATAGATAGATATGAAATAGATAGATAGATACAGTAAATATGAGATAGATAGATAGAGTAGATATGAGATAGATAGATAGATATGATATAGATAGATAGATAGATAGATATGAGATAGATAGATAGACAAATAGATATGAGATAGATAGATAGATAGATAGATAGAGTAGATATGAGATAGATAAATAGATAGATAGATACAGTAGATATGATAGATAGATAGATAGATCAATAGATATGAGATAGATAGATCGATCGATAGATATGAGATAGATCGATAGATATGAGATAGATAGATAGTTATGAGATAGATAGATATATAGATACAGTATACATGAGATAGATAGATAGATAGATAGATAGATATGATATGAGATAGATAGATAGATAGATAGATAGATATGAGATAGATAGATAGATACAGTAGATAGATAGATAGATACAGTAAATATGAGATAGATAGATAGAGTAGATATGAGATAGATAGATAGATAGATAGATATGATATATAGATATGAGATAGATAGATAGATAGATAGATAGATAGATAGACAAATAGATATGAGATAGATAGATAGATAGATACAGTAGATATGAGATAGATAGATAAATAGATAGATAGATACAGTAGATATGATAGATAGATAGATAGATATATAGATCAATAGATATGAGATAGATAGATCGATAGATATGAGATAGATAGATAGATACAGTAGATATGAGATAGATAGATAAATAGATAGATAGATACAGTAGATATGATAGATAGATAGATCAATAGATATGAGATAGATAGATTGATCGATAGATATGAGATAGATAGATACAGTAAATATGAGATAGATAGATAGAGTAGATATGAGATAGATAGATAGATATGATATAGATAGATAGATAGATAGATAGATAGATAGATACAGTAGATATGAGATAGATATATATGAGATAGATAGATAGATAGATATGAGATAGATAGATAGATAGATAGATACAGTAGATATGAGATAGATAGAGTAGATATGAGATAGATAGATAGATAGATAGATATGATATAGATAGATAGATATGAGATAGATAGATACAGTAGATATGAGATAGATAGATACAGTAGATATGAGAGATAGATAGATAGATCAATAGATATGAGATAGATAGATAGATCGATAGATATGAGATAGATAGATAGATAGATAGATAGATAGATAGAAAGATATGAGATAGATAGATAGATAGATAGATATGAGATAGATATATATGAGATAGATAGATAGATAGATATGAGATAGATAGATAGAGTAGATATGAGATAGATAGAGTAGATATGAGATAGATAGATAAATAGATAGATAGATACAGTAGATATGATAGATAGATAGATCAATAGATATGAGATAGATAGATCGATAGATATGAGATAGATCGATCGATAGATATGAGATAGATCGATAGATATGAGATAGATAGTTATGAGATAGATAGATATATAGATACAGTAGATATGAGACAGATAGATAGATAGATAGATATGATATGAGATAGATAGATAGATATGAAATAGATAGATAGATACAGTAAATATGAGATAGATAGATAGAGTAGATATGAGATAGATAGATAGATAGATAGATAGATAGATATGATATAGATAGATAGATAGATATGAGATAGATAGATAGATAGACAAATAGATATGAGATAGATATGAGATAGATAGATAGAGTAGATATGAGATAGATAGATAAATAGATAGATAGATACAGTAGATATGATAGATAGATCAATAGATATGAGATAGATAGATATGAGATAGATCGATAGATATGAGATAGATAGTTATGAGATAGATAGATATATAGATACAGTAGATATGAGATAGATAGATAGATATGATATGAGATAGATAGATAGATAGATAGATAGATAGATATGAGATAGATAGATAGATAGATAGATACAGTAAATATGAGATAGATAGATAGAGTAGATATGAGATAGATAGATAGATAGATAGATAGATATGATCTATAGATATGAGATAGATAGATAGACAAATAGATATGAGATAGATAGATAGATAGATAGATAGATACAGTAGATATGAGATAGATAGATAAATAGATAGATAGATACAGTAGATATGATAGATAGATAGATATATAGATCAATAGATATGAGATAGATAGATAGATCGATAGATATGAGATAGATAGATAGATAGATAGATAGATAGATAGATAGATACAGTAGATATGAGATAGATAGATAAATAGATAGATACAGTAGATATGATAGATAGATAGATATATAGATCAATAGATATGAGATAGATAGATCGATAGATATGAGATAGATAGATAGATAGATAGATACAGTAGATATGAGATAGATAGATAAATAGATAGATAGATACAGTAGATATGATAGATAGATAGATAGATCAATAGATATGAGATAGATAGATCGATCGATAGATATGAGATAGATAGATACAGTAAATATGAGATAGATAGATAGAGTAGATATGAGATAGATAGATATGATATAGATAGATAGATAGATACAGTAGATATGAGATAGATATATATGAGATAGATAGATAGATAGATAGATATGAGATAGATAGATAGATAGATAGATAGATAGATACAGTAGATATGAGATAGATAGAGTAGATATGAGATAGATAGATAGATAGATAGATAGATAGATACAGTAGATATGAGATAGATAGATAGATAGATACAGTAGATATGAGAGATAGATAGATCAATAGATCAAGACCATCGCGACCATCGGGCTTGCGACGAGACCCTGCGGTAGGGTCTCGCTGCCGCAAGCCCAGGAGTGATTTTGGCTCTATCAGAGCCAAAATCACTCCCACTGACATCATTACTGATGTCAGTGGGGCCGGCTTCAGACGGTAGGCGTTCCCATGGGAACGCCTCCGTCTGGCAGCCACGCCCCCGGCACGCCCACCAAAGGGGGCGTGCTGTCACTCACCATCGACAGCACGCCCCTTTTGGTGCGAGACCCCGAGAGACGTATTCCTCGTCGCTCGCCGGGTCTCGCGCATGCGCAGTGGGGCAACATCGACCCGCTTGCGAGCGTCCTTTGCTCGTGAGTGGGTCTGAATGACCCCCATAGTCCATCGTTGTGATTTATCTTTCATGGTTTATGCAGCATAAGCCAAGAAAGCGCTCAGATGTCTGTTGTTTTCTTTTGTCATACATTAATGTTTCATACACCAGTAGAGTGTCATTGTACTCAGGAGGAGGGACATACCGAGTGATTGACACAGCGGACACCATGTGTCAAGATTGCACCAACCTTTGATAAAGCTGCCATTAGACAGCAAAACGCGTCTTTCCAGTAAGATAAAACTTTGGATCACTACTGCTGCGTTGGACTTCATTGCTGTGATCTGGACCATCACTAATTGGAAAACCCCCAGGACTGGTAATTATTTACCCAAAACTGGATAATTTCCTGCAAAAGGCTATTTTGTTCCTACAATCTGTCCATCACTTATACTGGCACAGGCAATTTATGCCCAAAGAACTCTTTTACAATTACTACGTAGACACTGGTGTTTTAGGCTCTATCCTCATATTCATTTACTTTTTTGCAATATATTGATGCATTTTTATCTTTTTTTTATTCATTGATGCGTGATATCTTTTTATATATTAATTTGCTACATGTTATTTTAGCAGTACCTGTCTGTCCCAATATTTATAGCACTGTATGTATTTTGGTAGTCTTCTGGTGTGTCCTTGTCACATAGCATCGAGGCTTAGACACATTTTCGGCAAAAAAAGACGCTCAACGCTAGCAGAGTTACACAAGACCTGGCGGCTCACTCATGTCAGGCAAATCGTGCTGCATGGCGTATTGAGTCTAGGGGTCTATTTATCAACCAATCAGCTCCTACCTATTATTGTATAGACTGTACTTGATAAATGCTACTTGAAAGCTGATTGGTTGCTATGGGCAACTTCTCCACTGGTCCACTTCTCCACACACTTTTCACTGTTTGATAAATAGACCCCTAGATGAGCAAGGACACACCTGTATGTTTCTCCCTGTGTACCTGGGGGTCCTTATAACTTCCCATCAATTGGTTACTGGGACTGCAACATATCTTATCAGCCTGAACAGACTGGCCTAAAGGAAAGATCCAGCTAATAGTAAAAACTAGGGGTGAGCGGGTTCGGATTTCTGAAATCCGAACCCCCCCGATCCGAGTCCGATCCGAGTCAGGCTCGACTTTTCCCGCCTGACTCGGATCTGACATCGAGGCAAAACGTCATCATCCCGCCTTCCGAGTCTCGCGGGTTTTGGATCCTATATAAGGTACCCGCGTCGGCGCCATTTTCTCACTCGGCTGTGGACAGTGAAGAGGGAGGGTGGGAGTTAGTGCTGTGTAGTGTAGTGTAGTGTAGTGCTGCTGTTGTCCACTACTTCAAAGTCCATAGGGGCTGGCTGTGTTGTGCTGTGCTGCTGTTGTTAATAGGGGCTGTGTCCACTACTTCAAAGTCCATAGGGGCTGGCTGGACTGTGTTGTGCAGTCAGTTCCAAAGTCCTGTGCAGTGTCCCAGTCCTAAAGGGGTGCTGTAGTGTTGTCCAGGGGGTGCTCTGTCCATCAGGGGTGCTCCCCCCAAGTGCTAAAAAAATAATATATTTTCTGTGTTTGTGAATTGTGTGCGCAGTAGCCGCACGTGCATCAACAAAGTAGTGCCAAGCGTGCGCCTGTGTCATAAGTAAAGGGCCGGCTGGCTTGACCGTTAAGGGTGCTGTAACCCCCGAAAGTACACTCCAGTCCAAACCAAAAAAAAAATTATTTTCTGTGTTTGTGAATTGTGTGCGCAGTAGCCGCACGTGCATCAACAAAGTAGTGCCAAGCGTGCGCCTGTGTCATAAGTAAAGGGCCGGCTGGCTTGACCGTTAAGGGTGCTGTAACCCCCGAAAGTACACTCCAGTCCAAACCAAAAAAAAAATTATTTTCTGTGTTTGTGAATTGTTTGCGCAGTAGCCGCACGTGCATCAACAAAGTAGTGCCAAGCGTGCGCCTGTGTCATAAGTAAAGGGCCGGCTGGCTTGACCGCTAAAGGGTGCTGTAACCCCTGAAAGTACACTCCAGTCCAAACCAAAAAAAAATTATTTTCTGTGTTTGTGAATTGTGTGCGCAGTAGCCGCACGTGCATCAACAAAGTAGTGTCAAGCGTTCGCCTGTGTCATAAGTAAAGGGCCGGCTGGCTTGACCGTTAAGGGTGCTGTAACCCCCGAAAGTACACTCCAGTCCAAACCAAAAAAAAAATTATTTTCTGTGTTTGTGAATTGTGTGCGCAGTAGCCGCACGTGCATCAACAAAGTAGTGCCAAGCGTGCGCCTGTGTCATAAGTAAAGGGCCGGCTGGCTTGACCGTTAAGGGTGCTGTAACCCCCGAAAGTACACTCCAGTCCAAACCAAAAAAAAAATTATTTTCTGTGTTTGTGAATTGTGTGCGCAGTAGCCGCACGTGCATCAACAAAGTAGTGCCAAGCGTGCGCCTGTGTCATAAGTAAAGGGCCGGCTGGCTTGACCGTTAAGGGTGCTGTAACCCCCGAAAGTACACTCCAGTCCAAACCTAAAAAAAAATTATTTTCTGTGTTTGTGAATTGTGTGCGCAGTAGCCGCACGTGCATCAACAAAGTAGTGCCAAGCGTGCGCCTGTGTCATAAGTAAAGGGCCGGCTGGCTTGACCGTTAAAGGGTGCTGTAACCCCCGAAAGTACACTCCAGTCCAAACCAAAAAAAAATTATTTTCTGTGGTTGTGAATTGTGTGCGCAGTAGCCGCACGTGCATAAAAAAAGTAGTGCCAAGCGTGCGCCTGTGTCATAAGTAAAGGGCCGGCTGGCTTGACCGTTAAGGGTGCTGTAACCCCCGAAAGTACACTCCAGTCCAAACCTAAAAAAAAATTATTTTCTGTGTTTGTGAATTGTGTGCGCAGTAGCCGCACGTGCATCAACAAAGTAGTGCCTAGAGTGCGCCTGTGTCATAAGTAAAGGGCCGGCTGGCTTGACCGTTAAAGGGTGCTGTAACCCCCGAAAGTACACTCCAGTCCAAACCAAAAAAAAATTATTTTCTGTGTTTGTGAATTGTGTGCGCAGTAGCCGCACGTGCATCAACAAAGTAGTGCCAAGCGTGCGCCTGTGTCATAAGTAAAGGGCCGGCTGGCTTGACCGTTAAAGGGTGCTGTAACCCCTGAAAGTACACTCCAGTCCAAACCAAAAAAAAATAATTTTCTGTGTTTGTGAATTGTGTGCGCAGTAGCCGCACGTGCATCAACAAAGTAGTGCCAAGCGTGCGCCTGTGTCATAAGTAAAGGGCCGGCTGGCTTGACCGTTAAGGGTGCTGTAACTCCCGAAAGTACACTCCAGTCCAAACCAAAAAAAAAATTATTTTCTGTGTTTGTGAATTGTGTGCGCAGTAGCCGCACGTGCATCAACAAAGTAGTGCCAAGCGTGCGCCTGTGTCATAAGTAAAGGGCCGGCTGGCTTGACCGTTAAGGGTGCTGTAACCCCCGAAAGTACACTCCAGTCCAAACCAAAAAAAAAATTATTTTCTGTGTTTGTGAATTGTGTGCGCAGTAGCCGCACGTGCATCAACAAAGTAGTGCCAAGCGTGCGCCTGTGTCATAAGTAAAGGGCCGGCTGGCTTGACTGTTAAGGGTGCTGTAACCCCCGAAAGTACACTCCAGTCCAAACCTAAAAAAAAATTATTTTCTGTGTTTGTGAATTGTGTGCGCAGTAGCCGCACGTGCATCAACAAAGTAGTGCCAAGCGTGCGCCTGTGTCATAAGTAAAGGGCCGGCTGGCTTGACCGTTAAAGGGTGCTGTAACCCCCGAAAGTACACTCCAGTCCAAACCAAAAAAAAATTATTTTCTGTGTTTGTGAATTGTGTGCGCAGTAGCCGCACGTGCATCAACAAAGTAGTGCCAAGCGTGCGCCTGTGTCATAAGTAAAGGGCCGGCTGGCTTGACCGTTAAAGGGTGCTGTAACCCCCAAAGTACACTCCAGTCCAAACCAAAAAAAAATTATTTTCTGTGTTTGTGAATTGTGTGCGCAGTAGCCGCACGTGCATCAACAAAGTAGTGCCAAGAGTGCGCCTGTGTCATAAGTAAAGGGCCGGCTGGCTTGACCGTTAAAGGGTGCTGTAACCCACAAAGTACACTCCAGTCCGAACCAAAAAAAAATTTATTTTCTGTGTTTAGCCGCACGTATATATCAAATCGATATAACATAAATGGAGGACCAAACTTTCTCCGATAAAAATAAAATAGAGAAAGATCAAGAACCACTTCCTCCTAGTGCTGAAGCTGCTGCCACTAGTCATGACATAGACGATAACATGCCATCAACGTCGTCTGCCAAGGCCGATGCCCAATGTCATAGTAGAGGGCACATACAATCCCAAATGGCAAAGTTCAGGAAAATGACCTTGAAAAAGACATTTAAATCAGCTGAAGAGAAACGTAAACTTGCCAATATGCCATTTACGACACGGAGTGGCAAGGAACGGCTAAGGTCGATCCCTAGTATGTTCATGACTAGTGGTTCAGCTTCACATGACGATGGAAGCACTCCTCCCACTAAAAAAATCAAAAGAGTTAAGCTGGCAAAAGCACAGCGAAGAACTGTGCTTTCTAAGAAGATATCACAAATCCCCAAAGAGAGTCCAAGTGTGGTGGTGGTTGCGATGCCTGACCTTCCCAGCACTGGACGGGAAGAGGTGGCTCTTTCCACCATTTGCACGCCCCCTGCAAGTGCTGAAAGGAGCACCCACAGTCCACTTGCTGATATGCAAATTGAAGATGTCACTGTTGAAGTACAACAGGATGAGGATACTGGTGTAGCTGGCGCTGAGGAGGAAGTTGGCGAGGAGGATTCTGATGGTGATGTGGTTTGTTTAAATCAGGCTCCGGGGGAGACAGTTGTTGTCCGTGGGATGAAAAAGCCCATCACGGTCATGCCTGGGCAGAAGACCAAACATTCCACCTCTTTGGTCTGGCAATATTTCTATCCAAATCCGGACAACAACTGTCTTGCCATATGTACCATATGTAAAGGTGAAATAAGTAGGGGTAGGGACGTCAACCACCTAGGAACATCCTCCCTTATACGGCACCTGCAGCGCGTTCATAAAAAGTTACTGTCAAGTTCAGAAACTTTGGCTCAGACCGTAAGCAGTCCAGGGACACCTAAATCCCGTTGTCCTGTTGTATCCAAGCGCCTGCAAACCACACCGTCAACTCCCTCCTCGTCAATTTCCTCCTTAGTCAGGATCGGAAGTAGTCCTGCAGGCCATATCACTGGCATGACTGACTCTCCTATCCGGGATTCCTCCGGAGGATCCTGCATTGCTACGCCTACTGCTGCCGCTGCTGCTGTTGCTGCTGCTGCTGGGAGTCGTTCATCATCCCAGAGAGGAAGTAGGAACACCACTACTTTTACTAAACAATTGACCCTCCAACAGTCCTTAGCGAGGAGGATGAAGTACGACAGCAGTCATCCTGAAGCAAAACGTATAACTGAGGCCTTGACTGCTATGTTGGTGTTAGACGTGCGTCCGGTATCCGCCATTAGTGCAGTGGGATTTAGACAATTGATGGAGGTAGTGTGTCCCCGGTTCCAAATCCCGTCTAGATTCCACTTCACTAGGCAGGCGATACCGAGACTGTACAGAAACGTCAGAAAAAGTGTCCTCAGTGTCCTGAAAAATGCCGTTGTACACAATGTCCACTTAACCACGGACATGTGGACAAGTGGAACAGGGCAGACTAAGGACTATATGACTGTGACAGCCCTCTGGGTAGATGTATCACCTTACGCAGCAACAGCAGCAGCGTCACCAGTAGCAGCATCTCAGAAACGCCAGCTCGTTACAAGGCAGGCTACGCTGTGTATCACCGGTTTCAGTAAGAGGCACACCGCCGACAACCTCTTAGAGAAACTGAGGGAAATCATCGCCCAGTGGCTTACCCCACTTAGACTCTCCTGGGGATTTGTGATATCTGACAACGCCACCAATATTGTGCGGGCATTACATCTGGGCAAATTCCAGCACGTCCCATGTTTTGCTCACACAATAAACTTGGTGGTGCAGAATTTTCTGAAAAGCGACAGGGGCGTGCAGGAGACGCTTTGGGTGGCCCGAAAAATTTCTGGCCACTTTCGCCATTCAGCGACTGCGTGCCGAAGACTGGAGCGCCAGCAAACACTCTTGAACCTGCCCCGCCATCACCTGAAGCAAGAGGTTGTGACGCGGTGGAACTCAACCCTCTATATGCTTCAGAGGATGGAGGAGCAGCAAAAGGCCATACAAGCCTATACATCCACCTATGACATAGGCAAAGGAGGGGGTATGCACCTGACTCAAGCGCAGTGGAGAATGATTTCCGTGTTGTGCAAGGTTCTTCAGCCCTTCGAACTTGCCACACGTGAAGTCAGTTCAGACACTGCCAGCTTGAGTCAGGTCATTCCCCTCATCAGGCTTTTGCAGAAGCAGCTGGAGAAAGTGAAGGAGGAGCTAAGACGGAGCGATTCCGCTCGGCATGTGGGACTTGTGGATGAAGCCCTTCATTCGCTTTGCCAGGATTCCAGGGTGGTCAATCTGTTGAAATCAGACCACTACATTTTGGCCACCGTGCTCGATCCTAGGTTTAAAGCCTATGTGGTGTCTCTCTTTCCGGCCGACACAAGCCTGCAGAGGTGCAAAGACCTGCTGGTGAACACACTGTCAGCTGAAGCGGAACGTGACACGTCAACGGCTCCTTCTTCATTTTCTCCCGCAACTGGGGCTGCCAGGAAAAAACTTAGGTATCCTAAGCAACCCGCTGGCGGTGATGCAGGGCAGGCAGGACCAAGTTTGGACATCTGGTCCGGACTGAAGGACCTGGCAACAATTTCTGACATGTCTACTGTCACTGCATATGATACTGTCACCATTGACAGAATGGTGGAGGATTACATCGGTGACAGCATCCAAGTAGGCATGTCAGACAGTCCATACCTGTACTGGCAGGAAAAAGAGGCAATTTGGAGGCCCCTGTACAAACTGGCTCTATTTTACCTGAGTTGCCCCCCCTCCAGTGTGTACTCCGAAAGAGTGTTTAGTGCAGCCGGGAACCTTGTCAGCGAAAGGCGTAGGAGGTTGCTTCCACAGAATGTGGAGAAGATGATGTTCATCAAAATGAATTATCAGCTCTTCCAGGGAGACCAGCCTCCAGAAGGTACAGAGGGACCTGTGGTGGTGGATTCAAGTGGGGACGAGTTAATACTTTGTGAGGATGAGGATGTACACACTGAAGAGGGTGAGGAATCAGTGGATGAGGAGGATGAGGATGACATCTTGCCTCCGTAGAGCCAGTTTGTGCAGGGACACATTAATTGCCAGCTTGTTTTGTGGGGGCCCAAACGAACCAATCATTTCAGCCACAGTTGTGTGGCAGACCCTGGCGCTGAAATGATTGATTTGTTAAAGTGTGCATGTCCTGTTTATACAACATAAGGGTGGGTGGGAGGGCCCAAGGACAATTCCATCTTGCACCTCTTTTTTTCTTTGCATTATGTACAGTTTGGGGCCTAGTTTTTCTAACTGCCATCCTGCCTGCCACTGCAGTGTCACTCCTAGATGGGTCACGTGTTTGTGCCGCCCACTCGTGTCGCTTAGCATAGTCATCCAGCTACCTCGGTGCAACCTTTTGGACATAAAAACACTATTGTGAGGTGTGAGGTGTTCAGAATAGACTGGAAATGAGTGGAAATTAAGGTTATTGAGGTTAATAATAGCATAGGAGCAGAAAAACCTACAAATTCTGTGATTTTAGCTGTTTTTATGCTTTTTTTCAAAAAAATACAGATCCAAAACACAAAACCCAGAACCCAAAACACGGAAGGGTGGTTTTGGCAAAACCAATCCAGATCCAAAACACGAAGAAAGATCCAGATCCAAAACCAAAACACAAAACACGAAAAGTGGCCGGTGCACACCCCTAGTAAAAACCCATGTGAATCGGTCATCTTAATCTCTTTGGGGTCTGTGTACTAAGCAGTGTTAGGAGACAGACTGAAAAGTGATGAGGTACCAGCCAATTGGCTCCCAACTGTCATTTTTCAAACACAGCCTGTGAGATGACAGTTGGGAGCTGATTGGCTGGCACCTTATCACTTTTCGCTCTGTCTCCTAATAATGCTTAGTAAATAGACCCCTTTATCTTGTAACAGAGATATACTATAGTACAATAGGACTACTAGATGGCTAATGTACAATGCAGACCATGTTTTCATGATAGCTCTTGTTCTACTCCCTCAGCTACTTTACTCGCTCCTTCAGACTATCCCCCAGACTGCATTGCTTCAAGTGGGTGCTAAAAACCCACCTATTCATAAAAGCATATTTGTCCGCCACTTAACCATGTCACCACATAGTCTACCTCACCCTCTTGTACTCTCCACTTCTCTCACTCCCGGTTCCTGCCCTCAGCTCCCCTTACACTGGCTCAGGGCTGCTGAATTAGAGTCACTGAATGGACATGTAGACATAAAACATGGAGCACAGTCTGTATGGAGTGTCCTAAGCAGAGAACAAGAGGAAAGAGGGCCATACACATGAGAGCTTACTTACTAAGGGGAGGGATGAACGGCTGGAGGGTGAATTGGGAAGTAGGGCAGGTCAGGGGTAGATAGGTAAGTGAAGAATTAAGAGAAGGACTGAAGCAGGAGGCAGAGGGGGCAAGGAGATGCTGAGCGGCCAGAGAGAAAAACTAATTGATCAGCAGTGTTTAGGATAGATTGAATACGGGAATGATGAGAAGATGGGAGGCCAGAGAGGAAGAGGTTATAGTAGTTGAGAAGGAGGAGATGATGTGTGTGTTTATGATGGTGGCATCAGCAATGAGAAGGGGCCTGATCCTAGAGATTGTGCTGAGGTGGAAATGGCAGGAGTGAGAGATATTATGATTGTGAGAGGTGAAGGCGAGTCAATGATATCACCTAAAGAGAAGACATGAAGGACAGCAGGAAGTGAGATGTAAGCAACAGAAAGAGAGAGTGGGGGAGATGAGGGGACCCTGTAACAGGAGAAAACAATTAGTTTGGTTTTGGTCATGTTTAGTTTGAGAAAGCGCTGAGATATTCGGGATGACATGGCAGAGAGTCAGGAGGAGACATGAGAGAGGATGGATGGAGAGCGGTCAGGGAAGGAGAGGTATATTTCAGTGTTATCAGTGTATCTGTGGTATTAGAGAGTAAAGCAGCATATGAGATTTCCGAGGAATTATGTGTAAAGGGAGCAGAAGAGTGGGCCAAGGACGGTCCCCTGGAGGATACTGACAAGTAGAGAAGATGGGGAAGGGGATCGGACGTGGGTGACCACCCACAGCATATGCGAGCGGCCAAAAAGATGGTCGCGATGGTCAAAACCATCGCGACCATCGGGCTTGCGACAAGACCCTGCGGTAGGGTCTCGCTGCCGCAAGCCCAGGAGTGATTTTGGCTCTATCAGAGCCAAAATCACTCCCACTGACATCATTACTGATAAAAACCCATGTGAATCGGTCATCTTAATCTCTCAGGGGTCTATGTACTAAGCAGTGTTAGGAGACAGACTGAAAAGTGATGAGGTACCAGCCAATTGGCTCCCAACTGTCATTTTTCAAACACAGCCTGTGAGATGACAGTTGGGAGCTGATTGGCTGGCACCTTATCACTTTTCGCTCTGTCTCCTAATAATGCTTAGTAAATAGACCCCTTTATCTTGTAACAGAGATATACTATAGTACAATAGGACTACTAGATGGCTAATGTACAATGCAGACCATGTTTTCATGATAGCTCTTGTTCTACTCCCTCAGCTACTTTACTCGCTCCATCAGACTATCCCCCAGACTGCATTGCTTCAAGTGGGTGCTAAAAACCCACCTATTCATAAAAGCATATTTGTCCGCCACTTAACCATGTCACCACATAGTCTACCTCATCCTCTTGTACTCTCCACTTCTCTCACTCCCGGTTCCTGCCCTCAGCTCCCCTTACACTGGCTCAGGGCTGCTGAATTAGAGTCACTGAATGGACATGTAGACATAAAACATGGAGCACAGTCTGTATGGAGTGTCCTAAGCAGAGAACAAGAGGAAAGAGGGCCATACACATGAGAGCTTACTTACTAAGGGGAGGGATGAACGGCTGGAGGGTGAATTGGGAAGTAGGGCAGGTCAGGGGTAGATAGGTAAGTGAAGAATTAAGAGAAGGACTGAAGCAGGAGGCAGAGGGGGCAAGGGGATGCTGAGCGGCCAGAGAGAAAAACTAATTGATCAGCAGTGTTTAGGATAGATTGAATACGGGAATGATGAGAAGATGGGAGGCCAGAGAGGAAGAGGTTATAGTAGTTGAGAAGGAGGAGATGATGTGTGTGTTTATGATGGTGGCATCAGCAATGAGAAGGGGCCTGATCCTAGAGATTGCGCTGAGGTGGAAATGGCAGGAGTGAGAGATATTATGATTGTGAGAGGTGAAGGCGAGTCAATGATATCACCTAAAGAGAAGACATGAAGGACAGCAGGAAGTGAGATGTAAGCAACAGAAAGAGAGAGTGGGGGAGATGAGGGGACCCTGTAACAGGAGAAAACAATTAGTTTGGTTTTGGTCATGTTTAGTTTGAGAAAGCGCTGAGATATTCGGGATGACATGGCAGAGAGTCAGGAAGAGACATGAGAGAGGATGGATGGAGAGCGGTCAGGGAAGGAGAGGTATATTTCAGTGTTATCAGTGTATCTGTGGCATTAGAGAGTAAAGCAGCATATGAGATTTCCGAGAAATTAAGTGTAAAGGGAGCAGAAGAGTGGGCCAAGGACGGTCCCCTGGAGGACACTGACAAGTAGAGAAGATGGGGAAGGGGATCGGACGTGGAGACAAAGAAGGATTGGTTAGTGAGGTAAAAAGAGAATCATGATAGGAAAGGCTCACAGAGACCGATGGAATGGAGGAATTGATGGAGTGTCACAGGCGGCAGATTCCATATGCAAATATTATTACCATCTTTATTTGTAAAGCACTGATATATTATGATATAGAGGGCGGGATGTACTAAAGAAAAAATGCGGTAAAACCTCCGTTTTTGGGGGTTTTACCGCATTTCTATATGTACTAAGCCCTGGCCACCCCTTTTTCGGCACGGAGGGTAACGCCAGAAAAACCTGGCGTTACCCTATAGAACCCTATGGGCTTCTTACCGCACCCCGCTCCCGACGGTTCGCAGCAGCCTTGCCGCCCCAACGTTGCCCAGCGCTGACCCCCACTCACCTGCACTCCATTGTCGCCGGCCTGCGCTCCTCCTGGGTCATCCACCTACTCCTCCTCCTAATCTTCTTCCGGGTGAAGGGAGGAGGAGGAGCTCGGGGCTTCCTGCACATGTGACCAGCAGGAAGCTCCCGAGGCTTGGAGGGGACAGGGTCCCATGGAGACCCCGTCACCCGGCATTGGCTATTTCGCAAAGAGCAGCTCTTATCGCAAGAGCTGTCCTTTGCGATACTAATCGCATATGTTAGTACATAGGCGATTAGTAAGGTTGCGGTGACTGGTGGAATGGTCACCGCAACCTTAGTACATCCCACCCATTATGATATATTATTCAGCCATTGAAGGCATCGTGACACAAATTACATGCAAAGACATAAAACAGAAAGCAAAGATGGCCCAGCCCAAATGAGCTTACAGTCAAAGAGTTGTGTGGAACACTTGACACGTGAATTAGAGGGGTAAGGGGGCTAAGCTACACATCAAGAGAACTGGTAGTGTGGGGGATGGGAAGACTTATAAGCCATAATGCTATTACATTTCTGGCAGAGATTATATAGTGGGTAGTGATATCAGGATGGCACGCTCATTTCCTGACATACTCGGTGGCATCATTTCCCGCATTTGAAATTGTCTCTGGTAACACAATGCCTTTGGGCCTGATTCATCACGGATCGCAATTGTAACAGCTTACACAGATCGGCCGATGGTGCGTGTTGTGCATGCGTATGCACTACAGTGCGTGTGTGCAAGCCAGCATTGCGATCGCACTGTGATCACGGATGCAGATACAAAGCCATCGGAGAGTGAGTGATGGGACATCAGCATTTGGGGTTGGTGATGGGGGAGTGGTCGGAGAAACGCAGGCGTGTCTGTTCATTTGAGCGCCATTTCCCGGGCGTGCATAAATTAATCACTGCGACAACATACGCAGCTTGAGTATTCACTGCGTGCGACGAGACTTGCAATTTCTGAGACAGGTCAGACCTGCTGTCATTCCGTGTGAGAGTCTGATGTTACTCGATGCTACCGATGTATACGCAGGACTGCGTTGTCTTACGAATGTGAGAAAGCGGTAGTGGGCGTCTATAAGCTGGCTGAGCAGTTGCAGTCACTAGAATATTTTCGCAGCAGACTGCGTTTGTAATCACAGCTGCAATGGCAATGGTATACAATCGGGAAGCCGGCTGCCTTAATACCGGAAGCCAGCTTCCCGACTGTCATATCCCGGCGAGGGTGAAATGCCGGGTGTCTATATCTAGACGCTGACATTTTCCCGACGCTGGGCGCCGCGAGCGGACAGCCGCGGGGGAGGGATCGTTAGGGTTAGGCACCCCCCCGGGGGACTTAGGTTTAGGCAGCAGGGAAGGGGGGGTTAGGGTTAGGCACTTAGAGGGGGGATTAGGGTTAGGCACTTGGGGGGCTGGTTAGGGTTAGGCACCCCTAAGGTGGGTTAGGGTTAGGGGGTTAGGTTAGTAGATACTTACCTTAGGACGATCGGGATTTCCAGCGCTGTCGGGCTTCCGCTGCCGGGCTCTGCTGGTTTGTCGGGCTGCGGCTGCTGGGATTCGAACTCCCGGCCATGCGGCAGCCGGGATATCATACCGATTCCATGGCAATAGCGATCCGTAATGAAACAGGCCTTATATATAAAAATAAGTCTTAATGAAAAAATTCTTCTGACAGATAAGTGAGTGCAGTAAAATCGACAATAGAAAAGCAAAAAAAAAAAAATAATAATAATAATAAATAATAATTATAATAACAAAATGATGATTTTATTCTAATACAGCTTCTCTGTCAGAAAATGCTTCATTATTTCTCATGTACAGCTGTGACCTGTATATTTAGATGCTTATTTGTAGGCATCATCTCTGAGGTTTAAGTACTCTTCCCAGGCGTCCTCTGACGCATTAAAAGCCACATCTACATCTATTCATTACCGTTAATCTCTAAAATCATGTTACCTTTCCCATACCTGTTATTATGTTCCTTCTAATAATGGCAGCATAATAAATGACACCAAGGGAAGAATTAACAGCTCAGTGGTACAAACAGCTGTAATGGGCTGGACGGCTGGCCCTCTATCTGCATATTGATTTACATTTTTACCCCTCCTACGTGCATTTGTCTTCGACCTCTTAACTCTCCAGCAGTTCTTTCAAAGTTATTATATCAAGTTTAAAACCGCTGATTCTGTAAACAATCAACCTGCACCTGCATCACTTCTATAGCATTAATATGGAATATGTGGCTACAAAGTACATATTGCACTTTTGGTTGTTAATTGATGCAGTGTAATGATCGAGAGCTACAAAAAATAGCTTTGGTGAATTAGGAGTATTTCGATAAATAACAGGTGTTCAGGTGTTATTGTCACACACACGCCAGAAGCAATTTTCGTGATGTTGTAGCTGCTAGGAGGGTGATCTGCTCTTGTTGATTTGTTGTAGGGATCCACAAACTTGCACTAAATCAGTGGCAGACGCTGTTTTACGTCTGCGTAAGCGCTCAAGTCGCAATGCCCGAATGCGTCCTGAGCAGCAGCGGCTCCTGTCCTCTTGAAACAACAAAAAGCAAAACACATGGCGCTTTTAAAAAGGTCCAAATATGTTATGATCGTACACAGGTGATATATATGCCCTCAGCGCTGCAAGTCCAAAAGGAACCTACTGTGAAGGTTCCTGATAAATTTAGAACCAGAAAGAAACAAATAAGACTTGCGCTGCTGGAGTATAATAAATCACTGTTTAATTAATAAATACCACAGGGAATGTCAGAGTATAGAGATCTCAATAAAACACATATATAAAAACACAGATAAATAAAAAGTATATATAGAGGTCTACACGTGTAGAATAGTGAGAGCAAACAAAAGAAACAAAACACTGATGGAAAGATATGTAGTATCAAAATATAACCATGGTGGGAAACAATGTATCGTTTCCTAAAAAAATCAGCTGATGGCTAAAAAAAGGGATTCCCAAACTTGGCCCTTAAGCCACCCTAACAGTACAGGTTTTAAGGATAACCATACTTGGGCACAGGTGAATTAATTAGTATCTCAGTCTTTTGATTAAACCATCTGTGCTCAACCATGGATATCCTTAAAACCTGGAGCGTTAGGGTGCCTTGAGGACCGAGTTTGGGAACCTCTGCTTTAAGGCAAAGGGCCCTATTTATCAATATTATTTTAACTAAAAAAAATTGAAAAAGGGTGTTTTCACCCTTTTCAAATTATTTTAGTATCACATTAATGTATTGAAGGGCTTTTGGAGCAGTTTTCGTGAAAAATTACTCCAAGCCCTTCAATTCGCATATTTTTAGAAAGCAGATCAAACAGCGGCTCCTGCCCTCTTACCTGAGGGGGGCTGCCGCTGCTGGCCTGGGTCCCGGCGCCTGCTCAATGAATCTGGCAGGCAATGGGACCGGCGCAAGCGCATATCACCAGCTTCTCAGGGCTGCAATGGTTGCAGCCCTGAGAAGCCCTGTAGGGCTGCCTGAAAGGCAGAATTGCGGCTTCCACTGGAAGCCGCTCTCTGCTGATCGCAGCCTGGAGTGGACTGGCAGTTCCAGGGGGAGGAGACACCTCCCCCTGGGGCTGCCTGTCTTCAGCGTGACTGGCAGGTGGCGTTTCCAATGGGAAGCCACTTCCAGTCACAGTGGCTGATTTTACTGGGGGGGCTGCAACCCCTAGATAAAATCCGCCACTGAGCAGATCACATTTCCTATACTTATAATGGGAAATGTGATCCGCTCAGATTTACTAAAAGTAAATTGTGAAAAAATACCGGGAAAGCCCTGTGATAAATAATAACACCATCTTCCCCTGTTTACCCGACTCCTGCTCTGCACTGACGGCCAGAGCAGAGCCGGGGGGCTGGCCCCTGTGATCAGCTTTGTGGTCTAAATAGACCAGAAGCTGATCACTATATAAAAACAAAATAGTTAAAAATAAACCAAACACTTACCTGCATCCAGGGACCGGTGATCGGACCTCGGTGAGGTTTCTGGGACTCTGGTGAGCTGGTCTCCGGGCTCCTGCACTGTAAGCTGCTCTATGCAGGCATCTAAGTTTTGCAGCATAGAGCAGTGATGGAACACGGGAAGCTGTGTATCGCGGGGGCTTGCAAGTGGAGGGGGGTCTCTGGGGGGTCGCAGGGGGAGGATCGCGGTCGCAGGGGGGTTGGTGAGCTGGCGCGCGCATGCTTAGACACCTCACTTTATTTGTTGCGAAAAATACAGTAAGAAGTGTGTGGAGGGGATTCGCAGGGACAGAGCTTTATCGCAATAACCCCATTATCCTTTAACCCCTTTATCGCAAGCTCTGTCCCTGCAAGTGATTTTTGATACATTTCCAAAATTTGCAATGCGAATTTAGGCGACATTATCACATTACATCTGCATTTGAAATGCAAATTGTAGTAAATAGGGGCCACACATTTACAAATGTCACATCTGCCTGTGCCGCGCAGTGGCTTCACAAGGGAGGTGCAGGCCGCACCTGGGTGTCACCCGCTCAAGGGTGACACCAAGGTGCAGACTGACACTAGCACCCAGTGACAGGAGCTGGGTGCTGCACTGTAGTATTAAGTGCGGCACCCATCTCCTGACACTGTGAAGGAGCCGGCACTGCAACACAAGTCAGTCAGCACCCCCTGCACCCCCCCAGTAATATTAAGAATGGGATCATGACGGGGGATCGTCCCGTGAGGCCACGTCCCCATCCTGTGAGGCCACGCCCCGTCCCACGAGGCCACACCCCATTTTCGGGGCGCGCCCCGCTCAAAACGTCCCTCCCAGCAGGAGGGACTCCACTGGTGCCACATAACAGATTAATTTTGTTTGCACCACAATGTCATGTCTGTGGCTTGCTATGATAGTCGTTGGGTACAGCGATTGGGGCGGGAGATGTTTTGTTCAGTAGCTGCCTCAGTAATCTTTAAAAACAGCATTTAGAGCTGACTTCTGTGTGTAATGTGTTAGCACTGGACTCCAGTGATTGGAGTGCATTATTATTTTAACAGGAAATCCCATTGATGTCACCACGTAACACCTCAAGGGATTCCTTCCAGGTCGGCAGGTCATGGACCTTGCTAGGGATAGCAAAATCAGCCATCCAAAGCAAAACACTACAGTACTACTAACATAGATCAAATAGTAACCATTATTCTTGTTGCTAAAAGATCCAGTTTGCATTGAGTCTGTCGTCTGTTGTTGTTTTTCTTTAAACTAGCCTCTGCTGCCTGAGTTAAAAAGTGGACCCTAAAGTACACCTGCAACCTTTATTTGTTTACATTATCCTATAACCCCATTCCATTGGTCCTGGAAAGGACCCCACTGTTTGCTAACATGCATGCAAACAGGGACAGGGAGTCAGACAACGGAACGATTTTTATGTGCCCCAAAATTAAATGCCCCTGATACAAATGGACATTAAGGGGTCTATGTACTAAGCAGTGATAAGAGACAGAGTGAAAAGTGATTAGTCTGTGATAAGGTGCCAGCCAGTCAGCTCCCAACTGTCATTTTTCAAACACAGCCTGTGAGATGGCAGCTGGGAGCTGATTGGCTGGCACTTATCACAGACATCACTTTTCACTCTGTCTCTTATCACTGCTTAGTACATAGACCCAATAAATAACATAAAACACATCCCTATTCTGTTCAGATCGTTCCCTAAGATATTAATTAACAGTGCAGGAATTTGGTACTCTGTACCAGACAGGACTAGATAAATATATTTATGTATAATTTGAACTACAGGGAAAAGTTAGGTTAAGACCGAGCCATGTATAGTAAATTATTGTCTTTTCAGTATGAATATTTCCATGTCAGAGTTTAACCGTCCAATAGCATTAATAATTTGTACAGTATAATAGAATGCAGTGCACTAGCATTTGCTAAAAGACTGGTATGTAGGGTGTAGGGGGGGGGGGTCTGGGAGTTGAGCAGTACAAGGGTCCAATCTGTTTTCAGCAGCATTGTGACATAACATACACAGAGGGGGCCCAGGACGCTTGCCATGGCAAGCCCCTATATTCATGGTCAAAACCCAAATTATCTCATGGTGACCCAGTAAATAGTTAATTTTTATATCTTTTTACAGTACAACTGTGTTATCAGTCTGTGAGTTTGCTAAGGATGTGTGCCGACCTCCGTGTTTTGGTTTTGGATCTGTATCTCCTTCGTGTTTTGGATCTGGATTTGGTTTAGGCAAAACTGCATTGCGTATTTTGGTTTTGGATCTGTATTTTTTCTAAAAAATCATAAAAACAGCTAAAATCACATAATTTGGGGATATTTTGGTTCCTACAGTATTATTCACCTCAATAAAATTCATTTCCACTCGTTTCCAGTAAATTTTGACCACCACACAGCTAACAGTATTGTTTTTTTATCCAGTTTAGGCCCATAATTTGCACGAAGCTAGCTGGCTGACTAAGCTAAGTGGCAAGAGTGGGCGGCACAATAAAAAACGTGGCGGTTCAACTACCAACATGGCACATAAGGAAACATATGTTTTCATTAATCAAGAGGCCTGAGGGAGATGGAGTATGTATGTAGTTGAAGGCAGGGAAAGAAAGGGTTGATTCATAGTAAGTTTACTTTAAGTTTTGGATTCCAAAGCAAATTTATGAGCGAGGGAGGTGGAGAGTCATTTTCAAAGAATATTTGACTCATTCACATCAGTCCTTGCCTCAGTTGAGCTCTTGTGGTGGTCCAGCATTTTTTTTTAAATTAAAGAGGCATGCAGGAGATGCTAACTGTGGCAACACACAAAACGGAAGCCCTGAACAGGAAGGGGGCAGAGGGATTTTTAACGTCTGGTACTAAACATCTGTTATCATTGTGAAGTATCTCCGGGACTTATAACTAAAAACTTTCTATACACTGCCACATTCCCCCAGGCTATTACTTTCCATCCCCCTTCATCATCCTCTCCATACCCACATCCATACCTGGTTGCTCCCCCCCTCTCTCCCCCCATTCCTTTTTTACGTTTCAACATTATTTGTTTTTACCTATTAGAACCATTTGTGCTGCAATATTACTCACCACTTTACTCCTAAGAACACTGTGACTCTATTATAGGAGTTAAATACATCTCTATTGTGTCAGCTTGATATTTACATATGTATATATATATAGAAGCTTAGTTACACATTTACACACAGGCGCAGTCTTTATTTGTTGATTTAAGTCTTGGTTATCTCACCCTTACCCATACCATTGGAGGATACCTAGTAAGCTGATATGAACTAACATGGCGGCACCTATGTCCACGCTGATGGTAACCAAGACGCGCACATGAGAATTCTAGCGGACCCTGGGAAGAATACTCAGCCACTACGGGACCCCAGGTCTGTTATCCCCTCACCTCGGAGCACAGAGCAGGGGTAAGTAGCAACCAATCACAGGCCGCATTCTGACAGAAGGGGGTGTTGGGACAGAACTACAATGGGGGGGTCAGTACGTGGCCATGGCGAAGATGGGGGTGGGGGGTAGAAGAAGAGGACAGCAGAGAGGGGTGGGACCAGCCAAAGAAAAAGTGGAGTTGAGCAGAGCAAGAGAGGGGGAGAGGGCTTGGGGGTTGGAAACTGAGGTGACCATGCATTTAAACCAATATATATATACAGCATATTATAAGGGCACAGTCGTGCCCTTATATTAAGGCTGCGTATAAAAAACCTGCAATTCTCCCATAGAGAATTCTGGAGTGGGGGGGCATGGTGTTTAAGGGGCTACACCTCAAAAGCTATTGGAGGTACCAAGCTGAAATTTAGTACGGGCGGGTAGAATTGTTGCTCGGTGCTGCATGCCAAATTGCAGGGCAAAAACATGAAAAATGAGGATTTGGGAGTAATCTAAAGCTCCAACTGTCACATTTTTCTGACACTCTCAGTTAGGAACACTTTTCTGCTGCAGTTTATGTTTTTTTTTTGGGAAGGCATAACTCAGGGTAGGGGGCGAATTTAGACTTGGGGTTTGTTTTATTAGGTAGCTATTGTGCCAAGGTACATGCTTTTGGGGTTCAGGTAAAATAGAAAGTTACAGTTTTTAAATTATTACCTCAAGAATGCACTATTGAATAGATAGGCAATTTCAACTTGTTGCGCAGCCTCAGTAGGAGCCTTCAGCAGGTGTAGTCACTGTGGCTTTACTTGGGTGGACCAAGATGGCTGCCTTTTAGCCTGCATCCCATCAACAGCACTGTAGCCACTATTGAGAAAGCACTGTTGGGTAGAGGGTGGTACTAATCACTCCCATGCCAGCGTTGGGATCAAATGTCAGATCCCAGCGGAGGCAAACAGCGGCATTTATTATACAGTGGCTGCTGGCTGTTAGGTCAGCCAGTCAGCCCTTCTGGATGTAGCGGTGGTGCATTAAACCAGGGCCCGGTGGCTATATAATGTCAAACTGACACATCTTTGTGTGCCAGTATGCTGCTGCACTGCCGCTCCATGATAAAGGACGTGGTCTGGCTGGAGGAGGTGGAGCAGTTGCATGGAGAGGTTTCCCCTCCTCTCTTCTTCCTGTGTGGCTGGGTGCTCCTGCCTGCAGCTCCTGTGTGCCACTGCCTTCTAGCAGTCTAGCCCAGGGGCACCATCACAGCAGCCCAGCACAAACTACTGTGTGCTGGGCTGTACTGGGAGACTGCTCGTGGCTGCTAAGCAGCAGCCACAGCAGTCTCCTATGCCTGTGGGGGGAGTGATCACACTGATTGTTCCCCCCACTGGCTATGCGCCGGGCTGAGGGGGCTCACAGGTTCTAAGGGGGCGTGGCCATGCCTCATGCAATTAGGCCACACCCCCTTAACCCAATCCAGCGTAGCTCTTGGAGTACTGGACTAGCCAGCCTGACTGCTCTGCTGTAGGCCCATCCCCCCGAGCCAACTGTAAGAACATTTATGCCTGCCTCACTGCTGTCATATACTGCCTCCCCAATCACACACTATCTCTTCTTCTCCCACTATCTTGCCCTGTCACCCACTGTCTCTACCCTGCGTTACTACTGCTCCATCACCATCTCTCTTCTGTCACCCACTGCGTTTCCAAGGCATTACCCACTCCTCATTAACCTCTGCTTCTCTCCATCACCTTCTCCCTGTCATCCACTGCCTTTCCCCATTACACTTTCTTGTCACCCACTGCCTCTCCGTCTCCCACTATCTCTCTCCGTCACCTACTGCTTCATCCTCTGCCGCTCCCCTGCATCACTATCTCCACATCACCCTCTCACTCCTGTCACCCTCTATCTATCACCCACTTCCTCCCCCTGTCACCTATTCCCTAGCGTCACCCACTGCCTCCCCTTGTCACCCATTCCCTGGCGTCACCCTCTGCCTCTCACTGTCAACCTCTCTTTTCATTCCTGTCACCCACTGCCTCTCCATCTCCCACTATCTCTCCCTGTCACCCACTGGCTCACCCTCTGTCTCTCCCCTGCATCACTATCTCACCATCACCCTCTCACTCCTGTCACCCTCTCCCACTGCCTCTCCTGTCATCCTCTGATTCACCCATTACTTCACCCTGGTGTCAACCACTTCCTCCCCATGTCACCTATTCCCTAGTGTCACCCACTGCTTTCCCTTGTCACCCATTCTTTGGAGTCACCCTCTGCCTCTCACTGTCAACCTCTCTTTTCATCCCTGTCACCCACTGCCTCTCTGTCTCCCACTATCTATCCCCGCCCACCAGGTGAAGACGCCAGAAGTCCTAGTGGGTGGCAGCCATAAAAAAGAGCTGACACAGGCTGCCGCCCACTAGGTGAAGATGCCGAAGCCCTGGCGGGTTGGCGTCTGCCAGGCGAAGACGCCGGAAGTCCTAGTGGGTGGCGGCTATCAAAAAGAACTGACACAGGCTGCCACCCACTAGGTGAAGATGCTGAAGCCCTGGCAGGATGGCACCCGCCAGGCGAAGACATCAAAGCCCTGGCGGGTTGGCACCTGACAGGTGAAGACGCCGGAAGTCCTAGAGGGTGGCGGCCATGAAAAAGATCTGACACAGGCTGCCGCCCACTAGGTGAAGATGCCGAAGCCCTGGCGGGTTGGTGCCCACCAGGCGAAGACGCCGGAAATCCTAGTGGGCGGCAGCCACTAAAAAGAGCTGACAGGCTGCCACCCACTAGGTGAAGATGCCAAAGCCCGTGAAAACATCGAAACCCTGGTGGGTTGGCGCCCGCCAGATGAAGATGCCGAAGCCCTGGCAGGTTGGTGCCCTCCAGGCGAAGACGTCCGAAGCCCTAGTGGGCGGCAGCCACGAAAAAGAGCTGACACATACTGCCGCCCATTAGGTGCAGATGCCAAAGCCCTGGCAGTTTGGCGCTGGCCAGGCAAAGGTGCTGAAGCCCTAGTGGGTTGGTGCCCGCCGGACGAAGACGCCAAAGTCCTGTGGTGGCAGCGGCCATGAAAAAGAGCTTAAAGGCCGCCGCCCCCCAGGTGAAGCTGCAGATAAAATAAATATTATTTAAAAAAAACAGTGTCTGTTCATTTTAATATTTCTTTTACAGGTGTACTACAGGTACCAGTGGGCCCAAAATTCCCCGATTGCTGGTACTATTGGTTTTCCAAGTACCAGCATGCAGGGGAGGCTTGCTGGGACCTATAGTTCACCTGCAAAAGAAAATAGTCTTTAAAATACACCACACATTACACAATCAACCTGGCACCCACTGCTCAGGGGTGCCGGGGATAGCCCCAGGCTATCAGCCTGGGCCTGGGGTGCCCTGGATTGGGGGACGCCTTTATTGGGGGAGGTCCCCAGCTTCCCATGCATCCCCGGCCTGGGCTGACTAGTGGTCAGGGTTAATGCTGTGGCTGGGGGTCTGATGAAAGGGCTCCCCTGGCTGTGGCAGAGTACAGGGAACCCCTATGTCATTTGTTCCCCGTATTTTGGCAACCGGGGCTGGGTCTGACTAGCCCAGTGCTTAAGTACAGGGGACCTCTATGAAATTTGTCCCCTGTATTTAAGCACAACCTGGACTGGCCGTTAAAAGCTCGGTGCTGGTTGTGTTTTGGGGGGGGCAGGGCACCTTTTTTTTTATTTTACACATTCAATTTTTAACAAAGATGCATAGATGGATCTCATTGCAGTGTTCGTGCATCTGTGACTTATTGATTTTATTTTCTCAGGTGCATGCGCGGTACTGGTGAGCCTTCTGTCGCCCACTGATACTTCCTTTGCACTGCACCACTGCCACTGCTCTGCACCGCCACTGCTGCCACTACCCTGCATGCCTACAGCCTGCCCCTGCAGCCATTTCGCACTCTGCACCTCCCAAACCACCTCTTGTGTGCTGGCTCCTCTTCCACCTGCGCTAGTGTACCATTTTGTTGCCCTTCTCCCCTGCAGGTGGCCCGGTTTGCACCTCCAAACCCTGATAGTTAATACATTTTTAAAAAGCTATAAAATTCCATAGACAAAAAAACCTTACGGTTTCACATGTCCCATTAAGGCTTCTTAGATATGATCTGAAATTTCACAACACCGTCTGCATTTGTGCCACTCAAACTAAAAAAAACAATGAAATTATGATCATTAAGGCTGATACCTTAATGGACATGTTCCTTGCGCAAAACAGAGATGCCATCACACCCTGTGGTTAACTGCAGATTCAGCACTCTCACAGAGTGAGATTGCTGTCACTCACAAAATGGTGGAGGTGCTAATTCACAGAATTGTGTGCTCATTGGAATACACATATGCAGTCTATGCAACTGAGGTCTGAGCAGAACCCACTAAGTGCCCACAATCTTCCCATTCGGTTACCACAACAATCCCCCTGGTTTCCAACATCCTTGTCAATCCATACATCCATCTCATTTAGAATACACATTCAGCTACTTAATTTCTAAAACTATCATACTCTGTCTATGCATAAATTTCATGATGTAGTTGCTGCTTTATCCTTAAATTTCCTCTTGCCAGGAGGATCCCAGAATTTTTTAAAGATGCAGATAGTAGGAATAGCGCACTAGTGAGAATAGTATAAAAAGTATAATTTTGCTTGTAATAATGCTCACATACATATGTGTCATTTCTGTAAGTGCTTGCATACCAAGTCGTAGAGATCAGACAGTAGCAGCCGGCCAGTAACCAGCAGGAAGCGACACCTGACTCAGCAGCACTGCAGGACTTATACTGTACACTGGAGTCAGGAAGAATCATTCATCCGGTTGGTCGGGGCCAGGCAGCCTTCACGGAGCTTCGGCTTAGGAGCAGTGTTTATGCTGCGTTGGTGGGGGTGACATCACATGGAGGTGTCGAGACGCAGCACAGTGAGGGCCACTGTGCCGCTGTGTGTGATGTCTGGCATTTGAACTACGGACAGAGGGGGGGCGCCGCCGGGGTTTCTTTGGGTGGGGCCTTGACGGCAGCTGCCAGTGAGGCAGGTTGTAACAAGAAAAAATGTATTCCTGTCTACAGCAGCATAGACTGCAGATGCTGTGGGACAATTTTGATGGACAGCCTGGAGCTGCAACTCCACCCACCCCATGGTTAATCTGGCCCTGGTAACATCATCAGGTCATACTTGCCGACAATGTTACTGCCTTCTCCGGGAGGAGGCAGCCTAGATCAACATAGCAGGGGCAGGGGCGCCGAGAGGGGGGGGTGCGGGTACAGTATGCGGGTACAGCTTCCAGAGGAGCCTGGCGGGGGCCCGGGCCTGGCGCCACCCCCCCCTCACTTCCTCCCTCCCTCTGCAGCAGACCAGCACGCTGCAGCGGGAGATTGCTTGCGGCTGCTAAGTAGCAGCCACAGCAATCTCCTATGCCTGAAGGGGGGAGCGATCACACTGATCGCGCCCCCCACTGGCTTTGCACTGGGCTCACAGCGCCCCCTCTCTGGTGCACAGCGCTGCTTCACGGCGCTGCTAAAATCTTCTTTTTTTTCAAGGGGGCGTGGCCACGCCTCCTGAAATTAGGCCACGCCCCCTCTTTACCGGGGCCCCCGCGTGGCTCTCTACGCCCCTGAACAGGGGGGCGTAACGCTAATTTGGGGGCGGATCTGGGGTGTGACTGCACAATTGAATCATCAGTGCCACGACCCCACAACACAATTCCGGGATTACCTCCACCCATTGACCCTCACATTAACCAATACATAGGTCACCTGATATAAGGCACTTATTTACATATAATAGGGATGTGCGCCGACTCCTGTGTTTTGGTTTTGGATCTGTATCTCCTTCGTGTTTTGGATCTGAATCGGTTTTGCCAAAACCGCCCTTGCTTGTTTTGGTTTTGGATCTTTATTTTTATTTTTTTAAATGTATAAAAACTGCTAAAATCAATTTTTTTTGCACCTACAGTATTATTAATCTCAATAACAGTAATTTACACTTGTTTCCAGTCAATTTTGACCACCTCACAGCTCACAATATTGCTTTCATCCAGTTTAGGCCCAAAATTTGCACCAAGCTAGCTGGCTGACTAAGCTACAGTAAGTGGCAGCAGTGGGCGGCACAAATACAATATGTGGCAGTTCATCTTCCAACATGGCACATAAGGAAACATGTTTTAATTAATCAAGAGGCCTGAGGAAGATGGAGTATGTATGTAGTTGAAGCCAGGGACAGGGAGGGTTGATAGGTATTACATTTAATTAAATTTTTTGATTCCGAAGCAAATTTATGAGGGAGGAGGGGAGAGCATGGGTGAACAATCTGTCCCATGTTTTTTTGCCCACAAATTCAACTTGGTGGTTCAGAATATTTTTTAAATTAAAACGGCATGCAGGAGATGCTGTCTGTGCCATAAACATTTTTGGACATTTTGGCATTCAGCAACCACATGACAAAGATTGCAGTAGCTGTGGCAGTTCAACTTCCATAATTTGCATGAAGCTAGCTGGCTGACTAAGCTAAGTGGCAGCAGTGGGCGGCACAAAAAAAAATGTGGCGGTTCAACTACCAAAATGGCACATCAGGAAACAAATGTTTTAATTATTCAAGAGCACTGAGGGAGTTGGCGAATGTATGTAGTTGAAGGCAGGGAAAGGAGGATTTGATTAGTAGCACATTTTATTTAATTTTTTGATTCTGAAGCAAATTTATGAGAGGGGAGGGGAGGAGGGGAGGCATTTACAAAAAAATATTTAAATCATTCACATCAGTCCTTGCCCCAAAAGAATCCTTGAGTGCTATGTCTGTTGCTGCTGCTGGGAGTGGATTTTCATCCCATAACGGAACCAGGAAGACTACTAGTAGTACTTTAAAAAACAATTGACTGTTAAACAATTATCTGTAAGGGGGAGCAAGTATGACAGCAGTTACCCAGTTGCACAGCGGATCACTGATGCTATAATATCTATGCTGGTATTAGATGTGCGTCCAATATCCGCCAATAATGCAGTGGGTTCTAGACAGTTAATTGAGGTCTGGTGTTGCCACTACCAAATCCCATCTAGATTCCACTTCACTAGAAAAGCAAATCCCAACCTGTACAGGGACATTAAAAAAAACTTAATTGGTGGCCTTCAAAATGCCGTTTTACCCAGTGTCCACTTAACCACATAAGATATGGATAAGCTGAATAGAGCAAACGCAAGCTTTTAAGGTTTAAGTCATACATTGTGTCTTTCTTCCCAATGGACACAGATCTAAAGAGATGCAAAGAGCTGTTGGTAAGCAAATTGTCAGCTCAAGTGGCACGTGATGCAGCGATGGCTTCTCCTTCAGTTTCTCCAGCAAGTGCATCTGCCGAGAAAAAACTAAACTTTCCCAAAAGACCCACTGGTGATGCAGATGAGTGAACACAAAAAAGTTTTGACAAAGGTTGGGTCTAAAAGAATTTCTTACAATTACTGAGACCTCTTCCATGACTCCATCTGATACTGTCACCATTCAAAGAGTGGTTGATTACTATTTTACATTTTTTAATGATACCATCCAAATAGGCATGTCAGACAGTCCGTTTGACTACTGGCAGGAAAAAAAAGACCATTTGGAGGCCCTTGCACAAACTGGCTATGCTTTTTTTTAGCTGCCCACCCTCCAGTGTGTACTCAGAAAGAGTTTCCTGCACATCCAGGAACTTTGTCAGCGATCGGCATAGGAGGCTACTTCCTAAAAGTATGGACACCGGCTTTGTTTCATTACCTGCTAGTAACAAGTCTTCTACAAAAAAAGCAAAAATGAACAGTGCCTGCTTTATTGTTTTGTAGTTTAGGCAGTGATCAGTCTTGTACGTACAAAGGGCCTGATTCAAAGATGGACAACAGTGTGATTGCAACTGCAATTTTGTATGCAGTGCAGCTGTTAATATATGCCCCTCCAAACGCTGACTACCTACAGTATCACTCACTTTACGATTGGATTTTCTGTGCGTACGTAATTGTGTAGCAATCGTGGCACATGTGCATTGGCAAACAATCTCTTGATCTGCATAAATATCGCCATTGCTTCCATCTCTGAATCAGGCGCAAAGTCCATTTACAAAAGTACTCCGTCAAACTCAACGTACCAGCAGCAGCCGCTCTGCTTCAGACCGTACAATGCTTTCTTTAATAAACAGAATTCTTCTTCGTGGAACATGTAATCATTATAATGTTCAGGAGATTCCATGTAAATCTCTTCATCTAATCTCCATTAAGAAACTGAATCAAAATCTAACTTGTACAGCAATAAATTATACATGGCAGAAATGGCTATGACTTGACACAGTATACTGCACCTTGCCACAGCAAGAAGACTTCGCTGTAGTCAATCCTGGATTTCTGCATATATCCTATAGCGAAAAGATGGGCTTTGTAATGGGCTACAGTTGCATCTACATTTAACTTCTTACAGAAGACCCATTTGTTCTTGATTGTCTTTTGGTGACTCAGCCTATTTACATATTATTGTCATGCAATGATGCCATTTCTTTGTCTTTTGCTGCCTTCCATTTTTCCCAGTCTCTGCTTTATTTTGCCTCTTGGATATTTTGGGGTTCCCAGAAGTGATATTTTCAAACTACTCATGATATCTTTTTAAAGGCTTTCCTTTGTTTGTTGTTACAGAACTCTGTGATTGGGTACCCACACTGGCAGTCATCAACTCAAACTCTCTACCGGCTGCAGGCATATATAATGAAGCAAACTTGTGCTGTGATTCTTGTTCCAGCCTCACATTAGGTGGCGCTGTTTTATAGAACAGTAAATCCCTTAACTTTATATGTTTTTTTATTTGTAATGTCCCATAGTCTGTATCCCTTACTCTCTTGAGAGTATCTAAGCAAGATACACTCCACTGACTTGAGACCCAGCTGGTGTCTCTTTACTTATAGAATGTGGGCATAAGATTTGCAACCAAACATTCTGAGATAATTGACATTTAGCTTGCTTCAATACCACACCTTCAGCGGTGTTTTGTCATTTACAGCAATTGTAGGTGCATGATTCTTTAAGCATACTGCTAAAGACACTGCTTTTGTCTAAAAACACTTTTCCAGCTTGCGTCACTCAGCATAGTCTGCGCTCTCTCTACAATTGTGCGGTTTGCATGCATGCTAGCTGATGCCATTTTGTTCTGATGTGTACCCAATGGTTAACTGGTGCTAGGTGCTATATATTTTTTTAGGAATTTTGTTTTCTTATTCCCTGCCATTGTCAAATCTCAAGATTATTAATTTCTGACCTACATGGTGTAGTTCTCTGAATCTCTCAGTTTTGGGAAGGTTATGCTTGCAGTTGCACTTTGCATCTTTCTGTATATGCTTATTCAAACTTTCTGTTTAATTCCCACTTGGGGTGCCTGGGCCCATGACCTATTGATTTAGCCTAATGGGCTGTTGGTCACAATTGGTGTCAGGCAGAATGTGAAAATGTGTGTGTTAGGCAACACAGTGAATCCTTAACCAGGAAGCTGGGCTTATTGATATCTATAGGGTAACAGCGATAAAACACAGTGGTATCAGTGGTATGGAGAATAGCAGTATTTCAGGGGTTAACAGCAGTATTTAGGTGTATTACCTCAGGAGGTAACTGACACTCAACACAGTAATTATGGCGTCAGCTGCACAGGAGCAATAGCCCAGTGGTGATGTCATCAGGTTGGAGGTAGCATCTGACTCTGAGTCCTAGAACCCTACATGTATAGTATAGTAGACAGTGCTGGAGCTCACTGCTCTCTCACAGATAAAACCACAAATATGAGGTTTGTCCAATTTTGCACAAAATGTGAAAATTGTTGAAGGCGGGTACTATTCTATTTATTGGTGCAGATCCAGTTCCCATAAGAACTGCAGTGTCAGAGTTGCTTTGTAACTGCCTTCGATGTCTCTCACTCCCATCACTCAAGATTTCTCTCAGTGCTGCAGCTTCCATCTCCCCAGCATCTCCCAGATTCAGCCCTTTTCATCCTTGAGGCCCCCAAATCTGTCATCCATGCACTCATCCTCTGACCATTGGCGCCTGCAGCATATCATTAGTGTGTGCACCCTGGATATCTAGAGAGGCATACTGTGCACCAAGGGTGTATCTAGCATGAATTTTCATGCCATTAATCATCATCATCATGTACCCCCAATCTCCCGCATTTGATGTCCAACCCAATTTCCCCCATATCATCATATCTCCCAAGTCCATCATTTCACTTATTATAACCATATTATGCCACTCAGTAGTTCTCAGTATACCAAATAGAACTTGATGGTGTATTTCATATAGTACATGTACCACTCACTGCACTGCTCTGTCCTTAAGGCATGAAGTGAAGGGGAGGTGTCTTTATAGTCACTGAGTGACACACTCAGTGGTCCTCATTATGTCCAATAGGAATGTGGGCAACATTAGATTGTGCCTGGGCACGCAATGGATCTTTTGTGCGCATGTATATTCTCCCAGCTAGACAACTGTAACCTCCTCCTCCGACCACTGTTTCATCTTCACCCTCACCATGCTCATCTTTAGCTTCCCAATTTTGACTGGTGTACCCCATTCCTCTAGAACTCCCTCCCTCACCTACTGTAGTCATGCTCTCTACCAGTCTCTCCAGATTTAAAGGTGCCCTTAAAACATAGCACCAGCCCTGCTCATACCTCACCACTCATCTCCTCAACTCCCCCGCCATGCAGGGGCGGATTGGGTCTGAAAACCAGCCCGGGAAATTTCTGGACGCAGCCCTAATGAGGGCGGGGTCTGTTGAGGAGTGTGGTCTTTTGAGAGTGGGAGTCTGGTGAGAGGGCAGGATGCTCTCTTCTTGGAAGTATGTGTATATAAAGTAAATATATATATATATATATATATATATACACACACACAACAGGCTTAATCCATGGCACTCAACCATCTGGGGTACCCTTGACATGTGACCACACCATCTACATAAAAAATATCATACAAACAAGTGAGTGCCGAGTTTGTATGATGCTTTCTATATAAAAAAAAATAATATATATATATATACTGTATATTAAATATACATATTTATACACAAGTATATATGAAAATAAACATCAGATATATTTATGTTACATATATGATATGCGATATATATTACTTTTCATATATATATATATACACATATATATAGACATGTGTATATATATATATATATATATATGTATATATATATATATATATATGTATATATGTATATATATATACACAATCATCTAAATGTCCCAGAATATTGTAGACTTACTTTATATAAATTAATATTATTTTCAATTATTTGTCACCCAGCCTCCTCGCCTGCTATTGTTGTCTAGTAGCTACGTCTGCTGCCTGTGTCCCATGAGGCTGGAGGCGGGCCACGGAGGGCCTGACAGCCCCGGGCTCCGCAAAGGCTTATGGGAGGAGCTGCTGCTGGTGGGCATGCGCAGCAGCTCCCCCATCGGCCATAGTTTTGTGCACATTGCAGCTGCCCGCTCCGATCGCGGCAGCGGGTCAGCCAGGGTTCAGACTCCAGGAAGAGGAGGCCGCGCAGGAGCTGAGGTTAGGTGGGGTGGGGGGTTAGGCTGGTGAAGGGATGGGCGGCCGCCGTGCTGCTGCGCTGTTCAGCTCCCCGATCGGAGCTGATTGCGGCAGCGCGATGGTGGAGAGCCGGAGGGCGATAGTCACTGAAGGGTGCGGGGTGGGCTGAGCGGCTGCCGGCCACCAAGGAGACCAGCCCAGCGGGAACTAGCCCGGCGTCCCGGCGGCCCAATCCGCCCCTGCCACCATGTATCCTTCCCAGTTCACTCCCAGTCTCCTCCAAATAGTTCTCCCCTTGCCATTTGAATATAACTTTCAAGGGTAGAGTCTCTAGTTCTCCCCTTAGCACTTTCCATGTCACCCACTTATCTCCTACTCCCCTCCACCTACTCTCCATCTACTCCACTTCCTCTTCACCTACTCTCTATCTACTCCACTTCCCCTCCACCTACTCCAGCTTCCCTCCACCTACTCTGATACTGTTTTCTACAGGATCATTGAGTGGTGAACTGACTCCACCTTCTTGATATACAGAACCCAGTCTGTGCTGTGTACACTTTGTGGATAGTAATAATAAATGACTTTGCCTGATTCTACAAATGTTTGTCGAATCATCAAGAAATCCTAAATTAAATTTGCAAGTAGCTGAAATTAGATCATCAGAAGGATAAAACCATCTCTACTCACTAGAAGCTGATAACATCACCAGATCCTAGCTAACTGAGAAGCTGCATTTTAGTCAACTGAAAATAAAAATGGCTGTGTACATGCTTCAAATAAATCCCTGTTCCACCAATGACTGGAAGCACATTGGTCCTGTGCTCAGCGCCGCCAATGGGGCCGCCACCTACACACGCACACGCTGACCCATCCATTGATACCTTCTCCTCAGCAAAAAGTCATAACATACTTTACCTGGCTCCTCATGTTGTCTAGGAGGGTGGAGCTTCTTATATGAGTGAGGCTGGCACCTGAAGGAAAGAACTGGAGGAGAGATAAGGGACAGCCACCACTGCTGCTGTCTCTACTGCACTAATAGGTGAGAGAACGGCAGGAGCGTATTAAGAGAAGAGGGAGCCCGTGTCCACTCACCAACTGACTGACAGCAGCAGTAGACTCCGAGCACTAGAGTGTGTCTGGAGTCTACTGTGCATGTGCAGAACACCGGGAAAATGGTGCGGCAGCCATTTTCCTGGTGATTTCCTACTGTGCATGTGCAAAATGCCAAAAAATGGCCACGGCAGCCATTTTCCAGGTGTTTTCTGTAGTGCTACTTTGTGGGACATCGGAGAGGTAAGTATAAAAGAAAAGTATGGGTGCAATGTGTGCGGTGTGGGCCCCCCAAGACCCAGGGGCCCGTGTGCACTGCACACCCTGCAACCATTATAAATACGCCCCTGGAGAGCAGTGTTGTGGCCTGGGTGAGTTCCTGCATCAGGCTTGGTCATTAGTAGTCCCTGTAGGGACTGAAAGAGAGATCCTTTTTTTGTGGACTTAGCGGTGCCCTCCAGTGCCTGGTGCCCCTAGGCAGCCGTATAAAGCTCCCTAATGGTAGCACAAGCCCTGGCGTCGCAACCCGCGTTTTGCTGCACAGCTGAGAGGAGGCACGTGATGAAGAGGAGCAGCTGCCAGCCGGAAGACAGAATAAGGTGAGTGAGTGATGTTGGGATCAGCTGGAGACACACAGGCTGTGGCTGGCTGGGGTGACAGAAGGGTGCTGGCTGGGGAGACAGAAGGGGTGCTAGACACTAGAGCTGGATTTACCGCTAGCCATCCTAGGCAGACACCTAGGGCCCAGTGGGTCCCAAGGGGCCCGTGGCCAAGCCCCCCCAGAATCAGTCCCTGGAGAGAGCAGTGGTGTAACTATTGGGGGTGCAGGGGGTGCAGTTGCAAAGGGGCCCACCGGCCCAGTGATCGCACCCCCTGCACCCTCCATTTACAGAGCACCCACTGAGAGTGTGTTGCCAGCGGGCACCCAGCTCCTTCTCTCCTTTCTCCACCCCGGCGCCAGTGGCAGCCGAAGGAGAGCTTACCCCTGAGCTCCGGCATCCGGGTCCCACAGTGCACTATGGGAGTGATGACTGTCTTGTCTGTGTTTAAATCAAAGCCTATCATTCATGTCTGTCTGTGTGTTTTGTATCATGTGCTTACTAATAACTAGCTGTCTGGGTGCAGACCTCAGGTGGACACACGCCTTTTATTAGGAAGTGCTCTCTCCAGGAATTGGTTCTGATGGGACCCTGCTTCCTTTAAGTTTCAGCCAGCCTTTCACTCCATGCCGGTTATACTGTCTGACAACCAGTGTATGCATGTCTCTCTGAAGTCTGATCTTTTGCCGGTCTCCCCAAGTTCCACAGTTCCAGTGTCCTGCACCTGTCTGTTTGGTATTAGCCTGTGAAATTTACCCTGCTTCTGCCTGTGGCACTTTCATTCCAGAGTCTAGCCAAGCCATTTCAGTCTGCTTCCTGCCTGTGTTCCTGTCATGCCAGAGTTCACCTGTCTGCCATATTGCTCCAGACACATCATAGCCTGCATCTCATCTCGGCTGTCATAGCCGCACCATGGCCCACAAGGCCGCATCATAGCCTGCATCTCATCTCGGCTTCCCAGCTGCACCAAGTAGCTCCCATGCTACCACCATTCTCCATACAGCTTCCCAGCCGCACCAAGTAGCTCCCGTGTTACCAACATTCTCCATACGGCTTCCCAGCTGGACCAAGTAGCTCCCGTGTTACCACCATTCTCTATACGGCTTCCCAGCTGCACTAAGTAGCTCCCATGCTACCACCATTCTCCATACGGCTTCCCAGCCGCACCAAGTAGCTTCTGTGCTACCACCATTCTCCATATAGCTTCCCAGCCACACCAAGTAGTTTCCGTGCTACCACCTTTCTCCATATGGCTTCCCAGCCGCACCAAGTAGCTCCTGTGCTACCACCATTCTCCATACGGCTTCCAAGCCACATCAAGTAGCTCCCATGCTACCACCATTCTCCACACGGCTTCCCAGCTGCACCAAGTAGCTCCCATGCTACCACCATTCTCCATACGGCTTCCCAGCCGCACCAAGTAGCTTCCGTGCTACCACCATTCTCCATACAGCTTCCCAGCCACACCAAGTAGTTTCCGTGCTACCACCATTCTCCATATGGCATCCCAACCGCACCAAGTAGCTCCCATTTGTTTTCCTTTGTTGATAGAACCTAACGTTTAAAGGGGTGCCGCAGTATTGAGCACGCGGCTGAGTTGTAGTTTTGCACCCAGTAAAGATGCACTTTTGCGTACGCAGCTAAAAAGTTGTCATACGGTTGTGTGGTAGTCGCATTATTGTGTATGCGACTGGTCGCATAATAGCGTATACGTACTTCCAGTTGTGCTGCCATGTGTTTAAATAAAGCCGTTGAGGTTTACATTTTTCAATTGTTATCAATATCTGGGTTAACGTGTATTTTTCTGTGCAGGAAAAAGTGTGTAACAGTGAGTATTTGTTGGTAGGGGTAACTTGTTCCCTACAGTTAGAGGTACCGTATGACCTTTAAGGGCTAAGTGCTAGTCAGTCAGTAAGCAGCTTACCGTTCTATACACAGTAGCAGGTGTACATGTTGTCTTTGTTGTAGAGAGGTGCGTGGAAGTAGCCTACTAAATCTTATCCGGGTGTGGAAGTTACCTTTTTCAAATCTTATCCATGTGTGTGGGCGCTGCCATTTAAATCATCCACAGGTAAGTGAAAGTATCTTGATTGTCTTTCACCAGTTTAAATCTTTATTGAAAACCATAGGAGTTGTCTCATAATGGGGGCCATGCAAACAATAGAGATGTTAGACAATGATGTGCTGCTAATGGAAGCGCCATTTGGATTGGCCCGTCGTATTATGCATACTAAGTACGGTACTTATGCGATAAGGTATTGTGATGTATGGTTTAAAATGACGATGAAGAGTGTTAGACCGTTTCCCAGAATTGGTAGTTTTGATAAAAATGTACTAGATAATGTCCGGGATCACATCAGTCTGAGGCACTCCTGAGAGAAAAAGGTCAAATATTATGAATGTTTAAAGTTGTGGCAGCATGAAGGGGATGCATGGCTTAAAAATGCGCAAGCAACGCAAACTAGCGTTGTGAGCACATTGCCAGAGAATACATCCGCGACGCTGAATTGCAATATGGGCGAGCCACAAAATGGCGCACACGTGCAGCAAGGTAGCATTGTGGAGAGTATTGCCAGCAGTTCACGCTCACCACCCCCACCTTATGTGGATGGAGGTGCAAGTACAGTTACCAAAAATACTCATAAAAATACAACCATAAAGAAAATATTTATGATGTGGATGATGAGCCTATTGTAATGTCTGCCATTTCCCATGCTGTGCAAATGATAGATGCTGTATCACCACAATCACGAGTGGTGCCGCCATCTCCATCGGTAACAGCAAGGGAAGTGCTAACACCCTCTGCACCCATAGAGGAAGTTGTTAATACCATACGTAGCAGCAACAGATTAAACCCCCTGCCAGGTAACAAGGTCAAAGGTAGCAGCACTGCCGGTCTGCATCCCATTCGGACAATAACCGTTCCGAATGGAAATGCAGATGCGAACGGTGTAGTGCCCACGGGGGAAGTAGTAATGCATTGTCCCTGGACAAGGGCAGAACTAAATTCCATCATAAATGATTTCCCCGATCCCAAAAAGGAACTAGCCAAATGTCAAAGATTTTTGAGAAATTTGGGTAGTTCTCATGAGCCAACTAATAAAGATTGGCGTGTGGTGTTAAGGGCCTGTCTACCACGCAATACCGATGTGACAAAATTTATCACGGGTTATGTATTGGATGGTGTTCCCTTAACAGACCAAGTAAACCAAGGTAACATTTCCCGCATTGTAACTCAATTGGGTATATATTTTCCGGTAGTAGTTAACTGGAACAAGATTTTCACCATTAAGCAAAAGGAGAGTGAATCTGCAGAAGATTATTGCGACCGGGCTCTGCAGGCTATCACCCAGTACACTGAGTTAGAAGATATTAAAGATAGCACTCACCACAGGGGAATGATAGTCACGGTACTCATGTACGGTCTGAAAGAGAATTTAAAGACTCGGGTTCAGACCTCACAACCTGGCTGGAGGGGAGTCACAATAGATACCCTCATAGAATCTGCCATAGAACATGATAAAAACATCTCAAAGAAGCGAGAGACCCAGAGCGAAAAACTAATGGCTGTCAGTATACAAGCTCTGGAGGGAATGACGGTAACATCACAGCCAACAGACACACTCGCATCTGCACACACACACACACAACTGAACAGTTATATGCCCTCACTAACCCCACGCAACATCAAACACAGCTCTATTCCACAAATCCTATACAACCACAGGTCCCATACTACTCACAAACCTCATATCCCCCACAATACCCTTACCCTCCCTATCCCTACCCATATCCACCACCTTTACCCTCTGCTCAAACCTCACAACAACACGTGTCTTCACCCAATCCACGAACATGTTTTAATTGTAAACAAACAGGACACTTAAGTAGAAACTGTACAGTAAAAAGAGTAGGAAGACCTGGATATCCCCATAAGGGATATGCACAGAGACCAGCAAATGTCCAGCAGGCACCAGCTCCAATTGTGGCCGTAAATGCTTTATTGGGGAATGGTAGCCAACGCTAGGGGTCAGGTCATACCTGTAGTCTACAGATAGTCAGGTTAATGGGAAGTACTAGGGAAGAACCGGTCATGATGGTTGATGTAGCTGGTACTGAATATCCTTTTCTTGTAGACACAGGGGCGATCAGGTCAGTGATAAAATCTCCCATTAATTTACAGGTGACCAACGAGACAGTACCAACAATGGGTGTAACAGGTAAAGTGGAACATTATCCTTTAACAAAGTCCACAGAGGTTACTATAGGGCCGTTGCATACCAGGCATTCTTTCCTTCTGGCTGATGCGACTCCTACTAACCTGCTGGGTAGAGACTTTTTATGTAAGATGGGATGTGTTATATATTGCACCCCTGATGGTGTATTTTTAGATATCCCAGAGAGAGTTGCACACGAGGTGCGGGATATGTTGGACACTCCCCAAAGGATAATGTATCACTCTACAAGTTTAAATGAAAATCCATCTCAGGTAGATGAAATGTTGTCCCAAATTCCAGATTCTCTTTGGACTAAGGATGGACAGGACACTGGATTAATGGCAAACGTAAGCCCTGTAATGGTAAATTTAAAAAGCGGTAGGCAAGCTCCAAAAATTCCCCAGTACCCACTAAAATAGGAGGTGGAATTAGGGGTTTTTCCAATAATTGAGCGATTATTGCAACAGGGAATTTTAGTTCGTACAGCTAGTGTAGCCAACAGTCCCATCTTCCCAGTGAAGAAGAGTGGTGGGAGGGGTTATAGGCTGGTCCAAGACCTTAGAGGTGTTAATAAGGTAGTAGAGAGCCAATTCCCTGTAGTGCCAAATCCAGCTGTCATCCTGATGCAGATCCCACCAAATGCAACCCATTTCACTGTCATTGACCTCTGTTCTGCTTTCTTCTCTGTCCCTCTCCACCCTGACTGTCAGTATCTATTCGCATTTACATACAGAGGTGTACAATACACATGGACACGGTTGCCCCAAGGTTTCATAGACAGCCCCAGTATCTTCTCCCAGGCATTGCATGACTGTTTACAATCTTTTCAACCTGCCAATGGATCTGTTCTAATTCAATATGTGGACTATTTATTGCTATGTTCTGACTCGTTTATGTCATGTTTGAATGATACTAAACTTTTGTTGCTTCATCTCTCGCATACAGGACACAAGGTGGCTAAGGATAAACTACAGCCGTGCCAATCCAGAATAAAATATTTGGGACACTGCCTAACCCAGGGGTTACAACATCTCACAAATGATAGAATCCAGGCCATACAGAACATGACACTGCCGCAGAATCAACAGCAAATTCGTACCTTCTTGGGAATGTGTGGATACTGTAGAATGTGGATCCCACGTTTTTCTATTTTTGCCTTGCCTTACAGGAATTAGTCTCTTCCTCAAAGCCTGATCGTGTCATACACACAGAGGAAACAGAGCAGGCTTTTCTTAATCTTAAGGATAGTCTGACAAAAGCTCCTGAATTGGGAATACCTGATTATGAAAAACCTTTTGATTTGTATTGTACGGAAGCCGATGGTTGTGCTGCAGGTGTCCTTACACAAAAACATGGTGATGCCAGTAGGCCCGTAGCATACTACAGTGCCCAATTGGACACTGTGGCAAGATCACTCCCCACTTGTTTGAGAAGTGTAGCAGCTACCACTTTATTGGTGATTAAAAGTGAGGACGTAGTATTGGGTCATGATATGATTGTCTACACTCCCCATGCTGTATCTGCTCTGTTGAACTCAGCTCAAACCAGACACATCTCTTTGGCTACGTTTACCAAATGGGAACTAGCTCTAATCGCACCCTCAAACATCACTGTTAAACGTTGCAGCACGCTGAATCCAGCAATGTATTTACCATATGTACAACATGATGTACAAAGGGTGGAAGGAGGCGAGTTGCTGGCGGGGGGTGAGTTCAGCGGACATAATGATACGCACGATTGTATGGAATATCTGAATCAGACCTTTACTGCTAGACCTGACATACAGGACACACCTTTAGAGAATGTGGATGTGACATTATATGGATGGGAATTGTCATAGACAAACAGACACAGGTGAATTATGTACAGGTTATGCTGTTATAAATGACACAGACATCATAGAAGCTGAACCTCTTGGTCCTCCTCACTCAGCCCAGGTGGCAGAGTTAGTAGCACTAACTAGAGCGTGTGAACTGGCAGCAGGCAAATCTGGTAACATTTACACTGACTCGAGGTACGCGTTCAGGATGGTGCAGGATTTTGGGGCTCTATGGTGTCTGTGAAATTTTATGACCGCAGCAGGCACACCAGGTGCACATTCCCGACACATAAAACATCTTTTAGAAGCAATCCGACTGCCCAAAGCGGTGGCAGTAATTAAATGTAAAGCCCATACATGTGAGGATGATCCGGTGTCACTGGGCAACAACAGTGCCGATGAAGCTGCAAAATGGGCAGCAGGGTTAAAAATGTTTTCTCCCACTGAAAAAATTATGTCTTTCCAAACAAATGATATGCTGAAATTAATTGAGATGCAAAATTTGTGTTCAATTCAGGAAAAGTCCATTTGGAAGTCCAAGAGATGTGGGCAAGAGTCCTCCGGGTTCTGGAGGGATGGACAAGGTAAAACCAGTAGCCCCCAAGGCATATTACCCCAGCCTGGCTGAGGCAGCACACGATCTGACTCATCTGGGAAAACAAGGTATGCGCAAGTTGGTGAGAGCATACTGGTGCGCACCAGATTTTTCTTCACAAGCAGAAAAGATAGCAATGTCCTGTCTGACCTGCTTGAGGAAGAACATAGGGAAAGCGATCCCTACCGAACCGTCCCACATTCCACCGACTGATGGACCTTTCCAGGTGATACAAATTGATTTCATCCAATTACCACCCTGCAGGAATCTTAAGTATGTATTAGTTTGCACTGATGTATTTTCTAATTAGGTTGAGGCCTACCCAGCGGCCACTAATACTGCTGCGTTTACTGCCAAGAAAATAGTTCAGGAATTTGTATGCAGGTATGGTATCCCTAAAATCATTGAGAGTGACAGGGGTACTCATTTCACAGGTGATGTTTTTCAAAATATGTGTAAGCTGATGGGAATTAATAGCCGACTTCACATCCCCTACCGACCACAAGCCAGTACCAAGGTAGAGAGGATGAACGGGACTATTAAAAATAATAGGATGGCCAGAAGCGTTACCTTTGGTCCTACATAGCATAAGGACCACTCCTAGACCCCCTCTAAATCTGTCCCCATTTGAAATACTGTTCGGTACACAACCTCATTTGATTATAAGTCCACAGGAAGACTTGAAGGGTAACAACGAGGTAACTGTAAAGTATCTTATATCAATGAGTAAGCAGTTAAAGCAACAGCAGCAGAAACTGAAATTGTTGTCCCATGATATGCCTGAAACTAACTGTCATGATGTTGAACCAGGAGAATATGTTATGATGAGAAATTTCTTGTGTTCAGGTTGTTTGACTGATCGGTGGGAAGGTCCGTACCAGGTGCTGCTGACAAGTACTACATCTTTGAAGGTGGCTGAGAGAGCTACCTGGGTCCATTCCACTCACTGCAAAAAGGTCAATCAACCGGTGGAGAAACAAGTCAGAGACAAGGCTGATAGCGTGGACCTGTCGCTCGCGAGCTTGTTCCGGGAGGATTGAAAAGGTCATAGTGAGATACCTGAACTAAGAGAAATTTGCAGGTCTTGTTGTGACAATGGACGGGCCTGCTGTGTTCATTTTCATATTCTCTTTTAGAGTGTTCACCATCCTGGTCGGTTCGGGAATATCCAGTTTCTGTGATGGGAGACCGATTGAGGAAATGGGAGCTGATGGCAGTGCTGGTGGAGTGGAGTCAGGAGGAGTGCAATGCCAATCAGGGGAGTGTCTGACCAATCTTAGTACTGTTATTGTTAAGAGAGCTGTCATTCCGGATACTCGGGGAAGGTGTGGAGGTTTATCGTCTGAAGATTCCTGTATTTGTAAGCTTTGTGGGTCCCTAGTTGATGAGAACTGTATCCAACGGTGCCAACCTAAATATAACTCGTACTGGGGTGGGTATCCTTTAGAGGATTATCATAGCATATTAGGCAAAGTGTTAAATCAAACTGATTGCTGGGTGTGTTCACATGTGCCACAGGGACAGCATAATGTAGGGTTAGTGTCATTTCCGCTGAATACAACAGAAATTTTAGAATTACAGAAAGGGAAAACATTGGATGGAAAATTCCTCTCATCCAAACCACCTCATTTCAAACTCTATCAATTCCAAGTAGATAGATCACTTTTGTGTTTAAACATAACCAACCCCAATAAATACCCGGGAGTTGGGAAGTGACAGGGAATAATCAGACGATGACCTTCTCACAAAGAGCTGATAACGAGTCCATAAACCATGATCTGTTACGCTCAATTAAATCTAGTGGGAAACATTTTAGGTATCGGTATACATTGAGTTCCACCAAAGAAATTATTGGTAAGGTGTAAGATGGTTATTGTGCTAAAATAATACAGCCAGAAACTTGCATGTACCAGATGGAAGACCCAGAAATAGGATTGTTTGCAAGGGAAATGTGCTTAATGATAATGATGCATACCATTCTCCCTGATAATGTATATTTTATATGTGGAAGAAAAGCATATAAGTGGCTCTCCCCGAGTTCCGAAGGTTTGTGTTACCTGGGAAGAGTAGTCCCAGAAGTTATGACCCTCACACATGTTGAAATGCTTGGTATACATAAAAACACACCGTCACCATATCTTCACACACAATATGAACACAGAGGCAAACAAAATATGATACCTGGTGACGTGCACAAAGCCACTCAGTTAATTAGTGAGACAACTGGCTTTCAAGTTTTAGTCACATTGGATCCCACCAGGATCACTCAGGGTACATTAAACTTTAGATATATTCAGGAACTTGCTAAATTGATAGATAATATCACCGAGATGTACGATGACACATTCAGGTATACAGGGAGAGAATTGCAAGCGTACAAGAAAGAACTGGTGCAACACAGGCTAGTGTTAAATTATTTAACTGCTGTTACTGGAGGGTATTGCATAATGTTGGCCACCCAATTTGGAGTAAAATGTTGCACATATGTTACCAATGACAGCGACCCCAAGGAGGTGATAGACCGGAAGATGGATGAAATTCTGCAGCTAAAATGGGAGTTTCGTAAGAACCATAACGGTTCAGTGGTTGAAGTAAGGGAGAAGATAGAAGGATGGGTTTCATGGCTGAACCCAGTGAAATGGTTCTCAGGTCTAGGGGAATGGGTCCAGAAATGATCGCCAGTATAGGCAAATTCTTAATCCTTATACTGATTGTCATCATAATAATTGGCATATGTGTCCGGTGTGTTCCTATTGTGTTGAAGTGTGGAAAATGTAAGAATAGAGTAAAACAAAAGAACGAAATTATGATGGTGGTCAGTATGAATACCGAGGTAAATACAGAACTGCATTACAACCCTGAACTAGGAAATACCATAATTTAATGTATTATATTTAGACATGCATAGAATGTATTATTGAAATGTTATTTTTAAAAACAGCCTCAGATAATGTAAAGTCTCAATTCCCCTTCAAGACTGCCTTTATAAGACTGGTGCATTCCCACACCTTTCACATGGTCTTCCAAGATCCGCAGTGTGCATATAATAGTAGTTTTATGTCCCCACTCAGAGACACATTATTGATGGATTAAGAACCACCTTGTGCCATCCCATAATAACACTAAATAGTATATAAATGTAAGCCTAAATTACTGTATATTTTAAAATCAGATTGTGATAGCATGTTGTTCGCTATCAAAGGGTGGACTGTCGAAGCTGGATTATTGGCTGAGACAAGATCAGTTTAAAATTGAATCGCAGCGACACCATCTTGCGACACCATCTTGCTACTGGCCGCAAGACGCCATCTTGGAAATGAGATTGCAAGACGCCATATTGCGAATGGCCGCCTAAGCACCATTTTAGATAAACTCACACTTTAGTACATGTGGCGATATTACTATTAGCATCATGCGATTGCATCTGTGACCATCGCCATAAGTTACGGTGATTCACCAAAAGCCCATTTCATGACTTTACGTAGTTTGGGTGCTCTGGATAAAGTGTATATTATTATAATTCCCCTAAAGGATATATTTTGGATTGCATTAGCTAAACAGAGCAAATGGCCACGTGACAACTAGCTTGTGTAGGCAAGCTTCCTGGACATAACGTCTGCTCTCACTCCAGGTGGCCCTGCTCGAAAACAGCAAGAGGGTCATTTGTAGCTTCTTACATTAGCAGGCTTCCTACAATAAAATACCTTCAAAGCCAAGAGTGTTATCTGAAGTTTGGGTCTTGTAGCTGTGCTAATTTGCATTTACACAAGAACCTGGGAGAACAAAGGATTGTACTTTTGAGCCTGGGAAGGGTGGGGGCTGCTGAGAGAGGGGGGCGTGTGGAACTATAAGGCTCAGCATTCCACACTGCTAGGTGTTCACTTAGTTTAAGTGAGATTTAAGTGCATAATTTCTCATACACACATTAATACGCACAATTGCGCTGGTAACTAATCGCATATTAGCGAATGCATAAGATCCTGTATGAAAACGCTGTTTATTAGCTTCATGCACACGCATCTGCCCCAAGTTAACTAGCGTCTTTACATCACACCCCGCATACTTACACATTACATATTCACATAAAACGTTTAATAAGCTTTAAAGTATAAGATTTAAGTTTGTTCATTTAGCATAAATGCTGTGAAATAAAGATTATTTGGTAACTAAGGTTTTATACGTGATAAGTAAGCCATGTTTGGAATTGTACTGATGCATACTCTCTCAACAGTATTCCGGTACCATCGGTGTGGAGATCGCATCATGCATTCTCAACTTATGGACCGCAGGGACTTCAAGCAACAAAATGTACATTATATGAACAACTGTTAGGATGATTGCATGAGGCAGGAAAGCAGAGACCCCCAGTTGTTAGAGGCTGGGTTGTGTCTATTTGAATCAACCTGTAATCATGCCTTGTAACATATGCCCTCTCCGTTGGGACCAATGGTATTAGCAACAAACTTCTCTATTGTGTTGTTTATTTCTGGGAGGTATAAATATGCTCTGACCCTGGGTTCCTGGTCTTTGTGCTGAATGCTGATTGACGAGGGGTTTCTTGCTGATGCCTAACATCTATACCAGAGAGCGCTGCGTATGTATAATTGTACTTGGGTCTGTATAATCTCTTTGCGCTAAGATTATATGCGGATCATAGCGTGTAACTGCTGTACTTTTACTTGAATAATACTTTGTGCTTTGGAACCACATGTTCTAGGTCTGGAGTCTTTATTTACTGGATGACTGTGTACGCAAATTAGCGTCATCCTTAGAGGTTTATTAGAAGGTATAGGCAGGGGTATATAGAGGTTCAAATGCAGTATCCTTAGCTCACTAAGTACTAGCTGTCTGGGTGCAGAGCTCAGGTGGACACATGCCTTTGATTAGGAAGTGCTCTCTCCAGGAATTGGTTCTGATTGGACCCTGCTTCCTTTAAGTTTCAGCCAGCAATGCCAGATACTGTCTGACAACCAGTGTATGCATGTCTCTCTGAAGGCTGATCTTTTGCCGGTCTCCCCAAGTTCCACAGTTCCAGTGTCCTGCACCTATCTATCTGTTTGGTATTAGCCTGTGAAATTTACCCTGCTTCTGCCTGTGGCACTTTTATTCCAGAGTCCAGCCAAGCCATTTCAGTCTGCTTCCTGCCTGTGCTCCTGTCGTGCCAGAGTTCACCTGTCTGCCATATTGCTCCAGACACATCATAGCCTGCATCTCATCTTGGCTTCCCAGCCGCACCAAGTAGCTCCCATGCTACCAACATTCTCCACACGGCTTCCCAGCTACACAAAGTAGCTTCCGTGCTACCACCATTCTCCATACGGCTTCCCAGCCACACCAAGTAGCTCCCGTTCTACCACCATTCTCCATACAGCTTCCCAGCCGCACCAAGTAGCTCCCTTGCTACCACCATTCTCCATACGGCTTCCCAGCCGCACCAAGTAGCTCCCGTTCTACCATCATTCTCCATACATCTTCCCAGCAGCACCAAGTAGCTCCCATGCTACCACCATTCTCCATACGGCTTCCCAGCTGCATCAAGTAGCTCCCGTGCTACCACCATTCTCCATACAGCTTCCCAGCTGTACCAAGTAGCTCCCGTGCTACCACCATTCTTCATATGGCTACCCATCTGCACCATTGTCCCTGGACATTCCTGAGACCCATTATCTGTCGCTGCTGGTGTAACCTGTCAAGTACACCTGTTTCAATACCATTACCTACAGCCTCATTCCAGTTAGCCAGTTGTGGAAGGACTGCCACATCACTGTCCTGTCTTGTCCTAGTCAGCAGTCCTGTGGTCTCTTGCCAGTTGTGTAAGCCTCCACTGCTGGAGGCATAAATCCAGGTGGCCACCTAAGTACCGGTGTGTAAATATATCACTAAGGGAACAGCGGGTGGCTGTTATTGGTAGAAGATCCTCTCCCTGGCTCTAGAGGTCTTACACAACCGTGCGAGAACCGTAACATTGGAGAGGGAGGGTTAGGTTCAGGGGTAGGGTTAGGATACTTACCAGCAGGTATCGGTATCCTAACCTTGTCAGGATGCCGGCATCTGAATTCTGAGTGCCGGCATCCCATACCCAACCCATACATACATAGCCGACATTTCAAGGCCGCAGCTGACCTTTTCTTAAGGGTGCTATACAGGGGAATGAATCAGAAATTAAAATATAGTGCTATGGAATGTTTGAGGGAGGGGGGCCCCAAAACTGGTATCTTTCCTAGGGCCCCATGAGATCTAAATCCAGCTCTGTTAGACACTGTAGGGCTGGTGGGGGGGGGGGGGGCTGTCTGGTTTGTCAGTACCAGGCACCACAGTTTCTGATGACAGCCTTGCCTGCGCCCACATAGGTACAACAGTTCAGCAGCTAAAGCTTCTCCTGGGCTAACAATTGGGGGGAACATTGAAGCAGTGTAGGTCTATAGAAACATTTCCAATGCACCTACCTGTACAGCTGCCATAGAGTGTTAGCTACTGTATATCAGGTGCAGCTACAGTACACCCTGGTTGGAGAAGCATCTGCTGTAGCACAGACACTGGTAAATATATTTTTCTATTATTTAAGATAAGGAAGACCAATTATAATTTAAACATGTGTAGCTAGTGTTGCCCTTCAAGGATATGAACCTATTTTTATTTTTTTTATTTATTTTCTTCAATAGTAGTATTGATGGCATACATTGAAACTTTGTAGCACAAACAATGAAATGATAAAACAATGTAACAATGCATAAAAAGAGATGAGCTCCTTATAGACAAATCAATCTGTATTAAAATTCCCCATAGGATAACTTTCCAGTATTTCTTTCAATGATTTCTTGTGATTTCTTCTGCAATTATCTTATCAACCACCTTCATACAACACAATAGAAGATTCTAAAATAAAAGTTAACATGAATCATGATGGCATATACTGTAAACCGATGTAATTACCCACATCTCATTAGTGCAGTCCAGTTGTTTGCTTGAGCTATAGTGTCATCTAGTGGCGGAAACCAGGAACATGTTTCAAATACTAACCTGTCTGTTTTTTGGGGTGTGTTATCGGGATGATCAGTGTTAAATGAAAAATATTTTTATTATCTGAGTTAAAAAAGTAAATGATTAGATCCTTAATTAAATACACCCATGACAAATATCTACATATTTACAATTTGGAAAATAGTACTATAGGTACAGTATAAGCAATATTGCATATTATCAGAAATTATATGCACCCTACCACCCTTATGTGTAGCCACAATGGACAAGGGTCTTGTCACTCATGATTGGACCAAGTGACAGAATTTACCTATATACAAGCAGCTTTACATGTTACAGTTAGATCGTTGTGAACCACAATATTCTCTTGTTTAATTGTGCCTGCCATGAAGTAATAGTGTGTACATGCTGCTTCTTGTCTGCTTTCTGTCATATTTTGAGTCCATTCCTGACTAGATCACATTACAGTACAAATATCTACTGCTGTTATGTCTTGAACATATATCCCTTAATATTTACTTTAGACTGATTGAAAGGAAAAACTTTACACCGGTTGTCAGGGTCGGACTGGCCCACAGGGGTAGAGGGAAAATCCCTGGTGGACCACACTTCCTTATCCTATGTCATATTTCAGAGAGTGCACTCAAATTATACATTGTTTCTCTATTACAGGGTCAGTTACTTGGTAGAACAGGATCATGGGTGAACAGACCATGCACTGCAGTATCCATTTTGTCCTTCATAATGATTGGCCAAGCCTCTGTGATGGCTGGCCACACCCTTCAAGAATGGCCCCCTACCTCTGCTTTCCCTGGTGAGCCTTTCATGCCCCAATCTGACACTGTCAGTGGTTGCCAAACTGGGTGACTTGGCAGTCTGGGGTTCCACAGGACACCTGCAGAGGTGCCATGGGTTGGTGGTTCAGTATCAAATCATTTATGATTACTGGGATAGGCAAAACCAGAGCTGGTGGTTGTCAGTCATACATATGTGAACAAACAGAAGCACAGCCATGTCCATCACCACATAACTGAACTTAAGTATGACATAAAAGCACAATCTACGTAATTTAATAATCTTTGCTGAATTTCTTAATAAGAAACGTTTGGCCTAGGGGTGCCGTAAATAAAATACTGATACTTTAGGGCAGAGCCATAACTAGACTTTTGGTGCCCTGTGCCAGAGAGAGCATTGGTGCCCCCCTCCCAATTTTTAGTGCAGTCCACTAGGGATATAAGATAGTGCACCTGAAAAAGGGGCATGGCTTCATAGGGAAGGGCCAGGGAAGAGATAGGGGAGGCCAGGAGATGCTGGGGATAAAAGAAGAGGAAGCTACAAGTGAGTGATAATAAACAGTAAAATTAACGTCCCAAACAGCGTCCCCTGCCCTGCGGCGCCCTGTGCCATGGCACAGGTCGCTCTACCCTAGTTACGGCCCTGCTCTAGAGCGCAGTGATTCAAGGAAGATTGGGAAACACTACTTTATACAACAAATACCGTAGCACTTCCTGATTCTAAATATAATACAGGTTTTGTTCAGAGCGTCTACTCTGAAGAGTTTTGGGGGTAAATTTAATAAAGTTCAATTTTGCTTTTGATTTTATGGTTAATTTAAACTGATTGAAATCGAATCAAATGGACATTCATTTTCAGTGTCAAAATTTACACATTTACAAAGATCTGATTTTTAAATCGGTTTCAAAATCAAAATTGCTGTTGGTCGATTTTGACCAGTGGTTTCTTGTTCGGATTTGAATGTCCGTTTCAAAATCGAACTTCAAATCGAATACAAAATCGAATTCCAGACTTCCTCATATATAACTATTGGTCCAAATATACAAGCAAGCAATATAAATAGCAAAAAATGGTTACTAAAAACCCTTGGCAGACATCCTTGCAAAGTGAAAGTGAAAGGGAGATTGGTGGATGAAGCTAGGGATGGTCATCGGTCGGGTGTCCATCGATTGTTACCATCGATGGGCCCATAGGTGATTACCATCCATGGCATCAAAAACCATCTATGGTGAACCATCAATGGTTCGCACCCCATCAATGGTCATCTCTGCTGCGGGCCAATGAAAAATGGGGGGCAAGTCTAAGCTCCGTCCTACCAAAAAAAAAAATAATTGGCTCCCACTCACCCATCAATGGCAGAGAACCATTGACATTGGCCGGGAATCATTTGATGTTTTGGAAACATCAATGGTTGATGGCCATCCCTAGATGAAGCAGCAGATAAAGGGGGTATTCAATTTAGAGTAAAATGAGTTTGTTAGTCTAGGTTGAGTATTATTTTGGAAACTTTGGGCCTGATTCAGACCCACTCGCGAGCGGCTGTACGCTCGCAAGTGGGTCGATGGTCTGCACTGAGCATGCGCACGACGGAGGGAGCTCCGTCGTGCGCATGCGCCAGACACGACGAGCGAAGGACTTTCCTTCGCTCGTTGTGTCCGATCAAAGGGGGCGTGCTGTCAATGTTGATTGACAGCACGCCCCCTTTGGTGGGCGTGCCGGGGGCGTGCCTCCCTGACGGGGGCGTTCCCACGGGAACGCCTCCCGTCAGAAGCCGGCCCACTGACATCACTAGTGATGTCAGTGGGAGTGATTTTGGCTCTGATAGAGCCAAAATCACTCCGGAGCTTGCGGTTGAAAACCTCAACCGCAGGCTCCGGCTCGCAATTTCGATGGTCGCGATGGTCACGACCATCGCGGCCATCAAAATGCACGCTCGTATAGCCTGTGGGTGGTGACCCACAGCTATACAAGCGTCCAGGAGGACGCTCCATGAAAAAGGAGCCCGGCCCTCATGCAGAGCGTGCGCTCTGCTCAGAGCGTACGGCTCTGAATGAGGGCCTTTGTTATGGAGGTTTGTCAGGAGTAGGGTAAGACAGGATAGGGAGGTGGAGGAGAGGGATGTGGTTGTGAGAAACCTTCTGTAGAGGAAAGGGAACCAGCATTTGCTGAAAGTGTTTAGGAGAAGCAGGAGGCCAGGAATCTGATTCTGTGGAAGAGCTACAACCTGGCAAAACACAAACAAAAACTCAAATGTAACATATATGAACAAGTGCAATTAGCTGGTTACTTAACATATACAGGTGACTTACACAGCAACCATACTGTACCTCTGGCATTTGTCCCACTTCAAACTTAGCAGAGAGGGATGAATAACTGAGGATGTAGGCATCATGACATGAACCAGGATAGCCAGTTACAACACTCCTGATTTTATGGGGTAGAGGGTGAGGAGGGTGTGCTCGCCCTATGGGTGTAATACTGGAGTAATAGTGTGTTGTGGTCTTTTGTGTTCGATGTTGTTTGTGGAGTGATGGGGTGTAGGGAGGGAAGGGGGTCTAATGGACTGGAGGTGGTGGGTGAGGAATTGAAGACAGAGGCAGAAATGGGGGCCAAAGGGTTTATTGGAAAAAAACAGTACTAATCCTGTTTGGTCCCAGGCACCCAGGTGGGGTGAGCGATCCACTTGGGGGTGTGTGTGGGTGGAGACTGGGGAGGTGAGCGGACCCTTTTAGGGGGCTCCTTTCCGTGCAGTTCAATAGACCGGCACGTTACCCCTGCTGGACCTTTGGTCAACAGTCTTAGGATGTCTCGGGGGGAGGGGAGTGGTGGGTTGGCAGCGGGTCTGGCAGTTGTGGATGTACACCCTGGCGGCGTCCCGCGCAGGGGTATAAGTCTCGGAGTCACTTACCTACCGGTAGGATTTGTTGGTGAAAAAGGCTTGGGCTGCTGGTAGCTGGTGTTAGTTTCCTTTTGCAGATGCGGTGTTGGATGACTGTTGCGGTGTCAGCGGTTGGAGCAAGCTCTGTGTGTGGTAGTGGCTTGCTGGTGCACTGTGGGGCTTGGTGCACCGCGTTGCTGGCGTTCTGTTCCCGCTGCCTGGTGAGTGCCTGCTGGTGTGGATCGCTTAGGGATTGCTGCTGGACGAACAGCTGTGAGTGGAGCTGGTGTTGGTTGCTCCCAGGGGGCGGTGCGTGGTCGCCTGGGTCTAGCAGGTGGAGTGGTGATCAAGAGGGGTGTCAGACACCACAGCCAGCTTACACCAGAGCTCTTCATTCCTGCGGAGAACTCGGTCGAGCCTTGCTGCTTCCAGAACCCTCTCTACCCACCACCCGCAGGGCCGCGCTGGGCATCACACCTAGCAAAGCCCTTCGCACCCCTCTTGATCACCACTCCACCTGCTAGACCCAGGCGACCACGCATCGCCCCCTGGGAGCAACCAACACCAGCTCCACTCACAGCTGTTCGTCCAGCAGCAATCCCTAAGCGATCCACACCAGCAGGCACTCACCAGGCAGCGGGAACAGAACGCCAGCAACGTGGTGCACCAAGCCCCACAGTGCACCAGCAAGCCACTACCACACACAGAGCTTGCTCCAACCGCTGACACCGCAACAGTCATCCAACACCGCATCTGCAAAAGGAAACTAACACCAGCTACCAGCAGCCCAAGCCTTTTTCACCAACAAATCCTACCGGTAGGTAAGTGACTCCGAGACTTATACCCCTGCGCGGGACGCCGCCAGGGTGTACATCCACAACTGCCAGACCCGCTGCCAACCCACCACTCCCCTCCCCCCGAGACATCCTAAGACTGTTGACCAAAGGTCCAGCAGGGGTAACGTGCCGGTCTATTGAACTGCACGGAAAGGAGCCCCCTAAAAGGGTCCGCTCACCTCCCCAGTCTCCACCCACACACACCCCCAAGTGGATCGCTCACCCCACCTGGGTGCCTGGGACCAAACAGGATTAGTACTGTTTTTTTCCAATAAACCCTTTGGCCCCCATTTCTGCCTCTGTCTTCAATTCCTCACCCACCACCTCCAGTCCATTAGACCCCCTTCCCTCCCTACACCCCATCACTCCACAAACAACATCGAACACAAAAGACCACAACACACTATTACTCCAGCATTACACCCATAGGGTGAGCGCACCCTCCTCACCCTCTACCCCATTATATCGTTACACAGGACCCGGTACTCCTGCTTTTAGGAAGGTGCAGCACCCCGACACAAACAATACATCTCACATCCCATCTGCCCATACAGCAGAGCGCAGTTCTAACCCATCATTTGCACTCCTGATTTTATGTTTTGCATCACAAACCATCTGCACATACAGTATATAACCATAGAAAGGAAAACAACCGGACTGCTGGTCCTGTTAATAGTTAATGTTATGTGCTTGATTGAGATATGAAAATACAGGCTTCTCTTACTGAAACAACATTGATTGCAGCAAACCTACAAAGCGACACTATATAAGTATAAAACGTATCAAAACAATTATATGGTTAAGAATTGATCCAATTGATTGAGCTGCAATAGAAAATAAGTGAGTTTAAATTTTGAATCAGAATGTTAAACCCAAGTTCCAGACCAGAATGATATCATGACGGATAGCCTCCAATCCAACAGACTGTTCCTCTATTAACCGTGCTTATAGTTAGCTGATACAAATGCTCACCAAAGAAAGAAGCAATAGGTTGGGTACGGAATGCCGGCACTCGGGATCCCGGCCGTCAAAATCCCAACGCCAACATCCCGACAGGGTTAGGATACCGATACCCGTCGGTAGGTATCCTTACCCTTCTCTTATCCCTACCCTAACCATCCCTCCCCGGTGTCTGAATCTAACCTCACTCTCTAGTGCCTAAACCTACAGTAAACTCCCCCTCCCTGCACCCGAAACCTAACCCTCCCCCCTTAGTGCCTAATCCTAACCCTCTCGGTAGTGCCTAATCCTAACCCTCCCCCCAACCCCCGCTATTTACCTTTCTGACAGGTGTTGGTATTCCAGCACTGGCATCCGCTGTGCCAGGATACTGAACGTGTCACGGTGCAATAGTGTGTTTCCTCGTACTTAGGGCCTGATTCAGAGTTGGGAATAGAGAGAGAAATCTCTCTCAACTGATCACCTTGGTGAAACCATGCTGCACTGCAGGTGGGGCAGATTTAAAATGTGCAGAGAGATTTAGATTTGGGAGGGAGGTTTCCAAACTGACATCTATATTGTAGAGTAATAATAAAGTTGTGCAGTATTTGTGGGCTACATGCAAAAGCAGCCAGTATTTACCACACATGTAAAAAAATGTACAGTATGTATTTACACCCCTTGCATTGCAATATGGTTTGTTCAGGTTCACAGTTGAGAGAGATATCTCACTCTATTCCCAACTCTGAATCAGGCTCTTAGTTTGCAGCTATAGAGCAGGTGCCTGCAGAATTTGAATCTGCAGAGGTAATGTCACAACAGCAATAGAGCACTGGTAAGACGTCCGTCCTCCGATGCACACGGGAAGAGCTGCATTTTCTCCTAGAGAGTGCTGACTGGATCTGCTGAATATTAGTGCCGTTTAGATCAAATCACTTTCCACAATAATGAATGGCACCCACTGTGGTTGAGCAAAGATGGAAGTCCCGTACATGCAGGGCCGTAGAGGATTGACCCGGGCCCCGTTACTATTGGGGAGTGTGGCCGTGCCCCCTTAGAAAAAAAAAAATACTATTTGCAACGCCGTTTTGCACTGAGGTGGTGGAGGACGCTATGAGCCCCTCAGCCAGATGCAAATCCGGGGTGATACGCCAGAATCAGTGTGATCACTCCCCCCCCTTACCCCCACACAGGTAGTGGAGAGGAGACTCCCTAGTCCCAGTGCAGCCCAGCACACAGCAGTGTATGCTGGACTGCTGACAGGTATAATGGAGGGGGGCAGCATCGGACCTGTGCCCCAGCCGGGCCCTTCCAACAAGCCTGGGCCAGGGTAATTAGTACCCGCTCCCCACCTCTCGGCGCCCCTGTGTACACAACACAGGTGAAAATAGAGCTCAGAGAGCATCTCTAACTGGAATTAACCCTTTGATCGACACATTTCGCTCCTCGCTCAAAGCTTTTTGAAGACCTGCTTCAGGCTCCTGGGTCCTCTCCCAGGTGGTTATTTGCATGCAGCAGGAAAGTTTCCAGCATTGCATATCCTGAATTATTCCTACAGCAACAGTGCAGCACATACTTGTGTCCACTTTTACAAGGAGCACAATTATCTTACAAACAATAAAAGCTCAAATTGCATGTCTGTTCTTATTTTATTATTTTGGGGGCTTTCAGTTCAATCTCATGTGGGATGTGTGGGCCTGATTCAGGCCCACTCACTAGGATGCGTTCGCTCGCAGCCATCAGCTGCAAAAGTATGCAAATTCCGCGATCACTAGCAAGACATTAGCACGCCCACTATGTCTTGCCGTGCGATCGCGGTATGTATTTAGATGCCCACCAGCCTGTCACAAGACGCCCACTTTCCCTTAGTAACATACATCATCTCCAGGAAGTGTATTAAACAATCGGTAACATCGAGTAACATCGCACCCATATGCAGCACTTGTGGCTGACCATACCCTACCGCAAGCACTGCGAGCAGGGCCATCTCTACCTATAGGCTAAATGGGCAGTTGCCCAAGGGCCCCAAGATTCCAAGGGCCGTGGCCGATAGCAACCCTACCCTCCATCCCATAGCTGTCACCGCTGATAGTCCTGCATGGGGAGGAGGCAGAGGCAGGTACCGGCATTGCACCGGGGCCCGCTGTGCTGCAGGGACCCATAGCTGCCGCTGCACCCCCGCTAGTGTCCCCCAGGCCCCAAGTGTAGGGCAGACCGCAGTGAGAGTGGTCTGCCCAACGCTGTTTACAAACACTTAGCCGCCAGCGGCAGCTGTATGTTTGTTATAGCAGCCAATGAGAGTCAGACAGACTTTCATTGGCTGCTGCGTCGTCCACGGAGGGAGTCGGCTGGAGCTCACTCATGAGCTTCGCCTTCTGTTTCCCCCCGCAGCGGGTGATGGGAGAGACGTCATGGCATCTCTCCCATCCCATAGTGCAGAGCGAGAGCAGGCCCAGAGGGGTGGACAGCAGCAGTCGTCGGCAGGAGCAAGGATCAGGTAAGTTACTTTTTTTGTGTGTGTGTAAAGGGGCTCTGGGACTCGCAGAGCATAGGGGGAGGGTGCTACTGGGGGCACTGTATAGGGGGGCTGCTACTGGGGGCACTGTATGGGGATGGTGGCCGCTACTGGGGGCACTGTATGGGTGGACAACTATTGGGGGCAATGCATAGGCGGGATTACTACTGGGGGGCAATGCATAGGGAGGATTACTACTGAGGGCACTGTAAAGGGGGATTACTACTGGGGGCAATGCAAAGGGGGGATTTCTACTGGGGGCACTGCATAGGGGGGAACACTTCTGGGGGCACTGTATAAGGAGCACTACTGGGGGCACTGCATTGGAAATATGTTGTACTGTACATGTTTATATTGTGACTTTTTTTCCTGTAAATTACTCCTGTTTTTCTGCCGATAGCCAACACCCCCCGCTCTTCCGGCACATCCTCCTCCGATAGCATCCCATCCCCGGCAGAGGATTGTTTTATAGGGGCCCCAGTTCATTGCTTTGCCCAGGGACCTGCAGTGCTGTTAAGACAGCCCTGACTGTGAGTGCTGCTGTGTGTCATTCAGCCATGTGACGTTATGCTGCGCTGCGTCTTAATTATGCACGCCCCTGAAACAGCACTCAGACACATAGACACGCTTGGGTTCTCACCCCCACACCCCCGTTTCCATCAACCACCCCTTGTCACCACCCACAAATGGCACAACCTGTCACTCATTCTAGCCGGGTGTCTGTGTACAGGGTGCGAGCCCTTAGCGATCGCATGGACTGGTTTGTGCACGCACACTGCGACTTATACGCATGCGCAGATTTCAAACTTTGGCAGGCTACGTGCGAACGCATCCTAGCGAACGGGTCTGAATCAGGCCTTGTGTTCGAGTTTCAAAATTAATGTTAGTCAATCAGGGCATCCTATGTAAAAGTATCGATGTTTTGGTGATATTTGATTTTGAATGGGATTCGGTTTTATATCGGATTTTACATTTAATTTTGCCTTTAGTAAACCTCTGATGTGCAGAATTGAATGAAAATGTAAAAATCTAACAAAATAGAACTTTAATAAATATACCCCTTGGTCTGATGAAGAGTTGTAAGCATCTTACGGTACACCTCCTGTCCCAGTGCATATTCAGTGCCATAGTACCCATTATAAAATCCGCCAACAGGCGTACACTCAACTCATCATGACCCCTATTTACTACAATCCGCATTTCAAGTTCAGGAATTATCACGAGAATGTATAAACATCCTCAAGCAGGGGCAGAGCTTGTGAGTAAGCTCTGTCCCTGCAAATCATCACGGTACAATTCTCACTGTATTTTTCTCGAAAAATACAGTGAGAGTGCCTCGGTGCATGCACCAACGCTGGCTAGCGATCCCCCCCTGCTCCCTCCCCCCCGTGTGACCTCTCCTCCCCCAGCGGACACTTAACTCTGTGATTGGCGAGCTCTCTCCTCCGGGTTAGCTGCTCACAGGGGCTCCTGGTCTGTGACCCCGGTAAGCTGTGCTGTAAACTGAGACGCCAGTTTACAGCACAGCTGACAGGGGTCACAGTGCAGGAACCCCGGCGACCAGCTGACCGGAGGAGAGAGCTCCCCGATCCGTGGACCCCCGGCTGCAGGTAAGTGTTTTTTTTGTTTCTTTTCTAACTATTCTTTTTATTGCAGTGATCAGCATGTGGTCTTTTTAATGAAAACTACTCCAATTGCCCTTTAATACTGTACTTTTCAGTGAAACTAAAATAATGTGAAAAGGGTATGAAAACAGCCTTTTCTTCACATTATATTAGTACAAAAAAGATTGATATATAGAGCTGTAAGGGTCTGCTCTATTGGAGCCTGTGTCTAAAATGTACTTTGTCCAATTAAATAATTGGGCAGATTTCAGTCAAAGGGGACATCCATCCTGGTTAAATGTTTACATAAACATTTACTACTACAAGAAGTCATATATAATGTGATACAGTATGTTATTCTCTACAGTTCAGGAGGTCTTGCTCCATCACCCAGCTCCAAGTGTGATACACACGTTTATATTCTATGTGATCTGCATACATTAGTGATAACTATCTCTGTGATGCAGTTACGGGTATGCCCCTCTCTCTTACTGTACTGTGACTAGTTACTCCAGTCAGATGGTCATTTGATCACAATATAGGGGTTGGATATGATTTGCTGTCAGTTTAAATACCGACAAATTCATTGCTGTCACCAAATTCCCTACTGGATTGATATACCGACAATTGACAGCTCGACGTTAACAATATACTGACAACCAGAATCCCGAGATTTTATATACCGGCAGTGAGATAATGTCGACATGGATGAGATATTAACATAAGGATCCCGGCGGCTCAGCATGCCAACATGGTTTAAATCCTGACAATTCGTCATACAGAAAAGATTCAAATCTCGACTACTCAATATACCAAAGTGTATACAAACCGATAGTGAGACAATCCCGACACTGTAAATACCAGCAAATACTGACAAAGTCCATAGCAACACCCAAAATACCAAAACATAAAAAATGCTGACAGAACTGGAAATCCGACAGCTGAGATACCAACAAACGAAATCCCGACAAACCTACAACTGTCACAATGCCAAAGACAAAAATACCGACATGTACAAACACAGGGCCTGATTCAGAGCCGGGCGCTATTTGCGGACGCTCGTTCAGAAAAAGGGGCTGGCTATTTAAATTGAGCGCTCGCTCTTTGCGGTCTGTTGACGCCTCTATGTCTGAGCGAGCGAACAAAACATGCGCTCGCTATTTTGTAAAGACGCCCCTTGGCCGCTCGCATCATACGTCATCTCCGCTATTTATTTGATTAATCGAGTACATCGAAAGGCGTATGAACTGCTCGCTATTCTTGTGGTAGCATTTTCCTACCGCAATCATGCGAGCAGTTCAGGCTAAAAGACAACCAAGTGACGTGGTCGATGACGCTGCTTTGTTAATTATGCACACCCTTAAAACGCCCATTTTGACCGTTTGGCACGCCTGCGTTCGGATCTCCACTCCCCGTTTTCAAGCACCTTCCCCTGTTACCACCCACAAACGCCTTATTCTGTCACTGAAATTAGCAGGTACTCGCTATTTTGCGAGCACACGATTTCCGACCGCACTGACTGGTTGGCGCATGCGCATTACAACCCATACGTATGCGCAGATGTGCGAACATCGCTCGGAGCAAACGAGCGGCCGCTTACGAGCGGCTCTGAATCAGGCCCACAGTCAGCAAAATGTGTCTGGACTTTCACACTGTCTGTGTTTGCTTTTGTCGATATTTTGTAGTTGTCAATATTTGTGTTGTCGATATGCATTCCATGCTGGTATTTTGGTGGTCGGGGTTTCCTTGTCGGCATTATGACTGACGCTCTGTGGTTCGCCGGGACATTGACTACATCACCAATATGTGGCCAAATGTAATAGGGTGTCAGTTTTAGTAACAGTACAAACTCGCACCTTCTCGCATTTTTAGAAGGTGCAAGTTGGTGCTGGGACTCTCAAATGTAATAGCCTGCAAACTTTTCAGCTCGAGGCTACTACACTATATGATTCTGTGCGAGCATTTCCCTATGTAAAACTTACACCTTTTAATGCGACTAGCATTAAAAGGTGCTAGTTATACAGAAGCCATCACAGATCAGTGAGATCCGTGAAGGCTTCTGTCTATGTGTTTAAAAATAAAATAATGCACCCCCTCCCCAGAAGCATAACCGGCTCCGGGCTCCGTACAGCCTGTCCTGGTTCTATAAATACAGGGGCCAAAATGCATAAGGGACCCCTGTATATTAAGTAACAGCACAGGGTTTTGCTGAGCCAGTCCTGGTTGTGAGAAAACAGGGGACAAAATGAGTAGGGGTTCCCTGTCATTTCCATAACCAGCGCCAGACTATTTCTAGTGGGGAGGGGTAATGCCACAGCTAGGGAAAACCTTTCACCGGTTTCCCTGGCCAAAGCATTACCCCTGACCGTTAGTCAGCCCAGGCCGGGGAACCGCAACATTGTATCCAATGATGTAACCACAAGGTTACTTGAGGTGAACCTTGTGGTTACATCATTGGATACAATGTCGTGGTTCCCACCATAGACTTCAATGGAGATTTCTCACCATTGAAGTCAATGGAGGAGACAGGTTGACCACACACAGCCAATCAGCGAGCAGCTCCGATGGAGACGCCCGCTGATTGGCTGGTGGCTCCTGCAATTACTGGGCACACGTGTGCTCCAGTCATTCATGCGGAGGAAAGGTATATGTAAACACATACCTTTCCTCCTGTACTGCATGGTTTCAGGTTTTTTGCGTTTTTTTCATTAACCCCATGGATGCCTACGTGGACCGAAGAGGACATGAACATTGCATTAGGAGAGGTGAGTATGGATTTTTTATTATAGGTACCCCTATGGAATTCTACTGGACTAGGGGACATGATGTCATCAGGGATACAAGGTGAGTATGTGTGTCAGTTAGTGTGAGTGTGCATGTGTGTGTGCATGTATGTTATAATAAACTTTTACTGACACGGTGTGTGTTGTTTTTTTAAAGTATTTCTTTGGTTGTGGAACTACAGGTACCAGCGGGCCTGTAATGCCCCTCATGCTGGTATTTGTGGTTGTCCAAGTATCTGCATGCTGGGGAGGCTTGCTTGAATGTGTAGTTCCACAGCTAAAGACAATGGCCCTCATTCAGAGCCACTCGTTAACAGCAGTACGCTCGTTGCGTTCCGATGTTGAATAACCGCGCATGCGTCGGTGTAACACTGCGCATGTGCGTACTGCAGATTGCGAGTTTTTTTGGACTCGTTCCTAAAATAGCGTACAGGAAGTGACATGTCAAATGTGATTGACAGAACAGGGCGTTTTAGGGTGTTGACGAGGGTGGAGATGGAAAAACGCAGGCGTGGCGAGGCGTTTTTGGGGCGTACATACATTAGCAGATGCGAGCGTAAAATGTGTACGGACCGACTCCTACGTCACTGGATGATCCTCTTTCCCTTCCAAATGCTCGCACAGCTTAGGGTCTGGATTACTCGACCACATTGGCGATGGCCTTCTCCTCCGTCCCTGGACTTCACGATGTTGTTGCGATTAATCGCGGGCGGGCAGAAAAGCAATTAGTGTTGGATTGAGAACCGGCTTGGTATGTGTTTTGAAATCAGTTTTTTGGGATAGCACAAAACGTACGCAGGTGGAACTCAGAGCTGCTAATGTCAGGATGACACAGTCAATTTGCGTACATTTGGGGGGGTTTATTTGGGCAGCAATTTGGTGGTTAGGGCCTATTGTAACAATAATTTCATCATGTTTTCAGTTTCGCACCATTTTATTTGTGCCTCTTGAATTTGCCGAATTATATGAATTTTTAAACGTTCCTTAAAGAGCCCTTTTTTTTTTTTTGGGCCGAGTTTTTGCCTTTTGGCCCAGGATTAAATGTAACCCATTTGTACAATAATTTCACAATCCAATGTCATTGTTTAATTTCCAATTTATTGCTCAAACAAAAAAACTTATTTTAAAAATTTTGGGGACATCTTTTTTGCCCAAAGATATGTTCCCAAATCAAACAAATTGGCCCAACATAACTGTTGACATAAACATACATCAAAAAAATAAAAACATTTCACAAGAAAGGAGAGGGAAGTTTTGACCCGAAAGGAATATGAGCCAAGCACAGAAGGATTGTGGGAAAAGTCACCATTGCTGTCACCGTTTTTTCACCCGTTTGGATGGGGGAGGGAGGGCGCCAGACCGGGTCCGGGATGTCATCGGGCTGGCCTGTCCAGAGGCAGATGTTGTGGCCTCTGGACTAGGCACAGGGCTAGGCACATTTGGAGGATTGGCTGATGTTGTGCCAGAGGTGGAGGATCCTGATGTTCCGGCAGGAAGGGAGGTCGGGTCCACCATGTGCTGGCGAACGAGCTGCTCCAGGGCATTGGCGATGCGGATGTTGGCCCTGGTATTTTCCGCCAGGGCCTGACCAGTGGTCTCGTTGGCCGCAGCATTTTGCTCCAGGGCCTCAGCCACCCGTAGCAGACTGGCGTCCATCCTCTGCAGAATCTCCGTATGGGAATCCGATTTGAAATTGAGTTCTGTGAGGAGGGCCACTGCCTGCGAGGGGGATTGTCCTGGACTGGCTTCTGCAGGGTCCTCAGCCGGATGTACTGGTTCCTCCTCTGCAGAGCCAGCAGAAATTCGGCGGCCAAGGCTCCCCTCTGGAGCAGACTCATCCGCCTGTGTCTCTGTTAGGAAAAAAGAGAAAAGCCTCACATTACAATCTACATATTGGCACAATAACATTTCAGAGTTGATGACATCCAAAGATTTACCTGGGACAACATGAGGAGCCGCAAAGTCTGGCATGTCCGTATCCATGTTGGACACGCCAAACACCTCCACAGGCTGCACACACCCCTGTGCCAGCTCTTCTAAATCCGTCAACTCCAATGACACAGGGGTGGGACCCCCACCTGTCCCCCTTGCATGCCTAGCCCTGTCCGCGAGTTTTTGTTTTAAGCGATATTTGAAGTCGCTCCATCTGTGGGAAAAAATGGAAGCCATTATCCTTTGGTTTAAAATGGGGTTTGTTTTTAGGGGGGGCAAGGGTTTACTTACCGCCGTTTGACATCCCGGGCTAGACGGACATAATCACCCACCCTATTGACAGCAACGGCTACCTCTTCCCACATTCTCCACTTCTGGCTTAGACTCATATTCCTGTCTGCCTGTGGCAGGATGTCCACACACTTCTGGATCAAAACCTCCATCTCCTTTCTTGTGAAATGTGGCTGCCTTTTTTTTTTGGCCGCTTTGGCCGGAATACTGGGCCCAGCAGCCTCTTCCATGTCATTCTCCTCACCTATTTGTGTAAATTTACAGAATTCACAAAATCACAACTTGCCTAATCTTATGTTTCAAATTAATCATTGATACAAAATGCATGAAAGACTTACCGCCTGACTCTTGGGCATTTTTTCCCTGGTCTGTCGCCATGTCTGAGGTCCAAACAAGAAATACACCAGAATTTGAATGTGTTTTCGTGACGTATTTATACATGCGTCCTTATTTTGCGGCCGCATCATTGATTGTGCGGCCCTATGATCCCTCCTTAATTTGTGCGGGAAACGAAACACTATTTATGGCTTGGTGTGTCTCAAGTCGAGGTGGCGTTTTTGGATTGTTGGAGGTTATCTTGGCTGGAGTTTATTGATTGCGTAGAAAGGAGTTGGCGGTTGGAGATTCGTTTGTTGGTTAGATTTGCGTTTTTTTTTTCCGTTATCTTTGTTGGTTTATATTTTTGGGACCTCGTTTCTTGATTTGGTAAGTTTTGTGAAGTCTAACTTTTGTTCAATTGTTGTTTCATTGTGTTTCTTATTTTTTGTAAATTTTGGATCCATAATTTCTTCTATTTTAGATTTTGTTTATTTTCGACCCAAAAGACCTTTTGATTTTGACTCTTATATATTTGCTCTTGGTAAGTCCATTTTTTATCTTGTATTTGCAAACTAATTAGCGCATTTTTAGTAGTTACTCTTGTGACTTGTATTAGCGAACTAATTAGCGCATTTTTAGTAGTTACTCTTGTGACTTGTATTAGCGAACTAATTAGCGCATTTTTAGTAGTTACTCTTGTGACTTGTATTAGCGAACTAATTAGCGCATTTTTAGTAGTTACTCTTGTGACTTGTATTAGCGAACTAATTAGCGCATTTTTAACAGCTTAATAATCATTCTAACTTTTTGGTGGTTTCTCTTTCGCTTTTTGTGCCAACATTTCGACCCATTTTGATGTACTGTGTTAAATGTCGCTTTGCTGTTTTGCTAAATGGGTGTTTGGCATATTTTAACTTTGGTCTTGCACAAAATTTGTAAACAAAAATGCACAGAGTGAAATGTGTCAAGTAATTTTGGTGTTTATTTTCAGTTTGGACGTATCATGACAATACCCCGGCATGTAAGCAGCAATGGATGGTATCATCAAGCTAAGTTGTTTTAATATAGTTTTGGGGTGGGTCAAAAGCCTTACTTTAAAATCTTTGAATTTCAGGTTGATCTGGGGCGGATTGTTCTGGCCATGCTCCCGGAAGCCGACCAACCTCAATCTCGTCCCAGGCGTAGGCATCGTAGGCATGCAAGGCCCCAGATATTTCGAACACGTGTCACCCTTTTTGGAATGCCCGATGATGAGGTTTTAAGACGCTACCGTCTACCTCCCAAAATCATCATAGACACTCTCTCATTAATAGAAAGTGATCTTGAGCGGCAAATTGACAGTCCAACAGCAATACCACCACTTACGCAATTTATGGCGGTGTTACATTTCTGTGCCTCAGGATCGTTTCAAACAACGGTGGGAATAGTGACGGGCATCTCCCAATCCTCCTTTTCCCGGATCCTGAGGGCAGTGATGGAGGCACTTTTCAAGCACCTCCATCATTTTATTCAAATGCCTTTGGATATGGGTGCCCTTAGTGTGCCCAAGGCCAATTTTTACCAAATAGCTGCCTTCCCACACATCATAGGGGTTGTGGATGGTACTCACATACCACTTCAACCTCCAGCCCGGCTGGAGGCCATATTTAGAAACAGGAAACACTATCACTCCCTTAATGTAATGGTGGTATGTGATGCCTCCCTCCAGATCCTGTCCCTGAATGCTAAATTACCCGGAAGTGCACATGACTCCTTCGTCATCCGGCAATCAGGGATATGGCACAAATTAACCAACCTACAAGCTGGTGATGCGTGGCTTCTGGGTAAGTGGAGACCTTTAGTACATAACAATGTTAAGCTTGATACACAGTGTTCCTGATGTTGTCAATTCTTTTCCATAGGAGACAGTGGATATCCTTGCATGTCCTGGCTGCTCACTCCTTATTTGGCTCCCACACCAGGCCCACAAAGTGCATTTAATTCCGCACTTACAGCCACCAGGCAAGTGGTGGAGCGCTGTATCGGCCTTTTAAAAGGCCGATTCAGATGCCTCCACCGCTCTGGTGGCGAGCTCATGTATTTGCCGGATATGGTGTCGAAAATTGTGGTCCTGTGTGGGATATTTCACAACATCGCATAAGGAGTGGTGTCCCAATGCAGCCAGAGGATGCCTTACCTGAGGATGGCCCCCCCGAGGTTGGTCGGAGGTCAGTATGTGGGGGGGCCATACGCGATGATGTGGTGGCCAGATTTTTTAGGTAAGTTTGAACAAAACAGTGTTTTAACCTAATGTGTTTGTGTTTGTTTGTGAACATCTAATTTTGTTTTCTTTTTTTCAACATCTTCGGTTTGTTCACATAATCTTTGGCACTACAACGCTCACTACTTCATGCTACCCTTACCAAACCAGGATCTGCTCATTTTGGGAATATATTCTGGAACCCATATCGCAACGCCATGTTTGTGGAATCATTTTGGCATGGTCCTTCCTCAACCAGTTCTTGATTTGTTTTTTTTGGTTTTTTTTTTTATTGGGTATGTGTTGTATTTGAGATTCTCACTGTGTGTTTTTTTTGTGAGTGACCACTTTGATTTCTCAGTTATGTTGTGAATAAATGTTTGGAGAGTTAAATGTTCTTCCTTTTTTTGGACGTTACCAGCAAGTTTAACCAGGTTAACACACCTTACATTTGACTAAGGGGTAATCCAGTACTGACGCCAGTTGAGCAAAAATTAAATATGTTTTCAGGTTCCCAACCCACACCAAAAGGAAGCCTGTCCAATCATTTGGCTTTGTAAGATTCGCCTAAGCAGCTTGCCCACCAACTAGGAACCTGTAAAATGTAGAAATATCTAATTGCCACTACACACAAAAAGGGAAATGACATTGCTACTGTTATGTGTTTCTTGAGGGTGTTTTACATACAAATACATAACCCAATCTAATTTTTAAAAAATGCAAAACCTTGCAGGAACAGTCTACTTAGGTCAGGGTTAACTATCTTTGGTTTTGAAAAAACGAATGAGGCAGAACGTATATTAGAAATAAACAATTTATTTTGAAAAAGATAAAAACAAAAAAAAACTACTGCCGAAGGATGCCAGACAGCCGGTCAAGGGCCACAAGCACCCCAATTACATTTTGGCGCATGTGTGCCACACAATCTTCGACCTCTTGCCGACGCCTCTGTTCCTCTGTGGGTGAGAAAAGTGTGTGGATTAATCAAACAATAGGGAATCCACATTAAAAAAACAAAAACACAACGAAATCACTCCAAAACCAAAATTAAAAAAAAAAGGGGTGCTGCAAAAATTACAAGGCCTATGTAGAAATACCCACAGGTGTGATATGTGTATGTTGAAATCAGCAGGAAGAGGTAAAGGCAAACTGCTAAATCACCAAAAAAGAACCCAAAAATCACGAATAAAGGAACGACACATGATTACATACAAACAGTTTGTGGTTAAAAAAAACGCAAAAGAAAAACATACCGGTAGCCAAAATGGCAGATCCCGAAGTCCCTCCATCTTCATCCTCGGAGGAGCCTTCATTCCCCAAAGAACGGGGCGGGGTTATCACGGACTCCGGGGAGGGGGTAATTGGAAGAGGGGTGGTTGGAGGAGAGGGGGAAGGGGGACGGAGGGGAAGGAGGCCCGACAGTTCCGGGAGAGGGTCTTGGAAGGCTTGGGAGGAGGGGGGAATAGGGGAATTATTTGGGGTGGAGTGTTGGCTGGGGGTGGGTGAGAGTGGGCGGGACCGCCGTCTGGCCGGACGGTGACGGCGTAGTCTTGCCTGTCCCCCTAAAAGATGTCAAACAAATTGTGGTTAGTTTCTGGCCAAATCCTGCCCAAATAACATTTTAAAATCACCCACCACCAACAAAAAACATGCAAATATGAGTAGAATGAATATATCAGAAATAGAGGGTTAGTGTATGAGTCATGTGTTCGACAGGGCCAGAAATCTCTGGAGAGTTATGATAGGCTTGATGCAGTGACATGCGTAAGCAAATTTAAATAAAGAAATGAACCCCGGAAAATATGCGGGGATCCACAGCAATAGAACAATTGTCTCATTGTGGCTAACATGTTTTTTGAGCAATAAAAGCGAATGTTTAAGCCGTACGTATTCTGCGGGTAAACACAAACACGGACAAGAGTAAAGTTTCTTGCATTGTGTTGAAAAAAAAAAAACATTAAGCTAATTGATACATTGATTGGCATGATACGATTGATGGAGGTAGGCAGAATAAAGGAGCAGGTAATCGACATCTGACATGGCCACTTCCGGTTTATACTTGTGCGTGCGTTCCCTTCAAGCCATTTCGGGGATGTACGCTCGCTATTTCGCACGCTCGTTAGTTAGAGGAGGGGTCGTCTGAGTTTGGGGAGGATTTTTAGATGCGATCGAAAATACGAGCGAGCCCTTGAATTTAAATATTTTTGTACGTACGCCTAACGTACGTGCGCCCGCTTGCGAGTGGCTCTGAATGAGGGCCAATATTTTTTACTTCTAATTTTTACAGAACACTGAACTATCAAACCGCCACCCAATGACCTGGGGTGCCGGGGATAGCCCCAGGCTATCAGCCTAGGCCTGGGGTGCCCTGGAGAAGGGGACCCCTTTATTGGGGGGGTCCCCACCTCCCCAGGGATCCCTGGCCTGGGCTGACTAGCGGTCAGGGGTAATGTTGTAGCCGGGGAAACAGGAGAAAGGTTTTCCCTGGCTTTGGCATTATCCCACCCCGCTAAAAAGAGTCCGGTGCTGGTTATGGAAATAACAGGGGACCCCTACTCGTTTTGTCCCCTGTTTTTCCACAACCAGGACCGGCTCAGCAAAGCCCTGTGCTGGTACTTAATATACAGGGAACCCCTATGCAATTTGGCCCCTGTATTTTTAGAACCAGGACAGGTTTTATATAGTCCATGCTGGTTATGCTTCTGGGGAGGGGGGAACATGTTTTTTTTATTTTTAAAAGTGTTTTTATATGTACACACAGAAACATGCACGTGTCTCATGGATATGTGCATGTTTCTGTGTTACTCTGACCTGCTCAGGATAAACTCGCTATCCTGAAGCTGGTCTATTATTTGGTGAGTTTTAGTAAACTTTTTTCGACGAGTTTGAAACTCGGACCCTATTACATTGGGCGAGTTGTATGTTTCAAATGGGAAAACATCTGGCAGCGAATTTTTAATTGGTGAATTTTAGTAACGGCGAAAAAAATGCGAGTTTGAATGAACTGACACCCTATTACATGGGTGAGTTGCAAAAAAGTGCGGGTTTACCGGAAAACTCGCAATTTCCCAAAACACTCACTCTATTACATTTGGACCATAGACTATAAAGATTATTTCACCTCAACAGTCTGTAGCTCAGAAAGGGCTGGATGATGATGCACCAGGTTCTTCAAAACTAAATTAAAGTAGAGATGTTCAGGCTCGGTTTGGTTTGGATTTTACCGCCAAATTCAGATTTTTCCATTTTTCCCATGGAGATGGCTCTCCGCAGTCACTTGCTCACAGCGTGTCTCCCCTGCATGATGGTATACAAACTGTACACCAGAGTTCCCTCCAGAACAACAGTATTGGCATAGCCAAGTTGGACTCTGTCACCTGACTCTCCTTCACCACTCAGTGTGCTGCTCCCAGACCAGATGATCGCAGCATCCAGTCCCTGGGGATCCTCCCCTATAAATTCCATTTACTGACTGACCTCTGTTGCCAGTACAACATCGCTTCTTTCTGAAGTTACAGCTCAGTGCTAAGCTCCCAGGTACTCTGTATCTGAATGGTCCCAGTCCGTTACATCCAGTTCCTAGATCTGGTAAACAAGTCTCCTATACCATCTTGCACACCAGTCTGGTTTTTACCACTGAGACTTGTTCATACAGCCACCATCGGTTCCAGCTGATACCTCCAACCATCGGCCACATCCGATGCTTCCAACATTGGACTCTTCTCTATTAAGTTCCTCAATTCATCAACATCGGTTCCAACCGATCAAGTTCATCAACATCGGACTCACATCAATTAAGTACTTCAATTCAACTATTCACCAAATTCGAAGCAAAACACTTAAGGTTGGTTTTACCAAAACCAAAACACGATGGTGAATTAGAACCAAAACCAAAAAAAGGGGGTCAGTGAACTTCTCTATTATATCCAAATTTAATAAAGGTTATTGCAATGTAACAATAATGGAAAAAAAAATGAAAAATAAAAAGTAAAGGATAAATAAAATATAACAACGATCAACAGGTGAGTGGCTTGTTGATTGCTTTCATCCCCTATTTATCATTTATTTTTTGTTTTTCAGATTTTATTCCATTATTGTTAAATTGCCGTAAGCTTTACTAAATTTGTAATTATACCATTACGCAGTCTCTCCTCAATATTCCAACCGCCTCTCTATATCCCCCCTCTTTTCTTTGTATGAATAGTAGGAAGCAGGACCCACTTTGAGAACTGCCACTTTGAATAGCTGCTTATGTGATTGGTTGATCAATGCACCTATACCACATAGACCAAGTCATCAAGCAGTTTTGAAACCGGTGTCATAAACCACTGCCTAGGCAGCACAGGATTTTTGTCATATAACATAATTTATAATCCAGATGAACTATCTCAGGATAAATCAGCATCCATCGGGGTATTAGTGTGGCTTGGCGTCTCATGGCATCTCAATTTTGCCATCTCTGCTCGACACACGTAAAATGTGAGCACTACAGCAATCAGCATGTGCATTTCAGCTCCTAGTCCTGCTCTCTGGGGTTTCTCATGGTTGTCTTTAAGCCTGCTGTTATACAGAATAATGTTCTAGTAATTGTTTTGTTTATAAGGGCAACATTCTAAACACCAAAGGAATGGATAGAATCAATGGAACCTCGATCTGTGATGACATTTTTGGAATCTATTATTACATTTGGACAGAATAAAAAGGGACATGTCCCAATGGATACAGACTTTTGTAGATTTGCTGCATTGACAGTTGGTGTTGCCGTCCATCAGGTACAGATTGCCTGGCTAAAAGGATGCAGTGATGAACGTTGCAATAACAAGGAGGTAGAACTGTGAAGATCTTATCTGGCACTGATTTCATGAGTTTACTTTCTGCTATTACAGTCGCTGTATCCCAGATAAACAAGGTTCTTGGAAAGACAGCAAGTTCTCAGCTACAGCAGCTGTACAACACTATGGGGGAGATGTACTAAGCCGTGGAGAGAGATAAAGTACTAACCAATCAGCTCCTAATTGTCATTTTTCAAACACAGCCTGTAACATGGCAGTTAGGAGCTGATTGGTTGGTACTTCATCTACTTACTTCATCACTCCCCAAGGCTTAGCAAATCCCCCCCTATGGCAGACTTTTGTAAGGAGATTAGGGTTCAGTATGTTTTGTGGACATGGTCCTTCATTCATCATGTCAACATGGCCCTAATGCTGACATGCAGCATGAGGACATGTTTAGCATGCCAACATTCAGCATGATGAAATGTCAAAATACTCAGAATGTCGACAAAACAGTGGGTCCCGGCTGTGCGGTGATCACTTACCTCCATTCAGGTCCAGAGGTGCAGCGGTACCTTCTGGTGGTGTCAGGTGATGCAGAGTTCCTGTACGCTAACCCCTAACCCTGAACCTTACCCTAATCCTTACCTTCCACCTGCATCCTAACAATCTCCTCACAGCCTAACGCTAATGTCGGCATTTCACATGTCGACATTTCAACAATGTCACCACCATAACTGTCGACATTCTGGTGACAACATTATGACTATTGACATTTTGAATGTTGACATAGTGACTGCATCCCAGGAGATTATTTCCTAGACTGTGAAGAGTCTTAATAGTGAAGGAAGTTCTAATCTCCTGGGATGCAGTCACTATATCAACATTCAAAATGTCAATAGTCATAATGTTGTCACCAGAATGTCGACAGTTATGGTGGACCATGTTGACCATATATAAAAACTGCTGCTTAACCCCATATTAATGTTCTACCCAAATATCTGGAAATGCTGAGAAAATACAAAGCGAGCAAGTTTTAAATTTCTCTAATGTTTATTTATAGGGGTAGATTTACCAAGCCTTGGAGAGAGATTAAGTACCAACCAATCGGCTCCTGTCATTTTTCAAACACAGCCTGTCATATGACAGTTAAGAGTTGAATGGTTGGTACTTTATCACTCTCCACTTTATCTCTCTTTAAGGCATGATACGTCTCCCTTATAGTGTCTTTAAATATGTTCCAATAAGCAGTAGAGACACAGAGGGGTATATTTACTAAAGTGCGGGTTTTTAGAAGTGGAGATGCTGCCCATAGCAACCAATCAGATTCTAGCTATTATCTTCTAGAAGGGGCTAGATAAATGTTAAGTAGAATCTGATTGGTTGCTATGGGCAACATCTCCACTTCTGAAAACCAGCACTTTAGTAAATAGACTCCAGTAAGTGGGCATGACTAAGTCCCTACTACCAGGATCCAAAACATCTCCTGGCAGCACTGGTTGACTTGGCTCTAAATTTTTAAAAACGCCATGAACTTTAGACAGACTGAAGGGCATATTTATTGTAAATTGAGAATAGCCCCTGAAAATTAAGAAAGCTTATTGCTGCGTAATGCGGAAATAAGGTTTTTGTTACGAAGGAATTTACCAAGACGCTAGGACATGGGCACTGATATGAGCCCATCCTGGCCGATCAGTAAGAGGTAAAGTGATTGTCTACGAGAACACTTTAGTTTTGAGTTCAGTTCCCAGCATGTGCGAATCCGCAATGCGAAAAAATTGGCATTGGAATTGCGGATCAGAGAGTTATTGCAGGATCCATCTCCAGTAGGGCTGCACCTTTGAAAGTAATGTGATAGATGGTGTTAGCCAGTGGCGTAAATTCATCCCAGACGCCCGGAGGCAAGTTATAATTTGGTGCCCTCCATCACAGCCGCTGACACTGTAATGTAGCAATTCGCATACAGACAGGCAGCAAAGGCAGCAGCTGATGGTCTGACATGGAGCTCACTACTAGTGTATGGTGGCTTCACAGGTGCCGGGAATAGGTGCCATGTATTGGGCGGCCATGACGGTACACTCGTTGTATATAGTTACAGCCCTAAGTGGGGTGAATATGTTGTGGACAATTGAGGAGGTGGCCCTTCAGAGCTGGAGCCAGGCGGCAGGCGCCTCCATTGTCTCCCATAGTTCTGCCCCTGGCGTTAGCCCAAGCATGCAAGATCCAGAAAGCTACTCTTTGCGCATATTGTAAAAACGTTCCCATAGAAGACTATGGGGACGGCTGTTTCGAGGTCTGGCGGCTGTAAATCAAGAGAGACAGTAACTCAGATATTGTCTGCTTTCTGTTAAATTAAAGGGATACTTAATTATGCGCTTGAACACGCAGACTTTTAAATTTTTCAGAAAACACAGCGCAAGAAAAAAGCAGCCTGTGCATACAGCACCAATGTCACCTTATTTTAAAAAGCGTCATATTCTCAATAGATTTTGTCAAATCCGGGCGCTATTTCTTAAAGTGGATGCTCTCACTCACAATGTAATAGCGATTACCTTTCCCACAAGGCCACGCCACCTGCTGCAAGGTCACGCCCCTAATTCTGGCGCATGCGCTGGAAGTGAAAATAAGTCCCGATGACTGGGTCATGAATGTTGGAAGGTATGTAAAAAACTCTCAAGGGGAAGAGAGCGTGCAGTCACAGGGTTGTTTCCTGTCTAGAGGGCGCTGCAGGGCCATATACTTTCCGTGGGATGGGGTATATCTACGAAGAGTCACCTTTTACAAGCCACAGCTTCTCAGTGGGTTGGACCTGAAACTTAAAGCGGCACTAATATTAGTCTGCCATGTTTTTGCACCTAATTTTAGTTTTAGCTTTAAATTTTCAGGTCAAACATCCCGAGAAGTGCCAACTTGCAAAAGTCACTACTTAGTAAATATGACCCTAATGTCTTTTGTATATACCAGGTGCAATTTATACGGTAACCCTATGTAACAGAAACTAAAAGTAGACAGTCTGAGCACTGATGTCATAAATTGACAGGAACTTCAGAATTTTTTCTTAGTAGCCTCTTATTAAAGCGACTTCTCAAAAATGAAACATACAGTATATGTAATAACAACCCCTTTTGTGTGGGTGTGTGGTCGTGCCCATTAGTGACATGGGAGAATAAGACTCGCCAGGGGACGTGAACCACCTTTTAATGTTAGGAACAGTTAGAGCCTATGAACAGCAAGAGACAGTTGGGAGCAGTCATCTCAGGTCAGTGGAGCAGGGAGGGAGAAGGGTGGGGCCATGGTGGACACCTCGATGCCCACAGGGGCAGATGTGTTATCCGCCGAAGCAGCATCAGCACACTGTGCCAAAAAACACAAGAACGACCCCAAAAGTGACAACAATTGACAGTAGCATTTCAGGTCTTATGTGTATAGAGAGGATGCTAGTGTATTTGGCATGGGGTTGGTGACAAGCTCCTTCACGTTTATGGTAATGTAGGCACAGGCATCAGAATGGTGGGGGGAGGGCAAGGTGGGAGGCCGGACCCCACTCAAACATTTCAAAGGAGCGGCGCCTGCAAATGTCAGGGCTGTGCTGCTTTATAGTAATAGGCTACACAGCCCCTGCACCGCATGGAGGAGGAGGTGTAATGTGCGGTCTTTAAGTTCAAACACATTACACATCCTCCTCCATGCGGTGCAGAGGCTGTGTAGCCTATTACTATAAAGCAGCACAGCCCCAACATAAAATCGTTCCAGCGCCCCTGAATGTGGGTTAAGCCAGTAAATTTGCCTGGAGCTCATACCGGTATCAGCTGTTACTGTGATGTCATCAGAGCTCATTTATTATACAGGACTTTTAAACCTCCTAATGGCTGAGGACTGACCTGTGTGTGAATCAGCGATAATAACACATACCGTGTCGAAACAAAGACACGGAGACATGTATTTGGCACAAATTATTAGCTATTTTATTTAAATAAATAAATTAAATTAACCGATTAGTTACTAAAATCGATTAAATTAATTTAAGTATGGTGGCAAAGAAAGAACTGCTAACAACACTTTTATTAGGGCTATTAGTACACATCTCCATAGACTTCAATGGAGTGAACGTCAGCTGCGACTAGTCGCAGTTCGGCGAAAGCTGCGCTATGCCGCGATGAGTATGCCCATGCTTCATCTGTATTTCTTTTCGTTAATAATGATTCATTACATGGATCACACAGATAGTGTAATGGCTAGCAGTACTGCCTCACAGCACGGAAGTCTTGGGTTAGATTCCTACAATGGCCCAAGCTGTGTGGAGTTTGTATATTCTACCCATGCTCCAGATTCCTCCCACATCCATAAATATACTGGTAGATTCATTGTCTCCCAACAAAAAAAGTGTATGTTCATAATGTGTGAGCATGTGTTTGGGAACACAGGCCCCCATTTACCAACGAAGACAATTACCAGTGGAATTTTTCGTTTAGTATCACTATGATACTATCAAAAAATTCACTGGTATTTACCAATACTTACCCCTCCAGCAAGGTCTTGCGAAGTCCTGGGCTGCTGGCAGCCTAACGCTGCCAGCGACGGGGCTCCGGTGTTATGCGCATGCGTGACGGTTTCTTCGGTGAAGCCGGAAAGCCAGAGCCGGGTCTCCATTGCTGTGCTGTGACAAACAGCGGTAATTTAAGATTTGTTTGTTAAATGCAGAAACGAGGACATAAACCCATTTAGCGAGCACTAAAGGGATTATGCTTCGTTGATAAATGGGGGCCATAGCTTGTAAGATCCACTGAAACAAGGGACTGATGTGAATGGCCAAATATTCTCCTTAAAGAGCTGCAGAATATCTGTGTTCTATATAAATAACTGGTAATATATAACTAAACATATTGTGGACATTTTTTACAATAAACCACTAGAGGGCAGTGTCCATCTACCTTGCAATTATATAAAAATATCCAAAGACAATATATATATACACCGTATAGGAAGCTGCTTGTGAACAAACTGTTCTTCTTAGAAGCATTTTTGTCATTTTGTGAAGCTGAAAGTGTGTTTTACATTTTTGTCTGAGTTTATGAGCGCTTAATGGACAAAGGGAAAAATTAATTTAACCTTTGATGTAAAGATCAATATTAGAGATGTGCAAATCGATTTGACCGACTTGGAAATTTGACCATATTTTTCAGATTTGCAGCCAGTGAATAAATTCACAGCTTGTTCCTGACTCACCAGATAATTCACATACACTGGAGAATAAGCCCAGTCAGAGTGTTTGGTGCGTATCAGCAAGGAACAACTTACTGTCCTGTAAGTCCTCTGTCTGTACACTTGTAGAAGCAGAAACAGCCCCTCAGACATTCATTCTTCCTAGGTGATACTAGATAAGAATGTTTGATACTCTCTGACAGTGGCAGAACTTCACCTCCGGCAAGGTCACCCTGGTACCACCAACCCCTTACACACACACACACACAAACACCCCCAGAGTTGAAGTGTGCCCCCCACCAGTGTCATGTTAGGGTCCACATGAGCCTGAAGCTAACACTGAAGAAGGGCCTATCGTGTGTCACTGAAGGGGGTGTGACTAGTGATGTGGGGGTGTGGTCTGCACAGAGGTGTAGCCTGTGATATAGGGTGTGGCTAACTGAGTAAAAATAGTGAATAAATGAACATTATAGCCACCCTCCCGTCAACTAGCCACTGACATTGAAAAATAAAACACAATAATAAACAGACAACAAAAAGAACACACAATACACAAGGCCAAGATATCTCGTCGGGATGTAGTTGACATCCCAGCTGCGGGGATGCTAACGCTTAAAATGTCGTTGCTCGAAATGCAGGCGCCAAATTCCCGACACCAGTCAGAATCCCGGTGCCAGCATCCCAATCACCAGCATCCCGATGGTAAGTATTGTGATTAGGAGGGAGGATTATGGTTAGGTACTATGGGCAGGTTTGGATATGGCTGCGTGGGGGAGGGTTAGGGTTGGGCTGGAGGGAAGGTTAGGTTTAGGGGTAGGGTTAGAGTACTTACTGGCGGCGTCGGTGCCCTATCCCTGTCGGGATACTGTCGTCGGGATTTTGACGGCTGGGATCCTAAACGCCAGCATCCCATATCAAACCCTTCAGCTGGTGATGTAAATTCCGTAGATGTTTGTCTAAATCCTGCCCTGTCTGGAAGAAAGAGGTAACAAACACCTGACTTAGAAAGTGCCGAATAATTTAGTCCCCTTCCCCCTAAATCTGCAACTGCAAGTCAACATAAAATATTAGTATGCAATGCTTCACTCTAAATGCCCCTCCATAGCTCTCTCACTGCTGCCTTCCTCCATATCTCTCACTGCCCCTCCATAGCTCTCTCACTACTGCCTTCCTGCATATCTCTCACTGCCCCTCCATATCTCTCTCACTATCGCCTTCCTCCATATCTCTCACTGTCCCTCCATATCTCTCTCACTATCGCCTTCCTCCATATCTCTCACTGCCCCTCCATATCTCTCTCACTATCGCCTTCCTCCATATCTCTCACTGCCCCTCCATATCTCTCACTATCGCCTTCCTCCATATCTCTCACTGCCCCTCCATATCTCTCTCACTATTGCCTTCCTCCATATCTCTCACTGCCCCTCCATAGCTCTCTCACTAACGCCTTCCTCCATATCTCTCGCTACCCATCCATAGCTCTCTATCGCCTTACTCCATATATCTCACTGTCCCTCCATAGCTCTCTCACTATCGCCTTCCTCCATATCTCTCACTGCCCCTCCATAGTTCTCTCACTACCCACCTTCCTCCATATATCTCACTGGCCCTCCATAGCTCTCTCATTACCATCTTCCTCCATATCTCTCGCTGCCCTGCCATAGCTCTCTCACTACCCACCTTCCTCCATATCTCTCACTGCCCCTCCATATCTCTCTCACTACTGCCTTCCTCCATATCTCTTACTGTCCCTCCATATCTCTCTCACTACTGCCTCCCTCCATATCTCTCTCACTACTGCCTTCCTCCATATTTCTGCCTGCCCCTCCATATCTCTCTCAATACTGCATTCCTCCATATCTCTCGCTGCCCCTCCATATCTCTCTCACTACCTGCCTTTCTCCATATCTCTCAATGCTCCTCCATAGCTCTCTCACTACTGCCTTCCTCCATACCTCTCTCACTACTGCCTTCCTCCATATCTCTGCCTGTCCCTCCACAGCTCTCTCAATACTACCTTCCTCCATATCACTCGCTGCCCCTCCATAGCTCCTCTCACTACCCACCTTCCTCCATATATCTCACTGCCCCTCCATAGCTCTCTCACTACTGCCTCCCTCCATATTTCTCACTACTGCCTCCCTCCATATCTCTCTCACTACTGCCTCCCTCCATATTTCTCACTACTGACTCCCTCCATATCTCTCTCACTACTGCCTCCCTCCATATCTCTCACTACTGGCTCCCTCCATATCTCTCTCACTACTGCCTCCCTCCATATCTCTCTCACTACTGCCTCCCTCCATATCTCTCACTACTGGCTTCCTCCATATCTCTCGCTGCCCCTCCATATTTCTCTCACTACTGCCTTCCTCCATATCTCCTACTGTTCTCCATAGCTCTCTCACTACTGCCTTCCTCCATATCTCTTACTGTCCCTCCATATCTCTCTCACTACTGCATCCCTCCATATCTCTCACTACTGCCTCCCTCCATATCTCTGCCTGCCCCTCCATATCTCTCTCAATACTGCCTTCCTCCATATCTCTCACTGTCCCTCCATAATTCTCTCAATACTGCCTTCCTCCATACCTCTCACTGTTCCTCCATAACTCTCTCAATACCGCCTTCCTCCATATCTCTCGCTACCACTGCATAGGTCTGCTCACTACCGCCTTCCTCCATATCTCTGCCTGCCCCTCCATATCTCTCTCAATACTGCATTCCTCCATATCTCTCGCTGCCCCTCCATATCTCTCTCACTACCGCCTTCCTCCATATCTCTTGCTGCCAATCCATAGTTATCTCACTGTTGCCTTATTCCACATCTCTCGCTGGCGTCATCCTCCATATTTCTCACTGCCCCTCAATATCTCTCAAATTGCAAACTTCCTCCTGATCTCTTTGATTGCCGGCTTCCTCCATATTTCTCTGATTGCACCCTCCAAAGTTGTTTTCATTGCCCCCTACCTTCATATCTCTGTGATTTCCACCTCCACAGATCTCTCATTACCACTTACATAGCTCTCTCATTACCACTTACATAGCTCTCTCATTACCACTTACATAGCTCTCTCATTATCACTTACATAGCTCTCTCATTATCACTTACATAGCTCTCTCATTATTACTTACATAGCTCTCTCATTACCACTTACATAGCTCTCTCATTATTACTTACATAGCTCTCTCATTACCACTTACATAGCTCTCTCATTATCACTTACATAGCTCTCTCATTATTACTTACATAGCTCTCTCATTACCACTTACATAGCTCTCTCAGGCCCCTATTTAACAACAAAGGCAAATATCATGGAATATTTCATTTAGTATCACTGTGAAACTAATGAAAAATTCACTGTTTTTTATCAATACTTACCCCTCTGGCAAGTTCCTGCAAGTTCTCCTCCTGTACGAGGTCCTCCGCTTGGCTGCTGGCAGCCTAACACTGGTGTAATGCGCATGTGAGACAATCCGTCTACGTATATGAATGACACAGGGACCCGGCAGTGCCTGGAAGGCTTTGCTAAAGTCGGAAAGGCAGCTCCGGGTCTTCATTGCCAGCAATGGGGAGCGCATCGCTCGCCATCTAAAAGATGGCGAGAGTGTTGCTTGTCAAACAGTGGTATTCTTAGATTACTGCTGTTTGTTAAATCCAGAAAGGTGGCATAATCCCTTTAGCTTCGTTAAATAGGGGCTCATTGTCAGGTCCCTCCATATCTCACTGCCCCCTATTACATTTCACTGCTTCCCCTGTAGCTCACTGCTACATGCAGATGTGTCCTCTTACATCTTTGCAGCTTGTGTGGAAAACGCAGCGCGTGTACCTGGTTGCAGGCGCATACATGGAGCAATTTGCCGCACAAGTGGCAGAGATGCAAGTGGACATAGCTGTACTGCTCACACTGCCCCCACATGCCTCACACTGCTCCCCTTATACCTCACTCTGCTCCCATTATGCCCCACAGTGCTCACATTATACCCCACAGTGCTCCCCTCACATGTCAAACTGCTCCCCTCACACCTGTAACTGCTACCCTCAAGCCTCACACTACTCCCAATAAGAATTGATAATTAGTGCAGCCACTGGCTGAAGAATTGATAGTTGATGCAGCCACTGGCTGAAGCAAGAAGAGTTGATACTTGATAATTGGTGCAGCCACTGGCTGAAGAATAGATAGGTGGCGCAGACACTGGCTGAAGTGAGAAGAGTTGATACTTGATAACTGGTGTAGCCACAGGCAGCACCCCTGCACAGCTATGTTGTTAAGTGCGGTTAACGTGCGTGCACGCACACAGAAAAAGAAAACTATATATTTTTTTTTTGCACTTAAACGAGGCAGCAGCCCCTTGATAAATGACACAGGTAGCACCCCTGCGCAGCTACGTTGCTGGTGAGAAGTGTGGCTAACGCGCACACACAAAAAAACCCACGATTGATTGATTTTGATTGATTGATTTAAATAATTTGGGGGGGGGCATTTGGGAGGGAGAGCACCTGAAAGAGGCAGCAACCTCTTGATAAACGACACAGGCATCACCTCTGTGCAGCTACGTTGCTGATAAATGTGACTAATGCGCACACACACACACAAAAGAATTGTTCATATTTTTTCACTCTGGGGGTGTGGCTAACACAGGCAGCACAGCACGCCTGCGCATCTATGTTGCTGATGAGTGTGGCTAACATGCACACACAAAAAATGTATTTTCTTTTTTTCACACTGTGGTGGGAAGTACCCCTGAACGAGGCAGCAGCCTCTTGATAAATGAGACACAGCAGCACCCCTAGTGCAGCTACGTTGCAGATAAGTGCGGATTGTTAACACACATACACACAGGAAAAAAAAAATATTTTAATTTTTTGTGGGCACTTGGGGTGGAGAGGACACCTGAATTAGGCAGCAGCCCTTTGATAAATGACACAGGCAGCACACCTGTGCACCTACGTTGCAGATAATAAGTGTGGCTAACGCATACACAGAAATAAAAAAATATATTTTTATTTTTTTCACACTGGGGGTGAAGAAGAGCACCCCTGATTGACAGATCACCCCCTGGACAACACAGCACAACAGCCAGCCAGTCAGCCCCTATGGACTACACACAGCCAACCCCTATGGACAGGACAACAGCCAGCCAGCCCCTATATGGATTATGGACAACAGCCAGCCAGCCCCTATGGACAGGACAACCTCACAACAGCCAGCCAGCCCCTATATGGACATTAAGCAGCCAGCCCCTGAGTAACAACACAACTGTAGCCAGCCCCTATGCACAGCACCAGAGCACAGCTTCCAGCTCCCTCACTCTTCACTCTCCATAGCCAGAATGAAAAATGATCACGGTTATACAATCAAAAACCTGCAAGACAGGGGCGTTTCTAGAGAGGTGGAGGACCGTGTGCAGTCTCCAACAAGGGCCCCCTCCTCTCTGCCCGGCGACCAACAGCGCACTGAGCTGTGCGCGGCCAGTGCCGGAGTTATAGACTCTGAGCACTAGAGTGTGCCCAGAGTCTATAATGTATGGACAGGTCACCGGGAAAATAGTAGTTTGTGCATGCGATGGGAAAATGGCCGCCACGGCCATTTTCCAGTCTTTATACAGCGCCGGACCCCGCGCCGATGTGGGACTCCGGAGAGGTAAATAATATTATGGGTGCAGGTTGTGTGGTGTGGGGCCCCCCTGGACACAGGGGCCCGTGTTCCCCACACACCCTGCACCCATTATAGATACGCTCCTGATGCAAGAATCCGACAGCGGGATGATGACGTTTTGCCTCCTTTTGAGATCCGAGTCAGGCGGAAAAACCCGAGCCGGCTCGGATCTGACTCGGTTCCCCTGTTCGGGTGGGTTCGGATCTCTGAGATCCGAACCCGCTCATCTCTAATTGTTGCACGCAGGAAGTAGTCAAAATAATCCCTATGCAATATCGCTAGCTGATCACCCTGCACTGTGTCTGTGTCTGGTGTGTTGGATGATCTATATAGATCATCCAACACACCACCAACTGCCCACCAACTATAGCGACCCGCTAACAGTGATCGCGGGTCCCTATAGTAACCACCTACTCGATATCGCTGTCGTCCATACATTCCCGCGCATCGCTGATCGTTCAGGGGTTGGAAGGTGAATCATTATCGTTCAGATCGCGCAGTATTATCGCTGCGTGTGTACGCAGCATAAGAAAAGAAACAGCGAGTATAGGCCTTTTTAGGTTCACTTAATTTCATTAAACATGATTTCAGCTTTCATAGGTTAGTGCTGGACATTGGGTGACCCCATCTTTTAAAACTTCAGATAGTAGATACTCTTAGCCTACAGTAGAATAGGAATTGTGACAAAAATGTAAGGGCCCATTGAGCAGGAATTGCAGACATGGTCCATTAAGTAGTGTAGAGATAACTAATGAAATCTCAGACCAATTTATCATTAAACACCAGGCCAGGACAGCACCTATGATAAAAGTTGTTCGGCAAAGAGATAGTAAAACTATCACTATCCAATTACTTCCAGCTCTGTCTCAGCCTAGTCACTGTGCATGCGGGGCCAGGACATGTAGCATGACAGGGAGGGATCAGAAGATTTCTCTGCGGCTGTATTTTGCCTATAAGTTAAGCTGGGTACACACTAGACAATTTCTTGGACAATATGGAGGATGTGACCGACATACTGTCCACATTGTCTAGTATGTAGGCACTATGCATGCTCCCACGCTGCGACTTCCAGGTTGTTCCATCGGCTGTGCATGCACTACAGATTGAGCGACCCAGCTGCTGATGTCAGAAAGGTGAATGGTGCAGGTGAATGATGTATCATCGTGTAGTGTGTACCACCTGCCCGATATATTGTTCCATCGGACATCGAATTGGCGGGTCGGGTAATGTGTTCCCAGGCTTTGGACATGCTAACACCATACGCAGATGGCATTAGCAATTTAAGGCAAGCTCTATAAAATTAGGCCTTTCAGAGCTTAAAGAAATGCTCCAGAACGTAGTACCCATTGAGAACAAGGGGATGAAAGTATTCCGAGGTGCTTTACTGATCACAGGAAATATGGGACTGGATGTATCAAAGCAGTTTTTCGCGGTCAATCTTCGGAGGTTTGGTTGCTTACCAAGCTCCAGAATGTGATACATTCTGGCAGGGCCGGCCCTAGGCATAATTGGGAAATGCCTAGGGGCAACTGGAATGCCAAAGGGCATCCCAAGCCTATGGCCAGTGGTAGATTTGCCACAAGGGGTGTGGCCACTGGAAAATGGGGGCATGTCAACATGACACACCACTGTTTCTCGTCACTCAGGGAATATTCCTTTCATTCCATATGCACTTTAAAGCCTCTCTAATAGTGCCCCTTATGCAATGTCCCCAGTAGCAGTGCCCCATGTAGTAGTGTCCCAGTAGTACCCCTTTTTACAGTGTCCCAGTAGTGCAATATAGTGCCCCCAGTAGTGCGCCCTTATACAGTGCCCCCAGTAGTAGTCCCCCCTATGTAGTACCCCCAGTAGTGCACGGTTATACAGTGCCCCCAGTAGGGCAATACAGTGCTCCCAGTAGTGGTCCCCCCTATGCAGTGCCCCCAGTAGTGGTCCCACCTATGCAGTGCCCCCAGTAGTGGTCCCCCCTTTGCTGTTCCTCCAGTAGTGGTCCCCCCTATGCTGTGCCCCCAGTGGTGCACCCTTATACAGTGCCCCTTATACAGTGCCCCCAGTAGTGGTCCCCCCTATGCAGTGCCCCCAGTAGTGGTCCCTCCTATGCTGTGACTCCAGTAGTGAGACAGTGCCCCCAGTAGTGACAGTGCCTCAGGCCAGTAGCGCCCCTTACTTAATACATATAATACACAGACATACACAAACCACTTACTTGAATCCCTGCTCCTGTGCCCTCCCGCTTGGCACTATCATTACCCACTGTGGGAGCTGGAAGGCGGAACTCATGCAGGAGCTCCAGCCCAGCTCTGGCAGTGGGCGCAGCAGCCAATGAGAGTCTTGCCAAGGGCACCAAATTGGTTAGGGATGGCTCTGCATTCTGGGGCTTGTGTGCGATGGGCAATGCCATCTTAAGACACTACCCCATGACATGGATCCAATTGGATCCTTCCCAGCACCCTCTGTGTCACTCAACACATAAGCAGAAGGAGTCCTGGGTCCTAAGCCCAGAAGTCCTTCTATCTCTAAGGACAGCTCTTACTGGGAGAGCTGTCCTTTGTGACTTTTTCAAACGTACAGTGTTAGCAAACGCCATTATGTACAGTATGCGATGAGTAGCCGGAACGCATTACATGCAAATATTTAAATAGTTTGTCTAGTTTTCCCACAAAATCTTTTTACTTTTATACATTTAGGGAGATAGTGTGTACACACCAACATGGCTCTGGCCACACCCAGATAGCACTGGTCCCTTAAGCATTTTCATCCCTAGGCCCATGTCACTCTTACTTACCTACTATCCCGGAAACTGCGGGAGGCTCCCTTTTTTTACGGGTAACCTCCCGCACCCCCGGAAGAGGATGCGGGAAGTTCCCGCACCCTCTTCCGGTTCCTCATCCTGCCTACTTCCTAGTAAAGTGGACAGGATGGGGAGATTTTACGTGGAATTTTCAGGTCTGGGGGCACTGGCACTATTTGCACAATTTAGCCCCGCCCCCTCCTTACGGACCTGCAATTCCGCATGGATTTTCTGTAACGGGGTGAGGCCTAATGACGTCTATCATCTGGCCCGGCCCAATGAAGAGGAGAGCAGCAGGTCCCCTACGGCTGCTCCCGGAAAGGTGCCCAGGAATGTCGGTAAGTATGGGTAAGGAAGCATACACTGGGGTACGGCCTGCAGCATCACAGTACTTATATGGATACACTGGGGTACTGCCTGCACCATCACAGTGCTTATATGGATACACTGGGGTATGGCCAGGAGCGTCACAGTGCTTACATGGATACACTGGGGTATGGCCAGGAGCGTCACAGTGCTTGCATGGATACACTGGGGTATGGCCTGCAGTGTCACAGTGCTTATACTGATACACTGGGGTACTGCCTGCACCATCACATATGGATACACTGGAGTACGAAAGCATACACTGGGATATGTCCTGTAGCATCACAGTGTTCTCAGAGAACCGGATCCACCCGAACTTCCAGATACAAGGTGAGAACCGAGCTAGGCTCGGGTTTTCCCGTGTGACTCTGTTCTGAAAACGAGGCAAAACGTCATCCTCCCACTGTCGGAGTCTCACTGGTTTTTGGTGCTATAAAGGTTTCGGTGATCATCGCCATTTTCACTCCGGGTGTGGATTGTGAACTGAACAGACATGTTGCTGTCACTGTCTGTGTCAGTGTGTTGACCAACTTGTCCTGTTGGGGTCTGGGGCTGATGGCTACCGCTGTGTTGTCCATAAAGGGGCTGGGGCTGCAGTATATAAAGGGGGGGCTTCAGTGGGTGCTGCAGCTGCTGTGTCACGTATCCTGTCAATCAAGGGGCTGCTGCTGTGTTATTAGGGCTGTTGTTGTCCTGTCCATCAAGGGGCTAGGGCTGCAGTCCATAAGAGGGGTGCTGTGTTGCCAGGGGGGGGTGCTCAGTCAATCAGGGGTGCTCTTCCCCAGTGTAAAAAAAAAATAAAAGTGTTTTTTTTGTGCGTTAGCAACTTAGCTGCTCTATTATTGTTTGGTGACACTGCCGGCCAGACCGGAGTTTATCATCCACATATTTGTGACTCTGCAGGTGGTCTGTCCGCACTCGGAAGGGGTTACCCCAGGAACAGTAATTATTTGTATTTTAAGAAAGGATAATATTGCAAGCAAGGATATTAAGTTTGTCTGTTTGTGGTCAGTGTGTTGGTCACCAATGATTCATTGATAGATTATTACTATTTATATTACTATAATTGAGCTACCTGGTAGCCAGGAGTTTATACATCATATATGTGCTTTTGTCCACAGATATCTGAAAAGAGTGTGGAAACTAGATAGTCACCTTATGTCACTCTCTGGCCCATATTCAATTAGGAACGAAAAGTCAGAGGCCGAACTTTTTGCCATCATTGGAGGTTTTTTTGGAGCAAAAAAGTGTCGCGCACGCCCCCGCTTTCCCCGTATTCAATTCCAAATTGGCAAAAACGGTACCCGGCGAAAACGAAATTGTCATAAAGTCCTGTCAGTTTTGGAGAAATCAGCCTGACACCCCCCAAAATATGTTCTGACATAGGGGTTCACTATGGGTGCCCCCGATTAGCCCTGCTAAAGCTATTTGGGGTCTTTGAATGGTCTCAATAGGCGCTATTTAGCATCTTTGGGACAGGGGTGAAGAATAGCATTTAGCCACTTTTTTGGGGGAAAATAAGTAGTCCCATCAAATTTGGGGTACATGAAAATGGGTGCAAGCATATTTTAAAGTTGCTAAAGTGAAGCATTAAAAAAACGCAAAAAATGTAACTTCTGCAAACGTCTTTTTTCACCCACTTTTTTAAAGTGCTTTTTTGGGTGCCCTTTTTGTTTTTTTTTAGCGTTGTTTCATGCAATTAGCGTCAAGGGGGTGTAAAAAAGGTGCAGGGTGGTTGCCCCAAATTTTCACCCCTAAACCCCAATTCTTCACTTTTTGCCCCCGGGTATTCAATGGCAAATATTTTCCGCTGGTTACAAGGCGCAAACTTTTCGCACCGGCGAAGAGTCGGACAAATTTAATACGGGGATAATTGGAATCGGCGAAAATGACATCATCGGTGAAAAAGTTTCACCGAAAATGGGTTATCGCGGCCTAATTGAATACGGCCCTATGCATTATCCTTTATTTATAGCATAGTCTGGGGCAGTCATACTTATATGTTACATGAGACGTCTCTATCTGTATCACGGTCGGCCCTCAGGACCTCATAACCTGCCCTTACACTGTGGCAGTTAGGAAGGAATGTGCTGCAGCGTTCAAAAAATGTGGCAGTTGGTGATGACGGCACCTGGGCACCAACTGTCACAGACTGGCCAGTAACACTCCTGGTGAGTATGTGCTCTGCTAGATGCTCCCCAATGAGGGGGGTCAGGTGGCCTCTTGTTACCTAGGGGGGATTTGCAAGGGAGCACTCAACCCTATAGTGTCTGTGTGCTATTTGTAGTAAATGTGCACTGGCTAGACAGTCTGGGATATGTAATATGGTGGGGGGTTCTGAAGAACGAGTGTGGGGAAACGCTGCTCTATTTATAAGACATTACATTTCCTAATATAATCCCACTCAATTTGCCGAGCACTATCCTATCCTTTATTTGGTTCTGAAATATTGGGCTCTATGCAGATTACTTTCAAACAGAAATGTGCATCCATTATATGTAGTGTACTTGGTAGGATACAACCTTCCTGTTGGGGCATTTACTGGTGGCCTCCTCAATGATTGTATACAAGGGATTGAGTATAAATACTGTAGTAAATGTAATATTTGCCTATTATCTCTATTTTCAATAGGTACAAAATGCCGACTATCTGCAGGTCGTGCTGTCCACTGCGGACATGCAGGCTCACATATGTTACGTATGTGATTGGTGGGATCATGTTAATTGCTGGGGGTCTCATCTCCATTGTCACCTAAAAGTCCTGCTAGAGAGACCCCCCAGAACGACTGCAGCACTATACTGAAGATCTTTGGGCCAACACTCTCTGCCCTGGGCCTGAGCACTGTCCAGCTGGTGAGGTGCAGAGCCTATGTGCAGGGCAATATCAATGAGCCACAAAGGGACGCAATTGCTGCAGACCTGTTACCACCAACTGACCGTCCTTACACCATTACTGAGGGTGAGTATTCACTAATGTTATTTTATAGTGCATCTAACGTCATGGCACAGCTTTCTGATCTGCAGGATTTTACTTTCCTTGTATCAGGCTGATGGGATGATGTGTAACTTAACCAGTAGTAATAGGTCAGAGCAACAAGCGGAATTATAGTATAAAAGTGTGTTTCTAGTAATAAATAAGTGGATGATTGTTGACACACCCAGAGAAGGCAGCAATTATGTGAGCGAAGCCAATCCAGGTACATGCGTTCACATAATATCACACAACAAGTGGTGCACAAGGTGGAAAAGGGTGGGGTGTTGCCCTTTAGGGTACTATGGGCCTGATTCAGAGCCGGACGCTCTGACCAGTGCGCTCGCTCTGAATCAGGGCCCTCCTACCTAAAAATGGACCGGCCTCCTGGCCGCTCGCATAGCTGTGGGTGACCACCCACAGCTTATGCGAGCGGCCAAAAAGATGGTCGCGATGGTCAAGACCATCGCGACCATCGGGCTTGCGTCGAGACCCTGCAGTAGGGTCTCGCTGCTGCAAGCCTAGGAGTGCTTTTGGCTCTATCAGAGCCAAAAGGGGGCGTGCTGTCACCAAAGGGGGCGTGCTGTCAGTCACCATCGACAGCACGCCCCCTTTGGTGCGAGATCCATAGCTACAGCAGGTTAGGTTTTGAGGGGGAGGTTAGGCACAACTGAGGCAGCTAGGGTTAGGCGGGTTAGGTTTAGGCACTTAGGGAGAGGGTTAGGTTTAGGCACGAAAAAGGGAGACTTAGATGTAGGCACTAACAGGGAGGGTTAGGGTGCGGGGTGGGGAGGTTTAGTGTTAGACTACAAGAAAGGAGGGTTAGGGGGAGTAGGGGGGAGGGTTAGTATACTTACCCGACCGCTGTCGGAATACCGACCATTTGGGAAGCCGCTGTGTGTATTTTGACAGGAGGCATCCTGACTGCTGGTATTACATACCCATTACGTCAGCAGATGTTTGGGTTGCTATAATTGTAATTTAACCATAATAATGTACTGTATAAAATAACAATGGATATATAAATAAATATGGGTTATATGTAATATTCTGCAGGCAGATGCGAGATTCCTAATTGCCAAATTGTACATATGTAATAGCCCGGAAACAGGGGTGTATAAGGGGTACACCCGGGCCGTGCCCCATGGTCCTGAGGGGCCCCGAGTATCAGAGGGCTCATGAGCATCTGCCGCATTTCCGCGGCTAACAATAAACTGACCTTCCTCCCCCTGTGGCTGCGCTTTGTCCGTGTATTGGACCCCCCCTAAGGTAAACCATTCGACCCCGTCAGCGGGTCCATCCTGAGTGAAGTGGTGCTGGCGCATATGACGTCAGGGCGCATGACGCTGCGCAGCATGCACCGTCCCTTCCCTCCGTCCCTGGGCTACTGCTGCTGTCCATACACCGAGGAGCAGCAGGGGGACTGGTAGGGAGGAAGTAATAAGCCAATCACCGCTGCCGGGCACAGAGACAGCAGTTCAAGCTGTGCCATCCCTGCAGCGTTGCATCTCCACTGTCCCTGCAGCTGTTTGTGGTGGTAACTTTGACATTGATAACATGGATATTGACATATGGCAGTGAGTGCCCTTTTCCTCATTTTACATATAGCTCCAGCCTCCAGCTCAATATGTGCATAAGTAGAGGGTGTTCTTTTAATATATATAAGTGGAGGTTTTTTTTTTATATATATATATATACATATATATATACTATATATACAGTGGCATCATGGGTGGGGGGTCAGTTTTGCGCCCCCTGCAATCCCTGTGTGCACCGCACACCACTGTCACCACCCATGTGCAAGGTTTGTCGAAGCTGGATTATTGACTGAGACCAGATCAGTTTAAAATTGAATCGCAGCGACACCATCTTGCGACTGGCCGCAAGACGCCATTTTGCGAAATGGCCGCCTAAGCGCCATTTTAGATAAACTCACATTTTAGTACATGTGGTGATAATACCATTAGCATCATGCAAATGCATCTGTGACCATCACCATAGGTTACGGTGATTCTCCAAAAGCCTATTTCATTACTTTACGTATTATAAAGGATATATTCCAGAAATGGCTTTACAGTATTGCATTAGAGCAAGTGGCCAGGTGACAACTGGCTTGTGTAGATAAGCTTCCTGGATAGTGTTTGCCCTACTACGGGTGGTCCGGCTAGAATACATTAGCAAGCTTCCTGCAATGACATGATTTCAAAGGCTAGAGTGTCACCTTGGGTCTGTCTCTTGTAGCTGGGATATTTTGCATTTTCACACAAGAGACCGGGAGAATAAAGAGTTTTTTTTCCTTTGAACACAGGAAACGTGGGGGCCTGCTGACAGAGGACATGTAGAACTATCTGGCCCAGCATGTCACGCTGCTAAGATGTTAGAGTCAAGTGCACCCATCTTCATACACACATTAATACGTCTTTATATCAAACCCCGAATACTCACACATTACATATTCACACATAAGGTTTAATAAGCTTTAAAGTATATGATTTAAGTTGGTTCAGTTAGTTTAAATGCTGTGAAATAAAGATATTTGATAACTTAGGTTCTGTACATGATAAGAAAGCAATGTTTGGGTCCGTACTGATGTGTACTCTTTCAACAGAATTCCGGTACTATCGGTGTGGAGATCGCATCATGCATTCACAAGTTATGGATCGCAGAACCTACAAGCAACAAAATGTTTTATTTCATGAACAACTGTTAGGATGTTACAGAGGGCGTGACTAGAAAGATCCCCAGCTGTTAGAAGCAGGGAAAGTCTATTTGAACCAGCCTGTTAAATGTGCTGTAACATATGCTTCTCCTCTGGGAACCAATGACATCAGCAAGAAACTTCCCCATTGTCCTGTTTATTCAGGGGGGGTATAAATATGAGTGCACGAACGGTGGTCTTCAGTCTTCATGCTGAATGCTGCATGACTAGGGGTCTCTTGCTGATGCCTATCTCCGGGTCCGGAAGCGCCTGCGTATGTATACTGTACTTGGGGTCTGTATAATTTCCTTTTGCGCCTAAATTGTGTCTCTCTCTCTGTGTCTCTCTCTCTGTGTGCCTCTCTCTCTCTCTGTGTGCCTCTCTCTCTCTTTGTGTCTCTCTCTCTCTTTGTGCCTCTCTCTCTGTGTGCCTCTCTCTCTCTCTCTCTGTGTCTCTCTATCTCTCTCTCTCTCTGGGTGTCTCTCTCTCTGTGTCTCTGTCTCTCTCTCTCTGTGTGTGTGTCTCTCTCTCTGTGTGTCTCTGTCTCTCTCTGTCTGTGTCTCTCTCTGGGTCTCTCTTTCTCTGTGTCTCTCTGTCTCTGTGTCTCTCTCTCTGTCTCTCTCATTGTATTTATTTGCGCTTATTATACACAGATCATAGCGTGTAACTGACTGTACTTTTACTTGAATAATACTTTGTGCTTCGGAACCACATGTTCTGAGTCTGGAGTCTCTATTTATTGTATGACTGCGTACGCAAATTAGCGTCATCCTTAGAGGTTTATAGGAAGGATTTTAGAAGGTACAGGCAGGGGTATATAGAGGTTCATTTTAATATTAACAGGTTACATACAGGACCTCATTCAGAGTCGACCGTGCGGCCGCACGGTCGTCCGCCACCAATGCTTGCTAAACTGCGCATGCTTAAAGTTCGCAATGCGCATGCGCAAACTAGCTGCTACGATCAGAAATTTCTCTCTCCTTGAACACAGCCAGGTCGGTAGTTTGAGTGACAGAATGAGCCGTTTATGAGTGGTAACAGGGGAAGGTGCTTGAAAACGGGGAGTGGAGATCCGAACGCAGGCGTGCCTAATTATGCGAACAGCGTTTTATGGGAGTGCATAATTAACAAAGTAGTGTCATGGCACATGTGACATGGGAGGTTTTTACACTGACCTCATCGTAGTGCTTAAGAAAGGGGATGGTCAACTTTAAGCTCTATGACTAGCTCCGATGGCTACCGATGATCTCGATTAATCCTTATATGACCGGAGATGACGTGTAATGCGTACGAGAAGGGGGCGTATTTTTTGTCTTACGGCCGCATCCTCCCCTTGGTCGACCAGCTAACGATCCGATCTTAAGGACGCAACTTGAGAGTGCATAATTTGCATATCCGGCCCCTTTTCCCTTACGACCATGCGGCTGCAACGACCGACTCTGAATGAGGTCCACAGTCTGCTGCTTGTTGCACACAGTGAGCAACACAACACCCTAATTCTAAGACTACTACAACTGACGCAGACATATAAACAGACCTACAGCACTCAGAGGAAACATACTATACACCAAAAATTTTAACCTATGAGGGAAAGTAAAATCATTTGTGACAGACAAAAAAACCTTCTCTGGCTCAGTAAAAGATTTTCAGAAAAAAGCAGTAAAGCAGAAACACAAACACCTGCAAACAAATTAAAAGCAACAAAATAGAAATACTGGGCCTGATTCAGAGCCGCTCGTAAGCGGCCGCTCGTTCGCTCCGAGCGATGTTCGCACATCTGCGCATGCGTAGGGGTTGTAATGCGCATGCGCCAACCAGTCAGTGCGGTCAGAAATCGAGCGCTCGCAAAATAGCGAGTGCCTGCTAATATGAGTGACAGGATGAGGCGTTTGTGGATGGTAACAGGGGAAGGTGCTTGAAAACGGGGAGTGGAGATCCGAACGCAGGCGTGCCAAATGGTCAAAACGGGCATTTTAAGGGAGTGCATAATTAACAAAGCAGCGTCATCGACCACGTCACTTGGTTGTTTCTTAGCCGGAACTGATCGCATGAAGAAGTCTGATTGGCAGATGAAACGCGTTGGATGCTCAACTTACCTCTCATGAACTTTACTACCATACTTATCAGATAAGCCGCAGAATCCCTTTTTTAAATTATATTGATTGTTATGTCTTTTTTATAATATTTATCTATTTGTGCATACCCTCATATACTGGTCAATAACAACTATATAATTGCTGTGTATAGCACATCCATTTCTGCATAAACTTATTATTTATTTTTTATTGTTTCATTTTATATTTATATTACGTTTCTTGTCTTAAAATAAATTTTGTGTGTCTATTTTACGTATATTATAGTCAGAGTACTATTTTATTCTCACTCGCACTTTCTTAGATGGTACTATTGTTTTATATGTGTTACTAAGGAATTTGCTTCACAATTGCACTTTGCACTTTATTGGTTAAAAGACCACAGATATTTAATATTGATTTTTCTGAAGTTTATCAATAATATTTATTAATATTTATTTCGAAGTTTATTAATAATATTTATGTACGCACAGCACTTTGTTTAGCACACAGGTGCTTTGAACAGATTCAATGTTTTAATATATATATATATATATATATATATATATATATATATATATATATATTTCCTTGGTAAGAAGGCGTAATTTTGTAAACTTTTTGAATTTTTTTACAGTGTGCATAATGGAGACTCTCATTCACCTCCAAACTCTCCTGCTGTCCAGCATTAGACAGCTGCAAACTCACAAAATGAGCATGTGCCAAAAAAATAAAACATAACAGATGAGAAGGTAAAATTAGCCATCAAATTCCAGAAATCTTCTAAAGCTCCCGGTCCTGATTGCTTCTGAATGTGTTACTGCAAAATCTCTATTGTTACTCAGACCCCAGTCCTCTCATTATATTATGCAAGGCGAGAGATTTCATCTGGACACCACGTGCTGTAATAATATAGTATTCCCCAACTCAACCAAGGCCCTACTAGATGCACCAACGATAGGCCAATTTCATCACTAAAATGGGGCCTGATTCATTACAGATTCTTATTGCGATCGCAGCTGCGATTACACACGCAGTCACGCTGCGATAATATGCTAATGTCTGTGATCGCTATGCCATGGCAGCCTAACATAAGGACGCCCAGTTCCCCTTATACATATCCGTAATATTTTGCAAGTCTGCAAACCACCGGTAACATCGTGTAACATTGCACCCTCACACACACATGTACAAGGTCTGACCTTACTCAGAAATTGATAACTTCATCGCACGCAGTGAAAGGCCAAGCTGCGTATGGCATCACAGTGGCTAATTTATGCATGCCCCTGTAACGGAGTTCAAACACATTGGCACACCTGCTTTTCGCCGACCACCCCTCCGTCACCACCACCAAATGCTCACTTCCTGTCAATCACTCTGCCATGGGTCTGCGTAGACATTATATATTGAAGACAAAACTATGATAAATCATATCTTTTGTTTTATTATTAATTTAGGGGTGTGCACCGGCCACTTTTCGTGTTTTGTGTTTTGGTTTTGGATCTGGATCTTTCTTCGTGTTTTGGATCTGGATTGATTTTGACAAAACCACCCTTCCGTGTTTTGGGTTCTGGGTTTTGTGTTTTGGATCTGTATTTTTTTGAAAAAAAGCATAAAAACAGCTAAAATCACAGAATTTGTGGGTTTTTATGCTCCTATTCAATTATTAACCTCAATAACCTTCATTTCCACTCATTTCCAGTCTTTTCTGAACACCTCACACCTCACAATATTGTTTTTATGGCCAAAAGGTTGCACCGAGGTAGCTGGATGACTATGCTAAGCGACACGAGTGGGCGGCACAAACACGTGGCCCATCTAGGAGTGACACTGCAGTGGCAGACAGGATGGCAGTTTGAAAAACTAGGCCCCAAAAAGTACATACTGCAAAGAAAAAAAAGAGGTGCAAGATGGAATTGTCCTTGGGCCCTCCCACCCACCCTTATGTTGTATAAACAGGACATGCACACTTTAACAAAATAATCATTTCAGCGCCAGGGTCTGCCACATGACTGTGGCTGAAGTGATTGGTTCGTTTGGGCCCCCACAAAACAAGCTGGCAATTAATGTGTCCCTGCACAAACTGGCTCTACAGAGGCAAGATGTTGTCCTCATCCTCCTCATCCACCGATTCATTGGATAAAACAGGAAAAATGGATTTAGGTGTCCCTGGACTGCTTACGGTCTTAGCCAAAGTTTCTGAACTTGACAGTAACTTTTTATGAACGTGCTGCAGGTGCCGTATATGGGAGGATGTTCCTAGGTGGTTAACGTCCCTAACCCTACTTATTTCACCTTTACATATGGTACATATGGCAAGACAGTTGTTGTCCGGATTTGGATAGAAATATTGCCAGACCAAAGAGGTGGAATGTTTGGTCTTCTGTCCAGGAATGACCGTGATGGGCTTTTTCATCCCACGGACAACAACTGTCTCCCCCGGAGCCTGATTTAAACAAACCACATCACCATCAGAATCCTCCTCGCCAACTTCCTCCTCAGCACCAGCTACACCAGTATCCTCATCCTGTTGTACTTCAACAGTGACATCTTCAATTTGCATATCAGCAAGTGGACTGTGGGTGCTCCTTTCAGCACTTGCAGGGGGCGTGCAAATGGTGGAAAGAGCCACCTCTTCCCGTCCAGTGCTGGGAAGGTCAGGCATCGCAACCGCCACCACACTTAGACTCTCCTTGGGGATTCTTCTTAGAACTCACAGTTCTTCGCTGTGCTTTTGCCAGCTTAACTCGTTTGATTTTTTTAGCGGGAGGAGGGCTTCCATCGTCATGTGAAGCTGAACCACTAGTCATGAACATAGGGAAAGACCTTAGCCGTTCCTTGCCACTCCGTGTCATAAATGGCATATTAGCAAGTTTACGTTTCTCTTCAGATGATTTAAAAAATTTTTAAGGTCATTTTCCTGAACTTTGTCATTTGGGATTGTATGTGCCCTCTACTATGACATTGGGCATCGGCCTTGGCAGACGACGTTGATGGCATGTTATCGTCTATGTCATGACTAGTGGCAGCAGCTTCAGCACTAGGAGGAAGTGGTTCTTGATCTTTCCCTATTTTATTTATATCGGAGAAAGTTTGGTCCTCCATTTATGTTATATTGATTTGATATATACGTGCGGCTAATGCGCACACAAACACAGAAAATATTTTTTTATTTTTGCTGGAGAGTAGTGCACTTTGTGGGGTTACACCACCCTTTAAGAAATGAGCCAGCTGGCTCTTTACTTATGGGACACAGGCGCACGCTTGGCGCTGCTCCTTTGTTGATGCACGTGCAGCCACAGTGCACACAATTCACAAACACAGAAAATATTTTTTTATTTTGTTTGGAGTGTACTTTGGGGGTTACAGCACCCTTTAACGGTCAAGCCAGCCAGCCCTTTACTTATGACACAGACGCACGCTTGGCACTACTTTGTTGATGCACGTGCGGCTACTGCGCACACAATTCACAAACACAGAAAATATTTTTTTATTTTGTTTGGAGTGTACTTTGGGGGTTACAGCACCCTTTAACGGACAAGCCAGCCGGCCCTTTACTAATGGGATACAGGCGCACGCTTGGCACTGCTCCTTTGTTGATGCCCGTGCAGCCACAGTGCACACAATTCACGAACACAGAAAAAATATTTATTTTTTTTTGCACTTGGGGGGAGCACCCCTGATGGACAGAGCACCCCCTGGACAACACTACAGCACCCCTTTAGGACTGGGACACTGCATAGGACTTTGGAGTGGACACAGCCCCTATGGACAACTGACTGCACAACACAGTCCAGCCAGCCCCTATGGACTTTGAAGGAGTGGACACAGCCCCTATGGACAACAGCAGCACAGCGCAGCACAGCACAGCACAACACTACAATACACAGCCCAGCCAGCCCTAACTCCCACCCTCCCTCTTCACTGTCCACAGCCGAGTGAGAAAATGGCGCCGACGTGGGTACCTTATATAGGATCCAAAACCCGCGAGACCCGGAAACCAGGATGATGACGTTTTGCCTCGATTTCAGATCCGAGTCAGGCGGGAAAAGTCGAGCCTGACTCGGATCGGCCTCGGATCGGGGGGGCTCGGGGGGTTCGGATTTCATAAATCCGAACCCGCTCACCCCTAATTATTATCTTTAACTAACACTTTATAAATAATGACAACGTAGTGAAGAAAAGCAGCAATAAAACTAACTTTTTGACATTAGCATGTAAGAATGAATGAGCTTATTAGTATAACGCCTATAAATACCTGATGTTTTTATAACCAAGCTGTTAATCATCGAGTGTGTCATAAATTTACAGAATTCAGATGTTTAAAAATAAACACCTACTTACTGTAACTAGGGTGACGATTCTCTATCTCGCACTATTCTGGTGCAGCTCTGGGACAGAGACTGTGTGATTGGTAATTACTTTACTGATTTTGTGTAACTGAAATATGTCTATTGCCAGTGATGGCACAGCAAGCATAACTGTCATTCATTTTCTATACCCAGTGTACAGAGGGGGGGGTGATTCAGAGGGAACCGGTATGTAATGCCGGCTGTCGAGATGCCACCTGTCACAATACTGACAGCGCCATCCCGATGGTTGGTATCCCAAAAGGGATTAAGTATACTTACCCTCTCCCTTCTCCCCCTAACACTAACCCTCCCCACCCTGCAACCTAACCCTCCCCGTTAGTGCCAAACCAAACCCTCCACCCCTAGTGCCTAACCATGAACCCCTCCCAGTGTTGCCTAACCTTAACCCTCCCACCTAGGGTGCCTAACCTTAACCTCCCCCCTAGGGCTGCCTAACTCTAGCCCTGCTACACTCCCTAAACCTAACCCTCCCCCCACGGCTAACGCTAAGGGCACGCCGGAAATACCTCGTTTAGCCTGGCGTTCTTCTGGATTCCCACGTCGGAATTAAGATAGGCGTTGTTATTTTGATGCCTATCTTAAGTTCCTTATTGGTATTCCCCTATTGGTGTTGAGACCAGCGGCATTGCGGCCACCGGCCTCATAACTACACCTCGATTCAGATATGTACGCTCAACCGATGGTAGCCGCTTGGCGCTGGTGCAGGACCCGTACTGCGCACTTTGGGTCTGCGGTCCTGCATGCAGGGTGGCAGCAGACTGTCAGTGATTGACAGTCTGCTGGCAATTGTGGATGATGAGGGGGCGTCGATGGCCTCCGTATTCCAAAACCACCGCCGATGGGTGGAAGGGAAAAGGTCAGGATCTCTGCCGGCTGACGGAGATTTCCTAGCCTCTTTTGGGTACCTGCGGCAGTCGGCTAGAGTGACCCCATGGTCACTCAGCCAGCCGAGGATCACGCAGATGATCCGATGATGTGTCCGCGAATGCAGCTTGGATTAGTAATTTTTGCAGGAGGCATGATGCCTCCTGCTACATTACCATAATAAAGCTTTATCAATAGCGCCCGAGCCTGAATCACCCCCAATATGGGCATGTTTTTCCTCAAACTACACACAGGAGAGAGATAGATAGATGGATAGATAGATAGATAGATAGATAGATAGATAGATAGATAGATAGATAGATAGGGCTCTATTTATTAAAAATAATTTTTACTAAAATAAAGTGACATTCACATTATTTTAGTATCACCTAAAGTCACTACAGTAAAGGGCAATTGGAGTAGAATTCGTAAAATTCTACTCCGAGCCCTAATTATCACATATTTTTAGTAAGCAGATCACATTTTCAATAATAGTAATGAGAAAAAATAAATTGTGAAAAAATACCGGGGGAAGCCCTGTGAGATTAACACCAACTGGCCGCCGCTAAGCCCCTCCCCCCATGATTGCGCACCCCCCGCGTGACCCCCCCGCGCGATCCCTCCATGACCCCCTTCTTAATTACACTTACCTTTGGTGACCGGGCTCCGGTGATGTTCTCACATTATTTTAGAATCACCTAAATTTACTAAAGGGAAATTGGAGTAGAATTCGTAAAATTCTACTCCAAGCCCTAATTATCACTTATTTTTAGTATTCAGATCGCATTTCCCATAATTGTAATGGGAAATGCGATCTGTCTGGTAGTTACTAAAAATAAATGGTAAAAAAGTATCAGGGGAAGCACTGTGATAATAACACCACCTGGAGGTGACGTTATCCAGGGTTTCCTCAGTTACCGGACTCCTGCTCTGCTCTAAACAGGCAGAGTAGAACCCGGTGCCAGCCCCAGTGATCAGCTGTGTGGTCTAAACAGACCACACGCTGATCACTGCTAAAAAAAAAAAAAATAATAGTAAGAAATAGTAAAAAAAATCAGCTGACCGGGTCCCAGTGCAGGATGGGAGATCAGCTGACTGGAACCACAGAGGACATCACTGGATCTCGATTACCGGAGGAAAGTGTAATTAAGGTGAGGGGTCGCGGGGGGGTCTCGATCACGGGGCTTAGGGGGTGGGGCTTAGCTATGGCCGGTTGGCACATGTGCTGGCACTTGTCACAGTATTTTTTGCGAAAAATACCTTGATAAGTGTGCAGAGGGGATTCGCAGGGACAGAGCTTTATCGCAAGCTCTGTCCCTGCAAGGGATTTTTAATTCGCAATGTGAATTCAGTCAGAAATATCACACTACAATCTGCATTCTAAGGGCTCTATTTACTATAATCTATATTTAGAATGCAGATTGCCCTTCTGCTCCATGGGAGGTTTCTGTCCTCCTTGAGCACCCGCCCCACCCCCCACGATCGCGGACCCCCGTGACCCCCCTCTCCCTTAATTACACTTACCTACATGCTCCAGGCCTCCGGTGATGGTCTCCATTCCTCCGGTCAGGTGATCTCCCATACTGCACTGGGACTGATCACCTGATGACCGGGCAGCAGTGCACTATGGGAGACCAGCTGACCAGAGGGGAGTCATCACCGGAGGCCTGATCACCGGTCCATGGAGTCAGGTAAGTAAAATTTTTTTACTATTTTTTTACAGTAATTAGCTTGCGGTCTGTTTAGACCACACAGCTGATTACTGGGACCGACTCCCAGCTCTGCTCTCCCCGTTAGAGCAGGCCAGGAGTCCGGTAACCGGGGGAGACCCTGGATAACACCACCTCCAGGTGGCGTTATTATCACAGGGCTTTCCCCAGTATTTTTTCACATTTTATTTTTAGTAACTCTGGTCGGATCACATTTCCCATTACAGTTATGGGAAATGCGATCTGCTTTACTAAAACTAAGTGATACTTATGGGTTGGAGTAGAATTTTATGAATTCTACTCCAATTGCCCTGTAATAACTATAGGTGATACTAAAATAATGTGAAAAGGGTGTGAAAACACCCTTTTTCACTTTATTTTAGTAAAAATAATGTTAATAAATAGAGCCCATATAGATAGATAGATGACAGATAGATAGATAAATAGATAGATAGATAGATAGATAGATGACAGATAGATACTGTAGATAGATATAGATAGATAGATAGATAGATAGATAGATAGATAGATAGATAGATAGATAGATAGATGCACATACTGTACTGATTACAATATCTTGCATGTAGATGTGAGTACTGAATAGGAATTTCACAGAATAACATAAGTCTGATGACTAATTAACTATTAGTATTTAATTAGGCATTAGCATTATGTAGATGTTAAAAACAGCAGAAGGTTATATGATAAATGCCCATTACAGTATATTTCATTAATAGACACTTTTTTTTGTAGCTGGGGAAAAGTAATCTCTTCCTACGCATTTTCATGCTATGCTGGTTATCCTTATATGTCTTGTTTTTTTAATTAGTCATCATGAATAACAAAGATCTTGTGAAGTTATTTAGCAGTAGTAGTTGTGAGAGATTGCAGAAATAAAGTTAGCGGCGGAATACAACGTGACTTTTAGGAGGTAATTCAGTTTCTGCTCATTGTTGCTCTACCATAACTTATGTAAACTTCTTTAATATACTACATTAATGTAATTTGTCTTGTGTCACTCAAATAGACTTGCATCTGACCAATAGTTTTTCTTATGTGGCTTAGGGGTCTATGTACTAAGCCTTGGATGGAGAGAAAGTGGAGAGATATAAAGTACCAACCAATCAGCTCCCAACTGTCACTTTACACGTAGTGTTTGAAAAATGACAGGAGCTGCTTGGTTGATACTTTATATCTCTCCAAGGGCTAAATGTAACAGCCTGCGAGCTGGCGCTGCTGCGGGAAGACATGAGAGTATGCCCGTATTTTTTTAAATAAATTAGCTTAGTTTAGCATTTAACATGCTTGCTGCTTTAAAAAATACGGGCATACTCTCGTATTCCCACAGCAGCGTCGGCTAGCAGGCTATTGCAGTTAGCCCCAAGGCTTAGTACATCTACCCCATGGTTTTTATTTTGACTTTAAAATATTTATACACCACAGATATATTTAATACTATGGACTGCCAGGTGCAGTACTGTAGGTATGGAAAATATGTCATACACAGTAACCCTGTTTTCACTCTAGGCTGAATAATTTCAGTGCCTCCACCCAAGCTTATGCTGGCCATACTCTAGTACGACCTGCATAAGATAAGATCCTACTTATGATTTCCCTTGAACTCCCGGGCAGCTCCCTGGCAGTCCCGGCCACACGATTGACACACGCTGTACATACGATCACACTATACGATGCACCGTGCGTCCATCATCCGAGCGGCATCATTTGTAAAAAAAAAAAAAAAAAGACTGTTGCACGCTCGGGGAGATCTGTGATGCATCTATATATATATATATATGTATATATATATATATACAGTTCAAGAGGTCCGGCACTCCAAAAACGATACATATCCTGCAGGGGTGCCCGCACAAAAAGGATTGAATATGCAGCTAAGGTGCAGCACTCCCTTATAAAAAACCACACAGACCACCAGGGAAATAAAGGAACGTTTCAGTACTTTAAGTACTATCTTCAGCCCTATGGCTGAAGATAGTACTTAAAGTACTGAAACGTTCCTTTATTTCCCTGGTGGTCTCTGTGGTTTTTTATAAGGGAGTGCTGCACCTTAGCTGCATATATCTATATATATATATATATATATATATCTATATATACACCAATCTTCCAAATTCCTGGCACTCGCTCCTGATGAGATGTCTCATGCACTGGTGCCCTCCTAGGAGCAATACCAACTGGCGGCACTCAGCGTCTTCATAGAAAAGTTATAATTTTATTTGCGACATTTCGGGTTTCCGTCTGTTATCTTTTCTATGAAGACAATGAGTGCCGCCAATTGGTACTCACATATATATATATATATATATATACATACACACACACATATACGTACATATATATATACACACATATATATGTGTGTATATAGAGTAAATATATATAATGAAATATATATATAAATATAATGAAATATATATATATATATATATATTATATATATGTTATATATATAAAGTAATACATATCATATATGATATATATATATATATACAGTATATATGTATCATATATGATATATATCATAATGTATGAGGTAGCTGAGTATAGGGGGGGGAGAGGGGCTCACAGAACTCACTGGTGGACGCTGGCAGCCTTGCTGTGCTCTGCATCTGCTGGCTGGCTGTGAAGTCGGTGGATGCTGGAGGCGGGCCGCGGAGGCAGAGCCGTCAGTGGCACTGATGGCTCCAGGCCCTGAAAAGACTTACGGAAGGAGCTGCTGCGGCAGCTCCCCCGTCGGCCATTTTTTTTTCTGTGCAAGCTGCCCAAACAGAGCTTAAAGTTTCAATCGAGGCAGCTGAAGTCCGGGGAGGGGGGTCAGTGATTGAAGGGCTGAGCGGCTGCCGTCCACTAAAGGTACCCGCCCTGTGGGAACTGGCCCGGAGTCCTTGCGGAAGGCTGCTCAGTGAAAAGAAAAAAGTTCATTAAGAGGATGTGGAACAGTGTGTGGGGGCCCCCTATGTGTGGGGACGACCGCCCCTGTCGCCCCCCATATAATCCGGCCCTGCCGGTCTAGTCAGAACCAGACCTGGTTGCCAAAATATGGTGGAAAAACAACATAGGGGTCCCCCGTATTCTGCGCAACCAGCACTGGGTTCTGATCTGGTCCTGGTTCTGAAGGTGGAAAAATGCATAGGGTCCCCCTGTATTTTCCAGAACCAGCACCAACTTTTTCTAGCGGGGGCTAATGCCACAGCCAGTGGAGCCCTTTCACCGGACTCCCCAGCCAAAGCAAACCCTGACCGCTAGTCAGCCCAGGCAGTGGATCCCTGGGGAGCTGGGGACTCCCCAATAAAGGTGTGCCCCCTCCAGGGCACCCCAGGCCCAGGCTGATAGCACGGGGCTATCCACTCACACATGTACACACACATATACACACATGTACATATATTCACCTATGTATGCATCCAGGAACTTTGTAAAAAAAAAAAATGCAGAGCTACGAACTAAAGTACCCTTCTATAAGAAGGGTACTTCCTGAATGAGAGCTTAGCGGTGGGATTTCACCATGGAAACACCACCGCTGAGCCCTCCGCCTCTCAGCCAATGAATCGTTCCCACCATTGTAGTCAATGGTGGGAGTTGTTCATTGGCTAAGGCCTGACCTACAAAGGTAGAAGCCGCGTCTGAGTGCTTCATTTGGTAGATAACAACCATCGTGGTTGTTATCAGTTGCGTGGTTAAGGTTTTTTTGTTTTACGAAGACCTAGGATGCCTACGGGGAGAAGGTGACCAGTCCAGGTAATGTAGGTGAGTATGTGTGAATGAGTGTGTATGTATGTAATAAAACTTTACTATCATGCTGTGTGTGTATTGTGTTTTTTGAAACATTTTATTACAGGTGAACTACAGGTACCAGCGGGCCCTTAATGCCCCGCATGCTGGTACTTGTGGTTCTCCAAGTACCAGCATGCGGGGGAGGCTTGCTGGGACCTGCAGTTCTACTCGTTTTCACTTCTTTTTTTACACTACAGTACATAATCAACTCGGCACCCACCGCCCAGGGGTGCTGGGGATAGTCTCGGGCTATCAACCTGGGCCTGAGGTGCCCTGGAGGGGGTGGCCACTTTATTGGGGGGGTCCCCAGCTCCCCAGGGTTCCCCAGCCTGGGCTGACTAGAGGTCAGGATTAATGCTTCAGCTGGGGGGCCCGGTGAAAGGGCTCCGCTGGCTGTGGCATTAGCCCCCCGCTAGAAAAAGCCCGGTGCTGGTTCTGGAAAATACAGGGGGACCCTATGCATTTTTCTTCCTGTATTTCCAGAATCAGGTCTGGATCAGAGCCCAGTGCTGGTTGCGCAGAATACGGGGGACCCCTACGTCATTTTTGTCCCCCGTATTTTGGCAACCACGCTGGCTCTGACTAGCCCGGCACTGGTTGTGCCTATATATGGGGGACCTCCACGTCGTTTGTCCTCCGTATGTTGCCCAACCAGCACTGGGTCACTAAAGCCCGGGCATGCCATTTTTTTTTTTAAAAAACACTTCTTTTTTTTTCGCAGATGCATGGATGGTTCTCACTGAACCATCCCTACATCAGTGCTTATTTTATTACAAACAGCTGCATGCATCACGGATCTCCCCGTGCATGCACCATCCTTTTTTAAAAAAAAATGAAGCAGCTCGGACGCACGATTCATCGCATGGTGAATAAACACGTCACGCCCGGCATACGAATACGACGGATCATATGGGCTGCACATCTGATCATACGATACGTTTTAGGAGCTGCGGGAGCGCACATCGGATCGTATTCTACTTCAAAAATACACAATTTCTTTGTGATTCATCTTACGACACATCGAAAATCGTCCCGAAATTGTGCAGGTGTATGGCCAGCATTAGTGTAATAGTAATGTTGTGGTATGGGCCTGCTTGGGTAAGTATGTGTGTTTATTCTGAATTCTGATTTATGATAAGGTTATATTGACATCAGTTAGTGAATATATACTGTATACAGTACATACCTTTTCCTCTTTGACCGACCTCTCCTTTTGTTACTGTACAGAACTCCTTTTCCTTCCCGCAGGTAATTGATCGACATTTAAAATAGTTGCATCAGACCATACTTGCCTACTTTTGAAAATGACTTTGAGGGAGATTGTAGATGGCTGCAGAATGCGATGCACCGTTGTGGGGGCGTGGTCTGCTCCACCCAAAGGGCGTTTCTAACTCCACCTATGGGCGTATATATTCCTATAAGCTGAGGCCCTAGCTCCCCCACTGACATTAATACATCTCTACCCTGCCATATTGACATTAATAGATTCCCCCCCAGACGCACACATTCATTTATATTAGGGGTGAGCGGGTTCGGATTTCTGAAATCCGAACCCCCCCGAGCCCCCCCGATCCGAGTCCGATCCGAGTCAGGCTCGACTTTTCCCGCCTGACTCGGATCTGAAATCGAGGCAAAACGTCATCATCCCGCCTTCCGAGTCTCGCGGGTTTTGGATCCTATATAAGGTACCCGCGTCGGCGCCATTTTCTCACTCGGCTGTGGACAGTGAAGAGGGAGGGTGGGAGTTAGGGCTGTGTAGTGTAGTGTAGTGTAGTGTAGTGCTGCTGTTGTCCACTACTTCAAAGTCCATAGGGGCTGGCTGTGTTGTGCTCTGCTGCTGTTGTTAATAGGGGCTGTGTCCACTACTTCAAAGTCCATAGGGGCTGGCTGGACTGTGTTGTGCAGTCAGTTCTCCATAGGGGCTGTGTCCACTCCAAAGTCCTGTGCAGTGTCCCAGTCCTAAAGGAGTGCTGTAGTGTTGTCCAGGGGGTGCTCTGTCCATCAGGGGTGCTCCCCCCAAGTGCTAAAAAAATAATATATTTTCTGTGTTTGTGAATTGTGTGCGCAGTAGCCGCACGTGCATCAACAAAGTAGTGCCAAGCGTGCGCCTGTGTCATAAGTAAAGGGCCGGCTGGCTTGACCGTTAAAGGGTGCTGTAACCCCCGAAAGTACACTCCAGTCCAAACCAAAAAAAAATTATTTTCTGTGTTTGTGAATTGTGTGCGCAGTAGCCGCACGTGCATCAACAAAGTAGTGCCAAGCGTGCGCCTGTGTTATAAGTAAAGGGCCGGCTGGCTTGACCGTTAAGGGTGCTGTAACCCCCGAAAGTACACTCCAGTCCAAACCAAAAAAAAAATTATTTTCTGTGTTTGTGAATTGTGTGCGCAGTAGCCGCACGTGCATCAACAAAGTAGTGCCAAGCGTGCGCCTGTGTCATAAGTAAAGGGCCGGCTGGCTTGACCGTTAAGGGTGCTGTAACCCCCGAAAGTACACTCCAGTCCAAACCAAAAAAAAAATTATTTTCTGTGTTTGTGAATTGTGTGCGCAGTAGCCGCACGTGCATCAACAAAGTAGTGCCAAGCGTGCACCTGTGTCATAAGTAAAGGGCCGGCTGGCTTGACCGTTAAGGGTGCTGTAACCCCCGAAAGTACACTCCAGTCCAAACCAAAAAAAAAATTATTTTCTGTGTTTGTGAATTGTGTGCGCAGTAGCCGCACGTGCATCAACAAAGTAGTGCCAAGCGTGCGCCTGTGTCATAAGTAAAGGGCCGGCTGGCTTGACCGTTAAGGGTGCTGTAACCCCCGAAAGTACACTCCAGTCCAAACCAAAAAAAAAATTATTTTCTGTGTTTGTGAATTGTGTGCGCAGTAGACGCACGTGCATCAACAAAGTAGTGCCAAGCGTGCACCTGTGTCATAAGTAAAGGGCCGGCTGGCTTGACCGTTAAGGGTGCTGTAACCCCCGAAAGTACACTCCAGTCCAAACCAAAAAAAAAATTATTTTCTGTGTTTGTGAATTGTGTGCGCAGTAGCCGCACGTGGATCAACAAAGTAGTGCCAAGCGTGCGCCTGTGTCATAAGTAAAGGGCCGGCTGGCTTGACCGTTAAAGGGTGCTGTAACCCCCGAAAGTACACTCCAGTCCAAACCAAAAAAAAATTATTTTCTGTGTTTGTGAATTGTGTGCGCAGTAGCCGCACGTGCATCAACAAAGTAGTGCCAAGCGTGCGCCTGTGTCATAAGTAAAGGGCCGGCTGGCTTGACCGTTAAAGGGTGCTGTAACCCCCGAAAGTACACTCCAGTCCAAACCAAAAAAAAATTATTTTCTGTGTTTGTGAATTGTGTGCGCAGTAGCCGCACGTGCATCAACAAAGTAGTGCCAAGCGTGCGCCTGTGTCATAAGTAAAGGGCCGGCTGGCTTGACCGTTAAAGGGTGCTGTAACCCCCGAAAGTACACTCCAGTCCAAACCGAAAAAAAATTATTTTCTGTGTTTGTGAATTGTGTGCGCAGTAGCCGCACGTGCATCAACAAAGTAGTGCCAAGTGTGCGCCTGTGTCATAAGTAAAGGGCCGGCTGGCTTGACCGTTAAAGGGTGCTGTAACCCCCGAAAGTACACTCCAGTCCAAACCCAAAAAAAAATTATTTTCTGTGTTTGTGAATTGTGTGCGCAGTAGCCGCACGTGCATCAACAAAGTAGTGCCAAGCGTGCGCCTGTGTCATAAGTAAAGGGCCGGCTGGCTTGACCGTTAAAGGGTTCTGTAACCCCCAAAGTACACTCCAAACCAAAAAAATATATATTTTCTGTGTTTGTGACTTGTGTGCACTGTGGCTGCACGTGCATCAACAAAGGAGCAGCGCCAAGCGTGCGCCTGTGTCCCATAAGTAAAGAGCCGGCTGGCTCATTTCTTAAAGGGTGGTGTAACCCACAAAGTGCACTACTCTCCAGCAAAAATAAAAAAATATTTTCTGTGTTTGTGTGCGCTTTAGCCGCACGTATATATATCAATATAACATAAATGGAGGACCAAACTTTCTCTGATAAAAATAAAATAGGGAAAGATCAAGAACCACTTCCTACTAGTGCTGTTGCTGCTGCTGGGAGTTGTTCATCTTCCCAGAGAGGAAGTAGGAACATCACTACTTTTACTAAACAATTGACCCTCCAACAGTCCCTAGCGATGAGGATGAAGTACGACAGCAGTCATCCTGAAGCAAAACGTATAACTGAGGCCTTGACTGCTATGTTGGTGTTAGACGTGCGTCCGGTATCCGACATTAGTGCAGTGGGATTTAGACAATTGATGGAGGTAGTGTGTCCTCGGTTCCAAATCCCGTCTAGATTCCACCTGCATCCTCAAAGCAGCAGCGACAAGCGTGCGTCTGTCTGTTAAAGGGTGGTGTAACTCTCAAAGTGCTCCAAAAAATAAAAAACTATTTTTTTAATGTGTTTGTGACTTGTGTGCGATGTAGCCACACTTGCATCCTCAAAGCAGCAGCGACAAGCGTGCGTCTGTCTGTTAAAGGGTGGTGACACCCTCAAAGTGTGCTCCACAAACAATAAAAATATTCTTCTTCTTTTTTCTGTCTTTGTGAATTGTGTGGGCTGTAGCCGCACCTGCATCCTTAAAGCAGCAGCGACAAGCGTGCGTCTGTCTGTTAAAGGGTGGTGTAACTCACGAAGTGCTCCAAAAAATAAAAAACTATTTTTTTAATGTGTTTGTGACTTGTGTGCGATGTAGCCGCACTTGCATCCTCAAAGCAGCAGCGACAAGCGTGCGTCTGTCTGTTAAAGGGTGGTGACACCCTCAAAGTGTGCTACACAAACAATAAAAATATTCTTCTTTTTTCTGTCTTTGTGAATTGTGTGGGCTGTAGCCGCACCTGCATCCTTAAAGCAGCAGCGACAAGCGTGCATCTGTCTGTTAAAGGGTGGTGTAACTCACGAAGTGCTCCAAAAAATAAAAAACTATTTTTTTAATGTGTTTGTGACTTGTGTGCGATGTAGCCGCACTTGCATCCTCAAAGCAGCAGCGACAAGCGTGCGTCTGTCTGTTAAAGGGTGGTGACACCCTCAAAGTGTGCTACACAAACAATAAAAATATTCTTCTTTTTTCTGTCTTTGTGAATTGTGTGGGCTGTAGCCGCACCTGCATCCTTAAAGCAGCAGCGACAAGCGTGCGTCTGTCTGTTAAAGGGTGGTGACACCCTCAAAGTGTGCTACACAAACAATAAAAATATTCTTCTTTTATCTGTCTATGTGAATTGTGTGGGCTGTAGCCGCACCTGCATCCTTAAAGCAGCAGCGACAAGCGTGCGTCTGTCTGTTAAAGGGTGGTGACACCCTCAAAGTGTGCTACACAAAGAATAAAAATATTCTTCTTCTTTTTTCTGTCTTTGTGAATTGTGTGGGCTGTAGCCGCACTTGCATCCTCAAAGCAGCAGCGACAAGCGTGCGTCTGTCTGTTAGAGGGTGGTGTAACCCTCAAAGTGTGCTCCACAAACAATAAAAATATTCTTTTTTTTTTTCTGTCTTTGTGAATTGTGTGGGCTGTAGCCGCACTTGAATCCTCAAAGCAGCAGCGACAAGCGTGCGTCTGTCTGTTAAAGGGTGGTGACACCCTCAAAGTGTTCTACACAAACAATTAAAATATTGTTCTTTTTTTTCGGTCTTTGTGAAATGTGTGGGCTGTAGCCGCACCTGCATCCTTAAAGCAGCAGCGACAAGCGTGCGTCTGTCTGTTAAAGGGTGGTGTAACTCTCAAAGTGCTCCAAAAAATAAAAAACTATTTTTTTAATGTGTTTGTGACTTGTGTGCGATGTAGCCGCACTTGCATCCTCAAAGCAGCAGCGACAAGTGTGCGTCTGTCTGTTAAAGGGTGGTGACACCCTCAAAGTGTGCTACACAAACAATAAAAATATTCTTCTTTTTTCTGTCTTTGTGAATTGTGTGGGCTGTAGCCGCACCTGCATCCTTAAAGCAGCAGCGACAAGCGTGCGTCTGTCTGTTAAAGGGTGGTGACACCCTCAAAGTGTGCTACACAAACAATTAAAATATTGTTCTTTTTTTTTCGGTCTTTGTGAAATGTGTGGGCTGTAGCCGCACCTGCATCCTTAAAGCAGCAGCGACAAGCGTGCGTCTGTCTGTTAAAGGGTGGTGACACCCTCAAAGTGTGCTACACAAAGAATAAAAATATTCTTCTTCTTTTTTCTGTCTTTGTGAATTGTGTGGGCTGTAGCCGCACTTGCATCCTCAAAGCAGCAGCGACAAGCGTGCGTCTGTCTGTTAGAGGGTGGTGTAACCCTCAAAGTGTGCTCCACAAACAATAAAAATATTCTTTTTTTTTTTCTGTCTTTGTGAATTGTGTGGGCTGTAGCCGCACTTGAATCCTCAAAGCAGCAGCGACAAGCGTGCGTCTGTCTGTTAAAGGATTACATCGGTGACAGCATCCAAGTAGGCATGTCAGACAGTCCGTACCTGTACTGGCAGGAAAAAGAAGCAATTTGGAGGTCCCTGTACAAACTGGCTCTATTTTACCTGAGTTGCCCCCCCTCCAGTGTGTACTCCGAAAGAGTGTTTAGTGCAGCCGGGAACCTTGTTAGCGAAAGGCGTAGGAGGTTGCTTCCACAAAATGTGGAGAAGATGATGTTCATAAAATGAATGATCAACTCTTCCAGGGAGACCAGCCTCCAGAACGTACAGAGGGACCTGTGGTTCCAGCAGGGACGAATTAATACTCTGTGAGGATGAGGATGTACATAACACTGAAGAGGGTGAGGAATCTGTGGATGAGGAGGATGAGGACGACTTCTTGCCTCCGTAGAGCCAGTTTGTGCAGGGACAGATTAATTGCCAGCTTGTTTTGTGGGGGCCCAAACGAACCAATCATTTCAGCCACAGTTGTGTGGCAGACCCTGGCGCTGAAATGATTGGTTTGTTAAAGTGTGCATGTCCTGTTTATACAACATAAGGGTGGGTGGGAGGGCCCAAGGACAATTCCATCTTGCACCTCTTTTTTTTCTTTGCATTATGTACAGTTTGGGGCCTAGTTTTTCAATGCCATCCTGTCTGCCACTGCAGTTTCACGCCTAGATGGGTCACGTGTTTGTGCCGCCCACTCGTGTCGCTTAGCATAGTCATCCAGCTACCTCGGTGCAACCTTTTGGACATAAAAACACTATTGTGAGGTGTGAGGTATTCAGAATAGACTGGAAATGAGTGGAAATTAAGGTTATTGAGGTTAATAATAGCATAGGAGCAGAAAAACCTACAAATTCTGTGATTTTAGCTGTTTTTATGCTTTTTTTCAAAAAAATACAGATCCAAAACACAAAACCCAGAACCCAAAACACGGAAGGGTGGTTTTGGCAAAACCAATCCAGATCCAAAACACGAAGAAAGATCCAGATCCAAAACCAAAACACAAAACACGAAAAGTGGCCGGTGCACACCCCTAATTTATATGAATAGATTCACACACACACACACACACACACACACACACACACACACACACACACACACACACACACACACACACACACACACACAGTCTCACATACACATCCTATGAATAGATTCATACACAGGGGCCCATTTATCAAAGTGCATTTGAGGTAAATTCCCCGAAAACACCTGTTTTCGGGGGTTTACCTCAAATACTTAGTATCCCCCGAATGTATGAAGTAGGGACCGCAGCAGGTATCTCCGATACCTGCTGCGATCCCTCCATTGCCGCCGGCAGCCGCCTCCCCCATAGGTTTCTATGGGGGATGCGATGCTGCCAAATGTATCAATATCAGGAATGCGAAGCATTCCCGATATTGGCCCCAGCAGCTAACGCTATCTAAAGATAGCGTTAGCCGCTGTTTCCTATGGGCACTTACCGCATATCAGCCGGCGGAGGGATCTGCCAGATCCCACCGCCGGCAATCGGCGCCGCTCATGTGCAGTCCGTCTCCCTGCATGTCCCGGATAATACGTCCGGCAGATAGGATCGCATTTTGCAATGCGATCAGGGGCGGTACTGCATGCCCTGATCGCATTGCAAAATGCGATCATTAATAAATGGGCCCCACAGTCACACACAGACAGTCTCAGCACATCCCATGAATAGATTCACACACACACACAGTCTCTCACACACAGACACCCAGTCAGTCACACACATCATATGAAGATTTCACCTCCCCACACACACACACATCACATTACTACACACACACACACATACATCACATTAGTACACACACACATACATCACATTACTACACATACATCACATTACTACACACACACACATCACATCACTACACACACACACACATACATCACATTAGTACACACACACACACATCACATTACTACACATACATCACATTACTACACACACACACACACACATCACATTACTACACACACACACACACACACACATACATCACATTAGTACACACACACATCACATTACTACACATACATCACATTACTACACACACACACACATCACATTACTACACATACATCACATTACTACACATACACACACATCACATTACTACACACACATCACATCACTACACACACATCACATTACTACACACACACACATCACATCACTACACACACATCACATTACTACACACACACACATACATCACATTAGTACACACACACATACATCACATTACTACACACACACACACACATACATCACATTAGTACACACACACATACATCACATTACTACACATACATCACATTACTACACACACACACATCACATCACTACACACACACACACACACACATCACATTACTACACAAGTACACATACATCACATTACTACACACACACACACACATCACATTACTACACATACATCACATTACTACACATACATCACATTACTACACACACACACACATCACATTACTACACATGCATCACATTACTACACATACACACACATCACATTACTACACACACATCACATCACTACACACACATCACATTACTACACACACATCACATTACTACACACACACACATCACATCACTACACACACATCACATTACTACACACACACACATCACATTACTACACACACACATACTGTACATCACATTACTACACACACACACATCACATTACTACACCCACACATACTGTACATCACATTACTACACACACACACATCACATTACTACACCCACACATACTGTACATCACATTACTACACACACATACATCACATCACTACACACACATACATCACATCACTACACACACATACATCACATTACTACACATACATCACATTACTACACACACATACATCACATCACTACACACACATCACTACACACACATACATCACATTACTACACATACATCACATTACTACACATCACATTACTACACATACATCACATTACTACACCCACACATACTGTACATCACATTACTACACACACACACACACATACATCACATTAGTACACACACACATACATCACATTACTACACATACATCACATTACTACACACACACACATCACATCACTACACACACACACACACACATCACATTACTACACAAGTACACATACATCACATTACTACACACACACACACACATCACATTACTACACATACATCACATTACTACACATACATCACATTACTACACACACACACACATCACATTACTACACATACATCACATTACTACACATACACACACATCACATTACTACACACACATCACATCACTACACACACATCACATTACTACACACACATCACATTACTACACACACACACATCACATCACTACACACACATCACATTACTACACACACACACACATCACATTACTACACACACACATACTGTACATCACATTACTACACACACACACATCACATTACTACACCCACACATACTGTACATCACATTACTACACACACACACATCACATTACTACACCCACACATACTGTACATCACATTACTACACACACATACATCACATCACTACACACACATACATCACATCACTACACACACATACATCACATTACTACACATACATCACATTACTACACACACACACATCACATCACTACACACACATCACATTACTACACACACACACATCACATTACTACACCCACACATACTGTACATCACATTACTACACACACACACATCACATTACTACACCCACACATACTGTACATCACATTACTACACACACACACATCACATTACTACACCCACACATACTGTACATCACATTACTACACACACATACATCACATCACTACACACACATACATCACATCACTACACACACATACATCACATTACTACACATACATCACATTACTACACACACATACATCACATCACTACACACACATCACTACACACACATACATCACATTACTACACATACATCACATTACTACACACACATACATCACATTACTACACATCACATTACTACACATACATCACATTACTACACCCACACATACTGTACATCACATTACTACACACACACACACACACATACATCACATCACTACACACACATCACTACACACACATACATCACATTACTACACATACATCACATTACTACACACACATACATCACATTACTACACATCACATTACTACACATACATCACATTACTACACCCACACATACTGTACATCACATTACTACACACACACACATCACATCACTACACACAGTAATAGATCTCCCTCCCTCCCCCACGGCACTGACATGAGTTATACATGTGCAGGAGCTGCAGGGAGCTCTACACTCACAGTCTCAGGCAGCTCCTCTGTCTCTGTCTTCTGTGTCCTCCGGCGTCGGCTCCTCCCCCCTCTGTCATCACAGGCTGGCCAGGGAATGCTGGGAGCATGTCTGTGAGCAGGGAAAGGCGTGCCCAGGAGACCTCACAGCAGCCACACTCCTGCCTCCCTGCACCCGGTGAGTGCGCCCCTGCGTCTAAAGCTCGGGCCCCGCCCCCTTTACCTCCGGACTCGCGCATGCGCAGTCCGGATTTTTAGACAGGGCAGAGGGAATGCGGGTGATTCAACTTACTTTACGGGGTTGCGGGAGCTCCCACCTTTATTCGGGAGACTCCCGCGAAAATCGGGAGGGTAGGCAACTCTGCATCAGACTCAGATATTAATACAAAGCAAATACATTTAATCATATTCGATACAATTATTAATGCTTTCAATTTTCATTCAACTTTTTCGACCTGGACAAATAATAATGATTAAACAAATAAACCTACACATGAAGGCCACACAACAGTACATGCTAATGAATTGTGAAACAGACCTTGGCTTAAATTTACTAAAGTTCGATTTGGCATTTTGAGTCATTTGAGGTGCGATGTTCATTCGATTTATATTCGATTTTATTTTTGGGTATTTACTAAAGGTAAATTCGAATTTCAAATCGAATTTTAGTCAAATCGGCCTCAAATCGAAAACATCGGGAAAACATTGGTACTTTTACATAGCCCAACACACAAAACCCTTATTTACTGTCATTCGATTTGAAATTGACCTCAAAATCGGACTTCAAATCGAACTTCGAATCATCAAATGAATAGACCTGCTTCATGCTTTCGATTTGAGCATGAGCAGGTCGGATTGACACAGATACATGCAATCAGTGAGATGCCTGCATGTGCAGGTTGAGTTTCCCATATCCAAAATGCTAGGGACCAGGGGTATTTTGGATAATGGAATATTCTGTATTTTGGAATATTTTCATATAATGAAATATATTGGGAATGGGATCCAAATATACACATAGAATGCATTTATGTGTTATATACATCGAAAGGCCCCCATACATCAGAGATTGATTGCAGCAATCGTGCAATTTGCAATCGATTGTGTATAAAAATCTTTCTCTTTTTCAATCGATTGCAGAATTGCCACAATCGATTGAAAAAGGGAAAGATTTTTATACGCAATTGATTGCAAATTGCACGATTGCTGCAATCAATCTCTGATGTATGGGGGCCTTTATACACAGCCTGCAGATAAGTTTATACAATATTTTCAATAATTTTGTGGCTCAAGCAAACTTTGTGTACAGAAATGAAATTTATTTATGTTTCATATATACCTTATACACACAGCCTGAAGGTAATTTTATACAATATTTTTAATAATTTGTGCCTTAGGCAAAATTTGTGCACATTTAACCATTAAACATCATAGGTTTCATTATCTCAGTCATGCCAAAATTATTCTGTATTTCGTAATATTTGGATGTGGGAGACTCAACCTGTACTGTATCTGACTGTAAAAAGCAAATAAAGAGTTAAAAGTAAAAAAAAAATTATGTGAGGTACGCCCCCAAAACAGAACTAGCCCCGGACTGTTCAAACCCAGGTCTGGTTGACTAAGTACAGGGAAAAAATTGCGTAGGGTCTCCCTCTACTTAGTTCAACTTGCATTGGGCTATGGGAAGCAGGGCTGGTTCTGGAATTACAGGGAAAAATTTGCGTAGGGTCTCCCTGTAATTCACAGAACCAGCCCTGGAACCTTTCTAACAGGGGACTGATGCCACAGCCAGGGGAGCCCTATCACCGGGCCCCCCAGCCACAGCATTAGCTCTGACCGCTAGTCCGCCCAGGCCAGGGATCCCTGGGGAGTTGGAGACTCCAATAAAGGGGTCTCCCTCTCCAGGGCACCCCTAGCCTAGGCTGATAGCCCGGGGCTATCCCCGCCACCCCTGGGCGGTGGGTGGTGGGTTGATTGTGTTAGTGTAGTGTAAAAATATAAGAAAAAAAACATTGTCTTTACAGTAAAACTGCTAGTCCCAGCAAGCCTCCCCCGTGCTGGTACTTGGAGGACCACAAGTACCAGCATGTGGGGAATTAAGGGCCCACTGGGACCTGTAGTTCACCTGTAAAGAAATGTTGAAAAAAACACACACACCTTACACAGTATAATTTTAATACATACACACTCACACAATACTCTAAAAGAAAAGATAAAACCAGGCGCTCTAAACCAACCACCTATATAGCAATTAATTAGAATTAATACAATCTTAGTCCAGCTGCTATCAAGGGATAGGTAAATGCCTCTACCTATAAGATAGACAAAAAAAGCAAAACATACAGACAGCGCTACTTGATAAAGATTTAATACATAACAATTACCATACAAATAATTAATAAATAATAAAAATACAGCATTATAAACAATTAGAAATAATTAAGTGTATCTAACCGGCCGGTATAAACACTCAACAACAAATACAGCTAAAAAATGATTATAAATATCTATATAAAACCAATAAGCCATATGGTTTTATAAACACACCATGATTGGTGTTATGAAAAAATAGCAAGCATAAAAATAACTTAGGATGGAACTCCGTCTGCTCAGAGTGTATGTTCAGTTCATGCCCAAATCAAAGAGGTTAATAAGTATTGCAGATAACTCCATATATTAATTTGTATTGCAATTGATGTTAGACATGCATGCATCCAAGCTTTAGTTCTATAGTTATAGGATAGATGTTAGTATTTTGCCCAGAGTGTTAGTAGGCAGAGTGTTTTGCCCAGAGTGTTAGTAGGCAATCCAAAGATCAAGCAATTAAAAAGCTTTCAGATCCCTTTTTATGCAAACAGGAACCGATGGAGTTAATTCCCTTTGAAAGCTCAGGAACGCAGCCTGTTTGGCTTGTTTGTCCTGTACTCACAGTTCTCCCGGGAGATGTGATAAGTGTTCATGACCAGCTGGTTCAAAGTAACAGACTTTACGCGTTTCTCCACCTCCGTTTATATTCAGCGGCTTCCTCAGAAGTATTGTCTTTACAGTAGAACTGCAGGTCCCAGCAAGCCTCCCCCACATGCTGGTACTTGGAGAACCACAAGTTCCAGCATGTGGGGAATTAAGGGCCCACTGGGACCTGTAGTTCACCTGTAAAGAAATGTTAAAAGAAACACACACACACCTTACACAGTATAAGTTTAATACATACATACATACACACTCACACAATACTCACCTATATTACCTCGAGTGGTCCCCTTGTCCAGTAGGCATCCATGGGTCTTCTTATAATAACAACACGAAAAACCGGACCCTCGCACTAAGGAATAATTATCCTAACCAGGATGATTATTCCTTCCCAAATGAAGCACTCAGACATTGCTTCCTCTTTTGAAGGTCCTTGTCTGAGCATTCATTGGCTGAGAGAGGTCAGGCCCCGCCTCTCAGCCAATGAACGGCTCCCTCCATTGAACTCAATGATAGGAACCACAGGATAAACTTTAGTTACCCTGCGGCTCTCCATTGTGTGAGAACGAACTGCTCATGCTGAAAGTGAAAGCATGAAGCAGTTCTATGCTGTCGGGGATTTGCAGTTCGGTTTGAAGTGCGATTTGCAAATAGCAAAACAAATCGAACTATAGTAAATATGGCAAAATCGCTGGTTTTACAAAATTCGATTTGAATCGGTTTGAGAAGAGCTAAATCACTCTTCAAGTCGATCATCAAATCGAACTTTGATAAATTTACCCCAAAATAATTACATTTGATTTATAATACAAACTCATGTTGGTAAGAAGGGCAAGCCCAGACTGTACAAGACCCCATAATTGTACCATTATTTGTCTGTTGGATCATTTGCTGGCAGTCCTAATGGGCTATACATAAATCTCCTAGCTTCCCCCTCACGTGGCATCTTCTCAGAAAAAGAACCCTGCAGCTGGACATTACACCTCAAGGGTCAGTTAAAAGAAATATACTTGATAAACATAAAGAGTCATATGCTACCTATTGTCTCATGACCCATACATTTTTTAAGTGTAATTTTCCAATACTTCAACATTAACTGTGATGAATTCTGATCCTCAGTTATGTATTACTTTTTAACTGGAGAAAACGTGATTGTGAATGAAGGCATTAGAAATATTGGTTAAAAAAAACACACCATAGAGTATAATTGTGCAATATACTGTCAGCAGATATGCCATATAGGAGCAAAAGATATATTCAAACAGGAACTCTTTATTTATGAAGAAATAGGAACAAACACATGCTGCTTTCCATTATATCAGAGTGCTTATAAACACAGCCACTGGTAATCTTTTTTTTTAAAATCTATCTTTATCAATAGCTGAACACTGGGCCTGATTCAGAGCCGGACGCTCTTTCAGAGCGCTCGCTCTGAATCAGTGCCCTCCCTCTCTTTTTTAGAGCGGCCTCCCGGCCGCTCGCATAGCTGTGGGTAACCACCCACAGCTATAGCGAGCGGCCAAAAAGATGATCGCGATGGTCAAGACCATCGCGACCGTCGTTCTTGCGACGAGACCCTTGTGGTAGGGTCTTGTTGCCGCAAGCCCTGGAGGGCTTTCGGCTCTATCAGAGCCGAGAGCACTCCGACTGACATCACTTGTGATGTCAGTGGGGCCGGCCCCAGATGGTAGGCGTTCCCATGGGAACGCCTCTGTCTGGCCAGCCACGCCCCTGGCACGCCCACCAAAGGGGGCGTGCTGTCACCATCGACAGCACGCCCCCTTTGTAGCGAGACCCATAGCGACGGCTTGCCCGTCGCTATCCGGGTCTCTCGCATGCGCACGACGGAGCCGGGTCCATCGTGCACATGCGCACTGGCCCAACATCGACTCGCTTGCGAGCGCTCAGCGCTCGCGAGCTGGTCTGAATCAGGCCCACTGACCTGACCTGTTTACTAAACAAAGTTGAAAACAATGGTTGGAATTAGGGGTGTGCACCGGCCACTTTTCGTGTTTTGTGTTTTGGTTTTGGATCTGGATCTTTCTTCGTGTTTTGGATCTGGATTGGTTTTGCCAAAACCACCCTTCCGTGTTTTGGGTTCTGGGTTTTGTGTTTTGGATCTGTATTTTTTTTTAAAAAAGCATAAAAACAGCTAAAATCACAGAATTTGTTGGTTTCTCTGCTCCTATGCTATTATTAACCTCAATAACCTTAATTTCCACTCATTTCCAGTCTATTCTGAACACCTCACACCTCACAATAGTGTTTTCATGTCCAAAAGGTTGCACCGAGGTAGCTGGATGACTATGCTAAGCGACACGAGTGGGCGGCACAAACACGTGACCCATCTAGGAGTGACACTGCAGTGGCAGACAGGATGGCAGTTAGAAAAACTAGGCCCCAAACTGTACATAATGCAAAGAAAAAAAAGAAGTGCAAGATGGAATTGTCCTTGGGCCCTCCCACCCACCCTTATGTTGTATAAACAGGACATGCACACTTTAACAAATCAATCATTTCAGCGCCAGGGTCTGCCACACAACTGTGGCTGAAATGATTGGTTCGTTTGGGCCCCCACAAAACAAGCTGGCAATTAATGTGTCCCTGCACAAACTGGCTCTACGGAGGCAAGATGTCATCCTCATCCTCCTCATCCACCGATTCCTCACCCTCTTCAGTGTGTACATCCTCATCCTCACAGAGTATTAATTCGTCCCTGCTGGAACCACAGGTCCCTCTGTACGTTCTGGAGGCTGGTCTCCCTGGAAGAGTTGATAATTCATTTTATGAACATCATCTTCTCCACATTTTGTGGAAGCAACCTCCTACGCCTTTCGCTGACAAGGTTCCCGGCTGCACTAAACACTCTTTCGGAGTACACACTGGAGGGGGGGCAACTCAGGTAAAATAGAGCCAGTTTGTACAGGGACCTCCAAATTGCTTCTTTTTCCTGCCAGTACAGGTACGGACTGTCTGACATGCCTACTTGGATGCTGTCACCGATGTAATCCTTTAACAGACAGACGCACGCTTGTCGCTGCTGCTTTGAGGATTCAAGTGCGGCTACAGCCCACACAATTCACAAAGACAGAAAAAAAAAAAGAATATTTTTATTGTTTGTGGAGCACACTTTGAGGGTTACACCACCCTTTAACAGACAGACGCACGCTTGTCGCTGCTGCTTTGAGGATGCAAGTGCGGCTACAGCCCACACAATTCACAAAGACAGAAAAAAGAATAAGAATATTTTAATTGTTTGTGTAGAACACTTTGAGGTGCACCACCCTTTAACAGACAGACGCACGCTTGTCGCTGCTGCTTTAAGGATGCAGGTGCGGCTACAGCCCACACATTTCACAAAGACCGAAAAAAAAAAGAACAATATTTTAATTGTTTGTGTAGAACACTTTGAGGTGTCATCACCCTTTAACAGACAGACGCACGCTTGTCGCTGCTGCTTTAAGGATGCAGGTGCGGCTACAGCCCACACAATTCACATAGACAGAAAAAAAAGAACAATATTTTAATTGTTTCTGTAGCACACTTTGAGGGTGTCACCACCCTTTAACAGACAGACGCACGCTTGTCGCTGCTGCTTTGAGGATGCAAGTGTGGCTACATCGCACACAAGTCACAAACACATTAAAAAAATAGTTTTTTATTTTTTGGAACACTTTGAGAGTTACACCACACTTTAACAGACAGACGCACGCTTGTCGCTGCTGCTTTAAGGATGCAGGTGCGGCTACAGCCCACACATTTCACAAAGACCGAAAAAAAAAGAACAATATTTTAATTGTTTGTGTAGAACACTTTGAAGGTGTCACCACCCTTTAACAGACAGACGCACGCTTGTCGCTGCTGCTTTAAGGATGCAGGTGCGGCTACAGCCCACACATTTCACAAAGACCGAAAAAAAAAAGAACAATATTTTAATTGTTTGTGTAGCACACTTTGAGGGTGTCACCACCCTTTAACAGACAGACGCACGCTTGTCGCTGCTGCTTTAAGGATGCAGGTGCGGCTACAGCCCACACAATTCACAAAGACAGAAAAAAGAACAATATTTTAATTGTTTGTGTAGCACACTTTGAGGGTGTCACCACCCTTTAACAGACAGACGCACGCTTGTCGCTGCTGCTTTAAGGATGCAGGTGCAGCTACAGCCCACACAATTCACAAAGACAGAAAAAAGAACAATATTTTAATTGTTTGTGTAGCACACTTTGAGGGTGTCACCACCCTTTAACAGACAGACGCACGCTTGTCGCTGCTGCTTTAAGGATGCAGGTGCGGCTACAGCCCACACAATTCACAAAGACAGAAAAAAGAACAATATTTTAATTGTTTGTGTAGCACACTTTGAGGGTGTCACCACCCTTTAACAGACAGACGCACGCTTGTCGCTGCTGCTTTAAGGATGCAGGTGTGGCTACAGCCCACACATTTCACAAAGACCAAAAAAAAAGAACAATATTTTAATTGTTTGTGTAGCACACTTTGAGGGTGTCACCACCCTTTAACAGACAGACGCACGCTTGTCGCTGCTGCTTTGAGGATGCAAGTGTGGCTACATCGCACACAAGTCACAAACACATTAAAAAAATAGTTTTTTATTTTTTGGAACACTTTGAGAGTTACACCACCCTTTAACAGACAGACGCACGCTTGTCGCTGCTGCTTTAAGGATGCAGGTGAGGCTACAGCCAACACATTTCACAAAGACCGAAAAAAAAAGAACAATATTTTAATTGTTTGTGTAGAACACTTTGAGGGTGTCACCACCCTTTAACAGACAGACGCACGCTTGTCGCTGCTGCTTTGAGGATGCAGGTGGAATCTAGACGGGATTTGGAACCGAGGACACACTACCTCCATCAATTGTCTAAATCCCACTGCACTAATGTCGGATACCGGACGCACGTCTAACACCAACATAGCAGTCAAGGCCTCAGTTATACGTTTTGCTTCAGGATGACTGCTGTCGTACTTCATCCTCATCGCTAGGGACTGTTGGAGGGTCAATTGTTTAGTAAAAGTAGTGATGTTCCTACTTCCTCTCTGGGATGATGAACAACTCCCAGCAGCAGCAACAGCACTAGGAGGAAGAGGTTCTTGATCTTTCCCTATTTTATTTTTATCGGAGAAAGTTTGGTCCTCCATTTATGTTATATTGATATATATACGTGCGGCTAAAGCGCACACAAACACAGAAAATATTATTTTATTTTTGCTGGAGAGTAGTGCACTTTGTGGGATACACCACCCTTTAAGAAATGAGCCAGCCGGCTCTTTACTTATGGGACACAGGCGCACGCTTGGCGCTGCTCCTTTGTTGATGCACGTGCAGCCACAGTGCACACAATTCACAAACACAGAAAATAATTTTTTTTTTGGTTTGGACTGGAGTGTACTTTCGGGGGTTACAGCACCCTTAACGGTCAAGCCAGCCGGCCCTTTACTTATGACACAGGCGCACACTTGGCACTACTTTGTTGATGCACGTGCGGCTACTGCGCACACAATTCACAAACACAGAAAATAATTTTTTTTTGGTTTGGACTGGAGTGTACTTTCGGGGGTTACAGCACCCTTTAACGGTCAAGCCAGCCGGCCCTATACTTATGACACAGGCGCACGCTTGGCACTACTTTGTTGATGCACGTGCGGCTACTGCGCACACAATTCACAAACACAGAAAATAATTTTTTTTTAGGTTTGGACTGGAGTGTACTTTCGGGGGTTACAGCACCCTTAACGGTCAAGCCAGCCGGCCCTTTACTTATGACACAGGCGCACGCTTGGCACTACTTTGTTGATGCACGTGCGGCTACTGCGCACACAATTCACAAACACAGAAAATAATTTTTTTTTTGGTTTGGACTGGAGTGTATTTTCGGGGGTTACAGCACCCTTAACGGTCAAGCCAGCCGGCCCTTTACTTATGACACAGGCGCACGCTTGGCACTACTTTGTTGATGCACGTGCGGCTACTGCGCACACAATTCACAAACACAGAAAATAATTTTTTTTTTGGTTTGGACTGGAGTGTACTTTCGGGGGTTACAGCACCCTTAACGGTCAAGCCAGCCGGCCCTTTACTTATGACACAGGCGCACGCTTGGCACTACTTTGTTGATGCACGTGCGGCTACTGCGCACACAATTCACAAACACAGAAAATAATTTTTTTTTTGGTTTGGACTGGAGTGTACTTTCGGGGGTTACAGCACCCTTAACGGTCAAGCCAGCCGGCCCTTTACTTATGACACAGGCGCACGCTTGGCACTACTTTGTTGATGCACGTGCGGCTACTGCGCACACAATTCACAAACACAGAAAATAATTTTTTTTTTGGTTTGGACTGGAGTGTACTTTCGGGGGTTACAGCACCCTTAACGGTCAAGCCAGCCGGCCCTTTACTTATGACACAGGCGCACGCTTGGCACTACTTTGTTGATGCACGTGCGGCTACTGCGCACACAATTCACAAACACAGAAAATAATTTTTTTTTTGGTTTGGACTGGAGTGTACTTTCGGGGGTTACAGCACCCTTAACGGTCAAGCCAGCCGGCCCTTTACTTATGACACAGGCGCACGCTTGGCACTACTTTGTTGATGCACGTGCGGCTACTGCGCACACAATTCACAAACACAGAAAATTATTTTTTTTTGGTTTGGACTGGAGTGTACTTTCGGGGGTTACAGCACCCTTTAACGGTCAAGCCAGCCGGCCCTTTACTTATGACACAGGCGCACGCTTGGCACTACTTTGTTGATGCACGTGCGGCTACTGCGCACACAATTCACAAACACAGAAAATATATTATTTTTTTAGCACTTGGGGGGAGCACCCCTGATGGACAGAGCACCCCCTGGACAACACTACAGCACTCCTTTAGGACTGGGACACTGCACAGGACTTTGGAGTGGACACAGCCCCTATGGAGAACTGACTGCACAACACAGTCCAGCCAGCCCCTATGGACTTTGAAGTAGTGGACACAGCCCCTATTAACAACAGCAGCACAGCACAACACAGCCAGCCCCTATGGACTTTGAAGTAGTGGACAACAGCAGCACTACACTACACTACACTACACTACACAGCCCTAACTCCCACCCTCCCTCTTCACTGTCCACAGCCGAGTGAGAAAATGGCGCCGACGCGGGTACCTTATATAGGATCCAAAACCCGCGAGACTCGGAAGGCGGGATGATGACGTTTTGCCTCGATTTCAGATCCGAGTCAGGCGGGAAAAGTCGAGCCTGATTCGGATCGGACTCGGATCGGGGGGGCTCGGGGGGGTTCGGATTTCAGAAATCCGAACCCGCTCACCCCTAGTTGCAATACATACTTACTCGGTGTAGCAGGGGGCTTAGCGATGGCGTTAATGGGTGGTACAGGGGTGTGGTGGCCCCGCCCCTGCTTTACAATGCCGATATTACTGGCGTTGTAAAGCAGGGGGCGGGGCTACGATGACACTATTCAGTGCGGTGGGGCAGCGGGCAATCTGGGAGAGCTGCCTTCACTTGCGGGGGGCCGGGAGCTGTACCCGATTTTCGGGAGGCTCACGGCCAAACCGGGAGAGTAGGCAACCATGTTGCAATATTAAGTGACACATCTAAAATATAAATAAACATATTTTTCTAGGCATATATTCATTTATGATAATCCTATAATATTGTATGTACTGTATATAAATAATAATTACTAAACAAATAACCTACATGTGAATGCCGCACAACAGTACATGCTAATTAATGGTGAAAGCTATAACAGACCTTTCTCTTAGTACTCATTACATTTCATTCTGTACTCAACAATAGAACCGATGAGCTCATTCAGACCCGGACGCTAAGCTGCGCTCTCTCGCAGCCAAAAGGGCCGGGTTTTCAAATTCCGCTATCACACTGTTTGGTGTGAGGACGCCCTCTATGTCTTAGAGAGCAACGGCAGAGTGAACGCACGCCGGCCTAAAGACGCCCACTTTTCTTTCTTAACACACATCATCTCCAGTAAGTTTATGATTAATCAGAACCATAGTGCGCCATCGGAGCTGCTCGCAGCCCTTGAGGTTGACCCTACCCCACCGCAAGCACTGCGATCACTGCAGGCTGAAATACTGTACATCCAAGTGACGTGTACAATGACACCTCCATGCTACTTATGCACACCCATAAAATACCATTTAGACGCCCAGACATGCCTGCGTTCGCAGCACCACATGCCCATGTACAAGCACCTTCGCCTATTACCACCCACAGACGGCACTCAAAGTAGCGTCCAGTCTGTGTACTATGAGCGCACAATTCAGGAGCACAGTGAGTGACTCGCACATGTGCATATTGACGCATACGCATGCGCAGACGGACGGCAATCGCCCATAGAATGCGTTCGCGGCTTAGCGTCCAGGTCTGAATCAGGCCCTGAGTCCTTCACTTTACAGAAATGCAGTACTGAAACCAACCTGTGCTGTTTCTTTTACTGTAAGAAGTCCGGAAGGATGGCTATTAATTAAGTCCACCTAAAGAAAGTTCCTAGCTTCAAGCTGGTAAAAACAATTAGTTGACAAACAGTATTTTTTTCTTTCTTTGTATTTCTCCTCTTCCTCCTGCATGCACACGAGGTATAGTATGGTTATGCTGCGTATACACTATCAACAGCTGGAAATCCCACTCCTGCCATTATATAATTGTGCTTTAATCCATTGCTGCTTGTGAGCCAGTAGCAGCTTTCTCCTGTCCCTTAGTTGATGGATAGTTTATTGCAATTAGTAGCAGTACACTGTTATTTATTTATATCCTTTTCGAGAGGAACTTTTCAAAATGTAGCTGCCGGGCGTGGTCCAGATAAGTGGTCCCAGTCAGTGCGGTCCGTACTACACATTAAAACAAACACACCACCACCGTATAATACCTGGCGGCGGTGTGTTTGTTTTAGCAGCCAATGAGATTCAGACAGACTCTCATTGGCTGCTGCACCCAGGGCCAGAACCAGGCTGGCGTTGACTCATGAGCTCCGCCTTCCGGCACTGTATAAGGGGCACTACTGGCTGGGGGCACTGCATGGGGGGACCACTACTGGAGGCACTGTATAAGGGACACTACTGGGGGCACTGTATAAGTGGCACTACATAAGGGGCACTACCAGGTGCACTGTATAAGGGGCACTACTGGGGGCATTGTATAGTGGGCACTACTGGGGGAACTGTATAAGGGGCACTACTGGGGGCACTGAATAAGGGGCACTACATAATGTGCACTACAACAGGGGACATTGCATAAGGGGCACTACTACTGGGGTACTGCATAAGGGGCACTACTATAGGGGGCATTGCATAAGAGACACTGCTACTGGGGTCATTGAATAAGAGGCACTGCTACAGGGAACATTGCATAAGAGGCACTACTACTGGGGACATTGCATAAGGGGCACTACTACTGGGGCACTACTACAGGGGGCATTGCATAAGAGGCACTGCTACTGGGGACATTGCATAAGGGGCACTACTACTGCAGGTATTAAGGTGCATATGGAATCAATAGGAATGTTCCTAGAGTGACGAGAAACGGTGTTGTGTCATGATGACACCCCCCCATTTTTTCATTGACCACGCCCCTTGTGGCATGTGGCCACACCTACTTTTTCAGCACAGGCGCATACTTGGGAGGGGGTTCTGTTTTTTTAAATTGCCCTGGGCTCCAAATACTCTAATTATGCCACTGATACAAAGACAGTGGATCAGGCACCATCGGTGCTAGCTTTCTGCATTTGACTATTCTTATAGCTATTTTGATACAACAGTTGTTTTCTTTGGAGGTGAACCACAGTCCCAGAGAACCATTTGTATACATTTAATGAAATTGGATTAAAACTTTATAATCCCTGAAATTAAGGTGACCCTGTTGGCTGTGCTACAATCTCCAGTCCTCCCCCGAATTTCCCTTGGGTTTTTCCTGCTACAATAAAATTGATCAATGATCTGTCAAAAAAAATTCTTTCAGCAGCTACTTATTAAACTCTCCTGTCACTCCTTTCATCATGAAAACACTGTCAAACACTCTCCACTGTCGAACTGACAGCTAATTCAATGGTGAAGCAGTCCTGGTAACAACAACTATATTCCCCTTTCCTTGTTAGCCATTTATGTATCTCCCAGCTGGCTGGCAATAGGTGGTTCTTTCTTATATTGTTCTACCTTATAATATGTGTAGAGGTTTTAATTAAGCCTTACTTATGCCCACCACCTCTGTACTTCAATAATGTGGCTGCACGCTGCTGATCTCTTGTTATTGGGCAGACTAGCCCCTAACAGCTGTACCTGCCGCCTGTCAGTCCAGTGGATAAGGGTGGCCCCCACTTGGGATTGGTTCTAACTCTGCTGGCACCTCCTTTTCTCTACATAGCAGCTCCAATGTCAGTCACTCTTCCATGACTAACCTCCGTGGTAAGCAGCCAGTACCACTGGACTTAGTACCGGTCTACCATTGCCATAGCCCAGACTAGCTGCACCGAGCTCGTCACCCTGCCGCTGACATTAATCAAGCCCGTACTGAGTGGCTCAGGGAGAATGAAGTAGGTCAGCGTAGGAAGAGGGAATTTGGATTCTGGGGTCTATTGACTAAGCCTTGGATGGAGATAAAGTGACAAATTACCAGCCAATCATCTCCTAACTGCCATGTTACAGGCTGTGTTTGAAAAATGACACTCAGGAGCTGGTTAGTTGGTACTTTATCTCTGTTCACTTTATCTCCAACCAAGTCTTAGTAAATAGACCCCTCTGTCCATTCTGGGGCATGCTTCACCTCTGTACATAAATTATAATGTAAATAGGAATACATATACAACCGCAATTCATTAAATATACATTTGTTAAACCCCTTTTACCACAAATTTTGTGTAACCAAAACTTATTATGTCTTCTTTAACTTGTTTTTTTTCTACCCACTTAGGGTGTTACACACATAACTATCCTGGGATAGATAACTAACTGTAATATTGCCCTAAATTGTAATGTAGATGCTGGTGTAGGGATGAAAGGGATGTAGTTAGGAAGCCGATGGTCGAAATGCCAACTGCCAACTTCCCGACTGTGAAATCCCGGCATGGGACTAATGATAGGCGTCTAAGCACCAATGCCTATCATCAGCCCCACGCTGAAATCCCGACGCTCGACATACCGATCGTAGGAGAGCCGGACGTCGAGAGCACTTAGCCGCGGGGAGAAGGGTTAGGATTAGGGACTCCCTGGGGGACGTAGGGTCAGGCACCCCCCCGGGAGGGTTAGGGTTAGGCTCGGGGAAGGGGGTTAGGGTCAGGCACCACCAGGGGAGGGTAGCTTTAGGCATCCCCCTGGAGGGTTAGGTTAGGCTGTGGGGAAGGGGGGAGAGGTTAGGGTTAGGCACTAGGGGGGAGGTTAGGGTTTGGCACCCCTAAGGGATGATTAGGGTAAGGGGGGGAGAGGGGAGGGTTAGGTTTGTTACTTACCTTAGTCGGGATCTTCAGCTTCCGGCGTCGGTATTTCATCTGCCGGACCTAAGTCCGGTGGTGATTCATACCGATTCCAAATGATAAGGATGTTTTCTCTTTTGTACGTAAGCGGCAGTTGAGTCATTAACATATTTTCGTAAGTCCACTGCGTACAGAATGGCAGTAACGAGGGCCATTGCCTGCATCTCTGAATCAGCTCCTAATATGCAGGGACGTATCTATTTATGGGTTTAGGGTGTGCAGTGCACACGGGCCCCTGGGTCCAGCAGGGCCAACACCGCACACCTTGCACCCATATATATTTATAATTACCTTTCCGCATTCTCCAGAGTGCTGCTCGGGTCGGCGGTGAAAAAAATCACAGGGAAAATGGCGGCAGGCATATTCCCGGTGACACGCACATGGTTGGCTTTTTTGACAAGCACAACAGTGTGGGCTGATGTACTTTGCAAACCAGGGCTGCTTTCTACATGCATTCTGTTCCTGAGCGGTTGGCGAGGAAGGGAGGACGGGCCGTTTATGAGTATATAGAGGGTATGTCATACTTGCCTACCTTTCCGGGACAACTGGGAGCCTCCCAAAAATCGTGTGCCGCTCCTGGCCGCGCCCGCACCCACTTATCGAGTGAAAGCGGGTGGCCGGGGGGGGGGCGATTACGCAATCGGCGCTGAATCACAGCATCATAGACCCGTCTCCTGCTTTACAATGCCGGTAATGTTGGTATTTTAAAGCAGGAGGCGGGGACACAATCATGCCAGGATGCCCCCACACTGCCCACTTGTGGGGGCATCCTGCCCACTGCCCACTCGTCCCCACGCTGCACTGATCTGGTTGGTAGCCCCCCTTCCAGAAAGTCGGTAAGTATGGGGTATGTAGATGGTGGTATTGGTAAGGTGGATTTACTCAACAGGCTTGCCCAAAGATCCCAGGAAAAATAACTGATAGATTAGAAACTTTGAAAAATGTGATGCTCTCTTTTAATAAATAACGGAAGACGATAAAGTGGTATATTTAGCAGCAGGGATTTCAATACTGATGATTTTCTGTAGTTTTGCCAGGAGGATTTAAAACAAGAATACTATCATTAATTGCTAAAGGCGCCTGGTTATGAACATATTTTTTTGTACCATTTTGAATTCTGCAGGCTTAGTAAATATACCCAAAACAGCTAGCAGAAAAAATGTAAAAGTCAGTAACCCAAGCCACGTAGACGATTTTATTTTACTGTCAAAATCCGATTACTTACTACCAACAATAGCCATCAATAATGGGGCGAGAATCACAGGTAACACAACCCTTAGAGCCATAAATTAGTTTTTTGTAAAATGTGGCGAAAAGGAAAAGTGATTTAACAATCTCATAAATATTATTCTGCCTCACTATTACATTAAAATTAAGAAGGCAGTATGAAACGATTTCCCTAGAGGAGGTTTAGGGCCGTATTCAATTTGGAGTGAAAAGCCGTTTTCGGCAAAACTTTTTCACCGATGACATCATTTTCACCGATTTCATTTATCCTCATATTCAATTTTAGCGTCTTTTCGCCGATGCAAAAGCGCAATGCAATGTAATAGGCGAAAAAGTTTCGCCTATGAATATCCAGCGGAAAAAAGTGCAGAATTGAGGTTTTGGGGTGCAGAGGTGCGGAAACCCCCCTGTACCCTTTGTACACCCCCTTTGATGCAAATTGGGTAAAAAAACACAAAAAAATACACAAAGGACAACCCAAAAAAGCACTTTGAAAAAATGGGCGAAAAAATCAAAGTGGGGGTACAAATTCAAAAACTAGCGAAATAGCCTTTGGGGGGATCTGCAAGTAATGGGGAGATGTATTTTGGATTGCAGGTGTTTGCTGAAGGTGCATTTTTGGCGCTATTTAATGCTTGACTTTACACATTTTAAAATATGCTTGCACCCATTTTCATGTACCCCAAATTTGATGGGAATACTTATTTTCCCCCAAAAAAGTAGCAAAATGCTATTCTTCACCACTTGCTGAAAGACGCTAAATAGCGCCTATTGAGAGCATTTAAAAACCCCAAATACCTTTAGCATGGCTATTCGGGGGTACCCATAGTGAACCCCCATGTCAGAGCATCTTTAGGGGGGTGTCAGCCTGATTTCCCCAAAACTGACAGAACTTTTCGTCGATTTCAAATTCGCTGGGTCCCGTTTTTGCACATTTGCTATTGAATACGAAGATACGCGGGGACGCGCGCAATACTTTTTCGCCAGCAAAACCGCAGATGCCAGCGAAAAGTCCGGCCTCTGACGGCCCTTAGACTGCTAGCATTTTTATTGGAGTGATTTAAATTTCCAACCCTTTATAGGCATTAACGATAGTTTTCATGCTTATACCTGGCAAGAACCTACAGCTTTGTCTTGTATAGTGTGTGTGACTGCAGCATGGAAAGGGTTAACTCACATTAATTATTAATCAAGTTTGTATTTATTCTTCTGGATGCCCAGAGCCAGCTGGCACCCATACTTCCATCATTGAAGGACAGTATTTGCTTTTAACCTACTAACTATTATATTTGCAGTGACCTAGGTCAGAAATCCTATTATTTATCGAGATGAAGATCTCCTGCATTTATATAACTGCGCAGAAAAATCCTTGTGACTCAAAATACATGAATAACAGAATAGCCAAAGAGGAGCTATACACTCTGGGACTGGTTCCCTTTTGTATTGTAGATATCCAATGCTATGCATTACTTTTCTGACATATACTGTACGATATAATGACACATTTTACTTATATAAACAATAAAATAGAACTCATCTAAAACTTTATAATGTGATAGAAGCACTGGAGAAGTTAGGGACGGCGTGTATTTTTGTCCCAGATTCCTGTAATATGTGTTTTAACTAGGGATGTGCGCCAGACCATTTTTGCCGGATTTGGATTTGGTACTAATTCGTCGTCCGGATTTGGATTTGGATTTTTTTTAACAAAAATTGACAAAAAAAAAGCTAAAATTACATGAATTGGGCTTTTTTTTCTTCCTAGAGCATTATTAACCTCAATAACCTTAATTTACAGTTATTTACAGTCAATTTAGACCACCTCACAGTTTAAATTATAGTTTTCACCATTATTGGCCAAAAGTTGCAGTGAGCTGACTGGTTACCAAGCGACAAAGCAGCGGCGCAGACACCACAGTATAAAGCACATCTATGACACATTGCCACACAGCAGTGGCAGAAATTAAAAGTAGTGCACCCACCCATTGGGGTACGGCCAGCAGAATCACAGTACTTGTTTACATAGTGGGCTACGGCCCTAGGAGTCACAGTGCCCAATCTTATTCACATTACACTGCACATAGGACCTGATTCACATTACACCATAAAGTAGTGTCTCTTATTTATGTTACGACACACAGTAGTGACCCTTTTACACAATGCCCACAATAGTGACCCTTATACACAAACCCCACAGTAGTAATGCCACTTATACAATGCAGTGGTGTCCCTTACACAATGCCCCCAGTAGTGGTGCCCCCTATGCTGTCCCCTTAGTAGTAGGGCCCCCTATGCAGTGCCCCCAGTAGTAGTATGCCCCCCAGTAGCAGAGCCCCCATTATCAAGCCCCCAGTAGTAGTGCCCCCATTAGCATGCCCCCAGTAGTAGTATGCCCCCCATTAGGAGTGCCCCATTAGCATGCCCCCAGTAGTATGCCCCCCAGTAGCAGTGCCCCAATTAGCATGCCCCCAGTAGTATGCCCCCCAGTAGTATGCCCCCCGTAGCAGGCCCCCAGTAGCAGTGCCTCCATTAGCATGCGCCCAGTAGTATGCCCCCCAGTAGCAGTGCCCCCATTAGCATGCCCCCAATAGTATGCCCCCCAGTAGTATGCCCCTGTAGCAGGCCCCCAGTAGTAGTGCCCCCATTAGCATGCCCCCCAGTAGCAGTGCCCCCATTAGCATGCCCCCCAGTAGCAGTGTCCCCATTAGCATGCCCCCAGTAGCGCCCCCTTAAAAACACACAAAGAAAAAGAAAAACTTACCTGAATCCCCGCACCTGCCGCCGTCCGTCCCGCTCTGCTGTTCTATTACGCGCGAACAGCAGCTCCAACCGGCTCCCTCCGTGCAGAAGCCAATGAGAGTCTGTGTGGCTGCTATTACAAACACACAGCTGCCGCTGGCAGCTGTGTGTTTGTGTCTGTGTAGGGCAGACCGCTATCACAGCTGTCTGCCCTACACTAGAGGAGCCCTAACGTCAGATTCTCTCACGAAAATCCGACATCAGGAGGACGGTGTTCGCCCCCGAACGCGGATCCGAGTCAGGCGGGGAACACCCGAACAGGGTTCGGGTGGACTTGGATCCCCTATGTTCGGAGAGGCTCGGATTCCAAACCGCTCATCTCTAGTTTTAACCCCCAGGAAGAGTCTGTTTTACAAACAGATCCGAGTGTCGGTTTTTGGTAAAAGCTGGAGAATGGCTCTTGGGGGGGTGGGTGTGAGAGAGAAGGGAGGGCTCCATCCACAGGGCCGCTTCAGGTGTTGGGCTTTTCAGCCTGAGGCCAGGCTAATTAATGATTACACCTGGAAGTGGCTCATAAGAGCTGTGTAGAGTTTTGATGCAGTGTCTCACACACCCTGGGGAGAACAGACACTGTGGTTTTGTTCTGAGACACTGTGACATTGGTATGTACTATGTTTGTGGTAAGGCAGTAGGCCCTGCTACATGTAGAGAGGGAGTTACCTGTTTAGTTAGAGTCCAGACGGGCTAGGGTTTATTTTTATGTTTTGTTTGTTTGACTATTGGTGTCACACAATAAAAACTGGTGCCGACCAGCTTGCATGAAAATCCACGACTAGTGCTGCTTCCTGGCTGCTGTGTGTAAGGAGGTGTCCATCTACCCCAGGAGAGGGACCCCTATCCCGACTGTGTCACAATAAGTAATGCAAACTGTTAACTTTCAAAAGTAAACTTCAGGCTGGCTATACACTGGTGCACAAAAGCACGCCTGTACTACCGCTGTTTAATACTAGAGATGAGCGGTTTGGTTTGGCTGAAAACCGAACACGCCTAAACTTTGGGGTTCCGAGTCGAACCAAGTCCTGGCTCGGATCACTTATGGGGTTCCAAGTAGAACCGAGTCTTGGCTACGGTCTTTCTGCAAGTCAGATCTCAGAACTAAAAACTGGATCTTGCGTGTCTTTGATTGCTTGTAAGTCCCTCCCTCTGTGATTTTAGGTGCCAAAATTAGCTGGAAATGAATGTTATTGATGTTAATAAAACTATAGGAACAAAAGAAAAACACGACCAAGTTACATGATTTTAGCTGTTTGTTTATTACACATTATTCTGATGGAGGTGCAGTTGAGGATTTTAGATTAAATATTGAATTTTGCACCAATTGCACACTTTATTTGTTTTAATGCCCCTTTAAAAGTATAGAACTCTATAAAAAATATTTTTCAATCTAAAAGTTGATTAATGTCCTCAGGATTCCGATAGAGGCATCGAAAGAATTGAAAGAATAACGTTGTACATGTATGATTCATATTCATTAAATTGTTGAAGTTATAAATAGAGTGTCTTGACATTCTACAGGTATATCTGCCATACAAATCAAGGTGGTACTTTTTTATGAGCACATTTCCTTATACACTCTTTTGCTTTTGATTGCAGTGACCTCCATAATATTGTATTACAATGCAACCCTTTGTTAAAAATGGATGTAACGTTATGACGGGTTGGGTACACGATCCCGGTGCTCATAATGCCAGCGGTCAGAATCCCGGCAGTGTAATTCCGATGGTGGAGATCCTGACGCAGGCAGGTAAGTTTTCTAACCCTTCCCCTAGCCCACCTTTCCCGCAGCCTGACCCTGACCCCCTCCTCGCACAGCCTAAACCTTACCTTCCCCCTAGTGCCTAATCCTAACACTAACACTCACCGTTGGGATTGCAGCCATCGGGATTCTGGAGCCGGCATTGTGTGCGTCGGGATGCCGACTACATCCCGTTATCACAAGTGCTACCCTGGCGGTATAAAATTGCAGCACAATACAGAACCTGGATTGGCAGAAAGATTACCCCCCGAGCATGTTTACTTTATAGTAATCCCCTGATAATGTATTTATGTGGAGCAGTCACACATCTCCTGCCATTAGGTCACACAAAGGGATGAACATTAATATTTAAAAAATGACAGAGGAAATATAACATAAATAAATTCATAAATTGTCCATCATCAACAAAAAATATTTTTTTACACCAATTAACAATGAATTAATGTTGTTAATGTAATATAATTAATAATTACTTGGTTTTATGATTAATACCTAATATTGCTTTCTAAGCAAAACTAAACATTAATTTTACCCGCTAGTATAGTAATGAAATAATATTGCCCCCATAAGAGTATCATTAATGTTATTCGATACATAATGATTGCCCTCATTTTAATTGTATCGTAATTCCGCACCTTCTGATTGGCCAGAGAGATGCAGCACATTTATATTGGTTTTGTGGTGGGTTTTGTTGCAGGGATTTTCGACAAACCACCATGCAGTAGCAAATCTATCGTTTTGGAGGTCAATCTCGACAGTAATGTGCAGCGGTTTCAATCCCACGGCACTTTTTGAATTTATTCCCAATAGTATATATTTATGGGACAGACCATGACGTAAATTATATATCCTTGGCACTGAAATAATTACAAAACCTTTTTTTTTTCTGTTTATTATTTATAAAGTGGAAGTACATTATTTAAATGCAGAGTTAATCATCTCAATATTTGTGCATAAAACCAATTTATTTTCTGCTGTTATTCATTAAAAGTGGGAGCCTCCATACGGTTTGCTCTGTGAATAGTATGTAGTATAGCGCCATCTACTGGACAACTGATCACAAGGAAGCAACCCTACAAACTGGAGTGCCAATGAGAGAACCGTCATTGCAGAATGCCAAACTTAAAACATTGATTTTTAAAATGATATATTTAAGCAATATACTGTTAATTTAACAGCTACACAGTCACTGTAAGTCTATAACGCCATCTAAAGTACGTTGAAATATGATGTTTTAAGAGTGTGTTCCTGGCTGTTCTAGTTTAGTATCTTGGCTGCGAGCTAAATTACAACATGTCAATTCTTTTTCCAATATTCTGCTACAGTACTTAAGGATAAGACTAACAAGATCCTTTGCTAGTTTAATACTTTGCAGAATTGTCTCAGCTACCATTCAAATAGAAATCAGTCATGCTACAATAATATTACGAGACTTCACAGCAGCGGAAAGAACACTAATTAAAATGACAAGTTGTCATGTATTAGATTGAGAAAATCAATTGTTTGATCAAATTAAGATGTTTTGCTTGACTGAACTCTTATCCAAGGCCACAAAAGCTGCAGCAGCTACCATTCATTATATATGAACTATACCTGATCCTGTATTAGGGATGTGCAGGATACGGATTTCTGTCTGTTCTGACCATGTTCGATCATTTTTTATATAATCACAAGCTTATTCAGCCGCGGATGAGCAAAACATTATAATGCCCTAAAGAAAGATACAGGGACAGATCGCTTCCAACTAAAGAAGACAAGAAGACAAATGTGAGTGTGTGTGAGTGTGTGTTAGTGTGTGTGTGTGTGTGTGTTGGGGGGGGCGAGGGGGTCTTAAAGCGAGCATAAACTCTATGAGAGTAGTTTCACCACTGAGAGAAAAGCCACACCAAACAAATAGTGGTGTAAATCTTCATGGGTTTAAAGGGATTTTTTTTTTTTACTTCTTAGAACTTTATTTTGCAGTTTGTACACGGCTTAACCAAGTTTAAGCATATAATTTGCTTCCCAAATTTAGGCTATGCTCCCGATTCATTACGGATCGCAACTGCGATTATGCACGCCACCGGCCGATTGTTGCATTCTGCGCATGCGCGAAGGTCTCACTGCAATCAGTCTGCAACCGCAGAGACTACGCAGGCCCATCGCAGAGTGATTGACAGGATGTGAGCGTTTGGGGGTTGTGGACTGGGGGTGGTCAATGAAACGCAGACGTGCCAGCGCATTTGAACGCCGTTACAGGGGTGTGCATAAATTAGCCACTGCGATGCCATAAGCAGCTTGAGCTCCCACTGCGTGCGATGAGGTTAGCAATTTCTGAGTAAGGTCTGACCTTGTATAAGTGTGCCTGAGGCTGCGATTGTACTCGATGTTACCAATGGTATTACGGATGTGAGAAAAGGGAAGTGGGCGTCCTTATGTTGAGCTGTGACGGCATAGCAGTTGCAAACATTAGCATATTTTCACAGTGGACTCGTGAGTGTAATAGCAGCTGCAATAGCGATCCGGAATGAATCAGGCTCATAGCTATTTATATTTTGCCCTTGGATAGGACACAGTTCAGCTGTGCTCTGTTCATTGAATGAACTTTTATCTACAGAGCAGTTTTATGTCACATCCGATGGCAAATCTACTTAGATAATATAAAGACCTTGATAAATTGCACAGAGGGGAGGAAGGAAAAATAGATCAATGTAGGCAGTAAAAGACAACAAAAAGCATGCCTATGGCATAAGAGGTGTAAAACAGGTATAATAATAATTGCTGTGCTAATTGCTATTAGATGCAAATCTTACAATTAATCTATTTGGGCTAAAATAGAGGACACTGCACCATGTGCAATAGAGCATGAGTCACTGGGGAAAAAGATATGTGCATAAAGTACATGAGTAATACCCCTTTCACACTAATGTCCTGGGTCTGACCTGGTATTTGTAACAAGGTTCCAAACCGAGTCAGACCTGGGAGATAACCACTTCAGACCAAGGCGTCTACCTGGGTTATTCCTGGGTCAGCACCATTCACGCTGCAAACGGGTGGGTGGGAATGCAGATTGTAGTGTGATATTACCGACTGAATTTGCATTGCGAATTCAGGCAAAATCACAGGGATTTATGGTCGTAATGGCGGTACGGCCATGGGGACCAGGTTCGCTACGAGCTATGCCAATTTATATATGGCGTATTGGGAAGATTTAACGATTTGGCGGAACAATGAGCTTGGGGCAGGCTTGGTCACATGGAAACATTTTATTGACAATGTAATATTTATTTGGAGTGGTTCAGGTGATGAACTCCAATCTTTTTGTGATCTTTTAAATCAGAATGATTTTAATATCAATTTTACTTCTTTTACTAGTTCAATTGAAATTGCCTTTTTAGATCTGTCTTTCTATGTAAAAGAGGGTAATTTATATACTAAAACTCATAGAAAGAGTACGGATTCCAATTGTTATATTGACATCACAAGCCAACATCATAAAAATTGGCTCGATGGCGTACCGTTTGGTCAATTTTTATGTATGAAACGGAATTGTATGGAAGATGATGTTTGTAATAAACAAATGACTGAAATGGGTAATAGATTCCTAGATAAAGATTACAATATGGATAGAATTACTAAAGTCTTGGAAAATGTAAAACAGATTGAGAGAAAAACTTTATTGGAAAACAAAAAAAAGGACAAAATAACCAAAGATCATCAGTGGTCTTTTATTAGTAATTATAATTAAAATTTTAAAGATATTGAATTTGTTTTTAAAAAACACTGGAAGATCTTGAAAGAGGACCCAGTGCTTGGTGATGTAATACCAGAAAAACCACAGTTTATTTATAGACGATCTCGTAATCTTAAAGATAATTTGATGCATAGTGCAATAGAGGAAAAACAGAGGACAAGTATTAAAAGTCAAGGTTTTCATAGATGTGGCTTATGCTGCATGTGTCGGGCAGTAAAAGGTCAGAGTAAAATAAAAGAATTTCAGGTAAAAGGTGAAACTTTTTTTATTAGAGATTTTATTACCTGTAATTCTAAAAATGTAATTTATGGCTTAGAGTGCCAATGTGGTCTTGTATATATAGGGAAAACGAGTAGAAATTTGAAGACACGATTGGCGGAACACGTCTATAACATTAAAAAAGGCCTTGAAACTCATACAGTGCCCATGCATTTTAAAAAACAGCACCAATCTAACCCAAATAAATTAAAATATTTCTAGGGGATTCAAACCATTAAACCTACACGGAAAAGTAGAGATGTGGAGGTCAGATTGTCCAAATCAGAAATGAAATGGATTTATAAACTGAACACTCTGACCCCAAATGCTTTAAATGGTGAATTCGAACTTAAATGGTTTTTATGAGTTTTTGCTGGTTTTTATATGATATATCTTTTATATTTGTCTCAATTCTTTAGTATTTATTGTTTTTTATACTCCTAGTTTTAACTCTATTTGTTTTTTATTAATTGTTTTTTTATATGTTTTTATTTACATATTTATGGACTTTCATTGACTGTGTCTAAAATGGGACCTAAAAGCTACAGAATTCCTATTTTTTATTCTGGATGGAAGTGGAACACGTAGAGCTTCCTGTTTAGGATTGAAAACATGGTGGAATGCATCTTAAATCTTCACTTTCGGTTTGTGGTGACTAATGGAATGCAACGCGATGGACTTCCAGTTCAGGACGCCTAACAATGACATCACTTCCGGTTCCGGGCGCCTGATGATGACGTCACTTCCGGTTACGGTAATCAGCGGACATTATTGAGACTGATTGAGGGAGTGTCCCTCCTATTAGCTTAGGTATATATATATGTGCTATGATAGTGAGTTCACCATGCTTCTGATGAAGGACAGGACGTCCGAAAAGCTTCAAGCGTGGTGACTGTTTCAGTATATGGGGATTTTTCTGTTAACATCTTTGTTTTGCCTGAAGGAAAAGGGAGAATCCTAGGACCCTGAACCTCAATCCCTATTCCATCTGGGAGGGTAATATATCGATGAAATAAGCCCACTGATACCCCAGCCTTTACCATTTATGGTTATATGCGATTTTAAGTTTTTTCAAATGACCTTATTGAAGAAGGATTGTATTTGGAGAAAAATCCATATCCTGATGAAAAATCGAGAACATTCAGTGATTTAGGAACTTGTTTCTTTGATGTAAGGACTCTTTTTACGTTTATTGAGCCATATGAGGTGAAGTTGTTATTTATTTATGTGATTGTTTTGAGAGTTATGTGAAGAGCTTTCTATTCCCCTCAGGGGCAGCATTTTACGTGTGTTTGCACTGTCATTATTATTGTTTATTTTTATAAAAATCCCTTGCAGGGACAGAGCTTGCGATAAAGCTCTGTCCCTGCGAATCCCCTCCGCACACTTATCACAGTATTTTTGCAACAAATACCATGACAAGTGCCCGCTTATGCGCCGACTGGCCACCACTAATCCCAGCCCCCATTGCTAAGCCCCGCTCCCCATGATCGCGACCCCCCGTCACTTAATTGCACTTACCTGCAGTGATCTGTACTCCGGTGATGTCCTTCATGGCTCCGGTCAGCTGACATCTCATCCTGCACTGGGACCCGGTCAACTGATGACCGGGCCCCAGTCCAGGATGGGAGACCAGCTGACTGGAAGGAGGACATCACCAGAGCCCCGAACTCCGATCCCTGGACTCAGGTTAGTTTTTTTTTTTACAATTTTTTTTTTCTTTTAGCAGAGATCAGTGTGTGGTCTGTTTAGATCACACAGCCAGGGCCGTAGAGAGCATGGCCAGGCCCAGGTAAAGGAGAGGGCGTGGCCTAATCACGGGAGGTGTGGCCACACCCCCTTGACCACAAAAAATAAAATTAAATCACTTATGCGTGGCGCTTCGCACTGGGGAGGGGGGCGCTGTAAGCCCCCCAGCCCGGCGCTATGCGGGGGGGATGCGATCAGTGTGATCGCTCCCCCCCGCAGCCATAGGAGACTGCCCGGGCCTGGGTATACTGTACCCGCCCCCCCCTCTCGACACCCATGCACACATGGCGTTATTATCACAGGGCTTTCCCCGGTATTTTGTTCACAAATTATTTTTAGTAACTACTACAATGACACCAAAACTGTGTCTTTATGTGCAATTGCAAATAACCTCCACTTATGTTTCAGGTATGTAAGACCAGAAGTGTAGTTTGCATATAACATCATTTAATACATTGCATTTGTGCAAAATGTATTTAAAGCCAGTAAGAGAGGCGACAGAAATGCAATTTGTAAATTCTTATGGCAATGCTTTAGTCTCTCACTGTATATTTCACCTTTTGTCTTTGTAGGTTCTGGGGTCAATCTTTATTGCTATCCCAAGCAATATATTGCTCTTGAGCAAAAGTAGAGATTTCGCATTCAAACTAGAATCCTCTTCATATATTCTTATTACATTCAGTTAAAGTCAGAATTTTGTAGCCGCTAAACTAATCCTACATTAAGGTTTAATTTTGCAAAATAGATGAGTCTCTCAAAAAGCAATTTAATCTGAGCTTAAGGGCCAATGCTTCAATCTATGCAAGCAAAATGTCATTCTCCCAGCAGTAAGGAAACTGCAGTTATTAATAAGGAGGCAAGAGGTTATGTGAACTGGAAGATCAAAGACGACATACAGTATAATATTTTGCTTCAAATGAGTGCAAATGGGATAGTTACTGTCTACCCTAAATAAATACAATTTAATAACTACAATGTATCTTGTGCACTTAAGGTGGATCTACCATCTGCGTGTGAAAGGGTCAATGTGAAGCGTTGACTTAAGAAAGGACTCTCTATATTAACAAACATTTAATTTATGTCTGTATCCATTTAAAAGACCATTTAAGCCTATAATATGAGCTGCGAGTATGGCTTTGTAGTAAAGCCCAGTTTTATGTTATTAGATAAAATGTCAGACAGATTGACATTTTGGGGTAAATTTATCAAAGGTCGATTTGCAGGTCAATTTGAAGAGTGATTTAGCTCTTCTCAAACCGACTCAAATCGAATGTAGAAAAACCAATGATTTTGCCAGATTTACTATTATTCGATTTGGTGTTGGATTTCCAAATCGAATTCGATTTAGGTCGATTTGTGAAAGTGATTTGTTGTTCGATTTGACATGTTCATGTACAAATCGAACGGCAAATCTCACTTCAAACTGAACTGCAAATCCCCGACAGCATAGAACTGCTTCGTGCTTTCACTTTCAGCAGGAACAGGTCATTCTCACACAGATACATACAGACATCAGTGAAATGCCTGCATGTATCTGACTGTAAAAAGTAAATAAACAGTTAAAACTTGAAAAAAAATTGACGAGAGGTCCCCCCCCAAAACAGAACCAGTCCCGGACTGTTCAAACCCAGGTGTTGTTGACTAAGTACAGGGAAAAAATTACGTAGGGTCTCCCTGTACTCAGTACAACCAGCACTGGGCTATGGGAAGCAGGGCTGGTTCTGGAATTACAGAGAAAAATTGCGTATGGTCTCCCTATAATTTACAGAACCAGACCTGAACCCTTTCTAACGGGGGACTGATGCCACAGCCAAGGGAGCCCTATCACCATATTTACAATGATCCCCGTCTATACTACCCCCCTTATAATACCGTCTTTGCATTGTAACTATCAATCACCCACCGCTTTTTTCATTATAATGTGCTAATCCAGGGGACTTTATCAAATGAAGCGGCCTGTGTGCAATCAGTATCAGGGCACCTACCTGGAAGGAATCACACTGGCACCTGTGCTGAAGTCTCTGGCAGTGTGCCATAGTCTACTGCATATGTACAATATGTCCGGGGCCATTTTTCAGTGATTTATTCAGAAGTATAGCTGCTGCAAGGTGAGCAGTGGGTGCAGGGTGTGCATTTTGGGCCCCCTTGACTCAAAAGACCTTGTGCACTAGAGATGCTCACGGACCCCAGTGTTTTTATTTTGCCAAAAACCCCCCTCAAGTGTTTTGGTTTGGTTTTGGATTTCATAACAAATTTATAAAAACAGCTAAAATCTTGTAACTGGGACCTCTTTTTGCTCCTATAGCATTATTAATATAAAAAAAAATTCATTTCCAGTCATTTCCAATCAATTATGACCACCTCGCACCTGAACTCACAATGGAGGGACTTAAATGCAGTCCAAAATGCGCAATATCTGTTTTTTAGATCTGAGTTCCGAATTGCAAAAATACCTGAGTCAGGACTCTGTTCTAACCGGAACCCCAATGTGATTCAGAACCAGGATTCAGTTCAACTTGGAACCCCTAAATTCGGGTGTTTTCGGTTTTCTCAAAAACCGAACCACTCATCTCTATTGTGCACCAGCATTATAGATATGCCAGTGTGTTAATCTGTGTGCACCACCATTATAGATATGCCAGTGTGTTAATCTGTGTGCACCACCATTATAGATATGCTATGGTGTTAATCTGTGTGCACCACCATTATACTGTAGATATGCCAGTGTGTTAATCTGTGTGCACCACCATTATACAGTAGATATGCTAGTGTGTTAATCAGTGTACATCAGCATTATAGATATGCCAGAATGTTATTCAGTGTTCAGGACCCAATAAATGTACGCCAGTGTGTTAATCAATGTGCAGGACCTTATTATTATTTGCCAGTATGTTAATTATTGTGCAGGACCCATTATACTGTAGATACACCAGTGTGCAGGACCTATTGCAGCTACGCCAGTGTGTTAATCAGTAGCAGGATCCATTATAGATGGGATGTAGTAATCAGACTGGCAGATGGCATGCCGCCGCTCTGAATCCCGATGCTGAAAGCCCGACACGGGACATAAAATAGGCATCAAAATACCCACGACTATATTAATCCTGATGCCTGAATTCAGAAGGACGCCAGCCCGAACGAGGTAAGTCCAGGACGCCCTTAGCTGTTAGCTGCTGCAGGGATTGTTAGGCTTAGGCAGCGTAGCGTTATTAGGGTTAGGTTTTGGGGGGTGGTTAGGGTTAGGCACCCCTAGGGATGTGGGTTAGAGTTAGGCACCACTGTGGGGGTTAGGGTTAGGCACTAACGGGGAGGGTTAAGGTGCAGGGTGGGGAGGGTTAGAGTTAGGCTATAAGAAGGGAAAGTTTAGGGGGGAAGGGGGGAGGGTAAGTATACTTACCCGACCCCTGTCAGGATACCAACCATCGGGATGCCGCTGTCTGTATTTTGACAGGAGGCATCCCGACAGCCGGCATTACATACCCATTCCTTATAGATACGTCAGTGTGTTAATCAGTTCTATTTGCCCTTCTTATAACCCTATCCTCTCTATAACACCTGTTTTGCCTCGTGTTATACACATGTCTCATGAGAAAGCATAATCAATTTCGTATTGCCGGGATACATAACAGGTTTAGGGGAGCAGAGGAGGATCAGAGAACTTCACGTGTTAGGGCAGTACATTAAGGACTGGACACGTACAAATGTCCCTGAGTTGCATCTTATTCTGAGTTACTTATATACTTTAAATAGGTTCCTTACGGGCGCAAATTTTGAGCCTATAGCAGTGGCCAGTCCATGAAGAGGGCATAATTAGCACTTATCCAGCTTTAATATGCGTCATACAAAGTGTATTGTGTGTCATAATTCCAGCATATACAGGACCAGTGATCACAGTAAGTTATTAAATGCGGCAGTAAGACATCCTGCCTGAGCTGAAAGTATTTATTTTAGATGTGGGCTCCATTCCAGAGCATGGGAGCAAGTCCGGGAGTCTGAGGGAGCAGCAGAAAAACCTAGCACTGCCCTGGACATATATATAAATATTGGGCTCTATAGCAGTGAATCCCTAACAGTGCATGTTTTCCAAATCCCCTAATTGGTGCACAGGTGTATTTATTACTGGCTAATACATGTTAAAAGATCCACAGGTGGTGCTATTTATTTAATTTATGATAGTGAGAAGAACATGCAGCACTAGTAAAATTCCATTATATTACTATTTCTATTGTGGTCATGGTGTGAGCTGGGGAAGGGGGTTTCCAGGCAGACGGAAATCCCCCCTGCGTTTGCCTATGTACAGTAGATGATGATGATTGCTGTATATTAACTCCACACTTATCTATTTGAGATGCCTTCACAGACATGGGAATGCAAATTAGCAACCTTTACACTCAGTTCCAATCAATTCCCTATAAATGTACAGTACTTAGGAGAAGATGAATTAGTGCTGAAGTCGCACAGTACTGGGGAAAAGAGAATCAGAAATTGCAGCTATTTTGGCACATTAGACCACTATTACTTTGCTCCCCCCCTCCCCCCAACCTACCATTGCAGATCTCTATTGTTCTGTCTCTCGCTACATTCTACTGTGCCTGTATAAATTAACTATGTGGAAATAGTTCAGCCCTAAATGACCCGGTGAGTAAGTGTAATATTTAAATAATGAGTATTTAGCAGAGTATAGAGCACTTGGCCATCCCATCAATCTGGGTTTCTCAACAATGGACAATTATTGGAAAGTTGCTGTATGAGTCATAAATTAATGAAAAGAAAACATTATCAATTATCCCATTCAAAGCAACAGAACTGTCCTTGTGCTGGTTTTGCAGATTACAAAATCTTTGTAAAATAATAAATGACCGATTGCAGTGGTGTCACTGGGGTCGGTGACACCTGGTGCACCAAATAGCCTCCTCCAGGCGCGTGCTCCCGAAAAGGGGGCGTGGCCTCACAGGGAAGGGGCATGACCTCACAGCATGCCCTCGGGTTTATCACTCTGGGGGTCTACTCAGCACTCCCAGATATACAGGGCTGCCCTCAGAGACTCTTCCCGCAATGCTGGCTCCTCCTCAGTGTCCGGGAGCCTGGCACTGCGCAAAAACATCACAGTGCAGCACCTGGCTCCAGGTTAATGAGGAGAAGAAGCATTTTGGCGCACCCTGTTACTCAGTCGCTCCTATTATGTCTATCTGCCTTCCCAGGGCACTGGGTCACTGTACAGTGGTCGCGATGGTCAAGATTGCGATGAGACCCTTGTGGTAGAGTCTCGTGGCCGCAAGCCCCAGCGAGATTTCGGCTCTAACATGGGAACGCCTCCGTTTGGGCAGCCACCCCCCCGGCCCGCCCACCAAAGGGGGCGAGCTGTCACTCAACATCGACAGATCACCCCCTTTGGTGTGAGACCCGGAGCGACGGATTGCCCATCGCTAGCCGGGTCTCGCGCATGCGCACAATGGAGCCGGCTCCGTTGTGCGCATGCGCTGTGGGCCACCATCGACCCAATTGCGAGCGCTCAGCGCTTGCACCCGAGTCTGAATCAGGCCCAGAGATCTCATTGTTTGAACTTATTGTATTGTATCTCTGTGTGTTTTATCATGAATTCCTCGCGCAGCGCTACGGACACTTTGTGGTGTCATATAAATGATAATGATTGGTGGTGGTTTGTCCTGTCTCCATCATGCGCAGAAGGAGCCAGGGCATGCTTCCACCCCACCAATGCTGCCACTGCAGCAACTGGACAGGCTACCAGGAAAGGCGGACCATTGAGCTGGCAACAGGAGGGAAGCAGTTGTGGTTCTTAGCTTTTCCAGCTTAGGGCAGCGCAGATCCGGACGCCAGAGTCCTAATTTTGTATTGAGTGTGCAAAAGCCGGGCTCGGGGGAAACAAAAAACGTGTATGTGCAGCTGCAGTATAAAAGCTTCTTGGGCTGCACAGTGTGCAGCCCCTAGAAGCACATTGCAGCCAGCGATCAGCACAGAGCAGGCTTTGTGCTGGAAGCCTACTGTGCAGATCACACTCTGGACTGGCAGTCCCTCACAAGGGCAGGAGTATCCTCCCCTGAGACTGACAGCCCTGTGTGAGATTAGCAGGTATGGCTTCCAATAGGAAGCCACTACATGTTATGTTCTGGGTTGTTTGTGGACCCGGGGTGGTAGCAGGAGCGATCACAGAAGCGAGTTGGACTATAAAACTAGGTTTTTTAATACGTGCTTGAGTAGACATAAAATATGGCAGTAAATAAAAGTCCAGGTATATATAAACATGCACTAGAGTTCTGTGGTGGGAGTAATGGGTTAATGTCCAAGTAGAAACAATTACAACTGTCCAGGTGTGCAGGTAGTGAGACTGGAATAATCAACCAGGTATGCAGGTAGTGATGCAGGAAAATAATAAGCCAGGTATGCAGGTAGTGAACTAAGGCAAATGAGCAGGATGTCAGCAGGCTCAGACACTCAGGTATGGGCAAGGATGGTGGAGGAAGCGGGGCAGTCCAGCGGAAGCTAGGAGCTGACAGGCAGACTGACAGACAGCGAATTTCACAGGAACAGGATAAGCACAGAGAACTCCCTCTCAGCTAGGCTGAGATATACGTTGCACTGGCAAAGAAGGAAGGCACTGAACCTTCCTAAATACCCCATGCCGTGCTGTTACTGGACGGAGGGAACATGTGACCCACCAGGATTGGCCAGCCGCATCACATGGCCAGAAGGCAAAATTGCGACGCCCATGCCAAACGGAACGGAGACACCGTCAGGCCTTAAAAGCGCAGAGTGACAACAGGCCCGCACAACAACGCACGCAGCCAAAGCCCCCCACCAGACACCAGCTCCGCCACCAGACAGCCCGCGCCATAACGACCTCACAGGTAACACCCGCCTAGCGCCATGCTGAAATACCCTGGCCGTGACAGTACCCCCCCTTTTGGAGTGGCCTCAGGACACTCACCAGGCTTCTCCGGATAGGCAGAATGAAATCTCCTGATGAGCGTGGGAGCGTGGACAACACAAGCATCAGTCCAGCAACGTTCCTCTGGACCGTAACCTTTCCAGTCCAGCAAATACTGTAAATGACCTCTGCGTAGACGAGAGTCCAAGACCTGGGCGACCTCAAACTCAACTCCTCTCTCCGTCTGGACTCGAGGAGAAGCAGGTAGAGCATTATGGAACCTGTTCAGAACCAGGGGCTTTAATAAGGAAACATGGAAGGAATTAGGAATTTTTAGGTATGGGGTTAGCTGTAAACGATAGGCCACTGGATTAATGACTTCTGTTATGGTGAAGGGACCAATGAAGTGGGGTGCAAATTTCATTGGAACTCTTAGACGAAGATTCCGGGTGGACCACCAAACCTGGTTTCCAACTTGCATTCTACGCTTCTTATCGGCCTGGGTCTATAGCGAGAGGATGCCTTCAGCAAATCAGACCGTACTTGAGTCCAGATGGCAGCAAAATTCTGCATCGTGTCCTCCACGGCCGGAACTTCAAAAACAGGCAGGCTTCGGAATTCGGGAACACGAGGATGAAGGCCGTAAACAACCTGAAATGGCGTTTGGTTAGTTGACGAGTGGTAGGAAGCATTATGTGCAAACTCAGCCCACGGCAGCAAGGCAGCCCAATTGTCCTGGGAAGATGTCATAAAGATTCTTAAGAAAGTCTCTAGATCTTGATTAACTCTCTCGGTGGAGCCGTTGCTTTGCGGATGGTAGGCCGTGGAAAAGTTTAACTTCACTTGAAGAACAGAACACAAAGCCCTCCAGAATTTTGCAGTAAACTGCACACCACGGTCAGAGACAATTTCAGCAGGAAGGCCATGAAGACGAAATATGTGTTGAACGAACAACTGTGCCAGGTCAGGAACAGAAGGTAACTTCTTCAAAGGTATATAGTGGACCATCTTAGAGAATCGATCTATTACAACCCAGATAGTATTGAAGCCTTGAGAGACTGGCAGGAATGTGACGAAATCCATGGAGAGATGTGTCCATGGACGTGCTGGAGTAGGTAGTGGAAGCAATTCCTCAGCTGGAGCTTGTCGTGATGATTTATGCTGGGCACAGGAGGAGCAGGAAGAGATGAACTCCATTAAATCTGCCTTTTCAGGAACTCCAAGGTCTTCCGAGTGCCTGAGTGCCCTGCGAAGCGAGAGGAATGTTCCCAAGTGAGAAGCCACTTCCTTAATTCCGGGGCCACAAACGATTTTCCTGTAGGAGGCTGAACGCGTAATGCGGCGAAAACTCTTGATTCCAAGACAGGGGTATTGCTTTGATTTTCAGATTGATCATCACAGAGGAGAGATCTCGATAGGGCATCAGCCTTCTGAGTAAGTGCTCCAGACCAGAAGGTCAGGGTGAACTGAAACCTGGCAAAGAATATTGCCCAGCGGGCCAAACGAGGACTCGCACATTGAAGGTTTTTGAGAAATAGGAGATTTCTATGGTCCGTAAACTTAGCGCCTTCTAGCAAATATCTCCATTCCTTCAACGCCAACTTTACAGCTAGTATTTCTTGCTCACCTATGGCATAGTTCCTTTTGGCAGGTGAGAATTTTATAGAAAAGAACCCACAAGGATGGACTCAATTGTCCTCATAACGTTGACACAGGACTGCCCCCACAGCTTCAGATGAGGCGTCTGCTTCCAACAAAAAAGGCCTGTCCAGATCTGGTTGCCGAAGAACAGGTGCTGAAATAAAGGCCTGTTTTAGAAGATGAAAAGCAGACTCTGCCTCAGGTGACCATTGGGCAGGATTAGCACCTTTGCGGGTCAAGGCTGTAATGGGAGCCAGCAATGTAGAAAATCCCTTAATGAAGCGTCTATAATAATTGGCAAAGCCCAACAGTCTCTGGATGGCTTTCAGTGTCTGAGGTCGGGTCCAATCCAGAATTGCTTGTACCTTCTTGGGGTCCATTTCCAAACTGGAGCCAGAAATTACATAGCCGAGAAAGGGTACACTGGGCACTCCAAAGACACATTTCTCCAGTTTGCAGTAAAGGTGGTTCTCTCTCAAACGAGTCAAAACTTCTTTAACATGTTCATGATGTTTAGCTACAGAGGATGAAAAAATCAGTATATCGTCCAGATAGACAACAACTGAAACATATAACAGATCCCGGAAAATCTCATTAACGAAACTCTGAAAGACAGCAGGAGCGTTGCATAATCCAAAAGGCATTACTAAATATTCGAAATGTCCATCTCTGGTATTAAAAGCGGTCTTCCATTCATCGCCAGCTCGAATACGAATGAGATTGTAAGCCCCTCTCAGATCTAATTTAGAAAAAATGACAGAGCCCTTGACCCTATCAAACAACTCAGTTATTAGGGGAAGAGGGTATTGATTCTTTACCGTAATGTCATTAAGGCCTCGATAATCGATACATGGTCTTAAACCACCGTCCTTCTTGCCAACGAAGAAAAACCCAGCTCCGGCAGGTGAATAAGAGGGGCGAATGAACCCCTTTGCCAGGTTGTCCCGGATGTACTCAGTCATGGCTTGAGTCTCAGGCAAGGACAGCAGATAGGTACGACCACGAGGTGGTATCTTATCAGGTATCAAATCAATTGGACAGTCCCATTCCCTATGAGGAGGTAAGATATTTGCTTGCTGCTCAGAGAGCATGTCAGCGAACATCTGATATTCCTTGGAAATGGCAGAAGAAACTAATGGAACTGTCTTTCTTACAGGTCAAATTTTTGGAAGACAAGATTTCTGACAGTCCATACCCCATGACAGAATCTGCATAGAACTCCAATCTATCCTGGGATTATGTTGATGCAACCAGGGTAGACCAAGAACAATTTCTTGAGAGGCCTCTGATATCACCAGGAATTTTAAGGACTCAGAATGAAGTGCCCCAATTCGGACCAAAACTGGTTGAGTCTCCTTAGTGACTATCCCGTTAGTTAGAGGGCGTCCGTCTATAGAGGTCAGAGAGATGGCATGGTTGAGAGACAAACAAGGAATCTGAAATTTATCTATGAAACTAGACGCTATGAAATTTCCGGCTGCTCCCGAGTCAAGTAGAGCAGTAGCAAAGACAGGTTTGGGTTTAAGATCCAAAGCTTGTGTAATCGTGAAATCTTTAATTTTTGGAGATGGGCTTATAACTCCTAACTTGATGTCTCCAGGGTCAGTTAGGATTTGGCATTTCCCGGTTTACTGGGGCAGGAGATCAGCAGGTGACCGGACTCTCCGCAGTACAGACAGAGGTTCTTTTGCATTTTTCTCTGACATTCTTCTTTGGAGAGGTGTGTATGATTCACCTGCATAGGCTCCTCTTCAGTAGGAGAAGGAATGGGACGGGTAGAAATGGAGGGGGCAAATGACCTTTGCCGGTCAGTTCTGTGTTTTTCAGCCTGACGTTCCCTGAAGCGTAAGACAACTTTGATACACAACGAAATCATGTCATTCAGATTAGTAGGAAGCTCCCGAGTGACTAGATCATCCTTTAGTCGGTCTGACAACCCATGCCAGAAGGCCGTGGTGAGGGCTTCCTCATTCCATTTGAGCTCTGATGCTAAAATTTTAAATTGCACGGCATATTGACTGACAGGACAGACCCCTTGTCTCAGTGTCATGATGTTTGATGATGCTGATACAGTACGCCCAGGTTCATCGAAAATCCTCCTGAAGAATGACACAAAGCCTGCGTAATTATCCAGCAGCGGATCTGAGCGCTCCCAGAGTGGGAAAGCCCATTCCAAGGCCTGGCCGGATAACAGAGAGACTATTTAAGCCACTTTAGTTCTTGCAGTTAGAAAGTTGTCAGGCTGCAGGGTAAAATGTATGTCACACTGATTTGGGAATCCTCGGCAGAGTTTAGGGTTGCCGTCAAATTTACTTTGTAAAGGAAGATGTAAGCGGGGAGATGATCTGCTTCCTGTATTACCAGACGTTGATGCGGATGTGGTTGCTGGTACTCCAGGGGTAGAAAATGAAGTTTGTAAACTATCCTGTCGCTTAGACATCTCTTGCAGGATTTGAGCCATCTGATGCTGCATGTTTTCCAGATTTTCTAAACGACCAGAAATGCACCAGAACAAATCCACTCCTGACTCCTGATCCGTGGCCGGCTCCATGTGGCCAGTGCAAACTGTTATGTTCTGGGTTGTTTGTGGACCCGGGGTGGTAGCAGGAGCGATCACAGAAGCGGGTTTGAATATAAAACTGGGTTTTTTAATACGTGCTTGAGTAGACATAAAATATGGCAGTAAATAAAAGTCCAGGTATATATAAACGTGCACTAGAGTTCTGTGGTGGGAGTAATGGGTTAATGTCAAGTAGAAACAATTAGAACTGTCCAGGTGTGCGGGTAGTGAGACTGGAATAATCAACCAGGTATGCAGGTAGTGATGCAGGAAAATAATAAGCCAGGTATGCAGGTAGTGATGCAGGAAAATAATAAGCCAGGTATGCAGGTAGTGAACTAAGGCAAATGAGCAGGATGTCAGCAGGCTCAGGCACTCAGGTATGGGCAAGGGTGGTGGAGGAAGTGGGGTAGTCCAGCGGAAGCTAGGAGCTGACAGGCAGACTGGCAGACAGTGAATTTCACAGGAACAGGATAAGCACAGAGAACTCCCTCTCAGCTAGGCTGAGATACACATTGCACTGGCAAAGAAGGAAGGCACTGAACCTTCCTAAATACCCCATGCCGTGCTGTTACTGGCCAGAGGGAACATGTGACCCACCAGGATTGGCCAGCCGCATCACATGGCCAGAAGGCAAAATGGCGGCGCCCATGCCAAACGGAACAGAGACGCCGCCAGGCCTTACCAGCGCAGAGTGACAACAGGCCCGCACAACAACGCGTGCAGCCACAGCCCCCCGCCAGACACCAGCTCCGCCACCAGACAGCCCGCGCCACAACGACCTCACAGGTAACACCCGCCTAGCGCCATGCTGAAATACCCTGGCCGTGACACTACACTGCCAGTGCCAACATGCAGGACAGGTCTATACAGGGAGACTGTCTTCTGCTCCCAGCTGTGCCTGCCCTGCTATTGCAGACCCTCCAACATGACCCGTTCCATTAGGTACAAAACGCTCTGCTCCTGGACTTCCCTTTAAATGTATGATTGCAGCCACCTGTGGTGAAACACCTGTCTCATCTATTACCTAGTTCAACACAGGTGGCTGCAATCATACATTAGGTGGGGAGTCCAGGAGCAGAGTTGTACCTAATGGAACGGGTCATGTTGGAGGGTAGGCTTTTGACAATCATGCCGGTGTGTGGGGGGTGCCGGAGCCAGGGCAGAGCTCACTGGTGGGGACTCGCAGTGGCAGATTTTTATACTTGGTGGCTGCAGTCCCGCAGTCCCTAGGTAGAATCTGCCACTGGAGGTAAGTATAGGATGGGTAGGGGGTGGAGCAGGGACGGGATGGGGAGCCATAGGGATCTTCATGTGGTACCACACCTCTATTCATTTTAAACAGTATGGGGAGTAATACGACAATTTCAATTTTATATTGAGACAGCTGAGGGCGGAAAGACCTTGTAAAATATGTTAATTCCACACAGCCTGTATGGTACACAGAACATTGCATAAAATAAATAAATATATAAAAATGAAATACAATGCAGAAAATGTGACCCAGGCCATTATCAGCCACAAGTTCAAAAAATGATTGTATAGTGATTGGGCACACTGTCAGTACACCAAGCAGCTATTAATGTAATGCAGAACACATGACATTGTGATCTGCAATATACAATTAGTTAAGGAGAGTTTCTGTTGGGACATGCAATTATATATAATTAATACACTGTATTGTATATAATATACTTTTTTTTAATTATTATTATTATTATTATTATTATTATTATTATTATTATTATAGTTATCTAGACACACACTGGTGGTGGACTGGAGACACACTGGAATGCACATTTGGACCAGTATCAGGCGAAAGAAGATTCATGAAACAGGAGACAAAGGACTAGAACCTTCCTACTGCAGCAACAGCTCAGCCCCAGAGCTGCACCTGATAGGGGGAGAGCGAGATAAGGATCCGCAGACTGTATAAATCTGAGGATATATAAGCACCTGTTTTTTAAAGGAATATTTGGTACGGTTTGGTAAGAGTTAATATTTATTTCTATCAGAGTGGGCTGATCCATCAGTCAGGGCTTTAGCCTATCAGTTTAGTTAATGGGAGGGGCTTAATTTAGACATATAAATAGGCAATTCAAAGGGCATTCTCCCTCTTTCCAGTTTTGGATCAGACTATTCTATGGTTTGTATAATCTTTAATCTAGTTGGAACTTTTAATTGCAATTTGGTCATTTCTAACAAACGGTGGTGTAGCACTGCGGTAAGCAGCGCTCCTCGGCGGCCTATATAGGTCCACGAGTGGTTCAGTGGCATTTCCCTTCTCAGAGCGGCGAGTTGGTCACTACCTCAGGGGGGCGACCTGGTCTCCATCTTATGGAGGGGCCATTGCTAGGCCAATTTGGGGGAGGTGGTACTGCCCAACCTAGTTGGCACTAGGGCGGGGATCCGTCTATGTTATTTAGAATTATCTACTGGGCTGTGGCAGAGGTAGCGCTGCCTTTTTCTGCCACCATAATAATTAATTCTGATCTGATCAATAAATTAATTGGCTGCGACCCCTTTAATCCAGTTTTTCTGTCTCCGTGTTGTTATTTCTAGTGTTTGCAAGTGTGGTTTCAAGGTGAAGTAATAAAACCAATGGGTGACTTATAGCACACAGCAGTAGAGCCAAACAGCGTGCCCAATCAAAAGTCGGCACAGGAGAAAGAGAAGGTAATGCTTCAGCCAATGGAATGTGATCTATGTGTATTCTGAATCGGGGAAGGAAGTGGGGGGGGGAGAGGTTTAGAGCGCTCCTGCATGCACATACCTGTCCCTTCTGCTATGATCTCCTGTGGTCTAGTAATATTTTGGCCAGGACGCCGCCCCCTGTCAACCTCGGTGCCCGGAGCACAAGCTCCGCTTACGCTACGCCCTTGGACCCGGCACATGCTTCCTATTGAACATATGCAAATGTTGCAGCCTCTGGGATTTGTATTGAGACGCCCACCAGCAGCTTCGCAAATCCAAGCGTGACTGCGTATAAAGATGCAGCATCAGTCGCAGATCAGTTGATTATTGGACTTCTGAGTAACCCTATGGGCGCACACAATGGGCTTGGGAAGCCCCGAAAACGGTCGCCACATATCTGAGTTTAAGTAGCCACTCCCCTTAAAGGGCCCATATAAGGTCCCCGCCTGTCAATCACTTTGCGAATAAATTCTCACTGCGAGCGACATCGGTAATGAAACTTGACGCATGCGCAATGTAATTCAGACGTATGCACAGTCCACCGATAATCGCTCATCTGCGATAACATTGGCATTGCGTCCATCTCTGAATCAGGCCCTTAAGCTGGGTACACATTAGACGATATGTTGTCCGATCCCGCGTAACGGAGCAACAGATCGGGTACATCATCTAGTGTGTGCCCATGATATGTGTGCTCCCGAAGGTCGTTAGCGACATCCCTATTTGACCCTACTGCCGGGCCGAAGGGGGATGTCGCTAATGATGCCAAGCTGCACAATGCAGCATGGCGCGTCCCTCCTCCCGTCGAACTCGGCATCGGGAAGTGTGTGCGCGTTTGCCGCATGCTGAGTCCCATCACACGCGACATCGGGCTGGGTGCACGTCGTCTGGTGTACCCAGCTTTAATCCAGTTTGTTTGATCTATTTTATTAATGTTTTAGAATTTAGAAATGTACAATCTTCAGAAAATTGCTTATTATTTCTATTATATCCTGAACTCGCTTCCATCATCTCTGCTGAACTATTGTTCTGCGTTGACGTTATCAGATCAAAATGCCACCTGGATTGTTCACTGCCTCTAATTGTTTCAGCATTGTTCATTTACTGGAATGAGCTCTCTTATCGCAGACGGGGGCAAACATTTGTCTTACAAGTTTTTGACATCAGCGTTTTCAACATCTCCAATTAAATTGAACTGTTACTTATCGAGCTCCCAAGCTGAGGCAGAGGAAGCCCGTTAATTAGTTTTAATTTAATCCTATTATTTTTCGTCTCTGTCATCTACGAAAGGTTCTGATGAAAGTTACAGAGATGTGGGCGGGAAGCAAGCAACAGTTTAAAGGCAACTTTTGAAAAGTTCTGCCTGTAACCCTGGGGGAAATGGCACCATTAAAATGTGATCTTCGAACAAAACTTCCAGGAAATGGATTACTTCATGAACATACAAATTGCAGCCCAGGGACATAAAAGCCGTCTACAGCTTGTATTGATGAACCTTTAGTCACAAAATAGTAACTGCTTTCTGCATCCAGTACTAATGATTGTTTATTAAAGAAAAAAATACATCAAGTATTTAAATTGCAGCGCAGTTAACTGCAAATTCAGAAATATTGGCTTCCTTGCAACGGTTTTGTGTACACCGATGTCAATAAATGACTGTGGGCCTTATTCAGAGCCGCTCGTAAGCGGCCGCTAGTTCGCTCCGAACGATGTTTGCCCAACTGCGCATGCGTACGGATCGTTATACGCATGCGCGAACCAGTCAGTGCGGTCGAAATTCATGTGCTCGCAAAATAGCGAATGCCTGATAATTTGAGTGACAGAAAGAGGCGTATGTGGGTGGTAACAGGGGAAGGTGCTTGAAAACGGGGAGTGGAGATCCGATCGCAGGCGTGCTTAAAGGTCAAAACGGGCGTTTTATGGGCGTGCATAATTAAAACAGCAGCGTCATTGAGCAGGTCACTGGGTTATTTTATAGCCAGAACTGCTTGCAAAATTGTGGTAGCAAAAACCAACCACAAGAATAGCGAGCAGCTCATACCCTGGTCGATTAATCTAATAAATAGCGGACATGACGTAGGATGCGAGCGACCAGGGGGCGTAGTTTCCCAAAAAACGACCGCAAGTTTTGTTCGCTCGTTCAGACCTAGAGGCGTGAACAGACCGCAATTAGCGAATGGTTCATTTGAATAGCCACCCCTTGTTTTAGAACGAACGACCGCAAATAGCGTCTGGCTCTGAATCAGGCCCTGTATTTCTCTATTACGGCAGGAGATATTTTGATTTCTGACATCTTGACTGGAGCGGATACAGTGGCAATCTTAATATGTGTGATTTGTTATGATACAGTGCCTGAAAATAAAACCTTAAACCAACAAAACAAAAGGCTAACGCTGCCAAGGACTGAAATGTCACGTCTAATAATCAGCTCGAAGTGACCCTAGCCATTTATCCTGACACACAACTGACATTTTGCTGTAATATACAAACTTCTCGCTGGAAGTCACCAGGGTATTTATAAAAGAGAAACATCAGAAAAACATGTTCATTATCTTTACTTGACCGAGATATCAAAACATTGTGGAGGGGCAGTAACATATCATTGCAGCATTATTGTACAAGGGGATTTATTGATGCATATGTTAGAAATGCAAAACCACCCATGTTTTCCTCTCAGTGGTGACCAAAGAGCAACGTTTTTCAATTGTTCAACAAGAAATTCATCATAGAGGCTATTATCTGTTATCATAATTTAATCATTGAATTTATATTAAATCTTTGATAGCTGATGAATATGTCATACTATTTATGTTAATGTTTATTTATGTTACAGTGAGCTGTCCTCATTGGCATGTGCAGTACACACGGGCCCATGGTAAAGGGGGGAAGTACTTGTGTTCACTCACCGTCCAGGGCCCCCTCCTCTCTTTCCGACGATTGCAAAGCACTGACAGGTTCAGTAGACTTCAGGCACTAGTCTGTGCATGGAGACTACTGCGCATGCGCCATTTTCCTAGCGATTTCCCTACTGCGAATGTGCAGAACGCTGGGAAAATGCCTGCTGCAGCCATTTTCCAGGCGTCCTGTGTAACACCCTAAACCCATTACAGATACGCCCCAGTGCATGTGTGACTCAGGGGTCTATGTACTAAGCAGTGATAAGAGACAGAGGGCCTGATTCAGAGCTGAATGCTCTGACCAGAGCGCTCGCTCTGAATCAGGGCCATCCTCCATGAAAAAAGAGCGGTCTCCTGGCCGCTCGTATAGCTGTGGGTGACCCACCCACAGCATATGCAAGCGGCCAAAAAGATGGTCGCGATGGTCTTGACCATCGCGACCATTGGACTTGCGACGGAGACCCTGAGGTAGGGTCTCCCTGCCACAAGCCCTGGAGTGATTTTGGCTCTATCAGAGCCAAAATCACTCCCACTGACATCACTAGTGATATCAGTGGGGCCGGCTTTAGACGGTAGGTGTTCCCATGGGAACGCCTCATCTGGCAGCCACGCCCCTGGCACGCCCACCAAAGGGGGCGTGCTGTCAATCAACATCGACAGCACGCCCCCTTTGGTGCGAGACCCGGAGCGATGGAAAGCCCGTCGCTCCCTGGGTCTGTGCATGCGCACGATGGAGCTCCCTCCGTCGCGCGCATGCGCATTGGGGAACATCGACCCGCTTGCGAGCGTACTGCCGCTCGCGAGCGGGTCTGAATGACCCCCAGAGTGAGAAGTGATAAGTCTGTGATAAGGTGCCAGCCAATCAGCTCCCAACTGTCATCTCACAGGCTGTGTTTGAAAAATGACAGTTGGGAGCTGATTGGCTGGCACCTTATCACAGACTTATCACTTTTCACTCTGTCTCTTATAACTGCTTAGTACATAGACCCCTCAGTGGCATATATATAATTGGTGCAGAGTGTGAGGTGCACACAGGGCCCTAAGTTAAGGGGGCTCACATGGCAAACCATGCACCCATTGTACCATGGGCATTTTAAGAGAGGAGGGGGCCCATGTGCAGCCTCCGTTTGGGCCCCATCCTCTCTGTCTGCGGTTCAGCCCGGCACTGAGCGCTGTAGATTCTGGCTTCATGCCAGAATCTACAGCACATGCGGGGGTCCCTGGGAAAATGGAGCCCGCGCTTACTTTCCCGGGGACTTCTTTTCTGCGCATACGCAGATCACTGGGAAAATGGCCGCCGCCATTTTCCCAGTGAGTGTTTGCTGCTCTGCAGCGCCGGTCCGGCTCTGCGGAGTAGCGCATCGGGAATCGGCAGAGAGGTAAGTATGATTACCTGTGGGTGTAGGGTGTGCGGTGTGGGCCCCTCTGGACCCAGGGGCCCGTGTGCACCGCACACCTTGCACCCATTGTAAAGACGCCTATGCATTGTACTTACTTAGCCTCTGTCCGATGGTGCCATTATTTCAATGCATACTTTAGAAGAATGGTACAGGCACCAGATTTCCAAAGATATTGCCAGCTCATGCGTAGAGGATAACAAAGACTCTGGCACAGAGAATTTACTATGTTTTGCACATGTGTCTGTGTCGCATTATTAGGGGAAAGGGAACCAACAGAAATTTTGCACATGAGCCACATCCTTAACCCACCTCTGGTGTGATACTATTATTGATGATGTAATACTATTATTGACGGTATTAATGGGTGGTATTGATGTAATGTATATGAGGGCCATTAATTAGAGATGTGCGCAGAACCATATGTTTTGGTTTTAAATCATCATTGTGTTTTGGTTTTGGCAAAAAACACTCTCAAGTGTTTTCTTCGGTTATGGATTTCTTTAAAAATTTATAAAAACAGCTAAAATCATGTAACTTGGACCTATTTCTGTTCCTATAGTATTATTAACATCATTCATTCATTATACATTTCCAGTCATTTCCAGACAATTTTGACCACCTCACAGCACCTGAAATCATGAGGGAGGAACTTTAATGCATCCGAAATACTTGAGAGACAGTTTTTAGATCCAAAAGATCCAAGTCAGGACTCGGTTCTACTTAGAACTCCAAAGTGATCCGAGACTCGATTCTACTCGGAACCATCTAAGTTTGGGTGTGTTCAGTTTTCAGCAAAACCGAACCGTTCATCTCTACTATTAATAGAATGTTGCATGGATAATTACGTTAATACATTGGGGCTATAAATGTAATGTGGGGGCTGTTGGCTACTTTTAAGGGGCTATAGAAGGGGCTATAATTGTAATGTAGCAAGGGTTATTGAAGTTGTACAGTGGGGCTATGAATGTAATGTAGGTTTGGGTAGGAGCTATACATGTAATGTAGTAGGGGCCAGAGCCGTAACTAGGCATGTGCAAGCAATGCCATCGCATAGAGCTCTGTGGGTGGCACCGTCGCTGTCTCACAGTCTCTGAATCTGGCTAGTAGGATGCCTGGAATGGCACTCTGCAAGCAGTATCGTTGCTCCAGTACTGCCCAGAGCATACTTTGGATGCTCCAGGCATACACCCTGCAGTCTGAACAGCAGCTCAGAGTGTCCTGAGGAGGTTCCGGACAGTCCTAGACTTCACAGTGCCATTGACCTCAGGGGGTGGGGGTGGCACAGAGTGCACAGCCGCCCTGTTACGGCAGTGTTAGGGGCTATTAAGGCTATATAGTGGAGGATTAATGAATGTAGGGGCTGATATGGGCTATTCATGTAAATTGCTGATTGTAATTTAATGTAATGAGACTATTAATGTAACATGTCTGTTGGTGTGGATATTGATGCATTGTGAGATCTGGTGGAGCCTATGTACATTGGTAATATGATAATATTTTATGTGACAGCCCTGATTTTGTCTGCTTCATATTAGGGCTGTTGTTACAGCTCATTTGCACTCATGGCCCCCCAGGGAAGTCCAAGCCTGTGTTCTTTGTACCCCCTCCTCCCTTGGCACCCCTGTTGCCACATGGAGCAGCATTTCTGGGAACAGGCTGGCAGATGTATACCCAGAACAGTCATTATTACTATCTAAGGCAGCCGCCCTATAGCAGTGACAGGCAATCTGATTGTCCCCAGGGGTCACACTGGCATCCCTATAACCTCCACATTACCCGTGGGTGGCACGTGAGAGGAGGGGGCTGTCTGCAGTCTTCATTTAGGCCTCACGCGCTCTTGCCGGCTCAGTTGCCAAGTAGACTCTGCAGGTCATCCGTGCCACGTTCTGGGTGGTTTCCCTACAGCGCATGTGCAGACCATCAGGATTGTGGAGGCTGCACCATTTTCCCAGTGATTGTGGCGCATACGACGGAGGGAATGTATGGATGGGTACGTCAATGACCTTACCCTTAATCTCAGTCTTAAATTAAATTAATACAAGTAATTAAAGAAAGAGACGCCTATCTATAATGACATATCATCAAGTGCTGCAAACAACAGTACAGCAAACAAATCTGGCAACACAACAGGAAGAAGCTTGGGCCAAAAGTGGATGCTCGGAGGGTCACATGTGGTCCTAGGGTCACCGGCTGCTCATCACCTGTAGTATTAGTAATATCATATTATTATCATAGATATTTTCAATTGTAAAACGCAACGGAAAATATGTTCTAGCTATATAAATAAATGTTAATAATAAATAAACGTTACTAAATAAATAGTATTGTGAATCACAATCTTGCACACTACATTATCCTTTTACACAATCACCTACTGTATGCACAATTCCCTGGACACTCATCAGGCCTGTGAATTATTTACTGTATAAGAATTAATAACCCGACCCCTGTGGATTTTGTTTCAATATTGGGGGATGGATACTCTTGGGATGGATACTCTTTCCTTGTTATCTTATTATTCTAGTCATTTATTTACGCTGAGCACTGTGCAATCTCTTCACTTGCTGTTTGTTTTCTTCACCTGGATTCCCACACACCTTGGTTGCTACAGTCATTTAAATATATTACCATAGGGACACCGATGCTCTTTCACACATGAACACATGGGGCTGATGTATTGTATAATATTTGGAGTGTGAGTACTGTGCTGTTTTAAAATATTTCTTTCACAGTGAGAATACAGGTGCTGCCTGCCTGCTGGCACTTATAGTTCCACTGTGACACCTGTAGTTCCACTGTAAAGAACAATATTATTACATGAATTAATCCATTAACCCTGCATCCACCTCCAACAAGAATGCAGGAAAGGTTTCTGGGCTTGTTACTGCTAGGGAGGGGGGACACCATGTTTTTTTGTAATGGGGTCCCCACTTTCCAAGGATTGCCAGTCCTGGGCTGACCAGCTTGGGGCTGCATAATGTGTTGGCAGGAGAACTCCACGCTGAGTGTCCTCCTGCTGTGGAATTACCACCCTGGCCGGTTATGCCTGGGTCTGGTTAGTGGAAAATAGGGGGAACATCACGCCAGTTTCTCCCCTGATTTTCCAGGCTAAAATGTCCAGGGCATTTTATGGGTTTAAGGGGGGACCCCAAGCCTTGTTTTTCATTTTTTTTTACCTATTGTAAGCATAAGAAGCATGCACAGATCATAGTGATCACTGCATGCTTTTTCCAAACTCGCCTGCCTCAGGCTGGTGTATTGTTTGGGTGCTTTTGAAGTTGATTTGGAAGTTGACTTTTAGTCAATTTCCATCCAGCTGTTAGTAAATAAGGGAATTTTGTAGTGGGATATGGGAAAGTACCAATGGGTGGTAGATGGTCGATTTTGGCCGAAATTCGGTTTTATAGGTGATTTTAGAGTCACTTTTGGCTTTAGTAAATCCCTGATTTGCAAAATCATCTTAAAGTCACTTATAAAAACACTAAAAAGCCAAAATTTACCTTTAGTAAATATACCCCAAAGTCGCTTTTAGGAATAGTACTTCCTTAGCTGCTTCTGTAAGTGACATATATTCCGCCTCTGTGGTGGACAGGACTACAGTGGGTTGCTTTCTACATGTCCAGCTGATGGCTGCACCTATTAACACAAACAGATATCCTGTGTAGGAAACAAGGTCATCCTTATCTGATTCACAATTAGCATCATAGAAAGATTGCAATGTGGAATTTCCAGATTTGGAAAATTCTAGCTTTAATGAAGAAGAACCCTTCAAGTATCAGAAGACTCTTTTAACTGCTGACCAATGTTGCTTCCCTGTGTTGATAACAAATTGGCTCACAGCATGTGTGACGTCTGGATGAGTTGCTACACTGGCATACAGTAAACTTCCAATAGCGTTTTGATAGTGTTCATCTCTCATGTTCTCTAACTTTGTTTCACCAGTGGATGACATGACTGGTTGGTTTAGTGCTTTTGTAAATGGGAGTAGACATTGGTTTCACATCTGACAGCTTACTGTATACTTCTCAAGTATTGATGTATTGATTTAATGTGTGTTTATTAAATTGTTCATTATTGCTGATCAATAATGATTGTTAGTGTCTCTAAGCGTTGTGAAATTCTTAGGCCTAAAAGGTGATGTGCAGGTCCTAGGTCTTTCAGCTTAAAATTTCTGTTCTAACAGCTGCTTGTCATTTGTTATGTGATGCTGTTGGCCTGCTAGTAACAGACCATCCAGATATACTACAATGATGAACATTTTCTGCTCTATATACAATGATCAGTCATCAAACGTACAAAGTTCATTTCAAATAGTGCAGTCTCTAGCTTAATATTCCAACAATGACCACTTTGCTTGAAGCCATACAAAGCTTTCTTTAGTAAACAAATCTCTCCCTCTTAGAACATGTTTTCACAGTATTGTTCCATGAAATCCTCTTCTAGCAAATCTCATTTTAAGAAAGCTTAGGCAAAGTCTAATTGGTATAACAATAAGTCATACATGACATGTGAGCTGTAACAAATGCAAGCTGAGATAATGAAGTCCAGCTGGGAGTGAAAATAAGTAAAGGTGCAGGGAAACAGCAGATTCAGGTACTCAGGCAGGTGGGAAGGTATATGGAGTGTGCAGGGTAAGTCCAGCAGGTTGGAGCAGGCAAGGTTCAGGCTAGTAGCATAACAGACAGGCAGGCAGGTAAGGCACAGGTACTCTCTCTCAGCCGCAGCTGAGAAACACGTTGCACTGGCAAAGAAGGAAGGCTCTGGACCTCCCTAAATACTCAGTGCCACGCTCTGACTAGCTGGAATGAGCACATGACCCATCGGGACTGGACAGCCGGAATCACATGGCCGCAGGCAAGATGGCGGCGCCCATGCCAACGAAACAGAAACACCACCAGACCTCACCAGGCCTAGTGACAATGTGCCCACACAGAACCACGTGCAGCCAATGCCCCTTGCCAAACACCAGCACCACTGCCAGAGACCCCCCGCCATAACGACCTCACAGGTAATACCCAGTGACTACCATGCCGAGAAACCCTGGCCATGACAGTACCTCCCGCCTTATGGGTGGCCTCAGGACACTCACCAGGCTTCTCTGGATGGGCAGCATGGAACCTCTTGATGAGTGCAGGAGCATGGACATCTCAGGCATCAGTCCAACAATATTCCTCTGGGCCGTAGCCCCTCCAGTCCAGAAGGTACTGCAAATGTCCTCTGCGGAGATGGGAATCCAAGACCTGGGAGACCTCAAACTCTATGCCCCTTTCAGTCTGGACATGGGGAGAAGCAGGCAGGATTCTGTGGAACTTGTTCAACACCAGGGGTTTCAATAGGGAGACATGAAAGGAATTGGGAATTTTCAGATAAGGGGGTAGCTGAAGGCAATAAGCTACAGGGTTAATGACTGCTATGATGGAGAAGGGCACGATGAAGCATGGAGCAAATTTCATAGATGGTACCCAAAGTCGTAGGTTCCGGGTGGACATCCAGACCTGGTCTCCAACTTGCATACATGGTACTTTCCTACGCTTCTTATCAGCTTGAAATTTGTAACGGGAGGACGCCTTCTCCAGGTCAGAACGAACTTGAGACCAGATTGATGCAAATTTCCGTACAGTGTCTTCCCTAGTGTCACAGCTGGGACATCAAAGACGGGCAGGCTTTGAAATTCAGGGACCCGAGGATGAAGGCCGTAGACCACTTGGAATGGTGTTTGGTTTGTGGAAGTGTGGTAGGAGAGCGTTATGAGCAAATTCAGCCCATGGTAGCAATACAGACCAATTGTCTTGGGAAGATGTCATAAAAATCCTCAGGAAGGTCTCAAGGTCTTGATTAACCCTCTCAGTGGAACCGTTTCTTTGTGGGTGATAAGCCGTAGAAAAATTTAGCTTTACTTGCAATACAGAACATAAGGCTCTTCAAAATTTTGCTGTGAACTGAACACCACGGTCAGAGACAATCTCAGCAGGAAGACAATGGAGATGGAAAATATGTTGAATGAACAAGTGAGCCAAGTCAGGAGCAGAAGGCAATTTCTTTAGTGGTATGTAATGGACCATTTTAGAGAATCAGTCTACTACGACCCAGATGGTAGTGAACCCTTGAGAATTCGGCAGATCTGTGACGAAGTCCATGGAGAGATGCGTCCATGGACGTGATGGAATAGGTAATGGCAGCAACTCACCAGTCAGTGCCTGACGTGAAGATTTATGCTGGGCACACGAAGAACATGAAGAATAAATTCCAACACGTCTGCTTTCATGGATGGCCACCAATAGCCTCTCTTTAAAAACTCCAAGGTCTTCCGAGTACCTGAGTGACCTGCAAAGCGAGAGGAATGAGCCCAGGTGAGGAGCTGCTTCCTTAACTCTGGGGGCTACAAAGGACTTCCCTGTAGGGGGTTGTTACTGTAAGGTGGCGAAGACTCTTGACTCCAAAACAGGGGTATTTTGTTGATTCTCTGATTTGACATCACAGCGGAAAGATCTGGACAGGGCATCTGCCTTTTGATTAAGGGCTCCAGACCAGAAGATCAGGGTGAACTGGAACCGAGCAAAAAATATCACCCATCGGGCTAAACGAGGACTCACGCACTGAAGATTCTTGAGGAAGAGAAGATTTCTATGGTCCGTGAAGACAGTGAAAGGAAACTTGGCCCCTTCCAACAGATATCTCCATTCTTTTAATGCTAACTTTACTGCTAAAAGTTCTTGTTCTCCAAAGGCATTATTTCTCTCAGCAGGAGAAAACTTCTTGGAGAAGAACCCATAAGAATGAACTCAATTATCGTCATAACGCTGGGAAAGAACTGCACCCACAGCCTCAGAAGAGGCATCCACTTCCACTAGAAATGGCCTATCCAGATCTGGTTGTCGTAAGACTGGAGCTGAAATAAACGCCTGTTTTAAAAGTTAGAAGGCAGTCTCTGCCTCAGGTGGCCATAGGGCAGGGTTAGCGTCTTTTCGGGTCAATGCGGTAATGGGAGCCAATAATAATGAGAATCTCTTAATAAAACGTCCATAGTAGTTGGTGAACCCAAGCAATCTTTGGATGGCTTTCAAAGTTTGAGGATGGGACCAATCCAAAATCACCTGCACTTTCTTGGAATCCATTTCTAGACTGGAGCCAGAGATGACGTAACCAAGGAATGACACACAGGAAACCCCAAAGACACATTTCTCCAGTTTGCAGTAAAGGTGGTTCTTTCTCGGACGGGATAATACTTCCTTCACATGTTCATGATGTTTTGTTACAGAAGACGAAAAAATCAATATATCGTCCAGGTAAACTACAACCGAGACGTTCAACAGGTCCCGGAAAATCTCATTAACAAAGCCCTGAAACACGGCAGGGGCATTGCACAAGCCAAAGGGCATCACAAGGTATTCAAAGTGTCCATCTTTAGTATTAAAGGCGGTCTTCCATTCATCGCCAGCACGAATGCGGATGAGATTATAAGCCCCTCTCAGATCCAGCTTTGAGAATATGATAGACACTTTAACTCTGTCAAACAATTCTGTGATCAGGGGAAGAGAATATTGATTCTTAATCGTTATATCATTGAGGCCCCGATAATCTATACAAGGTCTTAGGCCTCCGTCTTTCTTGCCAACAAAAAAGAAGCCGGCTACAGCGGGATAGGTGTAAGGATGAATAAACCCCTTTGCCAGGTTGTCCTGGATGTACTCTGACATGGCTTGAGTCTCAGGCACGGATAGAGGATAGGTGCGACCACGAGGTGGCATCTTGTCAGGTAGCAGCTTGATAGCACAGTCCCATTCTCTGTAGAGAGGCAAGACGTTCGCCTGTTGTTCGGAAAAAACATCAGAGAACATCTGGTACTCCTTGGGAATATCTGGAGAGTTTAACAAAGCTGTCTTTCTTAGTTTCTTAGTTTGGGAAGACAGGATTTCTGACAGTCAGTTCCCCATGAAAGAATCTGCATTGAACAACAGTCTATCCTGGGATTATGTTGGCGTAACCAGGGTAGTCCTTAGATGATTTCTTGGGAAGCCTCTGGTATCACTAAGAACTTTAAAGACTCGGAGTGGAGTGCCCCAACACGAACTAATACTGGTTGAGTTTCCTTGGTGACCACTCCTTTAGCTAGAGGATGTCCATCTACAGAAGTTAGGGAAATTGCTTGCTTGAGAGATGAACAAGGAATCTGTAGTTTATCAACTAGGCTGGCAGTCATGAAGTTTCTGGCTGCTCCAGAGTCTACTAAAGCAGAGACGAAGACAGGGTTGGGCTTGAGATCCAAAGCTAAGGAAATCTGGAAATCTTTAGTATGAGGGGACGGACACATAACTCCTAACTTGATGTCCCCGAGGTCAGTTAGGAGTGGGCGTTTCCCGACTTGCAGGAGCAGGAGGCCACCAGGTGACCCGAATCTCCGCAGTACAGACAGAGGTTTTTTAGCATCCTCTGACGTTCCTCTTTGGAGAGATGGGTTTGGTTCACCTGCATGGGCTCCTCATCTATAGGAGGATGGGGTGAACGGGTAGGCAAGGGAGACGTAAATGACCTTTGCCGGTCAGTTCTGTGCTTTTCAGCCTGATGTTCTCTGAAGCGTAGGTCAATTTTGTTGCAGAGTGAGATCATATCATTTAAATTGGTAGGAAGCTCACAGGTAATCAGATCATCTTTTAATCGGTCGGACAGACCATGCCAAAAGATTGAGGTGAGGGCCTCCTCGTTCCACTTAAGCTCTGATGCCAAGATTTGAAACTGTATGGCATATTGGCTGACAGGACAGGTTACTTGTCTCAGGTTCATGATGCTGGACAATGCTGACACCGTGCGTCCAGGTTAATCGAAAATCCTCCTGAATGAAGATACAAACTCTGTATAGTTATCCAGCAGCGAGTCTGAACACTCCCAGAGTGGGGAGGCCCAATCCAGAGCCGAGCCAGTCAGCAAGGACATGATGTATGCCACTTTGGTTCTAGCAGTGGGGAAGTTATCAGGCTGTAATGTAAAGTGTATATTACACTGATTTAAAAAACCACGACAGAGCTTAAGATTGCCGTCAAATTTACATAGCATGGGTAGATGTAGACGACCCTGGTCCCTGTATTACCAGGCACAGGAGGAGGTGAAGTTGCTGATACCCCAGGGGTGATTAACGAGGTTTGCAGATTATCTTGGCGTTTAGACATCTCCTGTAGGAACTGGGCCATCTGATGTTGCATGGCTTCCAGGTTTTCTAAACGACCAGCAATACAGCGAAATAAATCCACTCCAGACTCCTGTTCCATGGCCGGATCCATGGGGCCAGTGCAAACTGTGAGGTTCTGAATTTGTTGTGGACCCGGGGTGGTGATAAGAGCAGACACAGAAGCAGACTTAAATGAAAAAGTGGTGTTTTTAATAAGTGACTTAGAAGACATGGAAATGGCAAATGAACAAAGTCCAGGTTTAGCACTAAAGTGCACTTGATAACTGTAGTGGGGGTTAATGAAGAAATGTCCAGATAGTGACAGGCAGGAACAGTCCAGTATACAATATGGTGAGCAGTAACAGAATGCAGGTATGATGAACTGTAACTGAATGCAGGAATGATGAGCTGTAACGAATGCAGGTATGGTGAGCTGTAACAAATGCAAGCTGAGATAATGAAGTCCATCTGGGACTGAAAATGAGGCAAGGTGCAGGGAAACAGCAGGTTCAGGTACTCAGGCAGGTGGGAAGGTATATGGAGGGTGCAGGGTAAGTCCAGCAGGTTGGAGCAGGCAAGGTTCAGGCTAGTAACGTAACAGACAGGCAGGCAGGTAAGACACAGGTACTCTCTCTCAGCCGCAGCTGAGAAACACGTTGCACTGGCAAAGAAGGAAGGCTCTGGACCTTCCTAAATACTCAGTGCCGTGCTGTGACTGGCTGGAATGAGCACATGACCCACCGGGATTGGACAGCCGGAATCACATGGCCGCAGGCAAGATGGCGGCCCCCATGCCAACGGAACGGAAACACCGCCAGATCTCACCAGGCCTAGTGACAATGTGCCCACACAGAACCACGTGCAGCCAGTGCCCCTCGTCAAACACCAGCACTGCTGCCAGAGACCCCCCACCATAACGACCTGACAAGTAATACCCGGTGACTACCATGCCGAGAAACCCTGGCCGTGACATGACAGATATGGCAATTCCTAAATGTAATGTATTGTACCGCACCACAGGAGAGAAGATCTCACCATAACCAGTCCTAGATTTCTGTGTATATCCCTTTGCCACAAGATGGGGTTTATAACAGACAATGGGTCTGTCTGCTTTCAGCTTTTTACAGAAGATCCATTTATTGTTGACTGTTTTGTGGTGGCTTGGACTGTTTCCAATCATTGCTTGACTTTGTTTCCTAATTATTTTGAGGATCATAGAATGTGATATTTTCAAATTCTTCATAATATCTTTGGGTGCTTTTCCCTTGCTGTTTCTCTAAGAACTTTTATTTTGTTGTGGATTGCGAATATTTGTATTGTCAGCTTCTGATTCAGACATGCTTTTTGCTGCTGGTATGTCCAATGTAACAAATTTGTTCCTGTAGTTCTTGTTTCAGCTTTTTAAAGGTGGTGGTGCTTCATGGATACAACATCTCTTGACTTTATGAGCTTTTTGTTTGTGGTGTCCCAAAGTCTGTATCCATTGCTCTATTGACAATATCCAAGCATGACACACTCCAATGATTTGGATTCCAACTTGCACCTTTTCTCTTTAGGTATGTGAGCATATGCTTTGCATCCAAATTCTGAGATGGTTGATGCCTGGCTTAGGTGTTTTGCCTTGTACTGCAACAGTTGGTACATGGTTCTTTAGGTAGACTGCTGTAGACACTGCTTCTGCCCAAAATCACTATTCTAGGTTGGTGTCATGCAGCATGCTCTTTCCACAATTGTGCGGTTGGAATGCTCATTTGGCATTCTCAATTACACCATTTTCTTCTGGCATACTGTATATGCAATTTTTAGCTGATGCTCAATTCTATACTTCGTTAGAAAGGTTGTTATGCTATTCTCCACCATTGCCAGATCTCAAGACTTTTATCTTCTGACCAGTTTGAGTGTCTACTGATCTCTTCTAATCTGCAATTTTATCTACTACTTCACTGTTTGCATTGATGAAGTACACATTTGTCATTCTCGTGAAGTCAACAAAGGAACATTAGTAGGTATCTGTATCCACTTTCCATTGATTTAACATCCATCTGGTAACACACGTCTGTATGTACTAACGCTAGGAATTCTTCAGCTATGATTTTGGAAAAGGGCAATGGGATTGCTTACTCATTATACAACTCTTGTATGTCGGTCTGTCTGTGTTCCTGTCACCATTTCATCACATAGCTTCTGGATGTTGTCATAAACCAGATGGCCTAGCCGCCTGTGCCAGAGTTCCTAGATTTATTTGAATCAGAGACCGTCATTGCATAACACTCTTCTTTGTCTAGGAGTTACAGTTGGTGGATTTGGATTGTTTTTGCTATCACAGTCCCTCTTCTAATTTGCACAACACATTTGCCCTTGTGTCTAATGTAGTTTCCTCGGCACTTACTTCAACTGGTATGCGCTCCTGGAACTGCAAGAGTTTAGTCCTCACGATCTCTGTTGATAACTTGGTCGTATAGGAATTTAGAGCTACTACTAAGAAATCAATTTCAAGTTATGTAGCATCGCCATTGCGACTCCCTCTTCATCGACTTGGACTCCTACAGATATTAACTGCTGAAATATAGACATCTTATTAATATAGTTATTCATGTCATTGCATTCACTGAAATAGGTACTGTATAGTGTATTCCTCAAATGTATCTTTGTTTTGTTTACCTTTGTTTTCATACACTGTCTGCAGGGCTATCCACATGTCATAAGTCGACAGTTTTCTGTGAATTATTGAGTAAACATGTTGCTCCACACTTAAGTTTATGGTACCCATGGCTCTATTTACTTTATCTGGGTCAGGATTGCCACCAGGGTTAGTTGTAGTCTTCCACAGCTTCTTATGTTTCAACTGCATCTTCATAACGAACTTCTATATGGCATAATCCTCTGAGCCTCTCAATTTAATGAAGTTCATTCTGGCTGTTGGCTGCTGCTGCACAGTGTATGCTGTATACTGATCCAAATGCAGGATTCATTGTATACTTCACACACAGGATACTTTGGCGCCTGTGGTGTCTGGGACCATAACCTGTTGATTTGTCCTATTGGAATAGAACAGTAGGCAGCAGCGGAATCGTGTAATGGAGTCTAGGCCAGACAGTTTATCCTTAACCAGGCTTACAGGTTTATTTGAATAACAGCGGTAACAGATATAACAGCTGATGTCAGCAGGAGCACAGAGTAAGCAATTGTTTAGCCGGAGGCCGCGGTGGTACCAGCAGTAATATATTCAGGTACTCACACTGCGGAGAAACATGTGGTGCACGTCCGTGCAGTACACCACACAGACCCAAAATGGTGCAGGATTGTGGGGTCATGCATGTACAGTAAGTGGTCTGGTGGTCATCTTGGTAATGGTGGCTGGCCAGCTTCACGTAGGACAGGAGAGAGTGCTGGAACACACTCCTCTAACAACTTTCTGATTTCCTCCAATCAGATTGGCACAGGAAAAATGTCAGGGCAGCAGAGGGCCAGCAGGGAGTTACACTGCAGCTCCATGCACCATTAGTCTGTGGCTCTGCAGGACATAAGCCTACATACTCAGCACTCTCATATTTCAACTGCAGTTCCAAGAAAAGACTAATGTGTCTGGCTGCCTGCAGTAAATGCAATATTTGTTTAATATTACTGCTAATGTCATAATATACTATATTATGAGTTATATTGCTTTATGCAGAAAATATGGTCTAATGGTAAACAATTATTACCATTATCCTGCCCCCTTGGTTTGCTGGGTCTTCTGAATGTCAATGTAAGAAGATATACGTGCAGTGCTGTGACTGGGGACCATAATAGAGTTTTTGTGTGTGTGCAGGGAAGAGGGTGGATTTAAAATGATTATTTCCTTGTAGAGAAGGAGGGGCTTTATTTACTAAGCATTGGCTTGTAAAAGCTGCCTCTTGTCAGGTTCTGGGTTTCTTGTGTTCCCGGACTGATAATTGGAAGTAACTCAGAGCTAGAACTTCTATGCAGGAAACTTTGTGGACAGATATAGGTTTTGCTCATGAGATGTGCTGGAATGATAACTAATAGTGTGAATGCTTTGAGAACTGTGAGAACTGGTGTTTGGCAGAAAGTAGATACTGAACTGGAACTCAACAGCACATGGAATGCTGGGCAGGAACAGACAGCACAATGGATACAAGGGTGGAACTGGCTAGCGCAGAGGTTCCCAAAGTCCGCCATTACAGTCCACGTTTTAGGGATATCCATGCTTGAGCACAGGTGACTTAATTAGTACCTCAATCCATTTGATTTAACCATCTGGACTCAAGCTTGGATATCCCTAAAATGTGGTCTGTAATGGCGGACTTTGGGAACCTCTGGGCTTGCTTATACTGGACCGGACTGGGACCGGTAAACACATTGGATACTGGGCTGGGATGGGACCGGCTAATGCACACTTGTCCGGATTGGGACCAGTAGGCTTAATGGATGCCAAGCTGGGACCGGCTAACGCACACTGGACCGGACTGGGACTGTGGTTGGATGAAGGAGTCACATGACGAATCCCTGCATCAGCATTGGTTGGAAACTGATCAATTGACATAGACCAAGATGGCTACACCCAGTTACCGAAAACAGCGGTAACAGCGGCAGAGAGAACACCAAGGACAGTTCAATGGGAGAAGCAGGAACGCCGATCAGCCGCAGCGCACACACAGATACCAGTCTGAACACAGGGATAGCCGCAGAGCGGACTCAGTTTCCGGCATGTGAACTGTAGTGGTGGGTAGCCACAGAGCGGAGTCTGGAATGCCATGACCTAAGCTGCAGTACTGGGACATGCCGCACAGACAGAGTTCTAGAGGTGAGTGCCTGATTCCTGACACCTCTTTTTGGAATGTTTATGTACAAATTTAAAGGGCAATACTTTTAACCACTTAACAGGCTAATACAAAAATATATATGTAACCATATAAAATTCAGGTGCAATAATTGTTTATGCTGTGATAGTACCTATAATTACTAAGTTGCTCCTAAATGTGATCTCATCTGATGTATCCACCTACCCAGAAAAATAAAACCCTCTGACAAAACTGCTTTGTTAAACAGCGGAGAAACGCGTAAGAGGGTCCCTTTACCTCTTATGCTGGGTACCTTCTCCATTAACAACTACGCTCTGGCTACAGAATGGGGGTCTTTTGGAAGCAGAGGCCACAATTTGAAGGAACACCATTCATCCTCCTGCGGGAATTACGTAGCTGTGTCCAAAGTTAAACCAACAGATTGCTGCACGCTTCCATCAGCTGGCCGGTGGTAAGAAACACCCACCCAGATATTGGTTGAGAACTATGACCATGTCTTTATATGGATAATAAGCTCAAACTACCAGGGATGAAACTTTCACTGCTGATCTTATGTGTTAAAGTGTCCACTGTTGCTAAAGGAAGCATCGGATATATACTAGAAACTAAGAGTGGATAGATGGATATCATGCTCCAGCTCATGTATTAACATGAAAGACTCTGGTGGGAAAGTTTATATGAGCCTCACTCACTTCCTTACAAAATCCCCTTTGTTTTTTCTTTTGGGGGGGCACCTGGATAAAAAATGTCAGCAATCAATATAAAGGACTATTCATTCCTTTGCCAGAAGTGTTGGAGAGCGCAGGTTTACTTAACACTGACATATATTTGAGACAACTACTGTATGTGTATGTATATTATCATTGGGATTGTGTCTTAACTTATATGAGAGCAATTATTGCTCATATTACCAGCTACATTTTATTTTCTTATGTATGTGTATATCTTTTATATACTTTTTATATGAATGTATTTTTATTTCTCTTGTTTTATTATTAATTTATGTGTAATAAATTGTTGAATATTCTTATACAAGCGCTCCTTGCCTGGATAATCACCTTAAAATATGTTGTAACTTATGAGACATTTGACTAGAATGTATTGGTAATTCCAGGTCATTTTATTTTAGCTGGCTAATATGTTGTCCAACAAAAACGATCCTAAAGTGTAATTTGTTTAGGATCGAATTAGGTCAAGAACATCTATTTAAAATGTATCCAACATGATTTTATTAAAAGATTCATTATTTTTGAACCCAGTATACCATAAAAATAGCAATTTTTACTGTGCATGAACTTGAATTTTTCAACTATTTAGGATAATTGGCGATCCATAATTGGAGGTCCCATATTGATATTCTAAATCGATACGGGATCACCATAATCAAAATGATCCATTAAAGTATGCCTCATTTTGATAGTAATATTGATAAAATATCAATACTATCCGATGTATCAATGGCAGGGAGCAAACTGTGGTTGCCTAGGCTCCATTATGTTTATATGTCCCCAGCGACTGCCCCTCTCTACACACAGAGGGCAATGATAGATTTACCGGCGGTTGTTCCTCTCTCCAGCTGCCGGATAGTGCCTGCGGACTGTCCAATCTTTGCTGGCCACATTGATCTGGACACACTGCTGGGAGAGAACCCGCGGTTAACGTGAGCTGCGGCTGTTCTGTTTACTCTGCCCTGCAGCCGCCAGGAGTGGGTGCTGCCTGGTTTCCTAATTACTGTGGCCAGCAGTGATCAGGACACACTAAGGGAGAATTAGAGGGTGCAGATGGCCCAGGAGGTCTCTCTAAGCTTGGTGCCTGCTGGAAGTTTATATTCTGGGGCGCTTCTGACAGTACGCATCAGATGCGACAGTGTCAGGGTAAGCCCAGCATGGTGCAGTCGCATCTGATGTGACCACACCAGGAAAGTTGTTAATAGCTGTGTTTTGCTGGTAAAAGCATTGCCCTTTTACATTTCAGGAATAATACCCCGTGAAGTGGAAACTTTTACAAGCCAATACTTGGTATATAAACTCAGAGATCTTTTAGCTACACTGTTAATGGAATAGAGTAGGGTGGTGAAAGACATTGTTAGAATACTGATAATTAAAGAGTCAATTGTATCATGCCTGCTTCAACTTTCTCCATTCTCATTGTTATTTTCACTACTCTGCAAATGTTGAAAGTTTTACCCATCAATAGATAATTGGGAAAGGACACTAATGAGCGCGCTCAAGGCCTGGCTAGAATAGAAGCACAAACACTTGAAGGACTTGGAAATCACCAAGTATAATGAAGTCTCAGGGAAATATGTCCATCTAATATGAGTATACATGGTAATGACCACACCAGGCCATATGTCACTGGTAATAACACATATGGGCGTCATCGAGAACATAACCAGGCGTCTGATGCCAGGAGCAGTGCAGGATTATATTTTCCCAGTGAGATCACTTTATATCTGTGTGTGATTTTCTCACCAGCTAGTCGTAGACCAGTGATTTCTCCCAATGATACTGTTAGTGGCTTACAAACAAGTTACAAATGTTTTTATTTGCTTTAAGTACATACCTAGCAGGGAGCAACACTATCAAGAACAAAGAAGAAAAGAAGAAAGCTCCGGCAATTACTGCTCAGATGTATCATTCACTAGTAAATGAAAATATTGCACCTGTAGAAACAAGTAATTTACTTTCATTTAGAATCATCAAAAATATTTATCTAGGACATACACAAGTGATGCTAATATATGCATGAACGAAATGCAATTTGATAGAACAACGAGTTCTGATGTCATTGTGTATTATAAGGGATAGTGGGCCTTATTCTGAGCCTCACGCAATCTGTACAGGGTGTCCGCGCAAAGACGCTATTGCGATCCAGATGTACAGTATTGGAAATGTTGTCAACGGTGATGGGCGTTACTATGTGGTGGATAGAAGTGAATGCAAAAATGGTCCATTCAGTGGGTGTGTTATGGGATTGTTGCGTGCATGCCAGTGAAAGTGGCTGCTTGCACAGTGGCAGATATGCAATCCCATAGGGCCTAATTCAGACCCAATGCTTTACGTACCTCTCCAATGATGTGAGATTTGTGCATGCACAGATGCCGCACTGCGCATGTTCAAGGCTCGTTTTGTGAGATCACTCGCAGCGCCCTGGTTGCCGCAGCCTGAGTGACAGGATATGGCCATTTGGGGCGGAGACAGGCAGCGTTGTAGAAATAGGGGGCATGGGGCCCCCACGGTTTCTGGGCGTGCTGAAGCCAGTGGCTGCGTCCTTGGACTCAGCTGCACTGGCTTCAGCCACGTGAATTCCCCAGTCATCCTGAATAACCTGATGACCAATGCTCAAGCAGATGATCCAATGCTGTCTCTTCGGATGCAGCGGTGAGTCAGAAAAGCCGGCAAGAGGCATCTATTTACACAAGACACCTCCTGTGGCGTTAGCATATTATCACACAGCCACTGCATACAAAGACACAATCAGGCCCATAGTCAGCTGGAGAAACTGCACCTACAATAGGGCAGGTGCAAGCTTTGATGGTGCAACCGATGGTGGCGTATAAAGATGCAGCAATCGTTACTGCGTGTACAGGCGTTTGCAGCCTATCCATCTCACCCAGGATGCTACTAAAACCCTCATACACTCACTGGTCATCTCCAGATTGTACTAGTGTAACCTCCTCCTATCTGGCCTCTCCAATTCCCATCTCTCTCCTCTCCAGTCTGTCCTCAATGCTGCTGCTTGGCTCATCTTTCTCTCTAAATGCTCTACATCTGCCTCCTCTCTCCTACAAGCCCTCCACTGGCTCCCCTTCCCTTTCAGAACCCAATTCATACTTCTTAAGGCTGGTATCCACAACCCGCCTAAACAGAGCGATTGAACGATAACAACATCGTTATCGTTCAATCACTTGTTAATCGGGCACAAATCGGGCAGCTTAATGTAAAAAATGACCAGCAATGCGTGCTCCCGTTGGTCGTTTTTGACATCTATTATCGACCGAACATGCTGGTCAGTCTGCCGATAATGACAGATTGGCCATGTTCAGGGATGAGGGAGGGTGCCTACACTGAACGACTGTTCATTCAGTGTAGGCACAGCATAGACTGTGAAACGACTGCACGATTACAATGTTGTAATTGTGCAGTCGTTTCACAGTCTGCTAGTGGTATTCACTACAAAGGCCTCACCCAATCCTCCCCTATTTGCATATCTGACCTCATCTCCCTTCACTCTCCAGTCCACACTCTTCGTTCAACAAATATACAGCGCCTCTCATGCCAACTGATTACTTCCTCCCACTCCCGCATCCAAGATTTTGCCCATGCTGCTCCTTACCTATGGAACTCTCCCCCTCTCCCCATCAGACACACCACCTCTCTACAATCATTCAAACGGGCTCTCAAGACCCACTAATTCATTAATGCCTTCCAGCTCTCATCCTAACTTGCTGCTACATGTTCCTTCCTCCCAATCTACCTCACCTGTTTGTCTGCCCCTCCCTTTTATAACGTGAGCTCTTACGAGCAGGGCCCTCTACCATCTTATGCTTCTCCTTACATTACTTTCATCTACTTCTTACTCCCCACTAGGGCACCGAACACTTGGTTGCTTATGCTCTGCTGCTTATGTGGGTGTTATAGCCACTAGTGTAGCAATGTATATTATCCATGTCTTCACCTATTTGTTTATGTACTTTATAAGGTGCTGCGTTATATAAATAAATGATAATAATAATAATAATGATGATAGTAATAAAGCTGCAGATGTGAAGATGCCAATAGACGCTGCTGTGTGCGTTTCAGAGTGAAATCAGAATCCTGCTCAGTGTCCCACCAACTGTATCATTGCAGATATTAGGAGTCACCTCAGTTCCCTGGTGGATCTTTCATCCTAGACCCAAGGGCCTGAGGCCCTGATTCAGAGCCGGACATTCTAACAGAGCGCTCTCTCTGAATCAGGGAGTCTTTTTTTTAATGGAGCGGCCTCCTGGCCGCTCGCATTGCTGTGGGTTGCCACCCATAGCTAATGCGAGCAGCCATGATGATGGTCGCGATGGTCAAGACAATCGCGACCATCTGGCTTGCGACGAGACCCTTGTGGTAGGGTCTCGTGGCCGCAAGCCCCAGAGAGCTTTCGACTCAAACAGAGCCGAAAGCTCTCCCACTGACATCACTTGTGATGTCAGTGGGGCCGCCCTCAGACGGTAGGCGTTCTCATGGGAATGCCTCCGTCTGGGCTGCCACACCCCCGGCCCACCCACCAAAGGGGGTGTGCTGTCACTCAACATTGACAGCACACCCCCTTTGGTGCTAGACCCGGAGCGATGGATTGCCCATCGCTATCTGGGTCTTGCGCATGTGCACGACGTGCACATGCATTCTGGGCCACCATCGACCCGGTTGCGAGCGCTCAACGCTTGTGCCCGGGTCTGAATCAGGCCCTGAGTGCACCGAACACCCTGCACCTAATATAGATATACCACTAATGACAAAGAAGGAGTCTTATGCACAGCACAGTGCCATTGCACAGACCGGCACCCTGCAGCCAGTATTGCTGCTGCAGTGCCGGACGAATTGTCGTTTGGGCTCTCTGGACATGCACCTTGCAGCCTGTACAGTCACTTGGAGTGTCCTCAGTATGCTCCGAGCAGTGCCATATTTCCCGGAGGTGGTGGTGCCACCCCCTCAATGTGTCCTCAAGCCATCATGCGCTCAGCGGTCAGGGGCGGCACAGGGCACACTACCACCTTGTATTAATGTGGTTTATGGAATACATATTTGTAAGGTTGTGTAATAATTGAGATAAGCAATGCTGACGGGATGAGATTATGTTTGATCGGTTCCATTGTAGGATAAAGCGAATGTGATTTCCCAAGAGATTTAATGGGCATGGTAGAACAGGTCAGAGAACAAATATCACTGGATATAAGACGCATTAGGAGTGAGGGCTGAGTTATTCCCATATAAATCTCCAGTCTGGGGCCGCGATGAAAGGAGGAAATGCTGAGAGTTTGGCTTTGGAGAGATAAATGGAGGGAAGACATGATGTAGGAGACAGCAGAGACTGACGGATGTGTCAGTGAACAGAGCAAGGAGGCTCTCATGGGAGGAGGTGCAGAGTCGGGTATCAGTAAGTGAGAAAAATCAATATGGCAGCTGTACTCAGGATGGATAATGTTTCATTGTAGCTTTCACCCTGTACAGTGTCAGGGGCACTAGATGGCACCATATTAAAAAAGACATAGTAATAATAATGAAACAATGTCAACTTGATCCAAAAAAAAAGTCCACTAAGTAGAATCACAGGAACGTGGGTCAAGATGGCATAAAACAGGGATCATTTTATTTGCCTTTGCAATGTATTTGTTCTGTACTTTTTACTAACAACATTAATTCTATTTTGACTTTCATAGACTAAACTTCCCATTTAACATGTCTGGTTATCAGATCTTGAACTTACGCTCAGGGCAGCTGAGACTTTGGGCATGCCAGGGCGCTGGAGGTGGCGCGTGGCTTGAGCTCCACCCATCTTCATATTAGGGGTGTGCACCGGCCACTTTTCGTGTTTTGTGTTTTGGTTTTGGATCTGGATCTTTCTTCGTGTTTTGGATCTGGATTGGTTTTGCCAAAACCACCCTTCCGTGTTTTGGGTTCTGGGTTTTGTGTTTTGGATCTGTATTTTCTTGAAAAAAAGCATAAAAACAGCTAAAATCACAAAATTTGTAGGTTTTTCTGCTCCTATGCTATTATTAACCTCAATAACCTTAATTTCCACTCATTTCCAGTCTATTCTGAACACCTCACGCCTCACAATAGTGTTTTTATGTCCAAAAGGTTGCACCGAGGTAGCTGGATGACTATGCTAAGCGACACGAGTGGGCGGCACAAACACGTGACCCATCTAGGCGTGAAACTGCAGTGGCGGACAGGATGGCAGTTTGAAAAACTAGGCCCCAAACTGTACATAATGCAAAGAAAAAAAGAGGTGCAAGATGGAATTGTCCTTGGGCCCTCCCACCCACCCTTATGTTGTATAAACAGGACATGCACACTTTAACAAACCAATCATTTCAGCGCCAGGGTCTGCCACACAACTGTGGCTGAAATGATTGGTTCGTTTGGGCCCCCACAAAACAAGCTGGCAAGTAATCTGTCCCTGCACAAACTGGCTCTACGGAGGCAAGATGTCATCCTCATCCTCCTCATCCACCGATTCCTCACCCTCTTCAGTGTGAACATCCTCATCCTCACAGAGTATTAATTCGTCCCCGCTGGAACCACAGGTCCCTCTGTACGTTCTGGAGGCTGGTCTCCCTGGAAGAGTTGATAATTCATTTTATGAACATCATCTTCTCCACATTTTGTGGAAGCAACCTCCTACGCCTTTCGCTGACAAGGTTCCCGGCTGCACTAAACACTTTTTCGGAGTACACACTGGAGGGGGGGGCAACTCAGGTAAAATAGAGCCAGTTTGTACAGGGACCTCCAAATTGCTTCTTTTTCCTGCCAGTACAGGTACGGACTGTCTGACATGCCTACTTGGATGCTGTCACCGATGTAATCCTTTAACAGACAGACGCACGCTTGTCGCTGCTGCTTTGAGGATGCAAGTGCGGCTACAGCCCACACAATTCACAAAGACAGACAAAAAAAAATAATATTTTTATTGTTTGTGGAGCGCACTTTGAGGGTTACACCACCCTTTAACAGACAGACGCACGCTTGTCGCTGCTGCTTTGAGGATGCAAGTGCGGCTACAGCCCACACAATTCACAAAGACAGAAAAAAGAAGAATATTTTTATTGTTTGTGTAGCACATTTTGAGGGTGTCACCACCCTTTAACAGACAGACGCACGCTTGTCGCTGCTGCTTTGAGGATGCAGGTGGAATCTAGACGGGATTTGGAACCGGGGACACACTACCTCCATCAATTGTCTAAATCCCACTGCACTAATGGCGGATACCGGACGCACGTCTAACACCAACATAGCAGTCAAGGCCTCAGTTATACGTTTTGCTTCAGGATGACTGCTGTCGTACTTCATCCTCATCGCTAAGGACTGTTGGAGGGTCAATTGTTTAGTAAAAGTAGTGATGTTCCTACTTCCTCTCTGGGATGATGAACAACTCCCAGCAGCAGCAATAGCACTAGGAGGAAGTGGTTCTTGATCTTTCCCTATTTTATTTTTATCGGAGAAAGTTTGGTCCTCCATTTATGTTATATTGATATATACGTGCGGCTAAGGCGCACACAAACACAGAAAATATTTTTTTATTTTTGCTGGAGAGTAGTGCACTTTGTGGGTTACACCACCCTTTAAGAAATGAGCCAGCCGGCCCTTTACTTATGACACAGGCGCACGCTTGGCACTACTTTGTTGATGCACGTGCGGCTACTGCGCACACAATTCACAAACACAGAAAATAATTTTTTTTTTGGTTTGGACTGGAGTGTACTTTGGGGGTTACAGCACCCTTTAACGGTCAAGCCAGTCGGCCCTTTACTTATGACACAGGCGCACGCTTGGCACTACTTTGTTGATGCACGTGCGGCTACTGCGCACACAATTCACAAACACAGAAAATATTTTTTTATTTTGTTTGGAGTGTACTTTGGGGGTTACAGCACCCTTTAACATTCAAGCCAGCCGGCCCTTTACTTATGACACAGGCGCACGCTTGGCACTACTTTGTTGATGCACGTGCGGCTACTGCGCACACAATTCACAAACACAGAAAATAATTTTTTTTTTTGGTTTGGACTGGAGTGTACTTTCGGGGGTTACAGCACCCTTTAACGGTCAAGCCAGCCGGCCCTTTACTTATGACACAGGCGCACGCTTGGCACTACTTTGTTGATGCACGTGCGGCTACTGCGCACACAATTCACAAACACAGAAAATAATTTTTTTTTTGGTTTGGACTGGAGTGTACTTTGGGGGTTACAGCACCCTTTAACGGTCAAGCCAGCCGGCCCTTTACTTATGACACAGGCGCACGCTTGGCACTACTTTGTTGATGCACGTGCGGCTACTGCGCACACAATTCACAAACACAGAAAATAATTATTTTTTTGGTTTGGACTGGAGTGTACTTTGGGGGTTACAGCACCCTTTAACGTTCAAGCCAGCCGGCCCTTTACTTATGACACAGGCGCACGCTTGGCACTACTTTGTTGATGCACGTGCGGCTACTGCGCACACAATTCACAAACACAGAAAATAATTTTTTTTTTGGTTTGGACTGGAGTGTACTTTCGGGGGTTACAGCACCCTTTAACGGTCAAGCCAGCCGGCCCTTTACTTATGACACAGGCGCACGCTTGGCACTACTTTGTTGATGCACGTGCGGCTACTGCGCACACAATTCACAAACACCGAAAATAATTTTTTTTTGGGTTTGGACTGGAGTGTACTTTGGGGGTTACAGCACCCTTTAACGGTCAAGCCAGCCGGCCCTTTACTTATGACACAGGCGCACTCTTGGCACTACTTTGTTGATGCACGTGCGGCTACTGCGCACACAATTCACAAACACAGAAAATAATTTTTTTTTTGGTTTGGACTGGAGTGTACTTTCGGGGGTTACAGCACCCTTTAACGGTCAAGCCAGCCGGCCCTTTACTTATGACACAGGCGCACGCTTGGCACTACTTTGTTAATGCACGTGCGGCTACTGCGCACACAATTCACAAACACAGAAAATAATTTTTTTTTTGGTTTGGACTGGAGTGTACTTTGGGGGTTACAGCACCCTTTAACGGTCAAGCCAGCCGGCCCTTTACTTATGACACAGGCGCACGCTTGGCACTACTTTGTTGATGCACGTGCGGCTACTGCGCACACAATTCACAAACACAGAAAATAATTTTTTTTTTGGTTTGGACTGGAGTGTACTTTGGGGGTTACAGCACCCTTTAACGGTCAAGCCAGCCGGCCCTTTACTTATGACACAGGCGCACGCTTGGCACTACTTTGTTGATGCACGTGCGGCTACTGCGCACACAATTCACAAACACAGAAAATAATTATTTTTTTGGTTTGGACTGGAGTGTACTTTGGGGGTTACAGCACCCTTTAACGTTCAAGCCAGCCGGCCCTTTACTTATGACACAGGCGCACGCTTGGCACTACTTTGTTGATGCACGTGCGGCTACTGCGCACACAATTCACAAACACAGAAAATAATTTTTTTTTTGGTTTGGACTGGAGTGTACTTTCGGGGGTTACAGCACCCTTTAACGGTCAAGCCAGCCGGCCCTTTACTTATGACACAGGCGCACGCTTGGCACTACTTTGTTGATGCACGTGCGGCTACTGCGCACACAATTCACAAACACCGAAAATAATTTTTTTTGGGTTTGCACTGGAGTGTACTTTGGGGGTTACAGCACCCTTTAACGGTCAAGCCAGCCGGCCCTTTACTTATGACACAGGCGCACTCTTGGCACTACTTTGTTGATGCACGTGCGGCTACTGCGCACACAATTCACAAACACAGAAAATAATTTTTTTTTTGGTTTGGACTGGAGTGTACTTTCGGGGGTTACAGCACCCTTTAACGGTCAAGCCAGCCGGCCCTTTACTTATGACACAGGCGCACGCTTGGCACTACTTTGTTAATGCACGTGCGGCTACTGCGCACACAATTCACAAACACAGAAAATAATTTTTTTTTTGGTTTGGACTGGAGTGTACTTTGGGGGTTACAGCACCCTTTAACGGTCAAGCCAGCCGGCCCTTTACTTATGACACAGGCGCACGCTTGGCACTACTTTGTTGATGCACGTGCGGCTACTGCGCACACAATTCACAAACACAGAAAATATTTTTTTTTTTGGTTTGGACTGGAGTGTACTTTCGGGGGTTACAGCACCCTTTAACGGTCAAGCCAGCCGGCCCTTTACTTATGACACAGGCGCACGCTTGGCACTACTTTGTTGATGCACGTGCGGCTACTGCGCACACAATTCACAAACACAGAAAATAATTTTTATTTTGGTTTGGACTGGAGTGTACTTTCGGGGGTTACAGCACCCTTTAACGGTCAAGCCAGCCGGCCCTTTACTTATGACACAGGCGCACGCTTGGCACTACTTTGTTGATGCACGTGCGGCTACTGCGCACACAATTCACAAACACAGAAAATATATTATTTTTTTAGCACTACAGCACCCCTTTAGGACTGGGACACTGCACAGGACTTTGGAGTGGACACAGCCCCTATGGAGAACTGACTGCACAACACAGTCCAGCCAGCCCCTATGGACTTTGAAGTAGTGGACACAGCCCCTATTAACAACAGCAGCACAGCACAACACAGCCAGCCCCTATGGACTTTGAAGTAGTGGACAACAGCAGCACTACACTACACTACACTACACAGCCCTAACTCCCACCCTCCCTCTTCACTGTCCACAGCCGAGTGAGAAAATGGCGCCGACGCGGGTACCTTATATAGGATCCAAAACCCGCGAGACTCGGAAGGCAGGATGATGACGTTTTGCCTCGATTTCAGATCCGAGTCAGGCGGGAAAAGTCGAGCCTGACTCGGATCGGACTCGGATCGGGGGGGTTCGGATTTCAGAAATCCGAACCCGCTCACCCCTACTTCATATGCATTACTATGGTGATGCCCGCACCAGAGGCCTTGATCGCGGCATCACAGAGGTGTCATGGACACGCCTGCCTGTGGCACCCTGGCTGATGCTCTAGGCTCCTTTAAAGCAGTGACTTCTGAACTCTTTTGGGGGGCCCCACCCCATTGGTTCAACAACTTTGTTCCAATGCCCCCACCCATAATAAATTGATAAAAATGTCAATTTCTGACACAAAAAGCAATTCACTTAAAAAAAAAAAATAATATTAAAGTAATATACTTGATTAGTGGAATATTTTTAATGCAATGAATGGACCTGAATAAACGATACATGTTTCTCATAGTCTGGTTTAAATATCTGGATTAGGAGCCTGATGATTGTATTCTTAGAATGATTGACCAAGCATGTAGCAATAGCAATAGTGTTATACAGATGCCGCCAGTTACATTGTGGCTGATCGCGTCACAAACGTGCACACGCATCGCGCCCAGCGACTCCCCGTGCCTGCATACGGTACGGTATGCTATGGCGCGCACTGCGATTGCACCATGCATTCCTATGGAGGAGCAGCCGCGTACACAGTGCGCGTATCCGCTCGCAGGCTCGCGTCTCACACTAAGCGGGCATATCTGTTGGCGGACCTGTTTGTCAGGCTGTCACATTGATAGCAAGGTGGATACAAATAAACTTTATAAAAAGTAAATCTAACTTCTCAGGTGGCTCAGATCTTTTCCAGTGGTGGGTAAGGGTGGTCTGCTCTTGCATAGGTTTAAGAGATACCTGTAAGATCAACTTCCACAACTTCTTCCAAATGCTTCTGTTTTTGTCTTTTCAGCCTATGGCTAGGAAAACCTTTATTTCCATGATCACACTGCAAATCTGTTTTTACAGTAGGTTAAGGCTCTTGATAAGTTTGCATCAATTGTAGCAGCATAAATGCTATGTATGTTCTGAAAGTAATGGTGGGTACACACTGCGCGATATTACTGAGCGCCTGCACGATTACGACATCGTAATCGTGCAATCGCTCAGTAATCGTGCACAAATCGTGCACATTTATGTCGGAAACGACCAGCGATGCGCACTCCCGCTGGTCGTTTCCGACATTGTCCATCGCCTGAACATGCAGCACAATCTGACGATAACGACAGATTGGCATGTTCAGGAATGATGGACAGTGCCTGCACTGAACGACTGATCATTCAGTGCAGACACTACAGGGGATCAGTAACGATGGTACGATTACGATGTCGTAATCGTACTGTCTTTCCTGATATCCTAGTGTGTACGCACCTTATGTGGATGGTTTTGTATTTCAAACATCCCTCTGAAACCAAATTCAGGGGTATATATACACAAATGACCATAAGTATTCGAATAGCCCCATTTTTTAACTTTTTGAAAGCTATGCAGTTTAAGGTCTCATTGCGGTGGCGTAACTATAAAGCCAGCCCAAGTTTAGCCACAGAGCCTTTCCTTTGATGCTGCAGCACCCGGCACTACAGGGACAGGCAGCCACTCCCCCGGCACCCGGATGGCCCCGGCACCCGGCAGGAGATAGGCCCCCGGCACCAGGCGGGAGGTAGGGCCCGGCACCGGAGGATTACTAAAGTAAATTTGGCTGTTTGGTGCTGTGGCTATGGCAGGTGCTGGGGGGCTGAGGATAACTTCCTGCGGCTGCTGGCGCTGCAGTGCTAATGCTAAGTGAAGAGTGGTGGGCAGCCAAAAGGGGGTGTAAAGCCAGGGCAGGTGGCACCAAATTAATTATAGAGTTCATGCCACCTGGTGCCTTTATACGGGTGGGGGTGGGGGAGGGCAGCTGCTACTACTACTATTTTAAGATGCACTTCTATCTACCCTTACCTCCTTCCTAGCCCCAGCACTGCCTGCTCCTAAAATCCTACTTGCCCCCCAGTACTGCCCGAGCTGCTATTTACCAATGCTCTACTCCCAGCACTGCCTCCCCTTGACCCCCTCCCTGCCCCCAGCACTGCCTGCCCATAGCCCCCTCCTTGCTCCCCAGTAGTGTCGAGACTGCTGTCTGCACTTACCCCCTCCCTTTACCCAGCACAACAATTTTTTTATTTCTGCACGATCACTGTATATATCTGTTTATACATAGACTAGACAAGGCTGTATAAGCATGAGACTATAAAAGAGTCCTCGATTTTTTGTGATGGGTAGTTTAGGGAATCTGTTGCCTGGCAGTTTTCTATTTTATGAGGCCTTTTATTTTATTAGTTTTCAGTCAGCCAATTAGGGGTTATAGGGGCGGGTACGTCAGGTTTTTACTATTTAAGGCCGAATTTGAATAGGTTCACGCTCTTTTTCATTTGGAAGCCCCTCCCTCCCTACCCAAAAACCGTGTGTTTGTCTTTGTGTTGTTCGTCTTTACTAAACAATCTTAAAACAGTGGGCGGGAAGGCTCTACTAACCAGCGGCCACATGTGGCATAAGCGGTCGCTTTGGGGCACTTGCCCCTTTGAAGGACGGCGAGCGCATCCTACCTATGCGGGTTGGACGATTGTGCATTTTCTTTGCGGAAGCATCCGGACTGTGCCAAAGTAAGGGGCGGTGAGACTTGCACAACGCAGGTTATGCATATTGAAAGGGGGGCGTTTTAGTGTCCCCCATTTTTGTGGTAAGAGGTATTTTGGCTGGAGCTGGGTTGTGGTAGCGCCTTCTTTTGCCACCCTCCTTCATTAAAAATAAATTTGCAATTAATAAATACATAAATTGTGATTTGAACCAAGCAGTTGTTGTCAGTGTCGTTATTTTAGAAGTTAAGCTTAGCATAAGAGTTTATTATGTTTGTCACAATAAATGAATGGACGCCTTCAATATACACATATATACACGTGTATATATATAATATATATGTATACACTGGTTGAGACCTGAGTTGGGGGGGGCCCTTAAAAATGTTGCTATGGGGCCTACGAAGTTCTAGTTACGCCCCTGTCTCAGTGTACTCTAAAATAAAGGCATAGAGCAAATAAAAAATTGGAGATAAAAAAAAGAAATCACAGATAGCAGTCATTCATAAAGAAGGCAAAGACCCTGCTCAGTGCCCCAATCTCCCTTCTTAACGTAGACGTGAAGTTATAGGCCAAACTGATTGCCAACAGACTTAAAACACTCCTTCCCACGCTCATTCATTCTGATCAGGTGGGGTTCGTCCCGGGTCGAGAGGCTCGTGACAACACCACTAAGACCATTGACCTCATGCACTTGGCTTCCAGCAGCTCTATCCCGTTAATACTACTTTCCACCGATGCTGAGAAAGCCTTCGATAGGGTTAATTGGCTTTTTATGCAAGGATTACTGATTCATCTGGGCCTAGGCTCCACGTGTTATCAGAGAATAATGGCTTTATGCCGCTACCCCACTGCTCACACTAAAATTAATGGTTCTTTGTCAGAGCCAGTATTAATTAACAATGGCACACGTCAGGGATGCCCTCTTTCCCCCCTTATCTTTATACTTTGCATGGAGGCTTTAGCACGCAATATACGATCCAACCCCGATATCTCAGGTTTTGTAGTTGGTAACAAAGAATATAAATTGGCGTTATTTGCCGATGACTTATTAGCAATTTTATCGAATCCAGTTATCTCAATTCCCAATCTCATGGTTGAATCCAATAGATTTGGCTTGCTTTCAAATTTTAAGGTGAATTACACAAAATCTGTGGCGGTTAATTTGTAGTCACCTCCCCATTCCGTCTCCATGCTGAAACAGTCCTTTGATTTTGCTTGGCGTCCGTCTAGCTTTAAATATCTAGGGGTGGTGCTAAATACCGACCTATCCCATCTCTTTATAGATAATTTTACCCCGCTACTCCGAAAGCTTAGACTAGAACTTGGGACATGGCATCGTAGAAAGTTTTCATGGTTCGGAAGAATCAGTATAGTGAAAATGAACATTCTTCCAAGGGTACTCTATTTATTACAAACTCTCCCCATTCATATTCCACAACAGTGGTTTCTCGACCTCCATAGATTGGTGAGAGACTTTGTGTGGGGAGGACGGTTTTAAACATGACACTCTGTTTCGGCAAAAGCACTTAGGAGGGTTTCGACTCCCCCACTTTCCTACATACTACAGTGCCATCATGCTTGGTAGGATACTGGAATGGTTTAGATTTGATTACGATAAGCAGTGGGTTACTTTGGAAAATAATTCCCTCGCAATCTCTATATCAACGTATCCTTGGTTATCTAAAATTTCCAGTTTATCTCATCCCACTATTGGCCCTACATTGACACAGTGGAATAAGCTATGGAGGCAGCCCTGTATCTCCTCCTTGCTCTCGCCCCTGACCCCACTGTTTGAAAACCCTGATTTTCCTCCAGGCTTACTAACAGCAAGTTTTCTAGTATGGTTACAGTTAGGGGTGACATGTGTGGGCCAGCTGGTGGAAGGGTGTACTACCCTTCTGTGAATTACAGTTGGCATAGTCCTCCCCAGGCTCTTAGATTTGGCATTACCTACAGTTAAAACATTTTGCCCAATGTAGAGACCTACGAGTGGCTAGTGGCAGATTATTAACCATTTTTGAGAACATGTGTCTGGCGCCTATCAGTCCGATACACTTTCTCTCCAAGGGCTATAAACTCCTGATTGAGAACTCTTTCTCAACCCTTCCCAGATTTACAGGAGATTGGGAACGTGAATTGCAACTTCAATTAAATTCGAAGGATTGGCAGAAGATTTTGCTTACTACCTTCTCATGTTCAGTTAGTTACTCAGTAATAGAAACTCAATTCAAGGTGTTGTCCCATTGGTATAGATGCCCTCTGACCTTGGCAAAAATGTTCCCCAACATATCTAACAGCTGTTGGAGATGTAACCAAGAAATAGGTTCTCCACTACATATATGGTGGGACTGTTCAATTTTAAGACCCTTTTGGAGGAAAGTTATTTCTCTATGTGATTTACTTATAGGTGGAAACACACCCACTGATCCCTCCTTTTGGTTACTGAATCTATTTCCCGGTTCTATAGTGGCCTATAAAAAGTCTTTGCTTAAGCATCTTAATAGCGCTGCCAAGGCGGTGATCCCGTTACACTGGAGGTCGGTTGTCCCACTCACTATACAGGAATGGTTCCATAGATTAGATCTTTATACAGTATGTCCATGGACGATCTTCTATTGGGAGTGGCTTGATTTCAAGTCCTCTTCAACCTTTACCACGATGTGAAATTAATTATAAGATACTACGTAATATGCTGCAAAACTTTTTACTATATGCGGTAATTGTTGCTATATCCCTCCCCTCACCCCACTCTTTCCTTTTCCTTCTTTCCCTCATTTGTGTTGTCTAATGTTTGATGCTTAGTTTTTTTCATTTTTGATGTGCTATGGTCCTGTTATACTTATATATTTCTATATATGTTTGAGGTTATTCTGATTGCACGATTTTTTGTGATTTGTATTGTACCTCTTTTTTGTTGTACCATGCACTAACTAAAATAAAATAAACATATATTGGAAAAAAAAAAAGAAATCACAGAATCATTTTGGTTAACCAATGTAATCTAAATGTTTGACTCCCCAAAGAAGCCACCTTTTGCAGATATAACCATCAGGCATTCTCAGTGGAAATGATTTTTTGCAAGACTTTTTGACAATAGTCTTATGCAGCATAAATAAAATAATCCATCTCTGTATACTGTAGGTGACAAAGAGAATTGCATCTTGAAATTAGACAGTTTCTGACAGTTTCAACTAGTGTGACCATGAGTACTTGCAAAATGTCTCTACAAGAATAATTCCAGGGCAATACGAGTTTAATCACTAGTGTCTTGACATGAGTTGTGAGGCGCATAACATAATACATGTAACATGTCAAACATAGATGTATAAAAATCAGGATGAATCACACCTCAACTGGCAGGCAGGCAGGTTGAAGGGAACTGTTCCGTACAGCTCAAACTTTAATCAGTTCCCACGCACTCAAAGAACAAAAAAGTAAAAGACAGGAGTACATGATATCCAGGATACAGATAATATGATAATATAAATGTAAGAAACTGTATGCTATAAGATACTGGGCCTGATTCATTACCGATCGCAACTGTGATTACGCACGCAATCGGCCGATTCTTGCGTTCTGCGCATACATCGCAGCGTGCATGCGCAAAGACTCCACTGTGATCGGGATTGCGATCGTAGTGACTATGCAGACCCATCGCAGAGTGATTGACAGGAAGTACCGTTTGAACGCCGTTGCAGGGGTGTGCATAAATTAACCATCACAATGCCATATGCAGCTTGGGCTTTCACTGCATGCGATGAGGTTAGCAATTCCTGAGTAAGGTCAGACCTTGTGCAAATGTGCGTGAGGTTGCAATTGTACTCAATTTTACCGATGGTTTCGCAGTCTTGCTACGTATTACGAATGTGTTTGAGGTAAAGGGGGCGTCCTTATGTTAGGCTGCGTATGGCATTGAGTTTGCAATCATTAGCATATCTTCACAGTGAGACTGCGTGCGTAACCGCTATTGCGATTGCAGTAGCGATCCTCACTTGATCAGGCCCTCTATAAAGCAGAAGAAATGTTTAGACGGATATAGCATAGTTTTAAAACAATAGGCTTGCAATTAGATCATTTTAAGACCATTATTTTAAAAGCACAAAATCATGTATTTTTTTTAAAATTCAACAAATTTTTTTTTTTGTTGAATAGGTCAAGGGCAATCCAATTGTTTGAGATGTATTATTTTTTTATAGAATCTTATGAAATATTCTTCTATCATTTAATCATGATCAAATTTATATTTCACAATTGATAATATGATATCTACTATATAAAAGCGAAAATTTATCCTTCTGTCTTTCAATACAAATCCAGTTTACAAGCCAAGAACGTGAAATTTTACACACGAGTGTATTAAAACACGGCCGAGACAACTATAAAAATGTGAAATCGAAATGAATTACTGTTAATTTTTAATTAATTAAAAAACACAATATTTGCTGGATGCTCATTGTGGGGCCTTGCTCTCAGTACTGCTGTCTGCTGCCTCCAGTGGTGATATTTAAGAACTTTCTTATCTCTACTATATACTATATAAAAGCGAAAATTTGTCTTTCTATCCTTCTATACAAATCCACAGTTTACAAGCCAAGATCGTGAAATTTGACATACGAGCATATTAAAACATGCCTGAGGCAACTAAAAAAATTTGAAATTGAAATTAATTACTGTTAACTTCTAATTAATTAAAAAACACAATTTATGCTGTACGCTCATTGTGGGACCTCACGGCATATGGGTAGGGCCCCTGAGTGAGCATTTGGTGTTGTCATGTTTTGTCATGATCTTAATGTTTATTTTTGAAGAGAGCTTTAGCAGGCTTTCCCAGCATTCTCAGCTCTCTGACTATACCAAATTACGCAACAACATTGACTTCTTTCTTCGAACTGTCTCAAAATGATGACTTTGCAAGGACCCTGCTGTACTGTGAGCTACCAAAATATTACACATGGAATGCTTCTGGAAAAGTTTGTATGCGCAGAAAACAGGGAGTCGCTGTAGATGGTCATCCTGGTATCAGAGCAACAGAAGCTCTTGGCCGTGTTTACACTGTACATCCAACACATTTTGAATGCTTCTATCTCCGAAGTTTGCTTTACACCATTACAGGTCCTACTTCCTTTGAAGACCTTAGGATTGTTGATGGGGAAGGTTGTCACACTTCATGAGGCCTGCCTAAAGGGGCCTATCCATTAGCAGATAAAATGAACGATTGAACGATATATCGTTCAATCGTTCGTTATATCTGCTAATGGATAGGCCCTGAACAATGACAGATGCGCACTCTTGCGGCCGACAAATCGCATCTATCATCTCTCCAACATGTTGGTCAATTATCGCATATAGCTGTACGATATTAGCAATATTGTGCAGTTTATATGCGGTAAACGACTAACAACGAACGACAAAAGATATTAGCAGCAGCGACAGAGAGATGCAGAGAAAAAAATCCACTCCCTGAATGATGTCATGCGATATCGTTCATCGTTCGTCGTTTGCCAAATCTGTCATGTACATGACAGATATCGTTCACAACAGCCACTGGAATTTTCATGGGATATCTTTTGTCTTTCAACGCTCAGAAATACATCTGCTATTGGATAGGCCCCTTAAGGACAGGTTTGTTGGAGGATGATGTGTAAACAAACATTCTTAAAATCCCGGGCAACGCCGGGTACTTCAGCTAGTTGTAAATATAAATGAATGTAATTCTTTTCTCTGTTGTCTTGTGGTGAAAAATAACATTGAATCATATCAGGTTCTACTTAAGGGTCAACTGTTCACTGAATCACTAAATTAATATAATTATGCCAAGGTACAAAAAAAATTAGCGCTTCTGGCAGACTACCAAATTATATTATATATTACATTATAATATATTGTAAAGAATACGGGATGAGGGCCTAATTCCAAATTAGGTGCAAATAAAATAAAATAAAAAATGAAAACAGCAAAAAATGGAGCAATATGCTCTTTAATAAAACCATGATACACTTAAGGAGGGGCAGAAGTAAAATGTGCAGCGACATTTAGATCGAGAGGAACGTGTCCTGTTTTAATTCTAATTTTCAAAAACAAAGCTGCCCAATAACTGCCCGGGAGCAGATTGCTATTTTAACTTTCCCTTTTTTTTTATTTGCTCCTACTGATGTGTCCTTATATGCTGAGCATTGAAACGCTCCAAGACGAGCGTACCGTACTTTACATTTTCCATCCTAGTCAAATAGCAGCCTCAGTAAAAAGCCGCTTTCAGTGTACTAGAGACGCTGGGTTGCGACTGTGACTGTACAGGAGTTGGTGTTACACACGTACAAATTTGCAGATGAAGCACAACAGAACTTGGCATGAGGCAATCTGCAGCTATTCGCATTGGAGACCACAGTCACACACAGATGTTCATATGTTGCAAACCCCAGCAGTCTGTGTATGCTGACTATGTAGTTTTGGCGTTTCCAGTTTTTTAATTATTCAATGAAGATGCACATTTTGAGTGAAAAAGATGCTTCACACAGGATCTGACGCCGATAGGGGCTATTTGGCATGACTTGAGCCATAGTATAAAAGAACACTCTGCAACTTTAAATCAGCCTCAGGGTGTTAGAGCGAGTCTGCTGTCTGTTCCAAATGTACTGGATACCACACTTCAGCTGAAGTCTTCAACATGCAAGTTAGAAACAATTTTAATATCCGTTTTATATTTCCTTTGGAGAACGCAGCAATTTAATTACAGTAATTAGAAAATAATATTATTCTCAACAGGATATACATTTAGAGGTTAAGGATACTCATTTAGGATTCTGCAAACATTCAGCCCTTTGTGCAAATGATGTGTCGTGACAACATGCTTTCATTTATAGGGATTTGCACATTGCGTAATGCATCAAAACAGCGACAATGGTTTTGCTGATACATTTTGCTTCATTTGGTGAGGGCAGCTGAGTGGATTGGGATGTTTCATGCTAAATGCAGGCTAGATGTACTTATGCTTTATATGCTTTATTATATTTGCACCTACAGTACATGCAACCGTGAGACAACATGACATGAAGTTGACACATGTGGAAGGGCATTCTCATATTCTCATGTCAGCCTATGGTCACCTACTGTATACAATAACTTGGTTTTTCCACAGGCTCAGAGTTACTGTAGCACAGAGTTTGTGTTAAGCCCGGGTACACATTGAGATGATGGGCATTCGTTCCGACATCTTAATGAATACCCTTGAACGTACACACTGGAACAACTTAATAAACGACGGAACGATCACTGTTTCGTCCTTTATTAACTTACTGCAGGTCGCTAGCGATATCCCTAGGGTTGATGTGCAGCACATCAAACCTAGCGACCGTCGCTAGCGATCACAGGAGCACGCAATCGCCTGTACACACTGAGCGATGTAGACGATTTGTCGTTACGAAACTGCAAATCAATCCCACATCGCTCCAGTGTGTACCCAGCTTTAGCCCATACTTTTCATGGAGTGCCTTTTGCACCAATCAGAGCTAGCAAGAGTCACATTGACACTAGGTGCATCACTGTAATATGCCATGCAGCTTTATGGAAAGACGTATCATTGTATCAAAGTTTCAATGATACAGTAATATCTTTAATCTACCAACAGATGTTTGATGCAGTTGAACTGCGCATATGCTGGGAACCGCATTAATTGATTCATTGATTGGAAGTACCTGCATAATTATAAATAAATAAATATTAGCAGTGTAACCCATAACAGCACAAGCCCATTCAGCATTAGGATAGAGGCTCCATTAGGGGGCTGCAAAAATAACAACATGTTCCCACCTGACATAGACCCTCAGCCTTGAACCCTGCCATAGACACAGCCTTGCACCCTAACATAGACACTCAGCCTTGTACCCTGACATAGACACTCTGCCTTGTACCCTGACATAGACACTCTGCCTTGCACCCAGGACAGCGGCATTGGTCGCACACCCCTTACTATGGCACTGTCTCCTTGTAACATCTTCCAGATATCCACAATTACACAGCCTGTGTCTTGAAGGATATATGTAGGCACTGTATATGCTTTTACACTTAATGAACTCGCGCTTGGCAATGTAACCTGCAATCGCCGACCTCTGATATTTAACGTCCTCATTGTTATTCTCTCCTGTCTTTAATTTATATGAAGAATCTGACAGTTATGATTTCTGTAGCACGTCAACATTATTGTTTTTCCGCATTTAACATCAAAATAATAAAGCAAACAACCAATGGCCGACCAATGTGACTCGTTAAACAAAGAAAAGTCTTTCTTTTATGAGTTTTTATATCATTTAGAGGAAATAATGAAGTCTTCTTTAACAAGCTAATGTGCACAGGCAGTACACCGAGCGGACGTTATTCACATCGGTGTCACTATGTGGGTTCTTGTGTGCCGATCATCATTATAGACTTTCCTATTATCTCTCAATCTTGTTAATATTTTAGTACGCATACACTGACTGTACCGGAGAAAAACATTAGTGCTATTAGTGTTTTGTAATTCTGTACAGTCACACAGTCTACTATGGCAACAACAGTCACACGGTTTACTATGGCAACAACAGTCACACGGTCTACTATGGCAACAACAGTCACATGGTTTACTATGGCAACAACAGTCACATGGTCTACTATGGGAACAACAGTCACATGGTCTACTATGGAAACAACAGTCACATGGTTTACTATGGCAACAACAGTCACACGGTCTACTATGGCAACAACAGTCACACGGTCTACTATGGCAACAACAGTCACATGGTCTACTATGGGAACAACAGTCACATGGTCTGCTATGGCAACAACAGTCACATGGTCTGCTATGGCAACAACAGTCACATGGTCTACTATGGCAACAACAGTCACATGGCAAATGATGTAGTGATACTGAACTCCTATGTCTTGTGGTCTCTTAGGGGTCTATTTACTAAGCCATGGGGGGAGATAAAGTGAATGAAGATAAAGTCCCAACCAATAAACACAAAGGAAAATGTATACTGCACTGGTGTGTCTCAGTCAGAACATTAGAATATTCACATTAAATATTTTTTTTTTAAATAGAAAAATTAAATAAACACTTAAAAGAAAATAAACACATAAAAATCAGCAAATTATATCATAAATATTCTATAGCAGCTTTGATAACAGAGTACTATCCAAATGTTACATAATATTCACCCTCAATGACTTTCAAATAGAAACAGAGTAACAAGAAAACCGTTAGTTGGATTAGTTTAAGAAAGAAAAGTCACGTGTAGGACAACAGCTGATCCCGCTCAGCTCCATATACCACCTCCGGTCTCCTTAGTTGGTAGTGGAGGCTGTGGCAGATGTTGCGGCCGCTGGAAATGTAGCTGTACCTGCTGGGCTTCTCTGACTAGGAGCGAGCGGTCAGTATTGGTCACCGCCGTATGCAGCGTCTAATTAACGTGGTGTCCCTGAGTCATTTGGGTGGTAGATGGAGCAAATAGTGAGTAGTAAAAGCACCTCAATTCCAGTAAGTAATAGATATAGTTGAGGCCGCTGGACCACCACAGGAGCAGCAACGCGTTTCGGCATTTGCCTTTGTCAAGCTTCAGCTACATTTCCAGCGGACACGGCATCCGACACCGTCCCCACTACCAACTAAGGAGACTGGAGGTGGAATATGGAGCCAAGCGGGATCAGCTGCTGTCAATTGGTCAAAGCATTCTGCTTTATACCCGGGTCCTGGGTAAGAGAACTGCTGCTGCTGTGACTGAGACGTACTATTAAAGAGAAATACAGATAAGTCCCTTTATCGGGTCATTTACAGCCAGACGCTTTATTTATGCAGTGTCAACCGGAGCTTGTAACATCACTAATTAAGCACTGTGTCTAGTGAAGAGTCCAAATAATTTGGTTTCTAGGATATGAGAGATTGATTGTATATAGAATCATAGCTATTTATGGGTTATTTTAACCTTTGTCTTATATGAGACTGTTGGAGTGCTGGACTTTTAACTATTAACTGTGTTTCAAGGCTTTCATATAAGCCATCCTACACGTGACTTTTTTCTTAAACTAATCCAAGTATCGGTTTTCTTGTTACTTTGTTTTTATCTCAAAGTGAATATTATGTAACATTTGAGTGATACTCTATTATCTAAGCTGCTAACAATATTTATGATATAATTTGCTGTTTTTTAATTGTTTATTTTCATTGAAGTGTTTATTTCATATTTCTATTTAAAAAAAAAAATATTTAATGTGAATATTCTAATGTTGTGACTGAGACACACCAGCACAGTATACATTTTTTTGTATATTTGTTGGGAGGTTGGAATACCTCTTTCTTTATTGCAGCAGGGTGCCTTGAACTTATCAGCTCCACAACGATCTAGTCATCTACATAGTTTTGGCATTTTGCCTATTGCAAACAGAGCCTGTGACATGGCAGTCAGTAGCTGATTGGTTGGGACTTTATCTTTGTTCAATTTATCTCCATCCAAGGCTTAGTAAATAGACCCCTTAGACACAGTGAGCCACCTGCTGCTCTCTATCTGTCGAAGAGTCATGTGCAGATCATGCACCATAGGAGCAGATCTGATGGATATATCTAATGGTAGCCCCATAACTGCTGATGCTAATGTCACCAAGCGGCTCTGAGCACAGATCGGTGTCAGAATACTAGGCTTTTACCAATGTTTCAGCACTCCTGTATTTTTGTATCCTGTCCCTGTGTATTGTGACCTTGTACTGTTACTGATGACTCTTCTGTCTGTTGATTCTGGTTCTAATCCTGGTTTCTTCAGTCCTAACTCAGCTTGTCCTTACTGATTTCACCCTAACACCACCTGGTCTTCACCCTGACTTCACCTTGATATCACCCCGCACCCCAATAGGATTGCACAGGAACATATGTGAAGCCCAGGTGAAGTAGAGGGAGAGACCAGGGGGTACAGTATATTTACAAAAGGTCGATTTTGTATTTCAGGGTCTAAATCACACATTTACTAACAGATGATTTTTTTAATTACGGTTTTAAACAATGTCATAAATTATCTGTTAGTAAATGTGTGATTTAGGGGTATATTTACTGAAAGTCAAATTGGGTCGAATTTTATTTGATTTTTTTGTCGATGTTGGGTAAATTTTTGGTCGATTTTGTGTTTCAGGGTCTAAATCACACACTCACTTAGAGATGATTTTTTTACATAATTTAAAATAAAGATGTTAAAAATCATGTTAGTAAATGTGTGATTTAGACCAGTGTTCGCCAACCTTATTTCAGGTGTGAGCTACTTTAGTAAAATGAAACCTCCTGAAGAGCTACTAAAATTGTAGAACAAAATCTGGCTAATAACCGAACACTTGAAGGTCATTTAAGGAAAATTAAAAAAAATATGTTCAATAGAAAACAAGAATGCATTTAATTATTACAGTGATATTGTTGTAGTTTGTAAACAAAATTTAAGCACAGGCACATTTCACTGTTAATTACTGGCTCCAAGGAGGTGCGTGCAGTAGAGGAGCAAAAGATACTGTATAGGCAGTACTGCTGTGTGATTTTCCGGCAGGGCTTGGCGAGAGTCACTCGCTATGCTGTAGTGTTGATGTCATGGATGGAACAACAGCTGACGTGCTTCCCTGTGGTTCCACCCATGGCACCAAACACCACGGGGGAGCACGCGTCAGAGGTCACTTCTTCCTCGTTTACTGGGCAGTACTGCTAGATGAGCAACCAAAATGAAGACCACAAGCTACGGGTTTAGACCTTGCAACACAAAGTCAACCAAAAATCGACCCAACATTGACCAAAATTCTACCAAAATCGACTCATAGTAAATATACCCCCAGGTGATGTCAAGAAGGGGGGGAATCGGGGTGAAGTTGAGGTTATGTAACATCACCTGGAATGGAATTGCCCCCAAGTTGTCTTGTCCGCAGTTGACTAATCCCTCTGTAATCTATCACCAGGAAGTCACTCATGGGGGTATATTTACTAATGTTCGATATTGGATTCTGGATGATTTGCCAATCGATTTTGATATTGGAGATTTACTAAAGCCAAAATCGAATGTCAAGTCGAACAGAAAACTGAATTTCACTCAAAATCCAATATAGGCAAAACATTGATGTTTTCCCTTAGTTGAATATAGACTCCCTTAATTTACTAACATTCGATTTGCAAATCGAACGTAAATCGAACTCAAAATCGAACTTCAAATGTCCAAATGAATAGATTAAGGAGAGATAGTCAATTTGAGCTTATAAACACCATTCTGTTGGCTGGAAATTGATTGTAAGGCCTTTATAAGTACACGAAAGCACATGGGGCAGTCTGGCTGTATGAATAATGGCTGATCAAGGCTATGTTATGCTGTGCACCTGTTAGAAACAGATGGTTAGTTAGGCAATTAAAGTCTGGCGATAGCCTTGAGAGCTGGTATGCAGTTACTTGTCTTAGCAACAGGCTAAGGGTGTGATGCAGCCTTTGAGCTGTTGAGGCTGCTTTGAGGGCTGATTTGTATTAACATGTTGTGGCCAATGAGCCTAGGCTGTGGTGCAGCCTTTGGGCTGTAGAGGCAGCCTTGAGGGCTGGTTTGTATTAACTAGTTCTTAGCACAGACATCGCAAGCTGCCACAAACTCACGAACATCTCCAGGCATGGACTGCCACCAAATAGAGCGTGACAGAAGTTCAAAAGTTCTGGCAACACCTGGATGACCCCCAGTCTTGGACAAGTGGAAATCCTTAATGACTGCTTTGCGAGATCTTTCTGAAACATAAACTAAGCCATGGGGCATTTCCGGAGGAGCTTCAGATTGACACCGTCTGAGGGAGTACTTGCCTTGGCAAAATGAATCAGAGCAGATAGAATGATGGACTCCTCTCTATCAATAGGACCAAGTCCAACAGAAAAATTATGCAAAAGGGCATCTGCCTTCACGTTCTTAGACCCAGGCCGAAAAGTTATGGTGAAATTGAAATGGGTGAAGAACAGAGCCCATCGCGGTTGTCTGGCATTCAACTTTTTGGCAGACTCAATATATGCCAAATTCTCATGATCTGTCAGCACAGACACCACATGGTTACCCCCTCTAACCAGTGGCACCAATCCTTGAATGCCCACTTGATGGCCAGAAGTTCTCATGCCCACATCATAATTCCTCTCCACCGACTGGATTTTCGGTATGCAGTCGGGAAGCCGGTGGACCTAATCCCAACAGCCGGCTGCCCGACTGCTTAATCCCAGCGAGGGTTAAATGACAGACATCTAAATCTAGATGCCTGTCATTTTACCAATGCCCGGCATCCCGATCGAAGGGATGACGGGCACTGAGCGCGGATAGCCATGGGGGGGAGGTTTAGGTTTAGGGTTCCCAGGGGAAACTTAGGGTTAGGCAACCCCCGGGAGGTTAGGTTTAGGCTAGGGGAAGGAGGGGTGAGGGCTAGGCACCCCCCCAGGGTGGGGAAGGGGGGGTTAAGTTTAGGCACTTAGAGGGGGGATTAGGGTTAGGCACTGGGGGGAAGGTTAGGGTTAGGCACCCCTAAGGGAGGGTTAGGGGAGAGAATTAGGTTAGTTGATACTTAGCTTAGGGACGATCAGGATTTTCACCCATGTTGGGCAGCCGCTGTTGGAATTCCAACCGCCGGACACCGATTCCGGAATTTCCACGAGAAAAAAGCACATGGGTGTAATTTATTTTCCCTCACATCCTTTTGAGAAATAATGGCTCCTACTCCAACATTGGAAGTGTCCACTTCCACTATAAAAGGAAGGTCAGGATTGGGATGATGGAGGACAGGTGGACATATGAAAGCCATCTTTAGCTGATTAAATGCCTGCACAGCTTTGGGAGGCCAATTACAGACATCCGATCCTTTTTTGGTCAAGTCAATGATAGGAGAGACAACAGTGGAGAAGGACTTAATGAATCAGCGATAGTAGTTTGAGAACCCAAGAAATAACTGAATGGCTTTCAGGGATGTGGGTTGTTCTCAATCTAAGACCGCCTTCACTTTATTTGGATCCATAGAGAACCCCCGAGAGGAAATTATATAACCTAAAAAGGATATCTCATCCACCTCGAACTCGCACTACTCTAATTTGGTTTATAGGTTTTTCTCAAAGAGTCTTCGCAGTATCAGTCTCATGTGTTGCCGATGTTCTTCCACGGACTTGGAAAAGATGAGGATGTCGTCCAAGTAAACGACAGTGAAGACTCCCAGAGAATCCCTCAAGATCTCATTAATAAAGTCCTGGAAGACGCCTGGGGCACTGGACAGACCAAAAGGCATGACTAAATACTCAAAATATCCCGAGTGTGTGTTGAAAGCTGTCTTCCATTCATCTCCTTCACGGATGCAGATGAGATTGTAGGATCCGCTTAAATCAATCTTAGAGAAGATAGATGCCTCCCATAACTGGTCAAACAAAACAGAGATCAAGGGTAGTGGGTAGGCATTTTTCACTGTGATCTTGTTAAGACCACGAATGTCTATGCAAGGCCAGAGGGATCCATCTTTATTTTGAACAAAAAAGAGACTGGCACCTACTGGAGACTTGGATGGCCGTATGAACCCTTTCTTCAGGACATCCTCAATATACTCTTGCATTGCCTTACTTTCGGGAACCGACAAGGCGGACAGTCCACCCTTGGGGAGTCTAGCATCAGGCTTTCTTCTTGGAAAAGACCTCCGCCAGGACACGATAGGGAGCAGGAATCGTGGGGGTCTCAGTAGAAATGACTGCAGCCAGACGAACAGGATGGGAGAGTCAATGCATGAAACAGGAGGAACCCCACTGTAGAATCTCCCCAGTCTGCCACTGGATAACTGGGTTGTGTTTCTTCAACCATGGTAAACCCAGAACAATGGGAGCCATTGGACACTGGAGGAGAAGAAAGGACAGTACCTCCTGATGAAGCAGGAAATAGGACCAGAAGAGAGATTCCTGCCATCAAGACTAACAACAGTGACTGGGTTATCCAAAGGTTCAGGAGAAAATCCCAAAGAGTCGAAGAATGTCTGGTCCACTATTAATAAAGGCAAAGACTGAAACCTGAGCAAGGTGGGGAATAAGACAGAATTCTTAGGAGAGATGGATGCAAGGCCTAGATGTAACTCTTCACTACCATCTAGACCTTGCCTTTTCCCGATATGACAGGACAGAGTTGTGCCATATGCCTTTTACCTCCACAGTACATTCATAGTCCCAGAGTGTGCAGGCAGACAGAAAGCTCCCAACTGCATAGGTTCCTCATGTTCTGTAGAAGGAATGCAAAGAGGTGAACTAGGCCTTGCGATGGCAGGCTCTTTTCCAGCCTACGCTCTCGGAGACGTCAGGTCTATGCATATAGATAGACTCATAAGGTCATCCAAAGAACCTGTGGAGGGATGTTGAACCAGGATGTCTTTAATCTGTTCCAATAGGCCCAGTTGGAACTGACTCCGCAGAGCAGGGTCATTCCATCCGGAGTCCACAGCCCATTTCTGGAATTCCGTACAGTAGTCCTCCACTGCCTGGTTCTCCTGCCTCAGAGACCAAAGGCTAGCCTCTGCCAGAGCTGTTTTGGCTGGGTCCTCATATAATATTCAGAGAGCTCAGAAGGAGTTTATGGTCTGGAGTGCTGCAGAGGTGGAGGGGAGCCTGAATGCCCATGTCTGCGGTTCCCCTTGCAGGAGAGAAAAAATTATTCCAACTTGCTGGACCTCGTAACCCCGGGATTGAGACCTAAGCTTGAAATAAAGTTTACAGCTTTCTTTAAAATTCACAAAGTCCTTATGACTACCCAAAAAATTTTTGGGCAGTTTGAGTTTGGGCTCACGAACTGTGGGATGGATGGGTGCAGCCCGTGTCTCCTCAACTTTGAGGGAAAGTTCTTGGACCTTCTGGGTTAGCACCTGAATCTAGGTTGCCAGAATTTGTGCTGGATTCTGTCCGGGTTCCATGACTAACCTTACTCAATCTCTTTTTCTTTGGGCCGGTGATAATGTTAGAAATGGATGGTTAGTCAGGCAATTAAAGTCTGGTGACTGCCTTGAGGGCTGATATGCAGTGACTATTCATGGCCAACAGGTTAAGAGTATAATGCAGCCTTTGAGCTGTTGAGGCAGCCTTGAGGGCTGATTTGTATTAACTAGTTGTGGCCAAGGGGCAAAGGATGTGATGCAGCCTTTGGGCTGTTGAGGCAGCATTGAGGACTGATTTACCTTGGCAAGTTGTGGCCTGAAGACCTAGGGTGAGATGCATGCTTTGGGCTGTGGAAGCAGCATTGAGGGCTGGTCTGTCTTGGCTAGTTGCGGCCTGCAGGCCGAGGATGAGATGCAGCCTTTGGGCTGGGAAAGCAGCCTTGAGGGCTGGTCTGTCTTGGCTAGTTATGGCCTGAGGGCCGAGGGTGAGATTCAGCCTTTGGGCTGATGAGTCTTTGGTGGAGTGTGCACAAAACGAGGAGATATTACCAATGTCGCTGGGTTGACACTGGCAGTGGTGCACCGGTTTGCATACTTGGGTCACTGAGTTGCGACCAGTGCCGCCGGGTTGACACTGGCAGCGGTACGCTGGACTGCGTACTTGGGATGCTGGAATGCGGCCAATGGTGCCTGGTTGACACAAGCCACCAGACGCTGGTATGCGCCCAGGATGGGAGTGCACTCTGAACCGCTGGGATGACACACGCGGCTGAGGGCAAAGATACACCCTGTGCTGCCTAGATGGTTCAAACAGCACACAGCAGTTGGAAGTGCCGCCTGGATGGAACAAACAGCAGGGAATATAAACAAACTGGACACCAGGAACTCGACTGAGGATCAGGAGACTGGAACAACCGGAAGCACGAGTAACTCTATCACCGGCATCGGAGCAGTGCTGACAGCAGCAAGATATGGATTCCAGAGCCAATCCGGAGCATCCCCAGAACGATAGACGGAAGGTAGGTGGAGTCTCAACGAACGCTAGCACGGTGTTCAGCTTGCACAGCATTGTCCGTGCGGCGGCGGCACCTACTTGCCGTGTCAGGGGCATAACTAGCTCTTTGGAGGCCCCACGGCAAAGCTGCATACAGGCTCCCACAGCCAGGCAAACAAAAATATATATCTACATATAAACATATATATAGGTATATATATATATATATATATATATATACTGTATATATATATATATATACTGTATATATATATATATATTTTAAGATGAGCATATTACATTTATGAAGAACCGATAAATCACTATTCTAGAGTGTGCACAAGTGTTTCCAATTTTTCCACATTATTTTTTAGTGTGCATGTAATACATTTGGCCCAATAGGAAGTAATGAGGAAGTTGAGTTTGATTTTGCATTCTATTTTGCATTAGATTGTAATGGGGATTTGAGGTTCGATTTTGGAAGGGATTTCATAAATAGAACACAAAGGCCCTCATTCAGAGCAGTACGCTCTGAGCAGAGCGCACGCTCTGAATGAGGGCCGGGCTCCATTTTCATGGAGCGTCCTCCTGGACGCTCGTATAGCTGTGGGTCACCACCCACAGGCTATACGAGCTTGCATTGTGATGGCCGCGATGGTCGAGACCATCGCGACCATCGAAATTGCGAGCCGGAGCCTGCGGTTGAGGTTTTCAACCGCAAGCTCCGGAGTGATTTTGGCTCTATCAGAGCCAAAATCACTCCCACTGACATCACTAGTGATGTCAGTGGGCCGGCTTCTGACGGGAGGCGTTCCCGTGGGAACGCCCCCGTCAGGGAGGCACGCCCCCGGCACGCCCACCAAAGGGGGCGTGCTGTCAATCAACATTGACAGCACGCCCCTTTGATCGGACACAACGAGCGAAGGACTTTCCTTCGCTCGTCGCGTCTGGCGCATGCGCACGACGGAGCTCCCTCCGTCGTGCGCATGCTCAGTCCATAACATCGACCCACTTGCGAGCGGACAGCCGCTCGCGAGTGGGTCTGAATCAGGCCCAAAATCCCTTTTTAAAATCGACCAGAATCTAATTTGATTTGAAAATCGAATGCAAAATCGAATATTAGTAAACGAGGAATTTAAGGGATTTTGAAGTTCGATTTAAATTTGATTTCAGTCGATTTTATCGATTCAAATTGAATACCAAATTGAACTTTAGTAAATTTATCCCATGGAGGCATGGCAGAGGGCTGCAACCAGTTCAGATCAGTCTGCAATATGACACAGATAGGCCTTGGAATGCAATTCTAAGTTCTGTCTGCTTTTCCGTAAAATCCTTCTGTTCCTACTCCCTGCTTATCCTGCATACATGGCAAACATTGACAGAATAAGACAAAGTGCAAAATTGGTGCAGTTAGTAACAGCTTTATGTAAGCTATGAATGAACATATCTTAAATTTTCGTCTTTAAGTACAATTGGAAATGTATAACATTGGGTTATATGTAAACATGTAGTTGGCAAATGAACATGTTATAAAGATAGACCCATATACTCTAGCAGTCTTTGCTGGAGCCAATTAATAAAAAAGTTTTCAGGCTTGTTTCCTTTTCTCCTACAGAGATAAAGTGAACAGTGATAAGGTACCAGCCAATCAGCTCCTAACTGTCATTTTTCAAACACAGCCTGTGACATGGCAGTTAGGAGCTGAATGGCTGCTACCTTATCACTGTTCACTTTATATCCTAACACAGCTTAGTAAATAGACCCTCTGGTCTGAAGACTGGAAGAGAGGAGCCTTGTACACACAAGGATGCACAAATGTACAGATGACGTTGGGCCCCTTGGGCCTGATTCAGATTTGTACGATATTGCACAGCCACAGGGCAGCAGCTGTGCAATACCATACAAAGAATAAGCTAATGCAGCAGGAGGTGTCTGTGGGAAAAAGACACCTTCTGCCAGCATCGCAGATCCGAGTGCTGTGTCCTAATATGCAGCATTGGATCATCTGCGAGACCATTGGTCATCTGAGTAACCGTAAGTTTATTCAGTTTGGCATACCTCCCAACATTGGTGATTCAGTGGTTGGAACATCCACGCCTGAAAAGGGGGTGTGGCCTATCTGTAAAGGGGGAGTGGTCTTATGGCACACCCCTGTTACATCACTTCAGAAATGAGCCCAACATCCCTGGAGATTCTGGGCTGCCCCCAGGCCCTCCCTGCACAGTGAAGAGATGCGGCTTGTGGATGGAACGGCAGGACAGTACCTGAAAGCGGGCCAGAAACGGGACAGTTGGGAAGTATCAATTGGCCTTTGCAGCTGTGCTGCCGAAGCCAGAAGTTTGTGTTGGAAGATGTAGACCCTGACCTTGGCACTCCCACAAAATGGGGGTGACGCCCCCATTTTCCAGAAGAAAGGTCCATAAATGGCAGCAGCCTGTCAATCAGGCTGCATGCCAGGATGTAGGACACGTTCTGCACATGCGCAAGCACCCTACCATTGGAGATGTACACAAACCATCAGATTTGCATACATCTCTGAATTAGGCACCATGTCACTTCTCATTAAAGTCTTGTGCAAAGAAGTCCTACAATGCATGGGTTGCAGTTCCTCCTGCCCTACCATTTGCATATCCAGCTCTCCAGCCAATGATGCACTGCAGAGACTAATTTACCATGACATACTGTATCAGGAAGGGTATTACCGGTTCTTTACAGGAGATGTCCACCTAAAGCTCTTATTTTACACATGAGCTGGTAATGATCCCTTTTCTAGCACTAGTACATGAGAGAAGTGTAAATGGAGACAACACCCAGTACCATGCATCAATAGATGTGGTAGGACAAGCCATGGCATTTACCCAATCAGCTTTAACCAACAATTGTACTGAGTAGTATACCCATCTGTAATGGGCCAGCTCTAGAAAAGGGCTCAGCTGCTCATAGTTTACCTGTCATATAAAGGCTTTAGGTAGGGATGTGCGCCGGACCATTTTTGCTGGATTTGGATTTGGCTCTGATTCGTCGCCCGGCTTTGGATTTGGATTTGCCAAACCGCCGTGACTGGTTTTGGATTTTGGATACTTTAACAAACCAAGCACTTCAGCAACAGGGACTGCCACTTTTGTGGTTGAAGTGCTTGGTTTGTTTGGGCCCCCACAAATCAAGCTACCAATCGGCTTAAAGCAACAGCTCGACAGTGGCAAGATGTCACCGTCATTGCCATCCTCACCCTCATCAGTGTGTACATCATCCTCACACAATATTAATTCATCCCCGCTGGAATCCACCATAACAGAAGTCTCTATACTGTGACATAATTGCTGGGAAAAGTCTTCCTCGTGGAATTTCCAGTTCATTTTGATGAACATCATCTTTTCCACATTTTGAGGAAGTAGCCTCCTATGCCGTTCGCTGACAAGGTTCCCGGCTGTGCTGAAAACTCTCCCTGAGTACACACTGGAAGGTGGGCAGCTTAAGTAATGCAAAGCCAGTTTGTACAAGGGCCTCCAAATTGCCTTTTTTTCCTTCCAGTACTCAAAGGGACTCTGTGACATGTCTATTTGTATGGTGTCATGAAAATAATCCTATACCATTCTTTAGATGGTTATTGTATCAGATGGCGTTATGGTAGAAGTGTCACTAATGCTCTGCAATTCTTTTAGACCCAACCAGATGACAAAATGTTGGGTTCACTTATCTGCATCACCACTGGGTTTTTTTCTGAAAGCTGATTTTTTTCTGGCTGCTGCTGAAGAAACAGAATGAGGAGACATCGTAGTGCCATGTGTCACTTGAGCTGCCAACTTGCTCACCAGGAGCTCTTTGCATCTTTTAAGATCTGGGTCAGTTGGAAAGAAAGACACAGCATTGACTTAATCCTAGGATCAAGCATGGTTGCTAAAATGTAGTGATCAGATGATTTCAAGATTTTGGCACTCCGTGGATCCTGGCAAAGCAAATAAAGGACTTGATCTACAAGTCTGACATATTTTGCGGATTTGCTTTAATCTCCTCCTTCATTTTCTCCAGCTGATTTTCCACAAGGCTAATTAGGGGAGCAGAAAATGTGGAAGGCGGCTTCTCTGAATGGTCTGGCTCACACATAGCACTCATGGCCACACTTAGGGGCATATACAATTACCCGCGGGACTTCTCCCCATAGCTTAACCCCATGGCACGGGGTTAAGCTATGCAATAAAATAACTTTTTCCCCAGTAAATGTGCTCTTGCGCGCGGGAACACACTGTTTCCGTGAGAAGTGTGGAAACAGTGTGTTATTGTCTCGCACGCAAGGCCAAAAAGGGTGGCTTCGTGCAGCTGTTACCTTGCACCTACATGAGGTGCGAGGTAAAGAGGGGGACTCGTGCGCGGGGTCTCGTGGACACCCACGAGTGGAATCCCCACTAATTGACTCACCACCAGCGCGACAATTAGTCGTGGGGTAAACCCCGTGGCTAATTGTATATATCCCTTAGACTCTCCTCAGGGATTTCTGACATTTGTGTTTCTGAACGTACAGTTTAATCTACTGCCTTAGCGGTTTTTTAGGTTTTTTTTACACTTCTTCTATAGTTTGAGTGAAAAGGTTTTTCTTTGTCATGAGAGGCATAAGATGTCCCACTGACAGTTGCAGACAGTTGCAGAACCACCACTCATAAATAAAGGCCAAGGCCTTAACCTTTCCTTGCCACTGCGTGGGGTGAATGGTATGTTGTAATTTTCTGTTTTTCTGCACTAAGCTTTAGAGGTTTGTTTGTCTTTACCCCTGTAAAAAATTTTAGATTTCAGATACCCTAATTTTTTAAAGCCTTTATGCCCTTGAGCATCAGCTTTAGGTGATAGTGAAGGACTAGTATCGTCATCATGACTGGTTCCAGCAGCTGCAGTGCCAGCATTTGCTTGCTGCTTCTGCTCTCCTCTCGGTTGATTGTCGTGATCCATATTGATGAAAACACTCAAGTTGTACAAAAATTACTAAGTTACTAATATATGTATTTAGTAATCACCACTCACTGTGGAATCACAGTACTTGTGTGTTATGTACACACAGAGGGCTAAGGCCTAATGAGTTATGGTGCTTGTATACACAGGGGGCTAAGGTCCAAGGAGTCATGGTGCTTGTATAGACAGAGGGCTAAGGCCCAAGGAGTCACAGTGCTTGTATACAGTTACACAGAGGGCTAAGGCCCAAGGAGTCACAGTGCTTGTATACAGTTACACAGAGGGCTACGGCCCAATGAGTCATGGTTCCTGTATACACAGGGCTAAGGCCTAAGTAGTTACAGTGCTTATATACACAGAGTTCTATGGCTCAAGGAGTCACAGTGCTTGTATACACAGAGGGCTAAGGCCCAAGGAGTCATGGTGCTTGTATACACAAAGGCCCAAGGAGTCACAGTGCTTGTATACAGTAACACAGAGGGCTACAGCCCAAGGAGTCATGGTGCTTGTATACACAAAGGGCTAAGGCCCAAGGAGTCACAGTGCTTGTATACAGTTACACAGAGGGCTATGGCCAAAGGAGTCACAGTGCTTGTATACAGAGAGGGCTAAGGCCCAAGGAATTATGGTGCTTGTATATACAGAGGGCTAAGGCCCAAATAGTCACACTGCTTGTATGCAGTTACACAAAGGCCTACGGCCCAAGGAGTCATGGTGCTTGTATACACAGAGGGCTACGGCCTGCAGAGTCACAGAACTTGTAAATGCAGTGGGCTACAACCCAAGGAGTCATGGTGCTTGTATACACAAAGGCTTAAGGGCCAAGGACTCACAATGCTTGTATACAGTTACACAGAGGGCTACGGCCAAAGGAGTCATGGTGCTTGTATACATACAGTAGAGGGCTAAGGTCCAAGGAGTCACAGTGCTTGTATACTGTTACACAGAGGGCTACGGCCCAAGGAGTCCTGCTGCTTCTATACACAGAGGGCTAAGGCCCATGAGTTATAGTGCTTGTATAGACTGAGGGCCAAGGCCCAAGGAGTCACAGTGCTTGTATACACAGAGGGCTAAGGCCCAATGAGTCACAGTGCTTGTATACACAGTGGGCAATGGCCTGCAGAGTCATGGTACTTGTATACGCAGTAGCCTACGGCCCAAGGAGTCACAGTACTTGTATACACAGTGGGATATGACCCAATGAGTCACAGCACTTGTATACACAGTGGGGTACAGCCCAAGGAGGCACGGTGCTTGTATATACAGTAGGGTACAGCACCAAAAAAAAAAAACAGTTTTGTTTTTACTTTTTACATTTTTTACTTCTTGAAAGGTGAGTCTGGACAACGCCACTTTAATCAGCAGAGTATAGTGCAGCATTCATCAGCGTGCAGTCAGTGCCCCTTATACAGTCACTTTACCAGCAGGGCAGTGCGTAGCGTGCGAGCATGCTAGTCAAATGGCACCGAGTCCTGGTCACGGCGCCTTAAATGTAGATTCTCTCACGAGAGTCCGATATCGGGAGGATGACATGCAGCCTTGAAGTGGGTTCCGAGTCAGGCGGAAACACCATCGCGACCATCGGGGCTTACGATGAGACCCTAGGGTATAGTTTCGTCAACCTTAAGCCCCAGGGAGCTTCCTGCTGTGTTTCAGCAATAAGCTCCCCACTGACATCACTGATGATGTCAGTGCGGCCGCCCACAAAATGGTAGGCATTCATAAAGGAACGCCTCCGTTTTGAAAACCACCCCCCCAGCCTGCCTACCAAACGGGGGCAGCTGTCGATCAACATCGACAGCAGCCCCTTTGGTAACGAGCCCCGGAGCAACAGAGTTTCTCTGTCACTCCGGGGCTTGCGCACGTGCAGTGCGGCCACTGCGTGTGCGCAGGCCAAACCATCGAGTCGGTTACAAGTGCATCGGCGCTCGTGACCGACTCTGAATGAGGTCCCCAGTGTGGTATTTGTTGTGAGATGTAAGGAGGGTCAGTGTGGTATTTGTTGTGAGATGTAGTTAGGGTCACTGTGGTATCTGTGAGATGTAAGGAGGGTCAGTGTGGTATTTGTTGTGAGATGTGAGGAGGGTCAGTGTGGTATTTGTTGTGAGATGTAAGGAGGGTCACTGTGGTATTTGTTGTGAGATGTGAGGAGGGTCAGTGTGGTATTTGTTGTGAGATGTAAGGAGGGTCAGTGTGGTATTTGTTGTGAGATGTGAGGAGGGTCACTGTGGTATCTGTGAGATGTGAGGAGGGTCAGTGTGGTATTTGTTGTGAGATGTAGGGAAGGTCACTGTGGTATCTGTGAGATGTAAAGAGGGTCAGAGTGGTATTTGTTGTGAGATGTGAGGAGGGTCTGTGTTGTATTTGTTGTGAGATGTGAGGAGGGTCTGTGTTGTATTTGTTGTGAGATGTGAGGAGGGTCAGTGTGGTATTTGTTGTGAGATGTGAGGAGGGTCAATGTGGTATTTGTTGTGAGATATGAGAAGGGTAGGTGTGGTATTTGTTGTGAGATGTGAGGAGGGTCTGTGTGGTATTTGTTGAGATGTGAGGAGGGTCAATGTGGTATTTGTTGTGAGATGTGAGGAGGGTCAGTGTGGTATTTGTTGTGAGATGTGAGAAGGGTCTATGTGGTATTTGTTGTGAGATGTGGGGAGGGTCTGTGCGGTATATTTTGTGGCATGGGGAGGTTAAAATTGCATGTGGTGGACTAAGTGGATTGTGGAGACATGTGAGGTGGTCCAAGTGGTATCATTCTCCTCTATCTGTTCTTGCCTATGTCAACCTCTCAGCCCTTTTCTTGCCTATGCCAGCATTCTGTGTTTTTCTTCTCTGTGCCATGCTCTGTGCCAGCCTCGTGCCAGCCTCTCTTCCCTTCCTCTGTGTCAGCCTCTCTGCCCATCCTCTGTTTATGCTACCCTCTCTGCCCATCCTCTATCTGTGCCAGCCTTTCTGTCCATCCTCTGTATATGTCAGCCTCTCTGCTCATCCTCTATCTGTGCCAGCCTTCTGTCCATCTGTTGTTAACACCAGCCTCTCTTCCCACTACTTCTCCCTGTCACCTTCTCTCTCATGTCACCTACAACTTGTCAACCACTCCCTCGCCCTGTCACCTCCTGCCTCTCACTGTCACTGCCCATCACTCTATACCCATCACCCACTGTGTCTCCCTATCACCCTATCTCCGTAACCCTCTGCCTCTCCCCTTCACCCTTTCATCATCACCCACTCCCTCTCCCTGTCTCCCACTCTGTAACCCTCTAACCATTTCCCAGTGTCACCCACTACCCACTGCCTCACCCCAGTGTCAACCACTGCCTGTCATCCTCTGACTCACCTCAGCATCACCCATTGCCTGTCACCTATTGACTGTCACCCACTGCCTCTCCCCAGTGTCACTCACTCCCTGTCACCCTCTTTGTCACGGTCTACCTCTCCCCAGTTTCACTGACTGCCTTTTCCCAGCATCTACAACTGCCTTTCACCTATTGACTGTCACCCACTGCCTCTCCTCATTGTCACCCACTGCATCTCCCTGGCGTGTTGAGCAAACATGCAATTTAGAATTTCAAAGGGCAGAAAGCCAAGGACACAGAGGTCCCATTCACCAACAAGATGAGAGGCATGTTGGATCGATAGTGTATTCAGGATAAACCTAATAAATAAAGATTTAATAATGGAGTTCATTAGCATCTCACTGTATATGGATGACAATATTATATAATATAATTAAAGTATAGCCAAGTTAGTTGTGTTTATTTGGTAAAACATTTATCAAGTACAGTCTATAAAATGATAAGTAGAATGCATATTGGTTGCTATGGGCAACTTCTCCACTTTTTCACTGCTTAATAAGTCAACTGGTATGCTACTTATCACATGGTCATACATACACACTAGGGTCAATTCTTTGTCAGAAGCCATTTAACCTACCAGTATAAATTTGAAGTATGGTAGGAAACCGGTGCACCCGGAGGATACCCACCCAAGCACGGGGGGAATATACAAACTCCACCCATCTGGGCCACCTGTGAGTTAGTAATGCTAACCACTGTGCCAACCTTGTTACCCCATTTACCCCATTCTTACCCATCCATTAATAATAGCTCTGTATCCTGTGCATCAGCTGAGAATCAATAGGTATGACTACTGGACTTTATTACAGATATATAACATACTGAGTACAAGACCATGTACTTTCTGTATCATGTTCAGCACTACTATAACTAACGGACCAGGTGCAATGTTTCTAATATTTTCTCTATGCAGTACTAGCCATGCAAGATGAGATATATATATATATATATATATATATATATATATAAGGAAATGGTAGGCGGCACTGAAGGATTTTTTAATGTATCCTTGAAAAAAGGGCTATATATGCCCTTTAACGTCGGAATAAACATATTTTTTGCATTCCAAGACCTTCAGTGCCCCCTACCATTTCCTTCTGCATACTGACCATAAGGAAGGCACGGAGGCTACATTAGCATTGGATATATGAGTGCCGGACCTATTTGGAAACTATATATATATATATATATATACTGTATATATATGGTAAAGATGAATGCTGGCACTCACAGGTCTTGTAAGGTAAAGTCTCTTTGACTGAAACGTCGAACAAGAGTGACACAGTTGTCAGAGTGATTCTTACCTTACAAGACCTGTGAGTGCCGCCATTCATCTTTACCTTGCATGTGCTGTTCCTTAGGGAGCATTGTGGAAGGCACCAGGGCCATTCTTGATGCTATATATGTGGAGTGCCAGCCCATGTATTTGCTTATGTATATATATATATATCAAAGAAACACACAATCTAGCGCTGGAGACAGCTAAAATTATTCACAGACCTATTCTTATTCAGTGAGACTGCTGCTTCGATTTCAAGATAGGTTATACCTTAACTATCGGATATAAACAAAAACAGAAAAAATAGAACACTGAAGCGCTGTCTCAATGTTTATAAAAATGAATCAGTATTTAATAAAAATTAAAACACATAATGAAAATATCCTAGCAGAAATAAAGATGACATATAGAATGTCCAAACAACCAATATATAACCTCAGGGCCTGATTCAGAGCCGCTCGTTCGTTCAGAAAAAGGGGGTGGCTATTCAAATGAACCGTTCGCTCCTTGCGGTCTGTTGCCGCCTCCATGTCTGAACGAGCGAACAAAACATGCGCTCGTTTATTTGTTAAAAACGCCCCCTGGTCGCTCGCATCATACGTCATGTCCGCTATTTATTAGATTAATCCAGTACATCGGACAGCGTATGAACTGCTCGCTATTCTTGTGGTTGGTTTTTCCTACCACTATATTGCGAGCAGTTCTGACTATAAAACAACCAAGTGATGTGGTCAATGACGCTCCTGTTTTAATTATGCACACCCATAAAACGCCCGCTTTGACCTTTAAGCACGCCTGCGTTTTGATCTCCACTCCCCGTTTTCAAGCACCTTCCCCTGTTACCACCCACATACGCCTCATTCTGTCACTCAAAATAGCAGGCACTCGCTATATAGCGAACAAACGATTTTCGGCCGCACTGACTGGTTCGGGCATGCGTATTAAAAACCGTACGCATGCGCAGATGTGCGAACATCGCTCGGGACGAGCGTACTGCCGCTTACGAGCGGCTCTGAATCAGGCCCTCAGTGTGCTAATGAGATGGTTGTAATAGAGCAGAAAATTTGATCCTAATATCTGATAGACATGATCAGCCTAAAATAACATTATGATACAATAGTATCAATATAAGACATTCCCATAATATAGTTGCCTAAATACGGTGATACAATGTGAGACAAATAAATAGATAAAACACAACAAACAAAGACACAACATATTAGCCTGTTCAAAGGTCAGGATAAATCCAATTTTAAAACATCTGTGTCCCTGGGTTGTTCAGAACCAAAAATATTTGCGAGTTTTATAATGCCAGTATTTCAGAGTCACTCTGTATAGCAGACTAAATAGTCTTCTGAGCTGTCAATTGACATAGAGCAAGGCAATATTAGCAGTTCTGATGGACTGGAACCTAATTCCATCAGAACTGCTAATATTGCCTTGCTCTATGTCAATTGACAACTCAGAAGACTATTTAGTCTACTATACAGAGTGACTCTGAAATACTGGCATTATAAAACTCTTGGTTCTGAACAATATATATATGTGGGAAGTACCTGGGAGGGTGCACCACTACCCGGAATTCTGGGTTGTCTCGGACGGGATGGGTATGGGATGCTGGCGCTTGGGATCCCAGAGGTCAGAATCCCAGCGCCGGCATCCCGACAGGGTTAGGATACTGACAGTTGTCCGTAGGTATCCTAACCCTCTCCCTCCCCTAACCCTCCCTCCCCGGTGCCCTAACCTTCCCCGGTAATGCCAAAACCTAACCTCCCCCTCTCCTCCCCCCTAAACCTAACCCTCCCCCCTTAGTGCCTAACACTAAGTCTCCCCCTAATGTCTAACCCCCTCTCCCTATCCCTTGTACTTATCTTCAGAATCCCGGCAGTGGGGATGCCGGCACTGGTATTCTGACTAGTGTTGGGATTCCCACTATAAGAATGCCGACGTCAGAATCCCAACACTAGTCAGAATACCATCGGGATATTGACCGCATCCCATCTCGGACATTCCAGGGATGTAGGCAAGTATGCTTTAGCCAGAGAGGTGTTTAATCTGTATATACAGTATGCAACGGGCAGGCCTAGGGAGTATGGACTACATTAACTAAGCAACGGAGATTTAATACAACAATAGAATTAAATTGAAAACTGGGTGTGTTTTGCATTTAATATTATTGGCATTTCAAATTTTGGGGTTTAAAACTGCCGAGAATCAACAACTTGCCAAAAGCTGCCGCTTAGTAACTCTAGCCCTAGGACTTCACCATACCATATTAGACTATTACTGCAGAAACACTGGAAATCTGGTGCTTTGATGGGGAGGGTATCCAGACAGAAGCATCAACAATAAAAAGGTCGACAGTCAATAGGTAAACAGGGACAAAAGGTCGACGGGTACAAAAGGTCACGGTCGACAGTGCAAAAGATCAACAGGTTCAAATGGTCAACACATATAGTCAACATAAAGATTTTTTTAAATGTTTTTTTCAACATTTTTAAGGTTAGGGTTAGGCACTTGGGGCATTAGGGTTAGGCTGCTGGAGGGAGCGGTTAGGATTAGGCACTAGGGGGAGGGTTATGGTTATTCTAGGTCTAGCATAGGGGGAGGGTTAGGGTTAGGCACAAGTTGGAGAGTTAGGGTTGGGCACTAGGGGATGGGTTAGGATTAAATTACAAAAATAATATGTCGACCATTTGAACCTGTCGACCATTTGCAATGTCGATCTCTTGTCAGTCAACCTTTTGTACCTGTTGACTTTTTGTCCCTGTTGACCATTTGGAATCAACCTATTGACTGTCGACTTTTTATTCTCGATCTTTTATACCACACCCGATCGGAAGCCAAAAATGCATTGCCATGCAGAACAGAACGTTACTGATTGCTGCATCGGAGACCTGAATCAGACCCTTCCAGCAAAACAGAATTAATAGATTTATGCAAAATGGATCTAACAGTAATTGATGTACTAGTTGCTCTTAGTTTATAATTGCATTAGGTATTTTCTAAAGTAGAGTACAAAATTACTTATAACATATTTAAATATATAAATTATACATTTTTTCAGATGGGACTTGAGAAAAGTACATATACAGTATGTGGTGTCCTCATACTTTTGAGAACCAGGCAATAACAAGTGGCTGTACAGCTTGGGCGAATTTACCCATTTTTTTAAGGTAGATACAATGAAAAGGGTATTTAATTCAATATGCTTCCAAGAACTGTAAAAATGGAAATGGATTTGTAGCTGGGGAAAGAAAGTTCCTTGACTTCAATGCTGATGGTTGGTTGTATGATCAATGCTGTATAAGACAATTGTAGACACCCAAGACTATATTCTGTCTTTTTTTTATTGTTTTATTGTCTCTCTTTGTTTTAATTGGATTACAGGGCAGTATATATTAAGAAATACATTTTACTGCTATAATTCCACCTACTCTACTACTTAAACAGTTTCCAAAAAGTAAGAGACTGGAATCAGGTGCTAATAGTGTTAAATAATCTATAGCTGCAACCACCTGGTGTGCCTGTGTCAGCTCATTAAAAAACTTTAAAAAAGCCACTTTGATAAAGCTCCCTAATCAGAGCGAAACGTGTCAGAAATTACCTGACTTTGAAGAATTGAGCTATACTCTTTATGTCACTTGCCAACTAATTTACTGCCATTGCAGCCAGGCTGCTACAGGGACACTGAGCGGGGACATAGAGCTGCGATACTAAACATCACACAGGTGCACTCTCATGCTACTGCCGAAAGAGAGGATTGCAGTCGCGAGTGTCCGGTATCACTGTCAGTTCAGTGAATACCCTGTGGAAGTAATCTTGCATATTTTCCTCTTCCTAAGTCTATGGAGGAGAGAGACGGACACTTGTATTGCCTACAAACCTCTGCAACATAAGAGCATTGAACTTTAAGCCAGAATTATACTGGTAAAACAAACTCCCACCCATAGGGCAGAATTTACGAAGCAGCGGCTTCTGTAAGTCACTGCTTCCTGGCGGGTTGCAGGTGAATATTTTAAACGCCACTCGGAGTCAATGTAAAGCACGCCGGGCTTTACACTGATTCCGGGTGCAGTTTTAAATATGTACCTGTAACCCGCCGGGAAGCAGCAGCTTACAGAAGCCGCTGCTTCGTAAATTCTGCTCATAGACTCTTTGATCAATACAGAAACTTGGCCCAAACCCAGCTTTTTATTGGTTTATATTGGCAGTTCTTTGATGGCTGATAAAAAATGACTAGAGTATAAGTGATATATATAACAATATATGCCTATGTGTGCAGTTATAAAATAAGATAAATATTTTAAGACTATGGACCTGATTCTGTAAGGATCACTATTGTAATCGCAATACCAATATCACACGCAGTCTCACTGCGAAGATATGTTGATGATTGCAATCTCAGTGCCATACGCAGCCTAACATAAGGACGCCCCCTTTAACTCACACACATCCGTAATACTTAGCAAGACTGCAAAACCATCGGTAACATCGAGTACCATCTTAGCCGCACACACACTTGAACATGATTTGACCTTACTCAGGAATTGCTAACCTAATCGCGCACAGTGAAAGCCTGAGCTGCGTATGGTATCGCAGTGGCTAATTTATGCACACCCCTTTAACGGCGTTCAAACGCACTGGCACGCCTGCGTTTTGCCAAGCACGCCCCCATCAACACCTCCAAATGGTACTTCATAGTCTTTGTGCATGTGCACTGCGATGAATGTGCATGCACAGAATGCAACAATCATCTAATTGCATGCGTAATCGCTATTCTGATTGCTACTGAATCAGGCCCTATACGGTATGTATTAATTTTAGTTTTATCTATTTCTATATAACATTGTGCTAAACTATGAAAATGGTGTCTTGAAGTTAATTTTCTGCCATCTCAAAATTATTTAACATATATATATATATATATATAGAGAGAGAGAGAGAGAGAGAGAGTATATATGAGAGACTACAGCACCATGTGAACTAAAAGAACACTTTACTTTCTAAAAATATATATATAAAATCAGTATTCAAAACTCATATAAAATCACAGGGAGATAAATATAATCAGTGGCGGGCGGGCCGGGGGGCATGTGCCCCCCGGGCCGCAGCGTCATGCGGGCCGTCTGTGTCACTGTGACACAGACTGCACCACGTGTGTAGCGCTGACCGGACGGAGCCGGCAGCTGCCAAACACACAGCCGCCGGAGCCGGCAGCTGTGTTTGCTGTAATCAGCAGCCGCTGAGAGTCTGTCAAACTCTCATCAGCTGCTGCTGCTCCCACTGCGGGAGCCATCTTCTGGCTGCCGCAGTGGGTAATGGGAGAGACGTCGTCATGACGACGTCTCTCCCATAATGCAAAGCGGCCGGAGGAGCCGGTAGAAGTGTCGGGACCAGGAGCGGGAGTTTCAGGCAAGTTTTTTTTTTTATTATTAAGTCTCTCACTACTGGGGGGGGGGGACTACTGGGGGCACTACCAGGGGGGGATTACTATGGGGGCACTACCAAGGGGGGATTACTACTGGGGGCACTACAAAGGAGGGGGACTACTACTACTGGGGGCACTACAAAGGGGGGGACTACTACTACTGGGGGCACTACAAGGGGGGGACTACTACTACTGGGGGCACTACAAGGGGGGGCTACTACTGGAGGCACTACAAGGGGGTACTACTACTACTGGGGGCACTACAAGGGGGGGACTACTACTAGGGGCACTACAAGGGGAGGGGACTACTACTAGGAGCACTGCATAGGGGGGAGGGGACTACTACTAGGGGCACTACATAGGGGAGGGGACTACCACTGGGGGCACTGCATCGAGGGACCACTGCTGGGGGCTCTATATAAAGGGCAATACTGGGGGTACTGCATAGGGGGGAGACTACAACTGGGGCCACTATTTAAGGGACATTGCATAAGGGTTACCACTATTGGGGGCACTGCATGGGGGGTGGACTGCTACTGGGGGCACTATATAAAAGGCACTGCATAGGGGGTACCACTATTGGAGTAGCACTATTGGGGGCACTATATAAGGGGCTTACTACTGGGGGCACAAGGTGCACTGCACAGGGGGATCCACTACTGGGGGCACTATATAAGGGGCTTACTACTGGGGGTACAAGGGGCACTGCATAGGGGGGATCACTACTGGAGGCACTACTGGAGGCCTGCATAAGGGTGTTCTCTCCTGTGGCACACGGGGGCACTGCATATGGGCACTATGACAGGGGGCTGCCCCTAATCTTTATTTTTACCTTACATTAATCCCATATGGACCCGCCTCCTCCCTGAAACACTTGAGGGGGGGCGGCACCGTAGCACACACATTCTTCGTGCGCCCTGGCTACACGCTACTCCTCTGCCAGGGCCGCCTGCATGCATTTGCCCCCCAGGCTAAAAGTTGCCAGCCAGCCCCTGAATATAATGCACCAGAGATAAAAGCACTCCCTAATGGTATAGGTGTCAGCTCTACAGCAATGTGATAACAATGGTGATTTGTTAAAAATTAAAATGGAAAAGGTGAAGCTGATAAAAAAATGACCAATGTGCTAATAAATACTGTGATACAGTGCTGAATGAACCATTAGAATCAATAAATAAATGTGCAAAATGTTCAAGACTGAGATAATATGTGCAATAAATGCAAATAAATATATAAATATAATTTCAAAGTGTTAGAAAGTGCATAAATTATTATAAGAATAACAAATATAAATATAATTAAAAAAGGGTATTTTATTACGAATAACAGCTGACCGTAACACATAGGGCAGTACAACAAATAACTTAATCTAAAATACAGAAATGCAAAAAAATTTTTTAAAAAGGGTGGGGATAAGGGAAGAAGGACTTATCTGGATCACAAATAGGTAAGTTCATGTGAGGCTGGAACCAGGAGTCACCAAAGCGTTTCGTCCATATGGTGGACTTCTTCAAGGGATCAAGTTAATTTTCTGCCATCTCAAAATTATTTTACATATATATATATATATATATATATATATACAAATATATAATAGAAACAAATAAAGTGTATTAATCTTCAGTCAACGTTTCGGGGATCGAGTCACCTATGTAAGGATACAATGTATATATATGTATGTATATATATATATATATATATATACAGTATATATAAATCTGTTATTAAGCCATCCACATAAGATTCCATCTTGTCCCAAGATGGTGTGTGTCTTTAAGTATTCAAAGCTTTAAATGTATAATATTACAAAGACTGATTTCTGCAGAGCTATGAGCTGAAGAACCTTGGGATATATAAATATGCAGATAGTGTTATGAATAAGACTGTGTATCCTTACCCCCCTTAACACTCCAATGTGTACAAATAACAATGACTGCTATAGTGAGATATACTGTGTGAATATTCTGATATGTTGCAAAAGTAAGAATGCTGTGCTTTATATTATTGAATGACACGCAAATATAGTCAGAGAGAATCTTGAAGCCAAGTCTGGTGGTGGTGATTCTGTCTCCTGAGATCTCAGTAATGCAAGGGTCTGACATACACTAATGAACTTGGGCTGGTGATTAATTACAGAAGACTGGTTCAGATCTATTACTTGGAGGTTCCCATACCGAGATTCCTAACAATGATCCGTGGGCGGACACATCGGGAGTGACCAGAACAGTGGATTCTAACTTTCATCCAGGATCAGTAGTTTTCTACTTAACTTGGACTGCACTGTTTTGGGTAATTCCCATGTCTGCTTAGGGATTCAGGTACGGAAATCTGTGTATCTCTGATTCTTGTTTTTGTTTTTTTTTGTTTTTGTTTTGGGTTTTATTTTATGAAATGACATGTCAAATGAATCTTTAAAAATGTATACAGATTATAATCCTTATAGATTTGAATAAGAACAAATGTGTTATTGTGTTTAACAGTCTGATAATTTGTTTCCCTGATTAGCATAAGTATTCTCCCTTGATACATCTTGTGATCTTTATACCTCCAGAGTGAATAGACATAGAAGTACATTTTGTTAGTTGGTAGGGTGACATATTGATGGAGATTAACTTCAGACTATAGTATTGGGATTTGTTTAAAATAACTTTGCCAATCAATCTATATCCCAAAGGTATGGTCATAGTGTGCCCAGAACTACTAAGGAGACCCACTTTAGTAACAGAAGGACCAGGGCTTTGGTAAAACCCACAGACAGGGTTTTGTAAAACCCATAGACAGGGTTTTTGTAAAACCCACTGACCATGGCTTTTGTAAAACCCACTGACCAGGGTTTTAGTAAAACCCACAGAGCAGGGTTTAGTAAACCCACACAGAGCGGAGTTTGGCGAAACCTGCAAAAAAGGGTTTGGTGAAATCCGCAGAACAGAATTGGGTTTAGGAAACCCACAGAAATGGGTATTGCGGACAGTAAACATCTGTCCAGCTATCAAACCCCCATGGATATTATACATATACATATAGTGTTAGGTCCTGGGGCGAAAGAAGGAATGGAAATGGCACACTTGATCCGATTAAAATGACAACAGATACCTAAGTTACTGTACATGGCTCCTGCATAAAGAGTAACAAACTTGAAGGCAAACTTTTAAATAGGATAAAAGTGAAAAACCAGATCTTGTTAAAGAAAGATTCACAAGAAAGAGAATAAGAAATTAATTGCATGTATTTTTAGGATTATTTTAAAGAAACATCTGTAAGGACAGTAGGTCCAAAATTGTTCAGTAAAGAATATTGCTAAAAATAAGTAGCTATGCCCAATATAGACTGTAAAGCATGTGATGATTTGGAATTGTGGTGCTGTAAATTGTAGAGGTTGTAAACTGAAGGTATCATATACTGAACCCAGAAAAGATACCAGAAATTAAAATAAGAATAAGAAAAATACATAGAAATGTAAATATCCTCGATTCAATTGTGGAGAGTGCTAAATTGTTTATGATTTTAAATGTAAAGATAAGTGCATGTAAAAATTGCAAAAGGTAGATTTCAGAAATGTGTTAAAATATTTCAGTTTAATCCTGCGTGTTTGGGGATGCCCATACAATGTAATGGTTGAGTTTGATTTTGCATCAGATGCTGAAGTTTTGCTATTGAGTTTTGCTATTGTATGTTTGAGAATTTCAATAGTCTCCCTTTAAGAAATTCTGAAGGGAGGGGGAGTGAGTGATCAGAAGAAGTTGAAATTTCAGACAGAAAATAGTGAGCTTGCAATGCAAAGGACCTTCAGAATGAAAATGTCTGATGATTTGAACGTAAAAGATACAGTACATAAATTAAGGCGTATGTTCAATGACATCTAAGTATGATATTAATGAGATATTCAAATATTTGAAAGTATGACATAAAAGAGTTTTGTCTTACTGAAAATTTTCTCCATAACTGGTGTGGGAAAAGAGAGAAGTGACATTCCACAGGCCAGCAAGCAAATCAAAATTGTTTTTACTTTTGTTATGGGCCTTTGTTTTGTTGCAAAAAGTGTTTTATTTTTTTTATTGACCTTTGTTTTAGTGATACTACATAAATATGTATGAGTGTTGTATGGTTATGGTATTACGGGGACAGTGTAAGTAATGCTGTCCACCTTTTCCTTAATCCTGTACAAGGATTTATTAAGCTATTGTTACATACATATATGTTACCCATAATGAATAAGTTGGATTGTAACATTGAAGTGTTTACAACAAGTGTTGAAATGTAACAATTATTGTGAAGATAACATTAATAACATAAACAATCATAGGAAGATAGCCCTCAGAATCATCTACCTCTCAATATGACCAGTCATACAGTACCGCAATTTATTGTATCTATCTGGGACTACTAAAATGTTATTCAGTTCAAATTAATCTCACCAGAACATTTGACCTCCTCTGTAGTCCCGGCCACTGGCCCGGATGGCCAAATACAGTATTTACAAAAGACAAATCCATTGCAGATTATTGTAAATAATGGTGTAATAGTCTCAGATGACTGCCCAATTAACCTTTTAGAGACAAATTTATGGTCAGCATTAAATGCTACAATAACATACAAAGATGGGGAAGTGACTTTAGCTCATTAATGTTGTTAACACTTAAAGTCTATACTGAAATGAAATGTTTGCTAAAGTTGGTAATATGTTATGGGCACAGAGTAAAATAGATATAAGGCTACTGCCCATTTAAATTAAACTTAAAGCTAACATGTGTGACCAGTTAAACAATACCCTTTCAGATCAGATCAAGTAACCAAATAGGTAGAAGTTTACAGGTTTAATACACTAACGGTACCTAATCTGGACACCTTGTTTCATGGCATACCACCCACCTCATAGTGTTTTACTGCCTTTTAGTCCATAACAAAAGAAGCAGTATGTTTAGTCTAAACTGCCACAAGGGTGTGCTGCAAGTTTTAATGTTAAAAGATTGGCTGTTTGACAGTACAAAGATAATCGTTATACGATATGTGGACGACTCAGAGCAAAATTGTTTGCATGAAATAATAGTATTACTGAGTATTCTGCACAAGTAAAACAAAATTATAAAGTATTTAAAAATAAATTGCAATCCATACAGACAAAAATTTATTTTTTAGGACTTTGTAAATCACACTGTCTTTCTTTGTAAGTTTTAGCTTAGTTTAATGATTCAGAAAGCAGATGTCCAAACAGCCTAAAGCCTTTTTGAGCTTATTTACATATTGTAGAAAATGGATACTTTATGTAAATAAATTGTAACTTTTGTATAATGCAAATAAGGGATTGATACAATAGAATCCCCTTACATTAACATGTGAATAAATTGAAGTTTATCATGTTGTAAACATCAGCATTGGTTTTACCTAACTATAGTACCGCTTATATTGTTTTGTCATAAGTCTAACTCATATGCTCAGGGGGTCCCTGAACAATCACATGGAAACTTTTGTCACCTAGACACTGCTAAGTGCTGACATAGTGTTAGGAGGACACCCCTTAACTATTATAGTATCACATGAAGCTATAAAATCTAAAGCTTAAAGAAAGCATTTATCTGTTGTTAAGCTTACAAAATGCAAAGTAGCTTTGTTGTACAAGTAATGTCACTCTTAAAGGTACAATGTTGAAACCCTGCGTCATCATTACTTTTGCAGGTTTCAAAAGATGGGAGGATAGAGTATAGCGATAATATACAGTAAATAGTGACAGTGTAATGGAGGACACTGAAAATATACAAACTTTTTATTTTCCTGATCATGATTGTATTGAACTAATGAAGCAGGAATTATTGTCCTTATTTAACTTTTCAAATGCTTCTTTTGAAGATGGAGTTCCATACACAAGATATATTGGCTACATCAGAGCACTGTCTACTGCATTCCAGTTATGCCAAAGGCTTGTAGTGATAAAAATGAGGGTACACTTGAGAGATCATACCCGAAGCTGAAGACAATAGACTGGTAGACCAGGCTGCACATCCTGCTTCCATAAGTCACTACTCCCAAGGGCAACCCACTTATGTGGTAGATCCCACCCCAAAGATTGACTTAAGTACCCTCACAAAGCTCCAGGTACAAGCTCCAGAGGCTGAGAAAAGCAAAGCTAGGAGCTAAAGATAAATGGTGAGTGGGGGGAAGGTCAACATTCAGGTCTACCAAAAACACTTTACCCAGTTATGACCCAAATAATATATGGTTAGGTGCACTTGGGGAAGGATACAATGATGGCTATCACCGACCGTAATTGGATAGCTCCAGGTTTTGCACAGACAGCACAGGCCTTTGAAACAAGGTGTCTAATATGTGCATTGAAAAATCCAGGTAAGACTGTCCCAACCCCTTTTAAAAAGTACTCCCCAGACTCTGTGTTCCTTACAAAGGATACAAATTGATTTCATACCACTGCACAAATGTTCCAAATGTGAAGTCCTCTTGTATTAGCCTCATTAGTCACTAGCTTGGAGGGTAGGCGTGTTGGAGGGCAGATGCAAAGACAATGGCCAAGGTAATAAAGATAATTAAGAAAATTATTTTCTCCAGTGTGTTAAGAAAATTAAGGTCAACTGCAGATATAGTGTCCTATGTATCAATCTTACTGAAACAATTAACTAAAATACATAGTTAGGTGTTTTCTTCTATTCCAGTCCTTTATCTTGATACAGGTACCCACTGTTTACAACCAGGAGATTGGATGATAATTTGGAAATATACCAGGAAGGCTATTGAGTCCAGATTTGAAAGTTTATTCCAAATCCTGATGAGTACATTTATTTCATTGAAACTTCATAAAAAGGACACCTGAATATATATCTTCTATTGCAAAGTCTTCTTCCAAGGGGAGTCGGAGTAATTTGATATTATGAATAGATACATGTTCCTAGGCCCCAATCCAGACAAAGGCTTGTGGAAAAGTATATTTTGCTTAGTTATAAGTTTAATTTTAGCTTTAAAACTTTGAGTTGTTAGCATAAGTATTAAGCTGAGTAATTACATATATGGTGGTATATCAAGAGATGAAGCAATAGCAATATCTAGACTCAGTGTATAGTATGTTCACCATATAGAAGCTTTAGACAAATTGATTGATAGTGTTGCAAATGAAATATTTGATGTACTTAAGATGATCTCTAATGAACTGCAATTTAAAGTAAAGGTTATAGGACAGATTAGACTGATCCTTGAGTACCTTACAGCTGCTTGATAAGGTATGTATCTTATAGTGAGACTAACCTGCTGTAATGTATATTGCTGATAACTTTTCTGACCTGATACATGGACACATGAAGAAAATCAAGCAACTGAAAGACCAGTCTAGGAAAACACATGGTAATCCAGAGTATGATCTTGATAATAATGAATGGTTTTCCTAATTAAACCCAGCTAGGGTTTAATGAATTTAGTAGATGGATATCAGAAATTCTTTCACTTATTGATAAAGGTTTAGCTTTGTTTGTAATCATTTAGATTGCTATAAAATTTGCTATTTTTCTGATTAAGAAGTTACTGTACTTACACTTGACTTGTTTCTCCAAGGAAAATACACTAAAGGCATTGATGATGACTCAAGTCTATGATAACATCTGTGCCTAAGACAACATTCCAAGCTGTACCATTTGTGGAACCAGCCTCATTGAGGATGCTAAGCAAACATGTGGACAATGCAAGACTATCATCATTTCCCTGAATATTCATGACAAGATGGACAAGATAAAAGACAATTAGAGACTGAGGACCGTGGACTTGCTTTACGGGGAATGGATCAATGCGTAATCCTATGTATGGGTTCCTGTAGATGGAACTTATATATAAATGTACCTATACTTAGTATAGCAAGATCGTGTTCCTCTTAGGTAGATAGTATAGAGTAAAGTTATGAATAAAAGATGGGAAAAGTGTTAAATCTGTTATTAAGCTATCCACATAAGACTCCATCTTGTCACAAGATGGTGTGTGCCTTTAAGTATTCATAGCTTTAAATGTAAAATATTACAAAGACTGATTTCTGCTGAGCTATGAGCTGAAGGACCTTGGAATGTATAAACATGCAGATAGTGTTATGAATAAGATTGTGTATCCTTACCCCCCCTAACATTCCAACGTGTACAAATAACAATGACTGCTATAGTGTGATATAATGTGTGAATATTCTGATATGTTGCAAAAGTATGAATGCTGTGCTTTATATAATTGTATGACGTGCAAATATAGCCAGAGAGAATCTGGTGGTGGTGATTCTGTCTCCTGAGATCTCAGTAATGCAAGGGTCTGACATACACTAATGAACTTGGGCTGGTGATTAATTACAGAAAATTGGTTCCAATCTATCACTCTATATATATATATATATATATATATATATACTTCCCAAGTGGTGCAGCACTCCTGGATTTAACAGACATCACACTGACAGTGGCATGGACTGCAACGTTTCAGTGCCCAATTTTATTCATGTAGCACTTTCATCAGGATAAAGATAGAAAACAATGTCTTAGCTTAAGTAGAAGTTGTCACCGTGTGAACGCCAATGTCGGACACGGGACCTCCCACCCGCATGCGCAAAGTATTGGAATAAATGACTGCATAAGAAAGGTAACATTATTGCCACTATAAATCAGGTACTCGAATAGGATTCCCCGAGTTCTAATCATAACATGATAATACAACATACAGTGCATCTGGAAAGTATTCACAAAGCTTCACTTTTTCCCAATTTTGTTATGTTACAATTTTATTCCAAAATGGAATAAATTCATTTTTGTCCTCAAAATTCTACACACAATGCCCCATAATGACAACATGTAAAAAGTTTTTTTGAGATTTTTGCAAATTTAATTAAAAAAACACAACTAAGAACTCATATGTACATAAGTATTCACAACCTTTGCTCAATACTTTTTTGATGCACCTTTGGCAGCAATTACAGCCTCAAGTCTTTTTGAATATTATGCCACAAGCTTGGCACACCTATCTTTAGGCAGTTTTGCCTATTCCTCTTTGCAGCACCTCTCAAGCTCCATCAGGTTGGATGGGAAATGTCGGTGCACAGCCATTTTCAGATCTCTCCAGAGATGTTCAATCGGATTCAAGTCTGGGCTCTGGCTGGGCCACTCAAGTACATTCACAGAGTTGTCCTGAAGCCACTCTTTTCATATCTTGGCTGTGTGCTTAGGGCTGTTGTCCTGCTAAAAGATGAACCATCGCCCCAGTCTGAGGTCAAGAGCACTCTGGAGTAGGTTTTCATCCAAGATGTCTCTGGACATTGCTGCATTCATCTTTCCCTCTATCCTGACTAGTCTCCCAGTTCCTGCCGCTGAAAAACATCCCCTCAGCATGATGCTGCCACCACCATGCTTCACTGTAGGGATGGTATTGGCCTGGTGATGAGCGGTGCCTAGTTTCCTACAAACATAATGCCTGGCATTCACGCAGCAATCTTTGTATCTCATGGTCTGATAGTCATTCAGGTGCATTTTGGCAAACTCCAGGTGGGCTGCCGTGTGATTTTTACTAAGGAGTGGCTTCTGTCTGGCCACTCTACCATACAGGCCTGATTGGTGAATTGCTGCAGAGATGGTTGTCCTTCTGGAAGGTTCTCTTCTCTCCACAGAGGAATGCTGTAGCTCTGACAGAGTGACCATCGAGTTCTTGGTCATCTCCCTGACTAGGGCTCTTCTCCCACGATCACTCACTTTAGACGGCTGGCCAACTATAGGAAGAGTCCTGGTGGTTCCGAACTTCTTCCATTTACAGATGATGGAGGCCACTGTGCTCATTGGGACCTTCAAAGCAGAAAATATTTTGTGTACCCTTCCCCAGATTTGTGCCTCAAGACAATCCCGTCTTGGAGGTCTACAGACAATTCCTTTGACTTCATGCTTGGTTTCTGCTCTGACATGTACTGTCAAGTGTGGGACCTTATATAGACAGGTGTCTGCCTTTCAAAATCATGTCCAATCAACTGAATTAACCAAAGGTGGGTTCCAATTAAGCTGTAGGAACATCTCAAGGATAATCAGTGGAAACAGGATGCACCTAAGCTCAATTTTGAACTTTATGGCAAAGGCCGTGAATACTTATGTAAATGTGATTTCTTAGTGGGTTTTTTTTTATATATAAATTTGCATAAATCTAAAAAAAACTTTTTACACATTGTCATTGTGGGATATTGTGTGTGGAATTTTGGGGAGAAAAATGAATTTATTCCATTTAGGAATAAGGCTGTAACATAATAAAATGTGGAAAAAGTGAAGCGTTGTGAATACTTCCCGGATGCACTTTAGATAATCTCCTATACTTGTGCAGGGAAAAACTATGGGCTAGAACTAGAGTACATGATCCGAAGCTCATATGATGTAAAGGAAAAAAGTTACAGCACGATCTTAGATGAATCCTTAATACCAAAGTACACAATAAAATAGAATAGTAACATATACGGGCAGTTGCCCCCTCTAATAGGATGGGGTATGTGGTCAATCATACGGTACTAGAGGGAAGCCAGAGGATGCGAGGCTATACAAAATGTCTAGCTACCGGTTGCTCACTATTCCCACTGTTTAAGGCTGCTCTTATAGCCGACCAATGTGCCGCCATTCTCTCTTTAAAAGTGCGCTCGGTGTTACCTATATAAGATAGTCCGCAAGGACAAATTATCTGATATATTGTAAATTTGGTATTATATGTAAGACGGTGATTGATTTTGAATTCTTTGCCTGTATGCGGATGGTAAAAAGAATTGCTGGGTATCAAATATCTGCACATAGTGCATGAGGACTTGGTGCATCCCATTTCATTGGTCAAAAAATTAGAATTAGATTTACCAATATTACCAATATTACTAATATCAGTTTTGACCAATATTTCTCTTAGGTTATGAGTGGGGGGTGTAACATGACATAAGTCTTGTGTCCTGTAATTTCAAATCAGCGTCGGACTGTACGATGGACCACAATTTCTTTGCAGACTGGTTAATACTATTGCTAGCAGGACCATATTCAGTTACCCATGGGATGAAGGGTTTTGCTTCACCCTGCATTTTTTTATTATTATTCTATCTAATCTCAATACTTTAGCCTTAGCGTATTAAAGAAGTTTATGATCATAGGGCCTGATTAAGAGCCGCACGCTCGCGCTGTGCATTCGCAAGCGGCCCGATGTTCTGTGTACGTGCATGCGCATGTTTCGTTCTGCGTGTACACGAACTACACACTGCGATCGTATCCCTCTCGCTCGCCCAGCAGCGTCATAGTACACGTCACTTGCCTTTTTTTTAGACTGATTTCCTCGCAATGCTTGCAGTAGGGTAAAGCTACCTCAAGCACTGCTTTCACATCCTGATGGTGCTCGATGTGCCAATGTTTTAATAAACTTCCTGGACATGACGAATTGCTGGTGGGCGGATCTGTCATACACAAAGTGACCGCTCGCTAAGACATGGTGGGCGTGCTTATGCCTTGCCGAGAAAGGGAAGCAATCGAGAAGCCGACTGCCTATATACCGGCAGCCGGCTTCCCGACTGTCTTATCCCGGCAAGGGTGAAATGCTGGGTGTCTAGATGTAGACGCCCGCATTTCCCAGACACCGGGAGACTGGCGCCCGGCATCACGATCGTAGTGATGCTGGGGGCCTCGAGCGGACAGCCGCGGGGGGGGGAGGGTTAGGTTTAGGGCTCCAGGGGGGACTTAGGGTTAGGCACCCCCCCGGGAGGGTTAGGGTTAGGCTAGGGGGAGGGAGGGTTAGGGTTAGGCACCCCCAGGGGGGACTCAGGGTTAGGCACCCCCCCGGGGGACTTAGGTTTAGGCAGCGGGGAAGGGGGTGGTTAGGGTTAGGCACTTAGAGGGGGGATTAGGGTTAGGCACTTGGGTGGGAAGCTAGGGTTAGTCACCCCTAAGGAGGGTTAGGGGTAGGGGGGTTAGGTTAGGTTAGTGGATACTTACCTATCCACGATCGGGATTTCCAGCGCTGTTGGGCTTCCGCTGCGTCGCACTCTGCTCCTGTCGGGCTGCCGCTGACGGGAATCAAACCCATTCCCCGAGAAATCACTCAGTATATCATACCCATTCGGTATATCATACCTGGTATATCATACCCATTCCCCGAGAAATCGCTTCCCGTGGCGTCACTTTGACAAATTTGCATTTGCATCCAGCAAGTGTACGCAGATAGCGAACGGGTCTGAATCAGGCCCATAGCCTCTTGCTAGAAATTTGTCAATCAGACAATTAATTTGATGATTAGCTATAATCGGACCAGATGTAATACATATAATGCGGACCATTTGGGAAAAGGGGAGACCTAGTTTCAGAGGAAGTGGGTGAAAACTGGACATGTGTAACAAATTGTTATGGTCTGTCGGTTTAGTATAAACCAAAGTCTCTATACTACCATTCCTTAAACTAATACTCACGTCCAAGAATGCAATATTGGCATTATCAATGTTATACGAAAGTTTTACTGGGTGGGTTCTGGTATTATGTTCTTTTATAACAGTAATTAAAGATTGTTTCATTCCCTTCCATATAATTAATACATCGTCTATATAGCGATGGTATGAAATTATATTACGGCAATGTGAGAATCGGTAAAGAATTTGGCCCTCATTTAGAGGCCGTCGCTAGTAGGCGAGCACTCTCTCTGAATGAGGGCGGCCGCTTCACTTTTCAAGCGCGGCCTCCTGGTCGCTAGCTAAGCTGTGGGTTAACACCCACAGCTTTAGCGACCGACCAGGTTGATGGTCGCGATGGTCAAGACCATCGCGACCATCGGGGCTTGCGACGAGACCCTAAGGTTGGGTCTTGGCAATCGCAAGCCCCAGGGAGCTTCCTGTTCTGATCGAGCAGGAAGCTCCCCACTGACATCACTGCTGTTGTCAGTGCGGCCGCCCACAAAACGTCAGGCGTTCCATCAGGAACGCCTCCGTTTGTGTAGCCACTCCCCCGCCCCTCCTACAAAATGGGGCGAGCTGTCGATCAACATCGACAGCTGCCCCCTTTTGTAGTGAGCTTCGGAGCGAGAGAAATTCTCTCTCGCCCTGGGGCTTGTGCACGCAATTTATTTTCTATACTGCAACACAAACAAACCATAATTTTCTGAAACTAATATAAAGCTTACTGTAGGGTTAGTTTAGAATTGCTGGGGTTTCCTTTCCAAGTTTGACATAGGGTTCATAGATCCCATAGCAAAACAAACTTCAATGTAAGCAGTACAAGAAATTGGCTGGTAAATGAATAAGGCATTGTGCAACCAGGAATGGGTATGTAATGCCGGCTGTCGGGATGCCTCCTGTTAAAATGCCGACAGCGGCATCCCGATGGTTGGTATCCCGACAGGGGTTGGGTAAGTATACTTACCCCCTCCCTTCTCCCCCTAACCTTTCCTGCTTGCAGCCTAACCCTAACCCTCCACACCCTAACCCTACCCATCGCCGTTAGTGCCTAAGCCTCCCTCCCTCATGCCTAAACCTAACCCCCCCTTAGTGCCTAACCCTAGCCACCCTCCCCCAGTGGTGCCTAACCCTCCACCATAGGGGTGCCTAACCCTAATCTCCCCCAAAAAACCTAACGCAAACCCCGCTATGCTACCTACCCCTAACCCTTCCCCCCTGCGGCTAACAGCTAAGGGCGCCCTGGACTTATCTGTTTCGGGCTGGCGTCCTTCTAGATTCTGGCATCGGAATTAAAATAGGTATTGGTATTTTGATACAAACAAAAAATGTCCAAACCCTTTGGCGCTGCACTCCAGTGCCACAGAGGTTAATAATAAGTCACCACCTAATATCTAATAACATATAACAAAACAAATCAACCTCACTCGCGCTCTGGATTGTTCCAACAATTCAACAGAAGTCCATCAAGGGAATTGTCCCACGTCCTTTGATATAAGTAATTCTCCGGTATAAAAAAGAAGAAATGGAAAACAAAATATAGTGTAATAACGTCACTGTATGATGAAGCCCCCGGGGATGTGAATATGAGGAGAATATGGTGGTCTATGAAGATCTTCTCCTGGCTTAGTATGGTCCCAACTCCCATAAGAATCACCCAGATGTGAATGGGGATGTCTTGTGTGGAGTTCCTTGCATGTATGCTTACTTGTAAGGGCGATGTATGGACATATAAAGGTATCTTTATTTTCAGAAACCTCGACCTGTGGTCCTTAACGAAATGTGGGGACTTTCAAGTCGTGATAGGACAAGGTAAAAGAAAAGACCATGAAAGACAGCACTCCCTGATGCAAGCTCTATTTCAGCAGCCTTTTTTTTTTTTTTTTTAAATGATCGTATTTTTTTATGAAAAGCCTCATATATTGGAAGTCTGAGAGCCAAAAGACAGCTTCAGCAAAAGAGAACCCTATACAACAAGAACAACATGGAAAAGATGGCTAGCGGAATGTCTTGGGGATTACATTTAACAGATGATGAAGAGGCAGATTGGCTATCCTTCGATTACAGTCGACTCCATATCAAAGCTAAGTGACCACAAGGCAGAAAGTACTACTGCAAGTAACTTGCATAGTTCTAGATATAGAACATAATTCTCATATAATGAAAGTGCTTGCAGTCAGTTTTGTACAGCACTGTAATTACATTAAAACGTGAAATGTCCTCACACAGGGGCAATCTAATGGCTGGAAATGCATTTCATTATTAGGACATTCTGCATCAACATGAAAATGTAAGTCTATTCTAGGTCACTTAGCTCCTTAATATAATTAGACTGTAATTAGTCCACTTTACTACAGAGTTACCACTGTTAGAATAAAGTCCACTGCTCCCTACGTTATGAAGACCTTACTTGGAACAATGAGTGACAAATTAATTCTTATGGTTAATATGATGCTTTTTAGACTTGTGGCAATTGGAGTAACGTGAATTGTCCTGAAAGCAAGTAGGTGACATTACGGGATCGTGACAACTGGTATGTAATATCTTCAGCAGCTTCCAGTTTGCACAGTTCAATTAAACCATCACCAACAGCTGCTAGGAATACTGCAATCAATTCTGCTGCCTTAGAGTCTCCTTCAGCAGATATGACAGCAGCCTTTTTCTGTTGTTCAGCCTTCTCCACAATAAACCTGGCTCTCTCCGCTTCCTGCTGGGCTACTTGCTTGGCTTCAACGGCTTCTATGAACTCCTTACCAAATGTCAAGTGCGTCAGTGACACATCATCAAGGATAAGCCCGAATGTGGTTGCTCTCTCAGTTAGGTCCTCACTGACCTGCCTGGAAACCAGCTCCCTCTGAGTGATCAGCTCCTCTGCATCAAACTGTGCCACCACTGATTTAAGAATCTCGGTAGTAATAGACGGTAAGACACGCTCTTCATAGTCCTCTCCGATGCTGGTGAAGATCCATGGCAATTCATTGGCAACAAGCCGGAAAAGAATGCGCAGAGTGATATTAACATTCTGCAGATCTTTGCTTCCTGTGATAACAGGAACGCTGCGAGGACATGAACAGCAATCAAAAATGATTGGTTTCTGTACCAAGGGGATGAGGAAATGCGTACCTTCTCCCCCTACCTCATTTTGAACCCGTCGGAATCTATCAAAAATGACAGCATTGTGTCCAGCATTTACATTATATAAGGCAAAGTTTACAACGCTTCCAACCACAGCCAATCCCAGACCAAGTTTTCCAATTGATTCCAACAACTTTGCTGCCATTGTGTAACACTAGCCCTCTTCGAAACTTCTCAATGTGCAACGGTGACCTTCCACAAGACCAGTGCTCCAACCGCGCATGTGCGACCTCTGTCCTTCTAATCTAGAATGTTATTTACCTATCAGCTGCTGAAACAGAGCTTGCATCAGGGAGTGCTGTCTTTCATGGTACTGGATGACTGTCTTTTCTTTTACCTTGTCCTATCACGACTTGAAAGTCCCCACATTCCGTTAAGGACCACAGGTCGAGGTTTCTGAAAATAAAGATACCTTTATATGTCCATACATCGCTCTTACAAGTAAGCATACATGTAAGGAACTCCACATGAGACATCCTCATTCACATCTGGGAGATTCTTACCGGAGTTGGGACCATACTAAGCTGGGAGAAGATCTTCATAGACCACCATATTCTCCTCATATTCACATCTCCAGGTGGCTTCATCATACAGTGACATTATTACTCTATATTTTGTGTTCCATTTCTTCTTTTTTATACCGGAGAATTACCTATACCAAAGGACGTGGGACAATTCCCTTGATGGACTTTTGTTGACTTGTTGGAACAATCCAGAGCGCAAGTGAGGTTGATTTGTTTGTCATATCGGTATTTAGATACTAGCAACACTAAAAATAAGACTGGCTACAGCGCTAATATAGATCGTTTTTTTCAAAAATATCATTTATAAAGTTTAATCTCAATTCATTAACGGCAGCTGCAAATTCCCTATAAGGGCTGGAGTTGCCCCATATAACCATAGACCTCGACCTGTGGTCCTTAACGGAATGTGGGGACTTTCAAGTCGTGATAGGACAAGGTAAAAGAAAAGAACATCATCCAGTACCATGAAAGACAGCACTCCCTGATGCAAGCTCTGTTTCAGCAGCTTTTTTTTTTTTCAATTATTGTATTTTTTAATGAAAAGCCTCATATACTGGAAGTCTGAGAGCCAAAAGACAGCTTCAGCAAAAGAGAACCCTATACAACAAGAACAACATGGAAAAGATGGCTAGCGGAATGTCTTGGGGATTACATTTAACAGATGATGAAGAGGCAGATTGGCTATCCTTCGATTACAGTCGACTCCATATCAAAGCTAAGTGACCACAAGGCAGAAAGTACTACTGCAAGTAACTTGCATAGTTCTAGATATAGAACATAATTTCTCATATAATGAAAGTGCTTGCAGTCAGTTTTGTACAGCACTGTAATTACATTAAAACGTTAAATGTCCTCTCACAGGGACAATCTAATGGCTGGAAATGCATTTCATTATTATCACATTCTGCATCAACATGAAAATGTAAGTCCTCCTTAATATAATTAGACTGTAATTAATCCACTACTACAGAGTTACCACTGTCAGAATAAAGTCCACTGCTCCCTGTATTATGAAGTCCTTACTTGGGACAATGAGTGATAAAGTAATAATTATGGTTAATATGATGCTTTCTAGACTTGTGGCAGTTGTAGTAACGTGGACTGTCCTGAAGGCAAGTAGGTGACATTATGGGATTGTGACAACTGGTATGTAATATCTTCAGCAGTTCCCTTGATGGACTTTTGTTGACTTGTTGGAACAATCCAGAGAGCAAGTGAGGTTGATTTATTTTGTTATATCGGTATTTCGATAGTAGCAACACTAAAAAGAAGACTGACTACAGCGCTAATATAGATCGTTTTTTCAAAAATATAATTTATAAAGTTCAATCTCAATTCATTAACGGCAGCTGCAAAGTCCCTATACGGGCTGGAGTTGCCCCACATAACCATAGACAGAAAAACAAAGAAAAATAGACTTTGCGCTTATTGCCTAATAATAATCTGAAATGGCAGAATGATTTCAGCTAGACTCGATCTTATATGGGTAAATGTACAGTTGTATTCATAAAACATATTTAAACATCTAATTGCATAATTTTAACCAAATTGCTAGTCATTACTTATTATATATAAATAACATATCTCGAATATAAAACCTTAATCATGCATATATAACTAAAATAGCATATTGAGCACCACACAAATAGACATAGATTACAAGCCCACTTATGATTAACTTGTATAGTCTGATTTCACCAGCATGGAAATTCCTCTTTGAGGTTAATTGAATACAACTATTTGCATATATCTCAATAGCACTGAGAAATCAATTGTATAAGCAAGTATTCCTTTTTCCAAACAAAGGGTGATATATCTTCCTATCAATACAGGGCTGCCGGACTGAATTCTGAGTCTATAATGTATCACTGACAATGCCGCACAATAGTGTCAAGTTCTCCTTATAGGAAACAATGTCAGTCCTGCTGAAAATACATGTGGCGTTAGGGGTTTTCTTTGGAGACCACAAGTGCAAGTGTTCCGTATGCTGCTTAGGGCAGAGGTGGCACAGCTGACGTGAGGATACTAGTCTCTCAAGAGATGTGGCTAAGCAGCCTGACTGCTGACTTACATGGAAGCCCCGTCGCTAATCCCGAGTTGGTGATTGCTGAAAATCTCTCCCATCAGCATGCATAAGCGTACACGGTCATCTGCATAATTAGTATACCAAGGTGCCACTTGCTCCATAATAGGGTTAATCAATAGGTGCTTGGTCGTGCTCGGCTGGATATAGAAGAATCCAAAAAACTGGGGATAACTGACGCGTTTCGCCCCTTTTTCAAAGAGTTGAAAAAGCCCCGCAGTGGAAGTAGGCATACGGAACACTTGCACTTGTGGTCACCCAAGAAAACCCCTAACGCCACATGTATTTTCAGCAGGACTGACATTGTTTCCTATAAGGAGAACTTGACACTATTGTGCGGCATTGTCAGTGATACATTATAGACTCAGAATTCAGTCCGGCAGCCCTGTATTGATAGGAAGATATATCACCCTTTGTTTGGAAAAAGGAATACTTGCTTATACAATTGATTTCTCAGTGCTATTGAGATATATGCAAATAGTTGTATTCAATTAACCTAAAAGAGGAATTTCCATGCTGGTGAAATCAGACTATACAAGTTAATCATAAGTGGGCTTGTAATCTATGTCTATTTGTGTGGTGCTCAATATGCTATTTTAGTTATACATGCATGATTAAGGTTTTATATTCGAGATATGTTATTTATATATAATAAGTAATGACTAGCAATTTGGTTAAAATTATGCAATTAGATGTTTAAATATATTTTATGAATAAAACCGTACATTTACCCATATAAGATCGAGTCTAGCTGAAATCATTCTGCCATTTCAGATTATTATTAGGCAATAAGCGCAATTTTATTGGTATTTCGATGCCTATCTTAAGTCCCTTGTCGGGCTTCCCCCGTCAGGATTTAGACCGTCGGCATCACGGTGCATCCACTTTTATTTTAAATCCATGGCATGTTTTCCATTTGTGAAGACAACTCATTTTGCATAAGGCTCAATGGTCCCAAGTTGAGGTCCATTGGCAGGGGAGCCAATTTAATGCTCAGGCCCCAATACTTAGGCGGCGAGTCCGCATGTGAGTGTCGAGCACAAGCCACTTTGAAAGTTTGAGTCCCATATGATCGGACTACTGCTAAATGGGACATGGCCACACCATGTGGGGGGTGAGAGCTGGATTAAAAGGGGGGCACAGGGGGCGAGTGCACTTGGGCTCCCTTCTCTCAGGTGCCCCCTCCGGCTTAAGCACAATGCTGCACTGTGCAGTCTCGAAGTGGGGTTGGACTGGACGATGATGCTTTCAGCCTCCTCACCCCCAGGTAGTATTGCTCTGACTCCAGTCTGGCGCTGCTGTCCGGAGATCCATTCTACTAGTCTCCAGCCTATACACCCGCCCATCAGCAGCAGCTCTCCCAGTCCCAGCTGGCTGCCTACTGCCTATGCTGCCCGAGAGAAGACTCCAGAATCTGCCCCCAATGGTAGGACTTGTCTCGTGGAGGTGCTGGGGGCACACAGCAGGCAAAGCCATGGGGTGGTTTAGACAAGAGGGGGAGATTCAAAGAAATTAAGACTGGTCCCCTGAAGGCTTATTCCAGTCCTGTGGAGTGTTATGGCTGTGCCAATAAAGCAGTCATCAGCTTGTTACCTTGTACCCTCAAACCCCTATCAGTGCCCCTGTATGCTGGTGCTGCTTTCACTATGTATTGACAAACATTGATGTACAGTAAACATTGACATTTATTTCAGACACAAAAAGACATTATTTACCATTAGTCTTATGATGCATACACACACGGTCAGATTTTTCTTCAGATTTGAACGATAACAATTTAAAAAATCACTGAATCGTTCATATCTGAAGGAAAATCTGACATATCTGACATGTCCGAACGATGAACGCTGAACAATGCGCGTTCCCAATGGTCAGATAACGATATCTGATATCTGATGTGTTTGCAGTCAGTTTGGACGATTCCATTAATTTTAATGGAGCATACACACGGTCAGATTTGTCAGATGTGTCAGATGAATGATTGAACGATTTGAATGATCTGATGAACGATTTGACCAACGATTTGAATGATTTGATCTATGAATGATTTTTGACTGCATTAAAATTAATGGAATCGTCCAAATCTGACTGCAAACACATCAGATGTTAGATATCATTACCTGACCATCGGGAACGCGCATCGTTCATCGTTCAGACATGTCAGATATGTCAGATTTTCCTTCAGATATGAACGATTGAACGATTTTTTAAATCGTTATCGTTCAGATCTGAAGAAAAATCTGACCGTGTGTATGCACCATAATGCAGTCAAAAATCGTTCATAGTTCAAATCGTTCAAATCATTGGTCAAATCGTTTATCAAATCGTTCAGATCATTCAGATCATTCAATCATTCATCTGACACATCTTACAATCTGACCATGTGTATGCTCCATTAGCTTCAACGAATAAGAAATACGAGGTGTGACTATTAAATAACAAGACTGTACTTGTAAAAAAAAAGCCTTGCTGCATGGCTTAGAAGGGAGGGGGTGAACATTGACCTTGGACTATCCCAAAATATTTTTTGCAAGTCTCACCTCTCTCAAACAGATAGTTTGCTGTCACAGTGTTTGAAGAAGTTGTGTTTCCCCCTGCATCATAAAAATGCTTAGTCCAAATGCAAAGCAATGTGGTAACTTCAAAATTTTATTTAAATTGAACAAAACTCCTGCCAAATATTTCCATAAGCTAACCGAGGCTTATGGGGCAGATTGTATGTCACGTGCACGTGTGTTTGACTGACACAAAAGATTTAGAGACGGTTGTGAGGATGTCGAAGATGATGAACATCCCAGAAGGCCTTGCACATCAAAAACAAAAGAAAATGTGGACTTTTTTAAAAACTTTTCAAATTGACCGGTGACTCAGCATCCGAATGATAAATAAACATTACTACAAATATGTTCTAGCGAGAAAGAACCAGAAGAAAGAGGCCAGACTTGTGGAAAAATGGTTTCATCCTCCATCAGGACAACGCACCAACCCACACAGCTCTGATGAGCAGTTTTTGACCGAGAAACAGATTTCAGTACTAGAACACCCTCCATACTCGCCAGACCTAGCACCATGTGACTTCTTTGTTTTCCCTAAAGTCACATCTGTGCTCAAGGGAACCCGTTTTGCATCAGTTACTGAGGTAAAGAAGAAAATGATGGAGCTGTTGACATAGTTGACAGATAATGAGCTACAGCTATTGGCTTTCACCAATGGAAAATAAGAATGCAGCGGTGTGTGGATTCCTGAAGGGAACGGAGTTAAAATGTACTTAATATAACTAAACATAAATTATAACATCAGTTTCGTTATATAGCCACACCTTGTACGTATACAATATTTCCTCTCTTGGCCATCCCTACTGGTTTTCATACTGTAGAACACCACATTTATTAATAATTAACCTCTCATTATGAACAGTTGAGTATCGGCTTGCTGGCTTTCCTTCTGCTGGGGTTACATGCAGTTACTGAATGAATGTTTAAATTCAATACAGAATAAAATAAAGATGGGGAGCCTCCACAGTACAGTATTTTGTTTTGTTTCTATATTTTCCTTCTTTGAAAACAATAATGCTGTTTTACTGATATTTTCCTTTCCGTTTTGTTTTTGGTTTTATTGAAAAATGTAAAGATATCCACCTCCGCTCTCCTCCCTTCCTATAACCACCTCTCAGCCCCACCTCCAAGACTTCTCCTGCGCTGCTCCACACCTACTGTATGGATCACTCTCAGACTCTCCTCAGCCTTCAATGCTTCAAAGCGCTAGTAATAAAATGTCAAAGGTCAAACTCAGCATCATCCGCAATATGTCTCAAGTCTTATACTGCTATCTGTAATGCATCCTGTACCTCTATATCCTGCACTGCCTTACTCCCAATAAAGTACTTTAAAGAACTTTATGTGAAAGTTGCTAATGTGCCTAAGTAAAACTGGAGGAAGAGGGTAACATCCATGGTGCGTGTGGTGCTAAATAATAAATATATCACAGTAGGCTTACGTGGAGCTTACCCTCGCCTGTCTGTGTGCTTACCGACTGTCACTTTTAAATCATTCCATTGTAGAAGGTCCCTTGGCACTGGGAGACTGCATCATTGCTGCTATTCCTGACTGCTGTTCCTAAGCAACAAACTGTCTACGACAGTAAAAGTTCACTAAGCCCCTACTCTTTATTGATTTCATTCTGAACTAGCATAGAGAACACAGTAGGTGCCTTATTTATTCATTTTCCCAAATATTAAGACATCTTGTATCAAACATTTATGGATGGCAATTTTGTTCTCTACCAATTTTACATCATTGCAAACCTGTAAAGATACAATTAAGGAATGAGAACCACTGTACATCAGTAACAAGATTTGTTTAGTAGATTCACCAGCTGAACTGGAGGTAAATGTCTCTGGTGTAGGAAACACAGAAAAAGTTTTTGACTGAGTCTACATGTAACAAAAAATAATGGGGTACTGAGCCTCGGAGAGAGATAAAGTGGACATACTGTAGATAAAATACCAACCAGGGCCGGATTAAGGCTTGCTGGGGCCCTGGTGCAACTAAGTTGTGGGGCCCCCTCCAATAAATTTGACACCTAGCCACTATGACCGCCTTGCCACAAAAAACACATACACCTATATGCCACACAGCGCCTGCCCCCCCCCACCAATATGACCCACAGGCCATCCCTCCAGTGCCCGTGATTACTCACCTACCGTGTGGCCGGCTCGTCTTGAATGGTTTAGCTATGCTCTGTTTTCTACTGCATGCAGAGCGGCTCCAAGTCCCCATATCAGCAATCAGCAGTACGGACGGGATTTGTCACATGACGCCGATGAGGGTACTCTGGAGCCGCAATGCACTGTATGCAAAAGAACGCAGAGCCGCAGTAGCCCCCATAAGGGAAGAGGTGCCCCTGGGTACCTGTTCTCGGAAGGGTCACAGCAATACTGTGTGGGGGCCCCTGTGTGTGTGGGAGTCCCTGGACGATCGCCCCTGTCGCCCTCCCTTAATCCGGCCCTGGGGTCCGATTCAGATTCGCTCACTGGGCTGCGTTCACACATAGCTGCCGATGTTTCACAATGTGCGCATGCGTATGCATCGCAGTGTGCGAGCGCAAACTAGTCCAAGTGATTGAGAAGCATTCGCTCGCTGGCGTAGCCAGCTCGCTAGAATGAGTGACAGCACAAGCCGTTTATGGGAGGTGACGGGATGGTTGATGAAAACGGGGGTGCGGTGGTGCGAATGCAGGTGTGTCTGAGCATCGTAACGCCATTTCAGAGGCGTGCATAATAAAGACACAGCAGCATAGTACACGTCACATGGTTGTTTTACACACTGAAGCACTCGCAGTGCTTGTGGTAAGGTATTGTCGACCATAAGCGCTCTGGGCCTGATTCAGACCCGCTCGCGAGCGCTGAGTGCTCGCAAGCGGGATGATGGTGCCCTAGTGTGCATGAGCACGATGGAGTGAGCTCCGTCGTGCGCATGCGCGAGACCCGGGGAGCGACGGGGAAGCCGTCGCTCCAGGTCTCGCACCAACGGGGGCGTGCTGTCGATGTTGATTGACAGCACGCCCCCTTTGGTGGGCGTGCCGGGGGCGTGGCTCCCAGATGGAGGCGTTCCCATGGGAATGCCTACCGTCTGGGTCCGGCCCCACTGACATCACTAGTGATGTCAGTGGGAGTGATTTTGGCTCTGATAGAGCCAAAATCACTCCAGGGCTTGCGGTCACCGAGACCCTACCGCAGGGTATCATCATGTACGCTCGCTTAAGCTGTGGGTGTTAACCCACAGCTATGCGAGCGTCCAAGAGGCCGCTCCAAGTTTAGTTAGGAGGGCCCTGATTCAGAGCGAGCGCTCTGGTCAGAGCGTCCGGCTCTGAATCAGGCCCCATGTTCGCTTCCAATGATACTTGACGTTACCAATTGTTGCATACACTTCCTGGAGATAACGTGGAACAGTGGGCATCTTATGACAGGTTGGGGGCGTATAAGTACACCCTGCAATCGCACGCTAAGACATATTAGGCATGCTAATGCCTTGCCGTGCGATAGCGGGATTTGCATACTTTGGCTGTGTGCGAACACATCTAGCTAGCATGTCTGAATCGAGCCCCTGATACCAACCAATCAGCTTCTAACTGTCACTTTACAGGCTGTGCTTGATGAATGACAGTTAAGAGCTGATTGGTTGGTACTCAGTGGCGGGCTGGGCCGGGGGGCAGGGTGCCATGTGCCCCCCGGGGCTGCAGCATCATGCGGGCCGCGGGCAGTCTGTGTCACTGTGACACAGACTGCACCGCGTGTGTAGCGCTGACCGGACGGAGTTCGGTCAGCGCTACACACTGCCAAACACACAGCCGCCGGAGCCGGCAGCTGTGTTTGCTGTAATCAGCAGCCGCTGAGAGTCTGTCAGACTCTCATCAGCTGCTGCTGCTCCCACTGCGGGAGCCATCTTCCGGCTCCCGCAGTGGGTAATGGGAGAGATGTCGTTGTGGCACACGGGGGTACTGCATATGGGCACTACGACAGGGGGCTGCCCCTAATCTTTATTTTTACCTTACATTAATCCCATATGGACCCGCCTCCTCCCTGAAACACTTGAGGGGCGGCGGCGCCGAAGCACGCACGTTCTTCGTGCACCCTGTCTACATGCTACTCCTCTGCCAGGGCCGCCTGCATGCATTTGCCCCCCAGGCTAAAAGTTGCCAGCCAGCCCCTGTTGGTACTCCATCCACTTTATCTCTCTCCTAGGCTTAGTACATAGGACCTCATTCAGAGCTACTCGCAAAATGCGAGCGCTCGCTCTGAATGAGGGCAGCCACTTTTTTTTTTTAAGCCGGCCTCCTGGCCGCTCGCTAAGCTGTGAGTGACCACCCACAGCTTTTGCGAGCAGCCAGGTGATGGTCACAATGGTTGAGACCCTTGTGGTGGGACCCTTGTGGTAGGCCCATTGGGCTTGCGATGAGACCCTTGTGGTAGGGTCTCGTCTGCCGCAAGCCCCAGTGATATCAGTAGGGACACCCACAAATGGCAGGCATTCCTTCAGGAACGCCTCCATTTGTCCAGCCACCCCCCCATCCCGCCTACAAAACGAGGCGAGCTGTCGATCAACATTGACAGCCGCCCCATTCATAGTGAGCCCTGGAACGAGTGAATTTCTCACTCGCTATGGGTCTTGCGCACGCGCATTGCACACGCTGTGCGTGCACAATGCACAACCATCGACCCGCTTGCGAGCACATAGCGCTTGCGAGCGGGACTGAATGAGGTCCATAGACCCCAAAGTAAATATGGTATAGTCTTGATACTGTTTCTGTGTCAATAGTAATCTACTATACAGCAGCAATACATGTGCGGACAAGTCGCTATCAGCATCTCTGGATTGGTGAGAGCAAGAGTAAACAATAGGAACAGTACTTTATTTATTTATTTATACAGTATAAAGCATTTTTTCCAAATGGGGACATTTTTTAAATAATATGACCTTCTGAGTATATTTGTTTTTACAATTTGTTGTTTGTATTTCAAAAGTCAACTTGCAGCACCACTGTGCCAAGCAAGAACACAGGTGCTCAGACGCTGTGAAGGCAAAGGTGAAACAAAGAGAACTAAGCTGCTCCAGTTATAGTTCCAAAGATAATCATGGTAAGAGGAGGTTTTCATAGCTTTATAGTGTACAGGAGATACAGCATGCAGCATTATAGATACTGGAGATGTAGCATGCAGCATTATAGCTACTGGAGAAATAGCATGCAGCATTATAGATACTGGAGATATAGCATGCAGCATTATAGATAGTGGAGATATAGCATGCAGCATTATAGATACTGGAGATATAGCATGCAGCATTATAGATAGTGGAGATGTACTGTAGCATGCAGCATTATAGATACTGGAGATGTAGCATGCAGCAGTATAGATACTGGAGATATAGCATGCAGCATTATAGATACTGGAGACATAGTATGCAGCATTATAGATAGTGGAGATGTACTGTAGCATGCAGCATTATAGATACTGGAGATGTAGCATGCAGCATTATAGATACTGGAGATGTAGCATGCAGCATTATACTGTAGATACTGGAGATGTAGCATGCAGCATTATAGATACTGGAGATGTAGCATGCAGCTTTATAGATTTTGGAGATGTAGCATGCAGCATTATATATAGATACTGGAAATATAGTATGCAGCATTATAAATACTGGAGATATAGCATGCAGCATTATAGATACTGGAGATATAGCATGCAGCATTATAGATAGTGGAGATGTACTGTATAATGCAGCATTATAGATACTGGATATGTAGCATGCAGCATTATAGATAGTGGAGATGTAGCATGCAGCATTATAGATACTGGAGATGTAGCATGCAGCATTATAGATACTGGAGATGTAGCATGCAGCATTATAGATACTGGAGATGTAGCATGCAGAATTATACTGTAGATACTGGAGATGTAGCATGCAGCATTATAGATACTGGAGATGTAGCATGCAGCATTATATATACTGGAGATGTAGCATGCAGCATTATAGATACTGGAGATGTAGCATGCAGCATTATAGATACTGGAGATGTAGCATGCAGCATTATACCGTAGATACTGGAGATGTAGCATGCAGCATTATAGATACTGGAGATGTAGCATGCAGCATTATAGATAGTGGAGATGTAGCATGCAGCATTATACTGTAGATACTGGAGATGTAGCATGCAGCATTATAGATGCTGTAGATGTAGCATGCAGCTTTATAGATACTGGAGATGTAGCATGCAGCATTATAGATACTGGAGATATAGTATGCAGCTTTATAGATACTGGAGATGTAGCATGCAGCATTATAGATACTGGAGATGTAGCATGCAGCATTATAGATAGTGGAGATGTAGCATGCAGCATTATACTGTAGATACTGGAGAAGTAGCATGCAGTATTACAGATACTGGAGATGCAGCATGTAGCATTATAGATAATGGAGATATAGCATGCAGCATTATAGATACTGGAGATGTAGCATGCAGCATTATAGATACTGGAGATGTAGCATGCAGCATTGAGATTGGGAAACACCATCAGAAGTCAATCAGAAAGTCTTACTCATACATTCCTACTTTTGTAAAAGTATTTTAAGCAGATTGTGCAGCAGCATCTACAGTATGTGCACAGTGCTGAAGAGGGCAGGTACTGTTCCACCAGAGAGGTGCCTCATAAAATTGACTCTCATTCAACTGTTAGATTTATAGCTTATCAGTATCCCAACCACTATTTATCCTTGTGCTAGGCGACTGATATAATTCAACATCCACACTCTCTGCTGCTTATCCTAATAAGCCGGTTACTAGCTGGCTGCAATACAGAAATACACAAAAACTACAAAAAAGAGGATAGCGCTCGAGGGGGGAATTCAATAGAGATTATCTATATAATATTATCACTCAACTGAAAATAAAAATATTTCAGCAAGGCTTCTTATAAATAAAATACACATTTATTATACAGAATGAAAAATAAAAAGTGAGATATACAAAATATACTAAAAATATAAATAAAAAACATGACAAAAATTAAATCTGTAATAACAATATAGCTTGAAATATGCAAATATAGAATAGTGTCCTAGTAGCTGCAATGTGCCTGTAGACTACTTCATATATAATAATTGTCCCAATGGTAACAAGAAGCTGCCTTCTCACTCATTTGTTAAATGACAGTAAGTCTCCTATGTAAAGAATTTAGCACAATCGGATTCCTTAATCCAAAATAACAGAACAAGTGAGAAGACACTGGCCCTGATTCAGAGCAGATCGCTCTGACAGAGCGCTCGCTCTGGATCAGGGCCGGGCTATTGTTTTTTTTGGAACGGCCTCCTGGCCTCTCGCATAGCTGTGGGTAACCACCCACAGCAATAGCGAGCGGCCAGGATGATGGTCACGATGGTCAAGACCATAGGGCTTGCGACGAGACCCTTGTGGTAGGGTCTCGTTGCCGCAAGACCCAGAGAGATTTCAGCTCAAACAGAGCCGAAATCTCTCCTACTGACATCACTTGTGATGTCAGTGGGGCCGGCCCCAGATGGAGGCGTTCACATGGGAACGCCTCCGTTTGGGCAGCCACTCCCCTGGCCCGCCCACCAAAGGGGGCATGCTGTCACTCAACATCGACAGCACGCCCCCTTTGGTACGAGACCCTGAGAGATGGAGTGTCTGTCGCTATCCGGGTCTCGCGCATGCGCATGACGGAGCCGGCTCCGTCGTGCGCATGCGCTCTGGACCACCATCAACCCGGTTGCGAGTGCACAGCGCTTGCGACCGGGTCTGAATCAGGCCCACAAGGCAATCTACGCTATCTAGCAGTGAGTACACACTGAGGTTTCCCATACACATAAGGACATTACATTCCTCAGCAACGTTCAGCCGCCAGCGTCCATAAACTGGCATAGAGAGGTCTATTTTAATGAGACGTTTAATAAGGGTATTGCATTTGGATTGTATATAAACAGCACCTTAAGGAATCAGTTTGTGCTGATACTGTACATGTCTTTAGAATACCTAAGGAAATCCTAACTGACCAGGGTACCCCATTTATGTCAAGAATCATGAAAGAGTTGTGCCACCTATTTATGTTACTCAGCTAAGGAACTCAGGGCCTGATTCAGACCCGCTCGCAAGTGCTATGCGGTCCATCACTCCGGGTCTCACACCAAAAGGGGGCAGCTGTCGATTTTGATTGACAGCTTGCCCCGTTTTGGAGGCGGGCCGGGGGGTGGCTGGCCAAACGGAGGCGTTCACGAAGGAATGCCTGCCGTTTGGGGGCGGCCCCACTGACATCACGAATGATGTCAGTGGGTGAACTTCCGGCTCTAATAGAGCCAAAAGCTCACGGGGGGTTGCGGGAATGAGACCCTACCTCAAGGGTCTCATCGCAAGCCCCGATGGTCGCGATGGGAACTAGATCTGGGTATTTACCTCACGGAGCAGAAGTGGCAAAATATATTTCTCAAAACTCATTGTAGCTCCGTTTGCACAACTATCAAGGAGACTCAATATAAGATTTTAATGAGATGGTACAGACACCCTACTTTACTTCATGCCATGTTCCCAACAAAACCTAACACTTCTTGGAGATGTCTCAGGGCCCCAGGATCACTACGGAACATATGGTGGGATTGCCATCAGTTATCTAAATTTTGGTTAGAGGTTATCTCCATTTCTCAACAAATTTTAGGCACACCTGTCCCCACGGATCCAGCATTCTGGCTACTTAATCACTCAGATACTTTGCTGGGATCCTACAAAAAGTCCTTGTTGCGCCATTTAAGTAATGCTGCTAGAGCAGTAATTCTGACTTATTGGAATTCCTGCAACCCCCCCACCCATAAGGACTGGTTCCAAAGAACTGACCACTTTATGTCCATGGAGGACCTTTTGGTCTTTTCCACCAATGGGCCTTCTATTTTCGCTAACACTTGCTTTCTGTGGCTAGAGTATAATACTTCTGCGGAATTTAAAAACTATATGTCTTCACAGGTTTCTACCATGTAATATAATATGACCTCTTTATTTTTGGCTAAAGTCTATATACTAATACAAGATGACCCTTCAATGCCCCCCCCATCTGATACTCCTGTTGTTCGTTTCTATTCTTTTTATTCTGTTTCCGTTTTTGTTTTTCATTTTCAATTTCAATATAATGTTGTATATTTTTGTAAAATTAGATTCCAATATGTATACATTTGATTACAGATTTGCTGATGTTTTTTTATTCTTTTTATGCATTTGTATATCTGTACGTTTTCTCCTTTGAACCCTTACTAAAAACAGATTGCACAAAAAGAAGGTTGCATTGTACACCCAACCAGTTTTGATGACACTTTAAAAATTAATTAGTTGAGCAGATAGATGAATCAGATCAGGGCCGGATTAAGCTTTCAGGGTGTCCTCCCCCTCTCATCAGCACCAATCAGGTTGGGTCTCAGTGGATATTGGGGTCTCATGGGGCTCCCACACTTGCGACTACTACTCAGGGGCATGTCCATATATGCAAGACAGAGAGGAGAGGAACACGCAGCAGGGTGCCATGCTTGGACAGAAGGTGTTGGTCAGAAGGTGGACCTCCAAGGAGAGCCGCTGGGTTCTAGTGCCTGCCGGCTGCTGTGCGGTGATAGCCACCAATACTGCACAGTGCATCAGTGTGATCTGGCTGGTGGTGTCCCCTGAGAGAGGGTGGTCTAGGGCACCATGCCCAAACACTTAATCCAGCTCTGCATCAGAAGTAGGGATACTGTTTTGTAGGTGTGTGTTGTCTTAAGGCAAAGATGGTGAAAAGTATCCTCTTATTTATTTAAGTAGGGAATTCAATATACATTAGAGAAATTATGCTACTGTTGAAAATTAAGCATTAGCAATTAAGTGGACATTAGAAGTACTAAGGTACTACCACCTTTTAGGGTGAAAATTTAGAATCATTATGGACCATGGTCCTTTGAAGTGGATGGCAGAAAATAAACAGACCAATGGGAAAATAACTAGATTGTTCTTGGCATTGCAAAATGTTTAATTTTCAATAATACATAGGCCAGGAAACCAACTGGCCAACCCAGATGCTTTGTCTCATATTTTTTGCTTAGGGGCTACAGGTGTTCTGCCCCATAGGTCGAACCAGGAGAGCGAGATGTGACAAAAATACTGGAAAGGTTGACATGGGGAGATATATATGCCCTAGGTTCTGTCTGGTAGTCTGGTAGATAGAAGCTGATTAGCAGCCTTGATTGCCAGACCTTGATTGTGAGAGACTTGTAAAGGGTGTGTCAGTGTTTGTAGACAATCTCTCACTGCCTGGGGAAGATGCCTGTGATTACTGAATATAAGTGCTGTGCTGAAGACTTCTGTTTTGTGAGAGGAAATTTAATTAGAGCTGGACAAGCCAGGATTGACTTTTATATTTTGTTTATTTTTGTGCTGCTAATAAAAGCAGCTCTGGACGGTCAGGTGCATTTCTAGAGAGGAGGGTGCATGTGTGCAGTCTCCGACATGGGCCCCCTCCTCTCTGTCCGGGGGCCGGCAGCACACTGAGCTGTATGCGCCCAGCGCCGGAGTTATAGACTCTGGGCATGAGCAAATAACAGGAAAATGACGGCGGTGGCCATTTTCCAGTCGTTTTTACATTGCCGGACCCCCACTCCAGCGTGGGACTCCTGAGAGGTAAGTAATACTATGGGTGCAGGGTGTGCGGTGCGTGGGTCCCCCGGACCCAGGGGCCCATCTGCCCCGAACACCCTGAACCCATTATAGATACACCCCTGGGACTGGTGTACTACTACTTGGCTGCTGCATGACTGCATGACAACTGTTCACCCCAGGAAGTGGCACCCTTACCCTGATCTTGCCACTATATATATATTTATATAAAAACCGCTACCACTAGGGGGTACATTTACTAAAGTGAGTGATACAATAATGAGTGTCTGCAGGCAGCAGTGAAGCATGGTGGAGGTTCCTTGCAGGTTTGGGGCTGCATTTCTGTAAATGGAGTTGGGGATTTGGTCAGGATTAATGGTCTCCTCAATGCTGAGAAAAACAGGCAGGTACTTATCCACTATGTAATACCATCAGTGAGGCGTCTAATTGGCTCCAAATTTATTCTGCAGCAGAACAACGACCCCACACTTACAGCCAATGTCATGAAGAACTATCTTCCGTATAAAGAAGAACAATGAGTACTGGGAGTGAGGATATGGCCCCCACAGAGCCCTGATCTCAATATCATCGAGTCTGTTTGGCATTACACGAAGAGACAGAAGGATTTGAGCAAGCATACATCCACAGAAGATCTGTGGTTAGTTATCCAAGATGTTTGGGACAACTTCCCTGCCGAGTTCCTTCAAAAATTGTGTGCAAGTGTACCTAGAAGAACTGAAGAATAGATGCTGTTTTGAAGGCAAAGGGTGAAATATTGATTTGATTTAGATGTCTCTATTGTTCATTCACTTTGCAATTTCTTAATTGATAAAAAATAAACTATGAACACTTCTATTTTTGAAAGTATTCTTACTTTGCAGCATTTTTTACACACCTGCCTAAAACTTTTGCACAGTACTGTATATCATCTAGAGATGTGCGGTGCGGTTCTCCAGAAATCCGAATCCACTCTAATTTCTTGAATACGGACAGATCCGAGTAGCAGTTTTGATCTTCCCTTGGTTTGGAATTCGGATTTTAAATCTGAATTTCGAGTTTTGGACTGCAAAACTTACATGATTTTAGCTGTTTTTAAAAACTTTTTATTAACTGTTTTTAAAAAAAACCCAGATCCAAGTCAAAGCCAAAACACATGAGGGTGGAGATCCAAAACCAAAACACGGGGGTCAGTGCACATCTCTAATATCATCAAAATCTACCATAGAACACATTCCTCAGAAATAGTCTTGTCTTGTCCAATCAACCATCAGTTGAAAACCCAGCCTGGGCCATTTATATTTGATCTGGGTGATGGGAGCAGAACTTTCCCATATCACAGGGTTTCCAGACAATTATCACCTATGATTCTACTATTTGGGTGACAAGGATTCAGAAGGAGACGTAATTGAATGTAGTTATGTTTTAACATGGAGAATAGTAACACTTGCATCTGCACAAGCATGTGTGTTTTGCTCATCAATGTGTGTCATACAATGATTTACTGATCTGATTGCTTGGTGGTGATGCCAATTAGATTGCAAAGCTTGAGGATAAAGAGCAAATGTATACTAACTGAATGACAAATGGTGGGAGAAAAGTGGTAGGAAAAATCATTGGAAAGACTAAAGACAAACATGGAGATACAGTATGACTAGAATTTGAGACAGGTCATGGTTTATGGTTGAGTGATGGCTGCATTTTCTGAGTGGTTCTGATGGATTGATTTGGTGTTATAGAGGCAATTTTGGGGAATAGGGGCACTAGGCACTGTAATTAAACACCTGTAATGAACACAACAAAGAAGACCGATATACTTTGTTTAGCTTAAAGAGGAATGTAACTGCTCATTAGAAAATTACCTCCAAAATAATAAATGCTATTCTGAGTGGAGTTTATCACAGAAAAACCCTACAAATACATTTTCTAAATAAATATCCCCTTTGTGCAGCTTTAATTAATTTTTTTTATGGTCGCTTCAGACACAAGGAGATTGACAGGACTTCAGCAAAGTCTACAGAGATGCATGTTCTTTGCTAGTTGTTTACTAGATGTCATTGACCCATAGGAGCCATCAACTACCAGTTAAAACTACAAGACTGTATTAGAGGAAATAATGATAGATTAATTAACATCTTTCAATAAACGCCGCTTCCAAACTATCTTGAACATCCGGCCCTACATTAAGTATCTAATGTCTAATTTTGCATCTAGACAGTTCATGTTTAATACAGCTCCTTCCAATGCTTTGTTACAAGGGCTGATTGAAAAGTAATGAGACTGATTTTTTTAATTCAGAATCAGATGACTCCGCAGGGGCTGAACATTTTTCTTCATCAAACTAGTGTCCTTCACACTCAGTAAATTTTTTGCAACATTTCAACATCGATTCAAAGACGTGCAGTAGACTGTTTTGTGACATCACTTTTACTGTTGCAGCTGTGGCATTTTTTACTCCATCATCTGTTGAGAACTTCTTTCTGTGTAGTTGTTTGTTCAGGGATGGGATGCCCAGAGATCACAGGGCACTAATTCTGGGCTATATGGAGAGTGTTCTAGTGCTGTCCCATTAATTTCAGTCAATGCTGCCAATGCAACAGCAGCAACATCTGGTCAGGTATTGTCTTGGAGCAAAAACCACTGTTTCTTCAGCAAATGTGGTCTTTTCTTCCTCATGGCTCCATGCAAATGGAATTTCAGGATGTTTTCATAGTAGTCACCATTAATTGTCTGTCCATGGGGAGCCCAGTGTTCTAGGATCATACCGTGCGCATCAAAGAACAGCAGAAGCATGACTTTACACGCCGAAGGAATCACACAGAATTTTTAGGGCCTAGGAGAATTTGCAAATTCACAATTTGTCACACATCGCAATCGATGTCAGGAAATAGGGTATCCTCTCTGACATTCCAACGGTGTTCTTGCACGATTCAACTCGTTGTCGCATCTGCTCTTCTGTGAGATTTCTGGGTACCCACCTGGCACACACGCGATGCATTTTCAGTTCCTGTGTCACAATATGCTGAACCCATTCGAATGAGACGCCAAGTGAAGATAATAGTTAGCGTAAAGTTAACCTCCTGCCATTTTGCCACATCTCCGCCGCTTTGGCAATGTTGACATCTGTAACCGCGGTGGATGGTCTCCCAGAACGCGCTTAATCAGTCACTCGCGTATTACCCTCTTTGAAGTGTTTCCACCACTGAAATACTGCAGCACGGCTAATTGTTTCTCCACTGTATGCTTGCCGTAACATTTCATGAGTTTCATTTCAGCTTTTTCCAAGTTTAACACAAAATTCAGACACATCGATGTATGAGCTTCACAATAACCAGCATAGAGTTGCCATGTCTACCTATGGGATAGAAAAACAGAGGCAGTCTCATTACTTTTCAATCAGCACTCGTACAGAGCAGAGTAGCATATTGCATGTTAATAATCCCTAGTGTTGCTTGTCCATTCAGCTCACACTGTGTGAAATACAATAATCATAGTTATACATGACATAACTTGCATCCATATTCCTAATTAATACCCTTTCTGTCTCTCTGCTTGAATAAGCGGCATTAATACAAAACAAGATTAGCACCAATTAGTATTACAATTAATTTGTCTGTTTGATCCGCAAAATAAACATTCTTATATTTTACTTCTTGTGTTAATTTTATATTAAGAGTCTGATATTTAAAATGGCAGATTTTTCCTCTTCTACTCACTTGGGAGCATATTAGTCAATTATAGGGTTTTAGACTCGATAATTTTAATTTCTTATCGCCGCTATTCTCTACAATAAGAAATTAATACATTTATATATAGTTCAATGGAAGCCTCAATTTTGAGACATCTTCATCAGAGGCAGCGCCTCAGCCCCTCAATATAGCTCTGTTGACTGGGATTGTCAATGGTACCTTAAATGATAGCAAGAGTTGAAGACAATGGGGTCCATGTTCTAAGTGGTGTTAAGGGGGCGAACCGAAAAAAGGCAGAGAAAATCCCTGTAAGTATCGCTTCTCAATATGTACTAAAGGGTTTTCTCGGCCTTCTAGCAGACTAGAATATCGCATTGCCATAGGCACCTATGGTAGCGCTAAGTGACCCAGCTACAGTATTACTAAGAAGAAATGTCACTTACTGTCAGCTGTCTTCTCCAGGGCTGGCTTCTTCACCTCTAGCTGCCGTTATCTGCCCTGATGAAGCAGGAGGCTCTATGTTACTTTGGCCGGAAGTCAATAAAGTTTTTTTTGAGACCAGAGAAGAGATAGGAGAGAATGCAAATTGCAGAGGCACAATGTGTCTGTGCAGTCACCGCCGAGGGGGTGACTTTTCGTTCATCCTCTTCGGCAGGACCATTCTTAGTAAAAAAGCAGGAGCAACATTATCTACACAGAAAGTGGATTCTTAGTACATGGACCCCAGTGTTCATACATGACAAGATTTCTAGAAACGTCGCCAACTTTGAATGTGCTCAATGAAAAAGAAAGAAACTTCCAAATTACCAGGGAAACTCCATATCTGATTTATATGCATCATGATATTATCTCTCCTAATGAAACAAAAATCACGACTGCCATGGTAAATGGGCAAATTAGCATGAAATTCCATTGTGAAATGGATGTTCGCCATGGCGCTATTTTTGCAAGTGGAGGGACACGCAGTGCCCACAACAGGATCTCTGGCCCTGATGTGGGGGTGGGCAGCCTGCTGTGCCACCCCCAGCAGGTGGCGACCCTAGGCTCATGCCTCATGTGAATCCCCCACTGTCTGTTCACCCCTGTGAAGGAACAAGGGAAATGTTGCGTTGTCAGTCACGGCAGTGCATATTCTGCCAGATGCAGCCAACCAATCTCATATGAGTTGTAGGAAGACTTTTCATGTCCAATTCTCCCATCACCGCTGATCGATCGCAGCAATACACTGCAATTATAAGCCCAATACGGCAGATCAGGCCAGTAATTGTGTAATGTAGACCTGGCTTTAGTCCAGAAGGCATAATTTTTTTTTATTCAATATTATTTAGATATTTTCATGAACTGCCTTATGCTATTCTGAATATATGAATATAGAGGAATCCAGGATACACTTGTTATTATTATTAATAATAATAATAATAATAATAATAATAATAATAATAATAACAATGTCTCACAGAGAAGTGTGAACAAAATTGATAAACTTATTTATTGATAAATGCAATTATTTTTCATTGTTTATTTACATTTCTTTTTATATTATTACATTATATTATTAGCTTTTTTATGTTATGCATAGGACAGCAGAACAGCAGAAGCATGACTTTACACGCCGAAGGAATCACACAGAATTTTTAGGGCCTAGGAGAATTTGCAAATTCACAATTTGTCACACATCGCAATCGATGTCAGGAAATAGGGTATCCTCTCTGACATTCCAACGGTGTTCTTGCACGATTCAACTCGTTGTCGCATCTGCTCTTCTGTGAGATTTCTGGGTACCCACCTGGCACACACGCGATGCATTTTCAGTTCCTGTGTCACAATATGCTGAACCCATTCGAATGAGACGCCAAGTGAAGATAATAGTTAGCGTAAAGTTAACCTCCTGCCATTTTGCCACATCTCCGCCGCTTTGGCAATGTTGACATCTGTAACCGCGGTGGATGGTCTCCCAGAACGCGCTTAATCAGTCACTCGCGTATTACCCTCTTTGAAGTGTTTCCACCACTGAAATACTGCAGCACGGCTAATTGTTTCTCCACTGTATGCTTGCCGTAACATTTCATGAGTTTCATTTCAGCTTTTTCCAAGTTTAACACAAAATTCAGACACATCGATGTATGAGCTTCACAATAACCAGCATAGAGTTGCCATGTCTACCTATGGGATAGAAAAACAGAGGCAGTCTCATTACTTTTCAATCAGCACTCGTACAGAGCAGAGTAGCATATTGCATGTTAATAATCCCTAGTGTTGCTTGTCCATTCAGCTCACACTGTGTGAAATACAATAATCATAGTTATACATGACATAACTTGCATCCATATTCCTAATTAATACCCTTTCTGTCTCTCTGCTTGAATAAGCGGCATTAATACAAAACAAGATTAGCACCAATTAGTATTACAATTAATTTGTCTGTTTGATCCGCAAAATAAACATTCTTATATTTTACTTCTTGTGTTAATTTTATATTAAGAGTCTGATATTTAAAATGGCAGATTTTTCCTCTTCTACTCACTTGGGAGCATATTAGTCAATTATAGGGTTTTAGACTCGATAATTTTAATTTCTTATCGCCGCTATTCTCTACAATAAGAAATTAATACATTTATATATAGTTCAATGGAAGCCTCAATTTTGAGACATCTTCATCAGAGGCAGCGCCTCAGCCCCTCAATATAGCTCTGTTGACTGGGATTGTCAATGGTACCTTAAATGATAGCAAGAGTTGAAGACAATGGGGTCCATGTTCTAAGTGGTGTTAAGGGGGCGAACCGAAAAAAGGCAGAGAAAATCCCTGTAAGTATCGCTTCTCAATATGTACTAAAGGGTTTTCTCGGCCTTCTAGCAGACTAGAATATCGCATTGCCATAGGCACCTATGGTAGCGCTAAGTGACCCAGCTACAGTATTACTAAGAAGAAATGTCACTTACTGTCAGCTGTCTTCTCCAGGGCTGGCTTCTTCACCTCTAGCTGCCGTTATCTGCCCTGATGAAGCAGGAGGCTCTATGTTACTTTGGCCGGAAGTCAATAAAGTTTTTTTTGAGACCAGAGAAGAGATAGGAGAGAATGCAAATTGCAGAGGCACAATGTGTCTGTGCAGTCACCGCCGAGGGGGTGACTTTTCGTTCATCCTCTTCGGCAGGACCATTCTTAGTAAAAAAGCAGGAGCAACATTATCTACACAGAAAGTGGATTCTTAGTACATGGACCCCAGTGTTCATACATGACAAGATTTCTAGAAACGTCGCCAACTTTGAATGTGCTCAATGAAAAAGAAAGAAACTTCCAAATTACCAGGGAAACTCCATATCTGATTTATATGCATCATGATATTATCTCTCCTAATGAAACAAAAATCACGACTGCCATGGTAAATGGGCAAATTAGCATGAAATTCCATTGTGAAATGGATGTTCGCCATGGCGCTATTTTTGCAAGTGGAGGGACACGCAGTGCCCACAACAGGATCTCTGGCCCTGATGTGGGGGTGGGCAGCCTGCTGTGCCACCCCCAGCAGGTGGCGACCCTAGGCTCATGCCTCATGTGAATCCCCCACTGTCTGTTCACCCCTGTGAAGGAACAAGGGAAATGTTGCGTTGTCAGTCACGGCAGTGCATATTCTGCCAGATGCAGCCAACCAATCTCATATGAGTTGTAGGAAGACTTTTCATGTCCAATTCTCCCATCACCGCTGATCGATCGCAGCAATACACTGCAATTATAAGCCCAATATGGCAGATCAGGCCAGTAATTGTGTAATGTAGACCTGGCTTTAGTCCAGAAGGCATAATTTTTTTTTATTCAATATTATTTAGATATTTTCATGAACTGCCTTATGCTATTCTGAATATATGAATATAGAGGAATCCAGGATACACTTGTTATTATTATTAATAATAATAATAATAATAATAATAACAATGTCTCACAGAGAAGTGTGAACAAAATTGATAAACTTATTTATTGATAAATGCAATTATTTTTCATTGTTTATTTACATTTCTTTTTATATTATTACATTATATTATTAGCTTTTTTATGTTATGCATAGGGGGAGGGGCCCTAGATTGCACACCCTAAGCACAATATGAGGTGCAACCTGCTGAGACTAGCAGTGCTACAACCAGAAAAAGAGAAAAAATGCAAGTGCACACTCTAACTATGCTAAACCTAATAATATTACTGCTACATTGCATCAAACAGGTTCTTAGCAAAGTAACGGCCATAATTAAGGGCCTTCCCACTGCATCCAGGGTGACCTCTATCATGCAGGTCCCTAACACTCCTATGGAACAAAAACAGGGCATGGGACCCCCCAGGCCAACCCAGCAGAACCACCCCACAGCATCACACTAGTGTGAGATTACAAGTGATGGTTAAAGAATTATAAAGAAACTCCTATGTGATAAGTCTTACATAAGTAGGAGGTTATAATTAAAAGCGTATGAAGTGCTACATATATAAAAAACAAACTAAAGAAGTGAAAAAGTGTACACTATGATGCCATGAAACAGTCCAGCCACACCAGCCCAGAGAGCCCAGCGCCCCAATACCAGTCCCAAAACTAACACACAGCATATACTATATATAGTAGGTATTGCCCTCACTGTGCCTTATTAAATGTGCAGTTTTTATGTTATTAAATATTATTTTAAGATTTGTAATTATATTAATATATGCTTTGATTTGATATTAATGAAGATCTACGGCCATATTTCAGTACTTGTATTAGTAGATATGGTGTTTCACATGATAGCTGCAGCTGGGTGTATGAGAAAAGATGAAAATATAATTATAGATGGTCTTTTGTAGCCTTAACTGATTCAATTTAGATTTACTGTATAGTGAATATTTCCAATTGATTTTAATCTTTAGGTACACCATGAGTAGAATGATTCACATGGCAGCGCAATTGTAATTACAGATGATATTCTAAATTTACAAATTACACTCTTCAAATAAAATTATAATTTTTTTAATGAAATTAATAAATACTGTTTTTGTTAATCATTTAATAAATATTCTTCTACTCTATATATTCATTTTATACTTCACATTATTGTCTTCTTAACTTTTTTTATTCAGTGCCACTTTGTTTCTTTATAAAAATATGCTATTTAATACATTTTAGGTGTGATTTAATTAGTATACTGTATTATTTTATATATTATTTGATCAACTGTGATTTATCAGTTTTAGATTAATGTCAAATAATGACTGGATGACAGAGACTGAAGTATTCCTCGGTATGGGCTAACCCATATGGTCCTGGCACACACTACCGACTTCTCCAAAATTATTTAGCCATTGAGCAGTCTATTTATAATAGGAAGAAGAGCCTCTTGCTACTTAATAATCCCCAAAGCTGGAAATGTTTTTATTTTTTTTGTTGAAATAGCTACTGGAAGCCCATATGTACTGGATCACAGATGCAGAATGGACCAGAACCGACAAAGCGGTATGTTTCTTGCCAGTATCACCATTGATGAGCATTGCTTGAAGCTGTGCGGATATTCAACATTCCCCGATCTATGTTGTCT